>BPLT01000001.1:5957500-6557500 GCA_019656295.1 Rhododendron mucronatum var. ripense | reverse complement strand
AGCAGAAGGTCTGACCATGCCGATGACATCGATGCCCCACACAGAGAAAGGCCAAGGCGAAGTCATGCCAAATAGGTTAGAAGGTGGAACATGCATCAGATTAGCATGGATTTGGCACTTGTGACATCGCCGCACATAATCCACACACTGAGATTCCATAGTAGACCAGAAGTAGCCCTGACGCAAAATCTTCCTAGCAAGCATGACGCCGCTCATGTGGGGACCGCAAATCCCTTCGTGGATTTCTTCCATAATTCTGACAGCTTCAGCACTGTTGACGCAGAGTTTGTGCATCCCACAATGAGATCTCCTGTACAACCTCCCTCCACAGATGATGTAATGAGCAGCAATCCTTCGTAACGCAGTTTGGTCCTTTTGAGAAGCATCAGATGGGTACAAACCACTCTCAATGAAGTTCCATATGTCATGGTACCAGGGCAGGCCATCATCCACATCATCGATGGCGTTGACACATTGATAAGCGGGATGGTCCCGTTGCTCGATTAAGATAGGACGGAGCTTGACGCCTAACGGTAGTTCGACCATGGAGGCTAGGGTAGCAAGTGCATCAGCGAAATGGTTCTTCAACCGAGGAACATGAGTGAAAGTCACCTTAATGAAACGAGGGATTAATCCCTCTAAGTCGTGATGGTAAGGCTTCAGTTTCTCTTCGCGTACTTTCCAGTCTCCATTGGCCTGAGACACAACAAGATTTGAGTCCCCGATGACTTCAAGCTTTTCCGCACCGAGTGCGAGCGCAGCTTCCATTCCCACAATACAGGCCTCATATTCAGCTTGGTTATTGGTGACATCAAAATTAAGCTTGAACGCAAGCGGAATATGAGAATCGTCAGGAGTGACTAGCAAAACCCCGATTCCGAACCCTTTCTGATTGGCTGCCCCATCGAAGTAAAGAGTCCAAACGTCCTCAACGACTGTCAGCACTTCCTCATCCGGGAACGCGAAATCTGAATCCTCAGGCCCGTCCACGGGGTGGTCAGCTAAGAATTCTGCGATGGCGCGTCCCTTTACCGACTTTCTTGTAACATACTCGAGATCAAACTCTGCTAAGAGAAGCAACCAACGTGCTAATTTACCAGTAAGCGCAGGTTTCTCAAACAGATACTTGAGAGGATCCATTCTAGAAATCAACTTCACTGGGTAAGCCAGCATGTAGTGTCTTAACTTCTTAGATGCCCAGACAAGGGCCCAGCACGTCTTTTCTAAGGCGGTATAGCGTTCCTCGGCTCCAACCATCCTCTTGCTCAGGTAGTAAATAGCTTTCTCTATTCCCTTGTCCCCTTCTTGAGCTAGCAAACATCCCATAGACGTAGAACTCACAGATAAGTAGAGAATGAGAGGTTTTCCCGGTATAGACGGCATGAGAACAGGCGGGTTCTGTAGATAGTCCTGGATCGAGATGAAAGCTGCTTGGCACTTTTCTGACCATACGAACGGGGTATTCTTCTTGAGTAGTCGAAACATCGGCTCGCAAGTTAAGGTTAACTTGGCGATGAATCTGCTGATGAACTGAACCTTTTCCAAAAAACTCCGCACCCCCTTTTCAGACTCGGGTGGCCTCATGTCGCGTATTGCTTTGATTTTTGACGGATCGACTTCAATCCCACGGGAAGTGATCATGAAACCCAGCATTTTGCCTGCTGTGACTCCGAAGGTGCACTTCTGAGGATTAAGACGCATCCGGAACTTGCGAAGCCTTTCGAAAAGTTTCCTTAACACGTGGACATGCCCTTCCCGAGTTTTTGACTTGGCAATCATATCATCAACGTAGACCTCAACCTCTTTGTGCATCATGTCATGCAAAATAGTCGTGGCAGCTCTTTGATAAGTCGGACCAGCATTCTTCAAACCAAACGGCATGACCAAATAGCAGTAAGTCCCCCACTCAGTGATGAAGGTCGTCTTCTCGCGGTCTTCAGGTGCCATGAGAATCTGATTGTAGCCTGAGAAACCGTCCATGAACGAAAGCAAAGCATGCCCTGCAGTATTATCCACCAGCACATCGATGTGAGGCAAGGGAAAATCATCTTTGGGGCTCGCTTTGTTCAAGTCCCGGAAATCAACACAGACACGAATCTGGCCATTTTTCTTAGGAACGGGGACGATGTTGGCCACCCAAGTGGGATACTGAGAGACTGCGAGGAAACCAGCGTCAATCTGCTTAGTGACTTCCTCCTTGATTTTCTGCACCCAATCTGGTCGCATCCGTCTGAGCTTCTGTTTCACCGGCTTAGCATCGGGCAACAGGGGGATTCGATGCTCCACTATCTCAGGATCGATACCGGGCATGTCTTGATGAGACCACGCAAAGATGTCGTTGAACTCAGTGAGAAGCTCTTTGAACTTACGATGCTCCTCCGGATCTAACGTGGAGCCCACTTGAACCATTCGAGGATCATTCTCATCTTTCAAGTTTATTAAGATTATCTCTTCTTTTAATGGCTGAGCATGCCTTTCGTCTTCCCTTTCAATGAAAGCACGGATTTCCTTGGGGATGTCCCCATCAAAATCTATCCCTTCATCGTCAGGGTCGACACAGTTTATATAAAGATCATTCAAGTAGTCAGAAGAGGAGTCTTTCATTTCATAAGACCCTGCAGGGTCGCCAAGTACAAGGGAGTCGAACTCGAAGTAAAAGCTATGACGTGGAGGGCCGAGAGGCACAAACTCCGACTCAGAGCTAGACTTAGACTCAAAAGACCTGACAGACTCAGTGTCGGACTCAGCTATGTCATCAATGCAAGTAAGGCGCGGCTTGAAAATGCAATTTTTAAGGCTACCCTTAGCTTCCACGATAAGAGAGGTGGGATCCTCGAGGGCGTCGGGCCCGAGCATGAACACTTCGGCCTCTTCGGCTTCCTTGGCCAAACCCACTTGAGAGAATTCACGGAACAGCTGCTCCAAGCTCCCCTGATCGAAAGATCCCAGCCAGCCAGTCTTCGGCTTGGGTTGGCTAAGTTTCCTCTTGAATTCCGCGCTAGCTGGCTCTTCGTCACTGGAAGACCAAGTATCATCCGCGAAGATCTCAAAACCAGGTAGCAGCTCCCCGGTGACCGAGTCAATAAAGGGCTCAGCTTGCCCACGATAGATATCATTCCCCTTTTCACGGACGAAGTAGCTGTTGGGATCACCATAGAGAGATCGAGGTTTTCCCGTGCATTTCCTTCTTTTGGCATCGTTGGCAGAGGAAGAGTATCCCAAGCCAAAGCGGCCCTCACAGGAAGGAAACGCAGGGAATTCCGGAATCCCTTGTTGGTGAATTCCTAAGCCAAGGCCAGGTAGATAGGACATCCTTCTCATAATGTCCAGAGCGACAGAGCTTATGATGAAGTCCCCATCCACGTTGATGGCCATGACCGAGCCAGAAGTATCAAAAGAGAATCCTGCGAGATCGACGTCTTCGTTGTCGTGCGCGATACCCAAAACAGGTGTGCCGTTCTCCTCGAGCGGGCGAATGCCTGAATCCCCACAGATAACCAAAGTCCCAGTGGGAAGTCCCAGCATGACTTTCTGATGAAGAGTAGACGGGACAGCCATGATGTCAGACCTGTGAAGCCACGGTCTTCCCAGCAAGAGATTAAACGAGGCTGGAATGTCGACCACATGGAACTCGACATCCATTTTGAATTCCTCCGCGTCGAGAGTGAGCACGAGTGTGCCTTCAACTAGACGACGTGTGCTGTCGTATGCCTTAACAGCCATGCTGGAAGGTGCAAAGTCCTTCTTAGTCAGTCCCAGACGGTGAGCCACCCTCAAAGGGCAAACGTTGATTGCTGAGCCGTTATCGATGAGAACGGTCGGAACCCAAAGTCCTCGGCACTTGACTGTGATATGCAAGGGTCGATTGTGGTCAACTCCTTCAAGCGGCAGATCTTTATCGGTGAATACTACGGTATGCTTAGAGGCAGGTGGGAGGATAAGGGAAATCATCGCTTCAGGCGTGACATCCGGTCGGATCTCAAGACGAGAGAGAGTGTGGCAGAACTTCTGACGATGCTCCCGGGAGGAACAGATTAGTCCCCAGAGTGATATGGCAGCGGGAATCCGCTCCAATTGCTTTTGAATCATGTCGTCGTTTGGGGCATTAATTGGTACCTCAAATGGTACAGACCTTGAGAAAATAGGAGGTTCGTTCTTCCGGTTAGAAGAGTTGGACGAACTTCCTGCTTGCAGATTAACAGGCTGAAAGACTCGTCCACTTCTTGTAACATTAAGAACGTTCTCTAAAGAGGGTACCATTTGAGGGTCTTGACTATCGTCCCACAGATCAACGGGGACTTCTCCCAATTTGCATTTCCCCCTGTCGGAGGTCGTAGGGGCCACAGGCACTTCCATGTTCAAACCCAAATCCTCAGTCAGATCTTTGATCAAGAGTGAATCCCAAAAGTCTGGATCCCCAACAGCTATAGCTTCTTGGATTGGTTCTGTACTAGCGACGAAAGGGACATCCCACAGTCCTCCATCAGCGAGGGAGCGATTGACAGTCCAAACCTCGGACCCAACCTGGATGTTAACTACATCATCGACATCCCAAAGATCAGCTGGTGGAACAAGGTCCGTAACCATGATACTGCAGTCCTCTTCAGGAAGGGAAGGCACGACAGGGCGCGGAAGGTTTTCGTCAACGATGTAGAACGTAGGATCATACTCGGGATCAGCCACCGAGTTAACCAGCCTGTCGAGAGTGGAAGGGAAGAAACATTCCTCTAGGACACGGGTTTCACCTTGAATGAGATCCTCCTCTAAATACTGGATTTCATGGCCGGGCAGAGCGTAACCCTGGAGAGGATTAGGGTCAAATCCTAATGGAAATTGCCAAGCAGGCTCGGGGTCCCAATAGTACTCTTCCTCAAGCAAAACAGGCTGAGGTTGTTGGAAGAGCATGTCCAACGAAAATCCATCCAAGGGATCAACCATGGCTGCCTCGTAATTGGCCATCCAAGCATCATACTAGATGTGGTCAAAGGGGATATCTTCGGGATTAGGTGGGAATCCCTCTAATTCCAGCTCCGTCCATTCATTGATTATGGGAGTGGCATAGTCGTCGTTATCAGCTATAGCCCACCCTACGGCTTGCATGTCAAGTTGTTGCTCTGGTTGAGGGGGAATAGCAGCTCTGAAGCGGTCCAACAGACTTAAGGAGGGGTTTGGATCCGTCACATTGAAGTACGGGTTATCCATGGTAGAGGCAGAGTTGAGCTGTACAGCAGGTATAGGCTGGTGGAATAGATCACCAATAGAAGCGTTGAATACGAACGCTCCGTTCTGTAGACGCGCAGAGGGCGCATTGAAATTGGACGACTGTCCTTCCTCGGAGCGGATATAGGAGATTTCGACCTCGGACTGAAAGGGGATAGGCACAATCGGCCTAGGTCGATTCGTTGAGGTTATATGGTCGGTGGGGTTAAATATAGTGGAGCTGAGGGATATATCAGTGGGGCTGATGGATATCTGGTTAATGCGTGGAGCATTGCTGTGGTTTGGCATAGAATTGGCAAGGATGTTGGGTTTTTGAGCTGCCGGTGGTGGAGCATGAAGAGTCCCTTCATCTATGAGATCCTGAATCGCATGTCGGAGGCGAAAGCAAGAATCGGTAAGATGGCCGGGCCCTTGGTGATAGGCACAGTAGAGATTGGCTTTGAAGTTGGGCGAAGGTTTCTTAGGTAGAGGAGTTGGGTCGAGGAGCTTCAGATGTCCCGATTGGATCAGTTTCTCCATGACAGAAGATAGCGGCGCTTCAAAAGCGGAGAAACTACGAGGTTGGTTACGCGGTCGGTTGTTCTGCGGAGCTTGAACTTGATGGACCTCGGCAATTTGGTTAGCAGCTTTCGAGGAAGAGGCATTGGTACCACTGGTTGCGGTATTGGAGTAAGTCCCTCCCCCAAACAGCGCATTAGTATTCCCAGAATAAGCCCGAGGCTTCGACTTTGATGGATTGGAAGATTCCCCTTTTGACAGAATTCCACTTTGCAATGCGTCTTCGATGGCCAGGCCAGAGTCGAAGAAGGTGTCAAAATTGGGGGATGCTTGAACAAGAACCAAATGCCTAGCATAGTCTGGCTGGAGATTGCGGGAGATGATACGGAGCTGATCTCTCTCGCTCGGGCGATCAGTCATTTGAGCGGCTTTGGCCCTCCATCTCTTGACGAAATCCGCGAAGGATTCCTTAGCGTCCATCTTGGTGGATTCCAACTCCCGAGTAGTCATCTTGAGCTGGGAGTTATAGCTATACTGCGAAATAAACGCAGCCCCGATGTCCTCCCAAGTCCTTCGCTTGGCAATGTCGAGTGACAGAAACCAATGGAAAGCGGGACCCGAGAGGGTTTGAGGAAATAGCTGAGACATGGCCTCGGGCTCGACAGATAGGAGCTTCATGGCAGCATGGTAACCATAGAGATGGGTTTTAGGATCGCCAGTGCCATCGAACTTGGCTATGTCGGGCATTTTGAACTTGTCAGGAAGCTTGGCATTGGGATAAAGACAGAGACGGTCCAAATCGATCCCTCTGGCACTGAGTTTTTCGGACTTTGAAACAGATTCTTCCAGTTTGGCCATCTTGGCGACGAGAGCAGTCATGTCAGGGTGTTGAACAGTCCTAACAGCAGCGATGCCTGGATTCTGAGTGGGATTTCGATTGCCCTGAGTGTTAACCAAAGCGACCAGACGCCCTGGATGGTCCGGATCTTCGACCATGATAGGTTGCTCATGTACGTCCTCTTCGGCCTCGCCCTCCTCTTGAACAGTTGGAGGAAGACGAGTGTTAAAGAGGTCATTCAAGCGGGTCATGTTGGCATCTGTCTGAGCAGCCCTTTGTTGTATAACGGCGATACTAGCCTGGATGTTCATAAGCATGGTTTCCAGAGAGAGTGGTTGCGGTTGATCTGCCATGACCGTTGGCCCAGAGGTGCTTGATGCAGAGGAGGGGGTAGGTGATTCCGGAGAGTCTGTTTCTTCGAGGACCGGAGAAGATGCTGACTGCAGGGTAGCAAGCAGAGAACGCGGGGAGTCTTCCGTTGTGACTGACTGGGCTTGCAATCTGACTAGTCTCTGAATCGGATTCCGGTGCAGACGTTCCCAAGTGGGTTTGGTTTTCTGCCTCGATACTTTCCTTGGCGGTGCAATGATTCAGAATCTTTGCTTGCAGAAAGCGAGAAAAGGCTTAATAAGGGCCCTGCAGAAACTTTAATCTAAATAAAAGACTAAAGCGAAAACACAGTCACCGTCGTCAGTGTCGCCCTTAGACTCTAATACTAGCAGACAAGTCTGTTTTATGACGTTTGGACATTACCAGTGATCCTCAGAAATCTTTTCATGGTGTATCCTTTTTGTATCAACTAAGGCAAAGAGATGTCAAAACAGTCTAAAGATTTTGGTTTATTCCGCTTCGAAAGTCTCAACTTTTGAACTTGGAACAACTTGGCGTAGATAGGCACGATGCTATAACCAGGGAGGTATAGGCAGCACAGTGCCGTAACCCAAATGGTGTACATGCTTCGCATGATAACCAAAATGGTGTAAGCATCGCAGTATTTTTCCCGTTTCGTTCCTCGTTTTCTGTTTGAAACCTCGACTGGGTAATTAGCCAAAGGCTTTAGAAGGTCTTGATTTCCCAAGGTTTAACTGATCCAAGGAACTTTGAGAATTGACAACGTGCATCATTGAGATGCACGACTCCTCATCGGGCCATGGTAAGGTCCTAATAAACATAAGACAGACTTGAAGGAGAGAGAACCTAGGAGCCGCCCTAAACATGCTTCTACGCAAAACGGTATGTATGCATGAACAGTGCATGCGATAGGGAAAGCAATAACACGTAGACAGCATAGGGGATTAGATGCAAGTAATCTTACCCTGCAGGTACCTGTCCTAATTTGGAGAGTGCTAGTGCTTTGTATATGCAAAGGCTGGTTTTGGTTTGAAACGGGTTCCTCGGACTAGAGCCAAAGATATACCTCCCGCTGCCCGCGTAACCGCAGAGCAACAGTCAAACGGTAGAATGACTCATCATCGTCGAAGGTTGTTAGTCATTCGAGGTCCCCGGGCTCCGATAAACCGTGCCGGATTGCCAAAACGATCCAACGAGGCTTATCCCACATCGATGCAAATGAGAATGCTAAAAAGTCTGATTAATGAAATAGAATCACAAATTCGCAAATGCCTTTTCAAATTTGGCTCTCTTTATTAATCAATACTTAGAGGAAACTACACGAGAGAACAATCGGAAAAGTCCCAGATTGGATGGCCGGACACGAGGTCCTGTTAAATCACCAATCCTTTCTTTAGCAGCGCGAAGCTCACTATTTTGACAGGCTTTCGTGGGATTGTTCTCAAGCGTATTAAAATCTAAGTATAGATTAATATTGATTCGATCCCCAGCAGAGTCGCCACTGTGGGCAATGCGAATTGCCCCGATCTTTGTCTCCTCCGGGAAAGGGATTCCGTTCCCCACCCTTTGAGAAAGGAAAGATGCTGCCGGTTCGCGGGAGCGCTTTTTGTAGCTGGACGACAAGCGCTCGCGAAAATACAGAGTCGCCACTCGGGTTTGAAGGTCCGACACCCAAGGAACCGTATTTCGAAGCACTTGCCGCGCTGTCTAATTTGAAAAAGTTTAAGGAACCAGTCCGTCATAACCATATCTGGGTTCGGGAGCCAGGTTACGAGAGGGGAAGGGTTTTATGGCACCCCTCTCACCCAATCCGGAGATCGGTCTCTACTTAGGCATTTGCGAAAATGTTTATTTTGCGATTCTGTTTAATTAATCATTTTTTAGCCAATTAGGGCGGGGGAACAGTTAATCGGGGATTAAAACTGTAACACATTTGCAGGATGTGATAGATAGCATGCATGGATGGAATAAATGAGGTAAAGTTTAATACTGATTTCAGGATGTGAAACAGTACGATAGTTTTAAGTTTATTGCGTACAATGGCCGACTTACATGCACGGAACTATGGCATGCAAGCCATTCCATCGCGCGATACACTCAATCCATCGCGCGAGTGTTCACATCTCAATACCAGGTTAAAATTTATCTCCTTCTGGGCTCTGGAAGGACCAGTGCACGCCCAGGGCCATACCAAGCAGTTCATATGTACTGAAAATAACTACTTATTACAATCTGATCGGATAGGAATGAATCACAACCCTTAAACAGTGAGGGTGATAAAACAGAGACCAAAGGCCTAGTTGCCCATGCAAGGGCAATCACTGGAAATGACCAAACCATCGCGCGATGGAGTCACACAATCGCGCGATGCTCCTGACTGGACATCCAGGAATTGCTTTGCATGCCTGGGCTCTGAGACATATTCAGAAGCTACCTAGGGGCATTCCAACATGAACAAGGAAAGCAAACTACACTAATCTACTGATTTTAGCATGCAAGACAGTGAGATGTATCAAATACAATTAAACAAAAGTACATGAAATCATATAAGTGGGATCAGGACAGGACAAGAGACCCATCCCCACGAGAACCATATCGTGCAAGCTAGAAGCATCGCGCGATTGTATGGGTTCGTCGCGCGTGGGTTCTCATGTCCACAGCATCTTGTAAATTTGCTGGCTTTGGGGTCAGAAACTGATATTGATTACCAGTCCTGACCCTGTCAGCCCCCCTCAGGGATCAAGACAGTAAAGGCTGAAAATTATACCTTTGCTTGAATGAGTTGAATATGGTTTGAGTGGGATGGTATGCCTTTGACAAAGGAGAAAGTGATAGTAGTTTTGATTGAGAGAGAAGATCAAGATTGTGATTCTTGTTCTTTTCTTTGAGACTTTTTTTTGGTAACCCTTTGAAAAGAGAACAAAGGGGGGGGTTTTATAGAAAGAGGGAGTGTTTGTTGGTGGTGAACTTGGCTAGGCAGCCAGCCAACAATGCTGGCAGCACTCACTTGGTAGAGAAGTGGGGGTTTAGGTGGTGCAAGGATGGCCGAGCAAACGCCGTTCAGCTGATGGAACGGGGTCACATGGCCCTGCAGGCGCCTCATCATCACAAAATCCAGCTGGATACGACAGGTGTCGACCATCGCGCGATGGAGTGGGACCGTTGCGCGAGGGTTCTATCTTCCCCGCGATGGTCAATCAGTCAAAGTTTGACTTTGACCACCACCTGGCAAATAGAGCATCGCGCGAGTGTCTCGTTAAATCGCGCGAAGGTCAAACCCATAGTCAAAGCTGGGCTCAATGGTTTCGGGGTGAAGGGATGGATACCAAACTCAAAACCATTTCAATCAAAACTGTTCTCGACCTGATTCATCATCGGGGGAACAAGAAACTGAAAAGAAGCAAACTGAAGATAGACAAAATGACTGAGAAACCAGATTGGGGTGTCTACACCAACGGAACATGGCTAAATTACCATTAAAAATGTATAACACGACATCCTCAAGCCGTTACATGGTTAAATTACCATGACATTACATGGTTAATTACTTATGATTACACTCTAAAATTCTCGGCCTATATAGACAAGAAGTTTGGGATGTAAATTACTTATGATTACATTCTAAAATTCTTGGCCTATATAGACAAGAATTTTGGGATGTAAATTACTTATGATTACATCCTAAAATTCTCAGCATATATAGACAAAAAATTTAGAATGTAAATCACTTATGATTATATCCTAAAATTCTCGGCCTATTAAATTACCATGACATGACATGGTTAAATTACCATGACATTACATGGTTAATTACTTATGATTACATCCTAAAATTCTTGACCTATATAGACAAGAATTTTGGGATGTAAATTACTTATGATTACATCCTAAAATTTTTGGCCTATATAGACAAAAATTTTGGGATGAAAATTACTTATGATTTCATCCTAAATTACTTATGATTACATCCTAAAATTCTCGGCCTATATAGACAAGAAGTTTGGGATATAAATCACTTATGATTACATCCTAGAATTCTCGGCCTATATAGACAAGAATTTTGGAATGTAAATTACTTATGATTTCATCCTAAAATTCTTGGCCTATATAGACAAGAATTTTGGGATGTAAACATAAGTATCTGTACATCTCAAACTATCCTTATATGAATTGGTCAGCGTAGCAGCCTAACGGATTTCGCCAGACTAGTTTCATGGTAAGCGGTCCAAATAATTAACCATGAAATAGTTTCATGGTAAATAGTCCAAATAATTAACCATGAAATGATAGGAACATACAGACATATTTCATGGTAAATGCTACAAATAATTTACCATGAAATCAAAAAGCTTGTATATATTACATCTATGGTTTAAAATCAGGCCTATATATATGGTTTAAAATATATACATATATACAATTAACAACACTCAAAGGGTAATATCGGTATTAAAAGTATGAGAAGAACGAAATCATAAGTTGCTGAAAAGAACATGATGAATTCATAAGTGAAAAGGGAAATAAGGACGAATTTTTAAGTCTTCCATATTTAATTGAGAAGAGAATGAGAGTAAGGAGCCTGATTATGTGTAGGGAAAATGACGGCCCAGAACGTATTTTGATAATTAATATCCGCCAAGGACATTTTCAGCATTAGTAAATGTTCTCAGCATGTCCTTGGCGGGTATTAATTATCAAAACACGTCATTGACCATCATTTTCCCTTATCTATAATTGTGCAAAAGTGCCTAGCTAATCAAAGTAGAAAAGTAATTTTTGATGATTAATTTGGTCCAAAATCTGTTGAGCCTGATAAGGATGCACTTAGAATTTATTGATAAAAAAGCAAATAGAGAAATAAATATTGTCCATTTTTAAGTTGTTTTTTTATTTTTACTCGACAAAGTAGAGAATTGTGTAGTAGATTTTCTAAGACAAAGAGCACTAGTTTAATGATTCAAATGAATTGTTTACTACTTTACTAAAAAGACACAAAAAGGGATTGAAGGAATAGCGCTCCTAACCACACAGCCAATCTGTGGGGTCTACTACGGGTCTCATACAAACGATTTGAGTTGTTCATTAAATGTAAAACATTTTTTCAAAGGTTATTGCAAAAAAATTAGCTCAATCCGATATATACAGATGCTCGATTCAATCATATAACTTTTCAAATAATTAAAAGTTAGATGATTGGATCAAGCAACTATAGGTATCAGATTGAGTTTATTTTTTGTGAAAACTCTTGAAAAAATATTTTGCATTTAATAAACGGCCCGAATCATTTATGTGATACTCGTTATAAGCCCCACAATAAAATCTGAGCACAAATTATCTGTGTGGACAGACTTATTGTTGGAGAAAGTAAGAAGGGTTTATGATGTGCATACAACGGGAAAGTTTCAAATGAGGACCTCCTAAAATGCGGATTCCCCTTTCCCGATCGAATTTTGGTGATTCAAGCCGCTCAATGTGATCAAAATGTGATTTTAAAGGTACCCACTATCCGCGAGAAATCGGCAAAAAAAATGAACGGGAAGGGCTTGATTTGAGCAGTTTTTAATTGAACCGTTTATTAAAAAACTGTTCGTATGAAGCCCTTCCCGATAAATTTTTTTTGCTGATTTTTCGCAGTTACCCTAAAAATCATGTTCTAATCATATTGAATGGCTTAGATTATCAAAATTCGATCGAAAAATGGAAGAAATGGAAAGATATATATTTTAACTAAAATGAGGACCCACTCATAGTAATGGTATACAAAAAATTGTCATTTGTTTTGTTAACGCATTACTATGGGAGAAGGCCCACCTTAGGCCAATGGACCATGGCCCAATGAAGATGGTGCTTAACAATTTGTGAATCAATTATGGGTTTCAACTGGAACTAAATGTATAATAAACGATGAAATTTAAAAACAAATTATTGCAACTTTTAGGCTCCATTTGTTTCGATGTAAAATATTTTCAATGCAAAATATTTTTTTAGAAAATAAATTGCAAACATTTATTTTTCTGTGTTTGGTTGGCACTTGAAAAATATTTTCAGAAATTGATAAAATAGTGTTGAGAGAGAAGGGGGCTTAAACGGTAGATGGATCTGAAAATGTTGGAAATGAACGTGGGTCAGAACTAACGATCGAGGAAACTGAGCAGTGAGAATTGTAGTAGAAGGCATCAGGTTCATTTCGAAAAATAACTTACGAAAGATTTAAGGGTAAGTCATTTTCATCCAATTAATGGAAAATGTTTTACACGTAAAATATTTTTCTTATTTTTTAAACAACCAAATACCGGAAAATATGTAAAATATTTTACCGGAAAATATTTTACACCCAAACAAACGGAGCCTTAAGCTAAAAAAAAATGCAATTACGTGATTATAGTTATCAGATCAATTTGATTTTATTATTAATAATAATGCACTAAGAAAATTAAAAGATTGAAGAAATTGAATTTGGTTTTTTGTCAAACTCTATTTGTGATTATTCACTCACTTTATTTAGTGATGTAGAACAAGTGGCCGCAGAATTCCTTGATCAATTGGACCGTCGTAAGCCTAAGAAGGTTTTAATTATTGTGGACGGTCAGAATTGACAAATTTTGGATGAGCTCAGATTGGGCCCAAACTTGATGGACTGATGTAGAATCACCTTATAATTAAGACTCACAACTTGGAGTCGTGATGGTGGATTTTGGCCAAATCGTTTAACCCTTCAATTTAATATTTTTGCTATTTTAGGAAAGTTTTAGATCGTTAATAACTCTTAGCATATAATTCCGTAGAAGTTTGTTCTAGTTGGGAAAGTCTTATTTTTCTTTATGGTTTTCAATTTTGGTAGTTTTTCCAATTTTTAGGATTCTTTATTTTTCAATATGTTTTATAGGGTTAGGCTTTATAAATGGGGGTTGTAACCACATTATGTTATCATCTTTTATCAATATAATTCCAGTATATTACTAATTGCCCCCTGTCAGATCCCTTTGACACGGTCCACTCCTATTACGAAAATACCCCTGCTTGGGCCCAAAAATATCCGAACCTATTTTCTGTCATTTTTTCTTTATTTAATTAATACTACTTATACTCTGTATCTTTTTTCTTTTTCATTTATTTAAAATTATTTTAGTGTTCCGATTTTCAATCCGGTTGAATTAGTGGAAAGATCTTTTTTTTTATCATTTTATCTTCAATGGTCATAATGAAATTTTGGACTCGTAGAATTAAATATCTCTTAGGGCTAATCAATGAGAGCACTAGAGTCAAAATTTAATTATGGCAATCTAGGATAAAATGATCAAGAAACTAAAATCTTTCCATTGGTCCAAACGGATTGAAATTTGGAACACTTAATTTTTTAACTATATTTTTAAATATATAAACTCTCCAAAAAGGTTAAAAAAAATTAGGTGTTCCAAATTTCATTCCGTTTGAACCAATGGAAAGATTTTAGTTTTCTGATGATTCTATCCTAAATGGTCATAGTTAAATTTTAACTATACGGCTCTCGTTGATTAGCCCGAACAGATACTCCCTCCGTCCCTTTTTTATAGTCCGGTATTCCATTTTAGGTTGTCCCTTAATAAGTGCCTATTTTGTAAAGTTAGTGGGTAAAAGTTGGTGCGTTATCTATTTTGTCCCTAAAAGTAGATTCCATTTTAAAAAGTTAGTGAGTAAAAGTGTAATGATGATGGGTAAGTAGGGAAAGTAGAGGAAAAAGTTGATGTGAAAGGTATAATGATGATGTTTTTTTAATAAGTTAGAATTACGAAGCAGGATACTTAAAAAGGGACGGAGGGAGTATTTGATTCTTGGACTTTCTTAAAACTATTAAAAGGAGAGTTCTAGAGTCAAAATTTAATTATGATCATCTACAATAAAATGATGAAACAAATAAAATCTTTCCACTGGTTCAAACGGATTGAAATTTGGAACACTTAATTTTTTAACTATATTTTTAAATATATAAACTGTCTAAAAACTTAAAAAAAATTAAGCATTGGTTCAAAGTTGCCCGTTGGTTCAAAAAAATTTAATTATGATCATTGGTTCAAACTTGTAAACTGTCTAAAACTGTCTGAGTTGCCCGTTGGTTCAAAAAAATTTAACTATGACCATTCGTTCAAATTTGCAAACTATCTAAAATAGTGTAAAAGATGCAGGTGTAGCAACAGTTGCCCGTTGCAAATTTGACAAAGCATTGATAGCATTGGTTCAAAGTTGCAGGTGCAACAATAGTTGCCCGTTGCACATTCGACTGAACATTGATAGCTTGGCCTATATATTCAGTTGCCTATATATTCACTTATGTATGCCTTGGCCTATATATTCACACTTACTCTCATTCACCACATCCTCACAATTTCCTCAACTTTCATTTTAGTTTGCATTATTGACTGTTCAGAGAAATATAAAGTAAATTTAAGTGGATTCAATATACATAATTTACTTGAAACTCAAATATAGAAGTTTTAAAAAAATGAAGGACAAAAAAATAAAAATAAAAAAGAGATAATATATTGAGCCAAAAAAATCATTTAATTTAAACACATTATTTTATATTCACTATTAGACTTATTTGATAGCTTTCGTTGAGTAGATTTCAAAAATATAAAATTTATTTAAAATAAATACGTGCAAAAAAAGTTATTAGCATTTACTAAAATTTTATAACAAAATAAAATAAAATAAGAGAGAGTAACTGCGGTGAGAGAGAGAGAGAGAGAGAGAGAGAGAGAGAGAGAGAGAGAGCATGTGGAGGGTAAAAGGGAGAAATAGATGGGGCCTGACACGTGGGGTGGGGTGGGGGGCGGGGCGATTAATAGCTCTCATAATTCTATGACTCTCTCTCTCTCTCTCTCTCTCTCTCTCTCTCTCTCTCTCTCATGGATTCAAGTTTAATACCTATTTTATTTGGATTAGTACGCAACTAATCTCTTATGAATTCCGCTGTATCAAATGGTGTCAAAGTAAGTATTTTTCTCGTTCGATGGCATTCTTCCGTGGAAAATGCACAAACCCTATTGACGATGATCGTATGCAAGGATTTAATTGGACTTGTGCCAAGGAAATTCGCCCATGGTCAATCTGTTAAACACAAAGTAGATAGGAACCATGTTGAGGGATTCGCCTACAACCAACCTATGAATCCAAACGTCAATAGATGTTATTCTTATTTTCGACTTGATAGTGAGGATGAATCTGAAGACAAGTTATTTAAGATTTATCATGAATATTATCCAGAGAGGCGACATTTAAAATTTGATGCACATAATTGCATGAGGCATAGATCTTCTTACAGCCAAATACAACCAGAAATTCCCAAATTTGATGGGTATTGTCATGTTGATAATTTTATTTATTGATTTCGCAAAGTTGACGAATTTTTTGAGTTCTACACGGATATCCTGGAAGAGAAGGAGGTCAAAAATATGGCGCGTAAATTACATGGCTATGCTTCCACATTGTGGGAACAATTGTAAGCCAACCGAAGACAAGAAGTTAAACAACGTATGAGGACATGGCACAAGATAGAACAATTAATGAGCATTAAATTAAATTTCTTCAGACAAATCAAGAACAGATGTTGTATCAAGAGTATCGAAGGAAGGTTGAGCCAAAACAATTAATTGTTCGAAGGCACGTAATTTTGACACACAATATAATTCTCATGCACATAGATGCAAACACAAATAATTTTCTAAGGGTACATGTCATGAAAGGGTGTGCCGAATTTGAGTAAACCTAGCTCCGTAGATCAAGAGTTTCACCAAGGTCAGTCGAAGCTATATGAACTTAATTATTGGCGTAGGTACCTGTTACAATCAGCTGAGTGGGGAAGTAATTAAAAAATTTTGAGCCCCACATATATTGGAGCTCTAGTTGAACTGCACAACAAGAAGATGAAATATTCTTGTTATAAAGAGGCCGGCCCTTAAAAGTTGCTGCAGTTGAGAGGGTAGAGGGCGGCACAAACTAACCAAAGGAAGAAAAAAGCGTTGAGTACTTCACTGTAAATGGAGTATATGTTATGACTACAGTGGACGAACAGTACTCCTTGGAGGCCATTCAATTACCTAAAATTGGAGAACATGTGCCATTAGAAAAGGACACCTTTATGGCTGAAAATACAGTAATATTCTAGACACAAAGGTTTCTAACAGTTGTACGTAGATGAAGGGGTAGAATTGCACCATGCAACAGCAATTGTGAAGCAACTATTTGGAATTGCCCTTAAGCGTACGGTGCCGATTGTTGAAGGGTCTAGCGGCGCTGCGGCCGCCGAAGACCACCACAACCACCCTCTAGCAACCATTGTCCATTTCGAGCAAGATCCATCCCCACCGCCACCACTAGGTAGAAAACCCCCTCCGATTGCGACATGAAAACAGAGGAGAAGAGGAAAGAGGGAGAGAAGACAAAGAGAATGAGAGAGAAGCCGATTACCAGAGAGAGAGAGAGAGAGAGAGAGAGAGAGAGGAAACACTAACAGAGTGGAAAAAAAAACGGAGGAGAGATCCCTCCCCTCCAGCTGCCCAATTTGGGTGTGAAACCCGGGGGGAGGGGGGAAGACAGGTTTTTGGAATCCTAGAGAGAGAGAGTCTAAAAAAAAAAAACCAATCTGCTATATTTACCTATAGGGTGGCATTGCCGGTATGAGTCTGGCTCCTCTCCAATTCATATGAAATTAGAGGATCCTTTGATTACAATTTAATGGTCAAGATTACCCGATTATCTCCACCTCCAATGCTCATATGGTATTCTATGGGCACCCAATTACTCTCCAAATATTTTCTAATTATCACATTCCAAGCACCAATTTACCAAATTCCATACATTAGTTAAATTTCATATTGTAACTTTAATAACAGGTGCAGGTTTAAAAAATTATCAGATTCACAAAGTTAATCAAAGAACTCCTTTTGCATTTCTTCTAAAAAAAATTTATGTGAAAATTATTTTACGTTCAATTACTTACTCTTACGATTTCTTTCTAATTTCCATAACTGAATATTAATTTCAACTTTCTTTCAAACAAGAACAACTACATCAATGAGCACACGACACAATGCGAAGTACATGTGGAAATACACTATTATCAGTAAAAAAAATCTCATGAGCTACATAATAAGATAATATCAACGAAAAAAACCATGTTGAAAGAAGAAAAAAAATTATTGATATAATATTAGTAAAAAAATCCTGATGAGCTATATGATATCGGTCGAAAAAAATCCTCATGAGCTATATAAAAAAAGTTTTTCAGAGGCAGATTTAACGAGAAAAGAAGACACCGTTCAAAAAAAAATTAATGATTTTTTTGTAAACTTCGAAGATTAATAAATTTTTCGGAGACAGGTTTAATGGGAAGAGAAGACACCGCTCAAAAAAAATAATGATTTTTTTTTTTTGTAAACTTCGAAGATTAATGAATTTTTTTCGCCGTTCAAAATAAAAAAAACAGGGAGAGAAGACGCTTATGTAATTGAGAAATATTTGGGGAGTATTTGGATGCCCGTAAAATACCATATAAGCTTTGCGGCTTGAGTTACTAGGGTAATCTTTACCATTGAATTAGAATTGGAGGATCTTTACCATTGAATTGGAATTGGAGGATCTTCCAATTCCCTATAGATTGGAGAGGAGTTAGACTCTGCAGGTATCGAATCGTTTCGCGTTAGAAAGTTGACGCGAAAAATTAAACAATTATATGTATCCTTTTTTATCACAATACCCAAGTCTAACCTATATTCGTCCTCCTTTCCGGTCTCCATACTGTCCAGTCCCGCCTAGTTTGGATTTTGTGGGCCTATACTAGACCTACAACAATAATCAGAACCGTTGATTTTTATAGGGCTTGTGAAGTACTTCAACCATGCAAAAAATCATGTTTATATTAAATATCGATCAATGTCTTATTGGAACACATTTAATTTCGAGTATATGCACTGAGCACATTGGATCAGATCATTTTCTTTGAAGATAAATGTGTTCTAGTAAGGCATTGGTTGGTATTTGATAAACATGATTTTGTTCATGGTTGCAATATTTTGGCGAGCTGCTCAAACAGTTTTGATTATTATTGCGGGCTTAGTATAGTCCCCCAAAATTCAAACTAGATGGGATAGGACAAGACCTTAATTCGTTCAATTTTTGTTTTGATGAATCGTGTTACATTTGTGTTCATTTCAAGAAGTGATTAACCCAAACTCCCTTACTGCGTGCTGGGTTAATGGGTCATGTCTAGAATTCCTAACTTTAAAATCAACAATAGTTATATGGATCGTTTACGCGCTATGGGACACTAGATGGTAAAGCTCACAAGCTACGTCTAATAACACGGTCCTCTCACGGATTCAGATCCCTTTGTCCATATTTTCCCTGTCAAGATCTTACAATTACAGAGACTTAATTTTCCCTATCAAGATCTTACAATTAAAGAGACTTATTAATTCAACGAGAAGGATTGGTTCTGTTATTGGAAAAAATAAAACGAGAAGGATGGGGTAAAATCTCTTTCGAAGGACTTTTCAATTCTCACTTTTTTTTACTATAAATAAAATCTAAGAGCTAAGAATTGATTTGAGAAGAATTATGCGCCGCCATTAAGGAAGCCAGGGAAGAGAAAAATATAGAGAGAAAACAGAGAACATTGGTCAGCTGGTTCTGTTCTCTGGCCTCCTCTTGTCCTGCCCTATCCCTCAACTTTACTGTATTTTTTTCCTTTGGCTGTTAACTTTAGGGTAAATTATATTTTGCCCCCTCTAACTATTACCCGGTTACACTATGCCCCCTCTAATTATTATTTTTGGCACTTAATCACCTTTAACTACCAAAACATGGTAAATGTAGACCTTCCGTTTGGATTCTGTTATATTTTTGGATGGAAACCAACATGTGCCGCTCACATGTCATCTTTACTTCAATTTAAAGACAGATGTGCCCTTCATTTTCTTTTCCCCACCCTAGCGTCTCTCTCTCCCTCTCTTCCTTTTCTTTAAATTGAAGCACAGTCAAGAGTTGTTTGGACAAATAAGTTAAGTGGCTTTTTTTTTTTGTCCTCATTCAAATTTTTTTCGCATTTGTTTGTTTGTCGTTAATTTTTTTGGGATTATTGCATCGTCATAATGAGAGGAATCTAAAAAGTAAAAAATTATGATTAAAATTAAATTTTTTTTGAATAAAGATGAAAATAAGCCAATATGCCAATTTTTTCGTCTTTATTAAAAAAAATTAATTTCGATCATAATTTTTTACTTTAAGGACAAAAAAATAAGCCACTTGGCTTATTTGTTCAAACAACCCCCAGTCTAATTCAGGGCATCTACATGCCTTATTCAAATCTTTGTCTCAAATTTAAATTTGTGTAAAAATCACTCAAAACCCTCTTTCATTCCTTACTGAAATCTATACCAAAGTTGAGTTTTCAAATTTGATTAAAACTCAAACTCTTAAATTATTAAAGGCAAATTTCACAACTTTAAATTTACAACTTTGCCATTAATGAAGCTTTTGCTTAAATGTGTCCATATTCGTGCTTAGATTTGAGTTTATCTATTGGAACACACAATACTAAATAAAATTTTTAATCATATTTGAGTGAAATTTGAGTAGGGAGTGGATATGCTCTCACCCATCTTCTCTCTTCCTTTTTCTCGCCTCTCTCTCTGTTGCCCTCGCTCTCTCTTTGATCAATGGAAGGAAGCAGTTCCAAGCAAAGGAAGCAAAGCTTCAATGAATCTGGTCAAAAACTCAAAGTTGCTGTGAAGTGAGTAGCATCTGATCCAGCTGATCACAATCCACAATGGGTTCCAACTCTACTGAAGTGGGTCTTGACGAATTTGGCCAGAAGGCATCCACTCTGAAATTTCTCTTTTCAATCTTCTTCCAATTGTATTTCCTGCGATCGAAACCGACCCCGTTCCGAGATGTATAAATCTGGTCCGTTTTTTCTGTGCCAATCTTCGTTTTCATTTCATTTCATTCTTGTAGTTGCCGACGCTTTCGATTGATGAGTGGTTGTCAGAGAAGGGTTTTAATCATTCATCTCCGGCCGGAGAAAGAAATCGTCAAATTGATTTCAGATTTCTTTTTTTTTCTGAGTTTATTTTGATTTGGGTTTGTGATTTTGGAACAAAAACCCAATCGGCTGGAGAAAGGCCAATCGATTTTGGAACAATAAATCAATTTCAGAAATTTTTTTCTGGGTTTCTTTTTCTGTGATTTCGGAGCAAGAATAAACCCAGTCAATTGGGTTTGTGATTTGTGATTGGGTTTATTTTGTGGAACTCAGTGATTTTTCTGTGATTTTGGAACATGAACAAGAACCCAAAACCCAGTCGATTGGGTTTGTGATTTGTGATTGGGTTTATTTTTTGGAAGTCAGTGATTTTTCTGTGATTTTGGAACACGAACAAGAACCCAATCGATTGGGTTTGTGACATGTGATTGGGCTCAGTGAGAAGTACATTGCGATTTAGCGTTGATTACGTTGTCCTAAACTCATATTGCATATATGTCGTGGGGTATAAATGGAATTTTGCTTGCACCGTTAACGTCGTCCACGGGTTACCAGGTTTTGGTAGTTAAAGGTCGTTTAGTGCAAAAAAAAATAGTTAGAGGGGGCATAGTGTAACTGAGTGATTGTTTGAGGGGGCAAAATATAATTTACCCTTAACTTTACTCTAATCCTGTTAAATCTCTCTTCTTTCTCTCTCTCTCTCTCTCTCTCTCTCTCTCTCCATAGAACTCACAGAATGGGTGAAGAGGAACAGAGAGAGAAAGAGAAGAACACGTTGGCTGGAGCACTATCCTGGAACTGCGCAACAGCTTCATCAGACCTCAAATTACTAACCACGCTCCTCCTCTTCTTCTTCTCCTTAGCCTCCGTCATCATCTTCCTCCCTTCCAACCTCTCCCTCTCCCCCTCCGACCTCCGCCTCTGCCTCTCCAAACTCCCCACCAACCCCCAACCCCTCTCTCCACCCCCCACCCCACCCCCACCTCCACCTCCACTCGACGTTGTCCTCCCCTCCGGCGCCCTCAAACGCACCCTGACCCCCCACGGCGCCGCCGCCTACACCTTCATCCTCATGAGCGCCTACCGCGGCGGCCTCCACACCTTTTCCGTCATAGCCCTCTCCTCCAAACCCCTACACCGCTTCTCCACCCCGTCCTACCAATGCCAATGGGTCCCACACAACTCCTTTGCCCCCACCGCAACCGCCGCTGGCTACAAAATCCTCCCCGACTGGGGCTACGGACGCGTCTACACCGTTGTAATAATCAATTGCACCTTCCCCGCCCCTGTCGGCAGCGACGGCCTCGGCGGCAAGCTCCTCCTCATCGCTTCCACCAACGGCGGCGGCGACAAGAGCCTCAACCTCACCTACACCGTCGAAGCATTGGTCGAGAAACCTAACACCTTGAATCCTTTGTACTACACGGACCCGCCCAAGTACGAGTATTTGTACTGCGGGTCCCCGTTGTTCGGAAACATAAGCCCGCAGAGGGTGCGCGAGTGGCTGGCGTACCACGTGAGGCTGTTCGGTACGAGGTCGCATTTCGTGATGTACGACGCGGGAGGAGTTGAGGAGGCGGTGATGGAGGTGTTGAGGCCGTGGATGGAGAAGGGGTTTGTGAGCTTGCACGATGTGAGAGAGCAGGAGAGGTTTGATGGGTACTATCATAACCAGTTTTTGATACTGAACGATTGTTTGCATAGGTATAGGTTTGATGCTAAGTGGATGTTCTTTTTTGATGTGGATGAGTTCATCTATGTTGTGAAGAAGAGTAGTATCAAATCGGTTACGGAATCGGTGTCGGATTACACGCAGTTCTTCATTCAGCAGATGTCCATGGCTAGTAACCTCTGCTTATCTGAGGACAAGGGTGTGAGTCACAGGTAAAAACTCTCTTGTTTACGATTGTTCACAGTTTAATTTTGTGTTGTTTTATTTGGGAATTCTGATTTCGTAATGATGATCTGAAGTAAGTTGATCCATATATGTTGAAACTTGAAACATCACTCGGAATTGAGCTTGTTAGCAGCCAGCTCGTATGTCAAGTTTTGATCAAGAAATTGTCCGAATTTAGACGACTTTTTTGGGTTTGAGATAAGAAAATTGCACACAAAAGTCAGCCAAAAAAAGTTGATTGAATTCTTCATCTTGTTTAGTTACTATATATACTAGTGTGTGTGTGTGTGTATATATATATATATGAGTCAGATCGATTGAGGAACTACATGTAATCAATTAGGCTGGGCAAATGCGAATTAATTAATGCACATGCTCAAAATGATCACTTGCATATGTAGTTGTAACTATTAGTACTTGTAGCATTTATTAACAAATTGTGGGGAGCCAGCCAATGCTTTGAGCAGTCTGTTATTTTTTTTTGAGCAGTAGTCTGTTGAAGTTGCATATATGGGTCCGGCATAGTGACTTCTTGTAAATTTGGTCATAGGTGCAACTATGGTGGTTGCATAATTCATAGTTTTATACTCCAGTATTGATCGTTGTTGAATTTCCTGGCTGATAATATATATTCTGAAACTGACCATTACTACTTCTTTCCAGTTGTTGGATTTATTTTTACCGCCTTTTTGTGTCAAGTTTTCTTCAATTTGAGGTAGTGGGAGTTGGTGAGGGCTCGAACTAGTTTTTCTCGTCATATGTTTCTTATTGACAGACTTGAAACCTTCTTAATTTATACTTTCCCACTAGCATTACAATAGCACAAGTGTTCTAAGATCCTACTTCGAACCTGGGTATTCATGATCTGATCTGAACCATAATTCGTCAAGTATTTGCTAAAGCGAAAATTGTTTAGTGTTGTAGAGGCGTCATGAGTTTTGAATCATGCTACGGACGTTGTTGTTGTTGTGCACTTTTGACAATGCCTTAGAATTATGTGCGGGAGCACAAGCAAGAGTGCGATAGCGTCTTTGAAAAACCTTCCGAACAACTAGAATTCGTGAGTGTGAGGATTGAAAGCGCGAGTGTTGAGCAAAGATTGAGAACGGAAGGATTATGCGACTGTCCGAGTACACATCATGTCCAAATAGTATCGTTTTAATTGGGGGGGGGGGGGGGGGGGTTTCTCTCTTCTTTCTAGTCCATAATGCCCGTATCCCATATCCGTATAATATGTGATGACATGAACAGTTATTGGGACTTAATGATTGTATGGTAGATCTAGATTAGTAGCATATTAAATGGATGTCGCATTCAAATACATTGTAGTCGTGGTTGCATACTTGGATTTAAAATTTACCCTGAAATTAATTTTTCTGCAACAATTGGTTAATGGATTCTTTTTTTTGGTGGTTCACAAACTAGCTAGCCGTTGGGTTGACTGTACGTACATCTTAGCCATGCTTATACATCTTGGCCATGCTCATGCCAGTTATCCAATTATATCCCCCTTTGTATCGTCGGTAGTTAAATTTCTATTCCGTTGCGTTTCAATGGATATTTAGTAGAGCTACTGAGAGTATAGATCAGAGTTGAGACTTGTGTTTATCTTCGGTTTGTTCTTGAATTACTTAAATATGAGTTGATGTTGGCGCTGATTTGGTTGCTTTGTGGCATGCCCTTTTTGAAGTAGAGTACGTTTTCCTTGTTTTTTAGATGATGATTTATCCACACGCTATTCGAATTTGTTAGAGGGATCATAAACATATGGGCTATTTGGTTTCTATGTGCTTGCAGGAAATGGGGATTTGAGAAGCTAGTGTACAGAGACGTGAAGAAAGTAGGGAGGAGGGACCGTAAGTATGCAATGCAACCGCGCAATGTTTTTGCGACAGGGGTACACTTGACACAGGACCTAGTAGGGAAATCGACCCACCAAACAGAGGGTTTGATTAAGTACTTCCACTATCATGGAGTCCTAGCCGAGAGGCGGGACCCTTGCCGCCAGTTTTACAATGCCACCTCTATCAAAGTGGATGGTAACCCTTACGTTATGGACACTAAACTGCGAGGTATTGCTACGACTGTGAAGAGATTCGAAGTCGATATGATTGGACCTAGGTTACAAGGAACGCGGCAATGACATTACATTTCGGTGGGGGGATTTTTGTTCATTGGTTTATTTTCCTCTGTATATAATAATTAATTTCCGTCTTTTTTTTTGTTTACTCACGAGACTAGGTATAAAGATACAGATATACGTGGTGGTATACTGGTATACATTTGTCTTTGGTATAAACGAAATTTTTACATTCTTGTTATTCCCTTGTGCGTACTTTTTAATGAATAGCAGATTAATCATTTATGTGGCCAGCCACCACTCAAAAGAGGGTATTGGCTAAAGGTCAGGTTAGGGCTGCCAAAAAAAGAAAGAAAGTAGTTTACAGCTAAAAAGTGAATGGTGCGGATCGTGTTCCTAAAATTACGTAAGTTCATTTGCGTTTCTCTCCACTCCAATTTAAGACAAAACGTTTATTTTGGAATTAGAGAATGTACAAGAGAAATTCTTGTGGCCTGCCCAAAAGATTGTACCCTAATGTGAGTTGAACTAAAAATTTGTGTGGCACTTAACTCTGTTCCTACAATTACGTAAGCTAACCTTTTGGGTTAACGGGAAGGGATAAGCTCACCTCTAGACTTTATCCACCACACTAAATTTTCGGGTTCTATTATGGTCCTGTAACAGTGATCTGAACCGTTCATTTCGTAATCTTTGGTAAGAATATGGTTAGAAATCAGCTTAATCGTTCCTCAGCAAATACATGAACAATTCATATCAAATGAACAGTTTACATAATTTAAAATGTGATCTGAATATTTTATACAATTTGTTTGTATTCATCATGCGACCTATTGAATTAAATTTTTTTTTTTTTACAGATATTATGAGCAAGAAGTATGGAATGAACGGTGCGGATCATGTTGTAAGCCCATAATGGGGCCAAAAAAATTGGAGTTTAGTGGGGTTTGGAGGATGAGGGATCTGTAGGTGATCTCATCTTTAACGGGAAGGAGTTTTGTTGTGCAGTAGTAAAATTTGTTTGGGTTAGGCTACATTAATAGCTACTTCTATCGATCTTTACATTCTTTTATTACTTTAGATTAGAGAAGAGAGAAGAGAGAAGAGAAAAGTCCTCTCAGAGTCCGTTCCATTGCTTCGTTGGAAATGTATATTACTTCCTCCATTTCATATTGAGAGTCTCATAATCTATCTCTTGCTATTTTTTAAATAAAAAAATCAACTATTTCAGTGTATAATTTTTCAAATTTTTTTGCGCCGTATTAAAGATCTCGATTAGTACTTTAATTTGATGTGAAAAATTTCAAAAATTTATACATGGAAGTAGTTGATTTTTTAATTTGAAAAATGACACGACTTTTATAGTAGTGGATTCTCAATATGGAATGGAGGGAGTATATAGTATGTCATAGAAATTTGTCACATTTGTATTTCAATTGGGGCCTTTTTCTAATGTAGTGTCTCACGCATCTGTTCTAATTAACCGGCCGGCAAAGAAAAAGAGAAAGAGAAGAAAAATAATATAGGGCAACTCAACCTGCAGCTGAACAAAGGAAGACGAGAGAACAGTTCGAAGAAGGTTCAAACATTACACGCTGGTGTGATTTGATCTCTCTAATATAGTGATGCAAACATATATAGCATTTGCCAGGATCCAATTTTATATATATATATATATATATATATATATATATATTGATTTTAAGTCGTTTACTCCCTAAGTCTTTGACGTGTTTATCATGTCATGTGTATAAACACTCTAAACGATGCATTTGCATGTCAAAATTAAGAGAAATACTGCAGTAATTGATTGATTAAACTATATAAGACCATTCATTTTTTTTTACAAATTAATAATATGATTCCATCAAACATTTTGGGGATATAGAAGTGGTTAATACACACTAATGCAAAATTTTCATTGACACTGAGAAATATGATTCTATATATATTTATGCTATTGGTTATATAACCAATGGTGAGAGAAATACGATTCTATATCTATGTAATTGTGTGGTCAATTAATATTTATTTTTGGAGGATACGATATGCACCCACTACTAATTAAGAGGTGTAACATTTTTCATTGAGAGGTGTAACCTTTTCCAAACATAGTTATAATATATTTTGCAAATAGGGGGTGTGTATTGAAGCTTTTTCCTATAAGTTTAATGTCTACGAAATTGAATATCCTCAAAAGATATTGAGAACGATTTCAAAACGACATCTATATTGCCTATTTAGCCACAAAAAAAAAAGATTCCGAATACCCTTAAAACGTTAACCATTCAATGGCATAACACTAACCTTAAGAAGGCATAACCACAAATGGTGTAACAAAACCACAATAATGGCATTACATTTTCAAACCACAAAACGATGTAAGATTTACTACAAGAAAGCATAACATTTTCAATATTATTAAATTTTCTGTTTTTACGTTGTCTCTCGTCATAACATTTAACCACTCAATGGCATAAAATGTTACGATTGGGGGACACCATAAGCGGAGATCCTTCAGCATTTTCAAATTTTGAAGGGATTTGAATAAGTTTTGGGAAAGAAAAAAAAAAAACGAAGATGATTTTGAAAACAGAGAGAAAAAACGATTTTGGATCGGAAATAAGAAAAATAAAATCATTCTCAATAACTATTTTTGGACTCTACTTTAGAGGCTTTTGACCAGGTCAAGCGGTCAAAACTTGACAATAAACTTCTATAATTGGAAAGGATATTCAAAGTCCTTCTCAACCATGGCCTAAAAACAGCTTTAATTGTGGTTAGGGCTGCAAACGAACAAAGTCGGTCGAGATTCGGCGTGGTAAAAGCTCGTTTGAGCTTGATACAAGACATAAATAAACAAACTTAAGCTCAAATTCTAGACTCGTTTCGTTATCAAGCCGAACACAAGTCAATAGAGGCTCGGCTCAAGTTAGGTCGCAAGCCAAGACTTAGTAGACTTTTTACGTTAAATTTTTTTTTTTGAAAGGCACGTTAATTATTATAATTAGCATTAGTATTTTGATACCCTGATGCAGAATCCTTACAAAAACATATTACATGTTATTATTATTCTAAAATTGAGATTATTTTCTTGTAGAGTATAAGAAAATAAAAGATATATATATATATATATATATATATTCACAATCAAAATATTTTTGGTTGTATTAGGCCTATACGAGGATATATATATATATATATATATATACACACACACACACACACACACACATATACACATACATTTTTCGTTGGTTTGTAAACACTCGTGAACAAGCTCGAGCTCGAGTCAAGCCAAGGCCCGCTCAGCTCGAGCTCGACTCGTTAAGTTGTCACTGAGCTTGCGCTCGAATTTGTTACAAATTTAATAAACAAGCTTCAGCACGGTAAAACTCGGCTCAGCTTGTTTGCAGAGCTAATTGTGGCTACGAATTTCACAACTTCTCCGTGTGATAAAAGGAAACACAGAAATGGTCTAATTTGGATTTCTCTGATAGCTTTCGCCTGTTTTTTTTTTTTTTGACGACAAAAGGTGAGAAGAAGCTTTCGCCCGTTTAAAATTGAAATAATTGTAAAAACAAGCTCCATTTTCACCAAAAACAACTAATAGATTTTTTAGAACCAAAAATGCTAGAGGCATATCGGCGTAGCATACTTCAGCCATACCCCTCACATAAGGGGAGCCCGTGTATGTGAGAGGGGTAGCACCTCTCTTTTAGAACATACCATGCACTAATGGATTGGAGAAATTATTCGTTGCCCTTGGGGCAACAGATCATGTTTGACAGATGGTGCCTCTCACCAATTAAAATTTGTCATACTGACTTTGTGTCAGACTTTTGCAACCTAAACAATCTCTCACTTGACGGAGAAACGAGGCAAACGGAAATATAACAGGCGTTAGAGTCACCAACCCTTGTCTTTTCAATTTTATTTTCTGGCTTTTCTCTTTTTTACTTTACTTTTTTCCCTCTCATTTTTTATGAGAGGAACTTATTCACGGCTCCGCTCAATTTCATTTATTCATTTGTGCAATTAATGACTGAGATGTGTTTTCAATTTTGACCACTTTTTAATCTGGACCGTCCCAAACACTTTTGAACGTGCTTGATTTAGTGCCGTAAATTTTCTTTACAGAACGCCCGTAAAGAAGTTTTTCTCTTTTTTCCCTCCATATTTTGCCGTTTTCTTTTCAATTACTCCTATATCTCTCCATGAGCTCTCCAAATTTTTTTGACTGTTTTATCGTTCCTATTTTTTCAGCTTTAGTGATGAAATACCCATTCTCTCAAAATTTTGGTTTTTTTATTTTTATAGACACCCTATTCTAGATTGTCCAGATTAGTTTACTTATGATCTTTGATTCCCCAATGATGATTAAGGTCAAGAACATCCCGAGGTTGTTGGTGTGTTTGAGCTTTGAGCGTCCCAGACCTCATTCAAGCCCTGTCAAACTCCATTTCAAGCCTTTCATGCCAGAACCAAATGGTCTCAGCAAAACCCCACTTGCTTACGCCAGTACTGTGCTGGCGTGCACTGGTAAACTGCCTCGTGTCAGTTATCGATCGTTGGCTCAGTTACCACTAGCGCACGCAGGTATAGGATGGGTGTACGCTAGTCAAAGCCAATCAAATCACCACTACTCAACCACGTGCACAAGGCTTTGCAGTTGCCCCAGTACAATGAACAATCTTCTGATGATTGCCATCAGGCAGGGGATGTTCCCCTCCCTCCTACAACTCCTTTCAAGCCAAGTCCCATGCATTTAATGCATGGAGACTTCCCTCCTAATCAAACCAACCCTTAACCAAGCTTGTTACTGCGCTTCTTCAGTCACTCCCTACCTATAAATACCTCTTTGCACTCATATGCAAGGGGTTACTCACCATTAAGAGCTCAAGTTTTTCTCTCTCTTATTTTCCAAGTTCTTTGCTTCCTCTTCTTTCATTCCTTGAAAGAGTAAGCAAATAACTTTCCTCTGTATACCACAACATCTTTACACTCATCATCGATCCCACAAATACCAAGCTCAAGCTCAAAACATACCATCAACCCCAAAACTAAAGGTACACCACCTTTTGTACATGTTCTGTTCTGACCCCTGAGGGAGGCTAGCAGAGTCAAGGCTTCTAAGATCGTGCAAAGCTATCAATGGCGCACGCCAATGGTATCAAGCCATACGCCAGTCATGACTGTACGTGCAATACTGGCGTGGAGATCATTGATAAGCTATTCGCTGTTTTCTTTTTATTTTATCACCTTATTGAATGCTAATAACCAATTTGCAGCTTTCTGTATCTTAGGACTGTGTAGTTATTTATTGGTTATTCCTGCTTTAGAAGGCATTTGGGATCCTTCTGGTCATGCTCCAGAACCCAGATGATGCAAAGGCAAAGCCAGCACTGAACAAGGGTTATGATCGGCGTACGTTGTCTTACCATCAGCGTACGGCAGTCATATTCAGTCCAGTGACTGACCCTTGCATGGTAGTTTAGACTTTAGTCTCTATTTGTTTCCCCACACTATTTATGGGGTGTTCTGTTTATTTTCATAGCTTAAAGCCTTTTTATCTGCATGTAACTATATATATGCTACTATATAAACTGTGTGGTTTGTCTTGGGTGTGCATTGGTCCTTTCCAGAGCCCAAAGGGTTAAAAATAAGAGCTGTGAGTTTAGGCTTACTGAAGTATGCCAGTTTTTGTGTGGCGTGCGCAGGTGAAACCTACTTGCAGTGGTTTGACCCGTGCATGCAGACTTTTTCTTGCGCACGTCGTTCCGGATTAGTGTTTTTCAGTCTGTATAAAACACTCACAGAAGTCTGTTTTCAATCTATACTTGTCTCAATAAAGCAAATCAAATCATTCGTTACATTCTGTCACATAATGCAAATTGTTATAGTTTTTACCCCCCTTTAACTGTTCCCCCCCCCCCCCCCCCCCCCCCCCCTCCCCCCCAATTGGCCAAAATGATTAATGAGAGAGAAATGCAAATATTTTGCAAAATGCCCGAGTAGATACCGATCTCCGGATTGGCGAGAGGGGTGCCATAAAACCCTTCCCCTCTCGTAACCTGGCTCCCGAACCTTAGATATCAAAGGTGACGACGATCCAGTCTACAAGCCTTTTTCAAATCAAACACATAGCAAACGTTTCAAGTTCGGTTCATTAGGTATTTCATTGCTAAAATCTGAGTGGCGACTCTAAATCGAAGCGTTTCGCCGCGCTTTCCCAAAAAAGGGACTGCACCCAAATTTTTCATAAAATTTTTGGAACGTGTGCCCACAATTTTTGATATTTTTATTCATTGTGTTACAATTTTTTGAATTAAACATCTGTCTCTGATGTCTACAAAGCAAATATATGACCCAAAGTAAAAACAAAGTTAAGTAGATACGAAAAATACAAAACTTGCTATTGTAGTAGCATTATACTGAACTTTTTTGAATTTTGATCCATATTTGTATACTTTTCTAAATCATCTCGTCGAGACTAATTATCAATCCCAATCGCTGATATATAACATTGATGTCGTCGAGAATATCATTTTTGAAAAATTCATTTTGATTGGACATCAATAGCTACAAAAAAAATATTTGAAAAATAAATTTTTGTTTAGATACCTACGAAATGACCGGTTCGGATCCTTCAATTAAGAGATCAGTGTATGCTTATAAATCAATGACAAGTTAAAATACCGCTTGAAAGTATTACTTATGAAATTGCATAGACATTGCGTACCTAGTGAACAGTACTCGCAGATAAACCAAGCCACTCCAGCAATATTAGCACTTCTGTAAAATATCAATAGCTATGTTTGGAGAGGCTTGTGCACTGTACTTTTTTGGAAACATAAAGGAATACAAACTAAATAAAAGAGAGGTGCCGCTCCGGTTTCTTTTTAAATATTTTTTTAAAAAGAAGGTAATTTTAAACTCAAATATAATGAAAATGAAAAATATTTTTTAAATTTTTTTTGCACCGTTTAAAAGATCTCAAAGAGATCTATCAAACAAGATCCATATTGGTAGAAAATTATTTGCATAAACACATGATTTTTGAACTTAAAATTACCTTCCTTTTTTAAAAATTCATTTTTCAAGAAACTGGAACAGAGCCTCAAGACCCATAAGTTCCAGTTCAATAACAATCAAGATTGAACTGTAGACAATTCTAGCTCAAAAGATAACAAACTAGGTAAGTACTTGAGCTTGATAGTGATCACTTTAGTACAAAGTTCAAAAGTCTGACACAAGGGTAGGTGATTCTAACGCTTGTTGTATTACCGTTTGTCTCGTTTCTCGTCAAGTGAGGGATTGTTTAGATGGCAAAAATCTGACACAAGTCAATAAGACAAATTTTATTTGGTGAGAGGCACCACCTGTAAAACATGATGTGTTGCCCCAAGTGCAATGAGTAATTTCTCAATAGATTGATGTTTTGGGAAGAAAGATGTCCGAAAAAGTAGGCTTGTACATTCAATGATTTGACAATTTCCTTGACAACTTGTGCTATGATTGGATCTTGAGGTGAAGGAAAAGGATGGGAATTTGGGCTAACCAACAAAATAATGAATAATATTTGCTTGGGATAACCAAAAACTTAATGAATACGTAATATTTGTCCAAAAATTAGGTATTTTTTCCCTTTCCTTTATGCTTGCTTTGTTTCTAATGCATGTATCGAACTTTAACTCGAACTGTTCACCTAAGTTTAACTCAAACTCAATTATAATTAGTATAATTTAAAGACTATGGGGCCGTTTGGGAGCCTAATATTTTTTTACATTTGGCATTTTGGATTTTGAAATGTAGATTTTTGGATTGTGGTTAGAATAGCTTATTAATCGGTACAATTTTTGAGAATATACCCAGAATGAATTTTGCGGTAGGATGGTGTTTGGGAGTATAATTGTCAAAATGGATTATTGGTTGATTTCTTTACCAATGTTGCCATTGATTATTTATTATAATATTATAATATGAGTGAATAACTATTTTAGACATACATATTTTCGACATTGTTAATCAAAATATCGTTGGTCCTTCCACTTCACGCAAATACATGTATCACATATTTGAAAGTCTCCAATTATTTTCTTAGGAGAAAGTCTCAAAGATTATCTAAAAGAATGTTATTAACATTATTTCGTGAAGGAGATAAAAAAAATAAAAAATCATAGAAGACCGCGATCAAATTCTTACATAATCTCAAATAAGTACAAATCATAAATTCATAATAGAGCTTACAAAACAGTAGACAAACTAAGGCTCCGTTCCAGAATTTGAATAAGTTCCTATTTTTTGTTCAATAATAAGGCTTATTCCACAAAATAAGAAGTAAGTACTTATTTTCTCGATAAAGATATGTGATACCGACAAGCCCTGTAGGGAAATCGTACCGACGGCCGCGCCGGGCCGTCTCCGGCCACCAGACGGCCGATCCAAGCCGTCCAAAAATTCTAAAAAAAAACCGAGGGGGCTATCGCGGAAATCAACGGCATCCGAGGTGTGTAGAGTGCTTGATCCGAGCACCCCTTTTTCGTGTATGTATGTATATACATATATGCACGAAAAATAGGGTGTTTAGATCAAGCACTCTACGCACATCAGATGCCATTGATTCTAGCGTAAGCCCCCTCGGTTTTTTTTTTAAAATTTTTGGATGGCTCGGATTGGCCATCCAGTGGCTGGAGACGGCCCGGCGCAGCCGTCGGTACGATTTTCCTACGCCGGGGGTTGATACTCATAGCGGCACTCTTATTTTTGGGTTAAGGCAACTTCAAGCTCAAAAATCATGTGTTTATGCAAATAATTTTTCTATCAATATGGATCTTGTTTGATAGATCTCATTGAGATCTTTAATACGGTGCAAAAAAAAAAATTTGAAAAATTATTTTTCATTTACGTTATTTTTGAGTTTGAAAATGTGAAATAAGCCGCTTATTTGTATTTGTGGAACAACCCTTCTTATTTTCTTTGAGAAGTTTCAAAATAAGTACTTATTTTTTAAGAAGGTTCTGGAACAGAGCCTTAATTATCACTAAAGTTTAGACCAACAACAAAGGTTAGGGGTTATTGGAAAATGAGAATGGATAATCAGAATGCAAAGTTCCTCCATGACTGATTCTCAAAATGAGGGACTGGGGGACTGTGCTGTGAGCAGCCGGCGAGGCTTTGCCGGCATCGGCCCGACGATCGGAGACGTTCACTGCGTAGAGCTCGTCGAGTTCTACTTGCGCACCAAAAACTAGCTCGATCAAATATCGTTAAGTGCCTCATCGGAACACAAATAACTTGAAAAAAATGAATTCAGTGGTTTTGATCCAGTGTTTCGTATCAATTAGAATTCATTTTTTTTATTCAAGTTATATGTATTCCGATGAGGCATTTAACAATTTTTTATCGAGTTTTTTTTTGGTACACTTGTAGCACTCGACGAGGTCTACGTGGTGGACGTCTCTGATCATCGGACCGATACTGGAAAGGCTTCACCGGAGACTGCGCAGCACGCTGTGCAGCACGAAGCTGCACAGCACATGCCCCGCCTCCCAAAAGGAGGCTTTATTGTGTGATTTTCAGAATGCATTTTGACCTTGGGCTCCCAAACACTCACAATCTGACAATGCAAAATGCACACACTCTAAAAAATAGGCTCCCGAACGGCCTCTATTTCGCCTAGGACCCGAGGATCTTGTAGTGTTTTTATTTCACTAAAAGGGTGTAGTGCAGCATCTCGGTCATCCACGTCAGCAATCATTAATGGTTCGGATTTAAAAAAAGACTCTTTGCGAAAAATATCTAGTCCGGATTTAAAAAGACCACAAAGAGTCTTTTTTTTAAATCCAGACCATTGAAAATACTTTTGTACGGCTAGGATGTTGCAATACATCCCCGTAGTGTACCCTCACTTCAAGGTTCCCGGATCCTTTTACCTATTGCCAAATTATCTAAGGTTGGACGGCCTCCAATGTCTCATGTGGTATTAGAGCTACGTATTAGCTAGGTGGCTTCATCTCACATGTCAAGTCTCTGCATGAGTTAATTCTATCACTTCCTTAATCCTTACACACACCTAAATGTGGTACAAGACCGTACGTGAGGAAAAGTGTTAGACTGGATCTCAAATCTCATTTCATTGAAGTTGGAGGGGAATTTTCGTGTTGAAGAAGGAATCTGAATTATGTATTTTAGTTTCCTTTTATCGTTACAAGAGTTTTGAGCCGTTAAATGATGGGTTAGGAGAAAACAGAAAAAGCATTAACACGACATCATTTGTATCCTGGATTCTCTGATCTGATACTATGGGAAGCTTTCAAGCACGTCCAGTCTTGATGAATCAGAACCGTGGGCTTTTACATCGAGGACTCACCATTATTTTGGACTAGGTTGTTAGCAACGTGCGTTGCACGTTCGATTTTGCTCGCTGGTCTAATAATGAAATTTATTTAGTGTTTATTTTTTATTGCTCTCCCGAACCCCCAAATAGATCATGCCCATTGATTCGTAATGTTATTACTTTGCAAATATTGTCCGGTGTTGTTACCAAATATCTGCATTGCCAAGATTTATTCCTCACAATAAAGGAATGTGCGCACACAATGAACTCTTGCGGCATTCACGCATATTACAGGCTTAACATGTAAGCTAATTATTCTTGTGCATTTGTTACAGAGATAAGAAAGGTGATACTTGAATTTGTGGTCACTAAGCAAATCTGGTTTTCACAAACCAAATAAACTAAAGTTAGATAATCATTCTCATCACAGCCAGTCATAAATACTTTTGGAAACAAAGTTTATCAATTGGTAGATGAGTAGTATAACAGTTAGATTTTGTTCCCAAAGCAATTGATCATCATCTACATCCATATCAATTGCCACAGTAAGACCAATTAAAACAAAGCTGAACAAGGAGATATTTATACCCAATACAAACAAAGGCAGCGAAGTTCAGACACACCAAAAAAAAAAAAGAACAATTGAAATAGCACTCTACAATTATTCAGCAAGACACAAAAACGAAATTACCATGTCCGTTTCATATTCACTGCTATGAACAACCAATACCTAGTAGTCTGAAGAAGAAGACCTTTTTTGATTCCTTGACGTGGGATCGGCTATGAAGCAATCAAGAGAAAATCATCGTTAAAGATCAATAAAAAATCATAACTGGAATTATATTGCATCCAAACAAAATGAGAACAAATATTGATTCCAAAGTCAATAAGGCTTCATTTGATTCCAAAGTCAATAAGGCTTCATTTGGAGTGTTTTGAATTTAAAGTGGAAATTTCCCATATTCAACATGGGAAATATTTTAGAGGTTTTTTTTTAGCTAGATGTGACTTGTAAAATTGCAGGGATATGTACATTTTAGCTAGGGAAAAGCTACTTAGTCGAAATCCTAATATAACTACAAACCTTACTCACGAATGAGTTTAAATAACTCATATTAGATAGTTCTTCCAAATCCATAATGCCAAAGTCCCATAACTTGGTGAAAATAGAACCTCAAACTGAATGCTAAGTCATGCTTTTGGATCTCACCTATTAATATTGAGTAGGAATGTCAAATTTTGCATTCGAAGTCCATCTATTTCCAAACGAAGCCCAAAACTATATTGAAAATTGTTAGAATCAGAATTTGAACATGTTAACAATTATATTTGGAAACCTATAGTTAAACCACTAACTAATAGGAACAAACGGCCGAAGAGCACAAATATGACAAATTTGATAAATCCAAAGAACACGAGAGACCTCATACCGGCATGAAGAATTTGGGGAAAAAAATAGATTTCATCTTATTTACCTTAATAGAGTCTCTCATCAGATTCAAAATCATCTAATCACAGAGATTTTGTAGAGACCCGTAAATTTGTAAAATTTATTTAAATGTTTCAAATGGAAATAAAAAGGAGAAAATTGATTTGGAATATTGAGATTGGGGTTAATGTGCAAGTGTGTTGTATTTGAGGGGTGAAAGTGTGAAGTGTGTAGTGTGTATTTGACTTGTGTGTGTGAGAGGCAGGGAAACAAATTCCCATTTTCCTATTTTCCCACTCTCCCGTTCCTCTCTCCCTCTCTCGGCTCTTCCTTTCTCTCACTCACTCCTACCAAATTTCACCCAAATAACACAAAACCCAACCTCCAAACCCTCATTCCTTCGCGTATTGCGGCCCGTATTACACCGGTGTGAGCTTGGTGGAGGTGTAATTCATTTGGTTCCAAGATTTGAGGCTAGGGCTTGGAGAATTTCTTGAATTCGTTCTCCAATCTTTGAGGTAGGGAGTTCTAACTTGCAATATATGTTTATGACTTGTTTCTATTGCCTTGATTCGTGCCATTGATTGTTGTGGTAGTTGTTGTTGTTGTTTGTTGTTGGAAACCCACGCGGTTCTGTCAAAATCTGCTCGAAACCCATGTGTTATCGATAACATTTCCATTGTTATCGATAACGTTACGTTCCCAAACCCAGAAATTTATTGTTATCGATAACATTCGCATCGTTATCGATAACATTACGTTCCCAGACCCAAAAATGCATCGTTATCCCTAACGTTTCTCATTGTTATCCCTAACGTTGCATCGTTATCCCTAACGTGTGTCATTGTTATCCCTAACGTTGCATCGTTATCCCTAACGTGTGTCATTGTTATCCCTAACGTCGCATTGTTATCCCTAACATTGTCATTGTTATCCCTAACACGGTCAGCGTTATCCCTAACGTTGCACCGTTATCCCTAACATTTGCCATCTGTTATCGATACCCTCGCCTCTGGAACGTTATTAACCCATTTGTTATCGATACCTCCCTTCATGGTATCGATAACGTTGCGTTTTGATTGACCTCAACCTATTGTTATCGATAACATTTGTAAAGGTTATCGATAACACTTTCTGTCTGGACAAATTTGCTGACTTGATCCATCCTTTATTGTTTGGGGTTCCGTTCACTTCTGAATCACTCCAAGAACTTCCCGAATGATCCCTTAACTTGAGTACTCATATCAAATGTCTTCATTGCACGTATCTATGATCTTAATGCTCATTTGAACACGATTGTACAACAAAAAATTATTTAAAGACCAAAGATGGATTTGAACGGTACGGACTGATTGGAAAAGGATTTTGAAACTTTACGGACACAACGAAAATATATCAGGACATCCCGAAAGGGTAAAGAGCCTGGCAGAGGACATCGGGGTCCTATAAATGGCCCGGCATGAGCTATATGCTCCTATCAGGACATCCCGAATGGGTAAAGAGCCTGGAAGAGGACATTGGGGTCCTTTAATTGGCCCAGTAAGAGCTTCGGCTCATGACACATGTGCGAGATACATTTTGATTCACGATGCTTCCAAAATTTATACGTTGAAAAATATGACTGATTTTGGAAATGAAAGATTGAAGATGGATTACTGTTGTTGCTCCATTCCATTGGTCTCAGTTGCTATTGTTCCTCTTGTTATCGTTCCTACATTTCATATGCATACATTGTTGGATTAGAGCTTTCTACTGGGCTAGTGTAGCTCAAACCTTACTTTACTTTCAGGTGCTAACTCTGGACAGTAATTTCATGATGGGAGTGCATGGATTGTGGACACGATTTTGAAAGCTAACACTGAAGAGTTATTAAGGCATCTTTGTAGTTTATTTTTGAAAGATGTATTTGTAACCTTAATTGTAAATCTTTGATTAAAGGATATTGTAAGCTTTTAACTTCTTTGATACTCGATACTTATTGAGATTTGGGCCATTGAGCCAAAGATGTACTTTTGTGAAAATTTGGGCGTTAGAGCGTAATTGATGGAAATGGAAATGTCAACTTTCTTTTGGGGAATTGTGCGTATTAAGTGAGATTTTATTTATGAAAGTTCCTTTATAATTATGTCGAAAATCGAGGGTGTGACAGATTTTGCTGGAAAAAATTAGAACATATGGTAAAACCGAATGTATGTTCAAATCTCGTGAAGCCTCCATGACCTAAAGTATCATAAGGTGGAAAGTTCAGTCATAAAAAGAATGTCTCGATATAATTGTCCAAGAAACAACACACTCTAGGTGATTAGATGAGCTCAACTTGGAAAACCAAAGTACGTTACCACTATAACCTGCACTGGATTGTGAGAAAATACAAGTGCAACAAGATTTTATTCAATAGAGCAAGTGTATATTATTGGTCAAGATTAGGAAGTTTATGACGCTCACATATTCCTTAGAGGTTTGCCCGTTCGTTCCCTAAAAGTGATACAAACTGCACAACCCTTGATAAACGCCTAAAAAGGGGTAAAATGATGATCGTATTCATTCCTACATATTTTACTGTTCTTTTATAGGGGAAGGAGTTAAAAATGTTATCCCTTTTGAAAGAAACACAAAGGCTCTACAATGTTTTCTGTTTTGACTGAAAGTTCATTACACAGAGTAATCCCTTATGAAAGAAACACAAAGGCTCCACAATGTTTTCTGTTTGACACAGATAATGAAGTATGAAATGTCATATTTACTTTTTTGATCATGTTTTAAAAGGTTGTGTTTGTTTGTTCATAGTTCACATGTCATCCTGTTTAACTTGTCAACAGAAATTAAAATGACCTGAAGCGGAAAGGTGATCAAGCCACCACAACAGACTCCAGCAAAGAAGTATTCTGGAGAAACATCCTGCACTCAGGAAAAAAGACATGATTAATTTGATGCTCGGTCCAAATATTACTCATATATAGTAGACATGCTCGTGACAGGAAAGGAAAATAAGGTCTCTGTGGTTGTGAACCATTATATTCCGGATATCAACGTCATAAGAAATCATAATAATTTTCATTTGTTAGTTAATTTGTAGGTTAAATTGGCCTAAACCAATAGATGATGATGTCTGTTTGATTGTGCAAAGCCAATGTACAACATGGTCTAAAAAGCACAAGATCTTATTTTTTTTTCTACAGATATCATCACATCTGTCAAACTTGGTAAAGCGATAACAAAGACAGTAAACAAATGACAAAAATGATGGAAGGAAAGGGTCACAATCAAATAACTTCGGTACTAACTTGACTGTCTGAAGGTCATCTGAAGATTACTATTGCAATTAAGCAAGACAAGTATGGTGTTTTGTAAGATCATTGCCATGTTTCCAAAAATGAGTATGTTCAACAAAATAAAAGCAAAGCTTTAACATCCCTCTCAACATGGATGGCAGAGATTGTACATTCAGGAGAGGTTGACAGAAGTATTAGGTGCCAACAAAGTTTTTTTCACGAACATTTTCATTCACTTAAAGCAACTATGGAATATGTATACCTTATGATGCACTGAATGGCTGAGTGCCACTGCCACTGCCACGTTCACTACCTTTGAGGTATCCTGCCCTAAGTATGTTAAACTATCCAAATGGAGTTATTATTGATTTTTAAGAACAAGTTAATCTTTTACTAATACCAATAGGCTTCCTTATGACCCATCCCCACACAAAAATAGCCAAGGAAATAATATCAAAGCAATGAGGATGCACAAATGAGCCAAGTGATACAAGGGACGTTGTCAATAAAGTAAACAACACGAACCAGCAGAATTCGGAGGAGGTTTGGAGATGAGATCAACTTTAGCCTTATCGACCTCTATGCCTCTTTTAGACACTATGTGACCCAAAACTATCCTTTCTGAACCATGAAATGACTCTTTTCCGAACTTAACACAAGGTTTGTCTCCATACAACGTTGAAGTACTTTTGAAAGATTTTGGAGGCAAGGAAAGCTGTAGGATTTCTCACTCCAAGAGAAAAACACTCCACTACAAACCATAGAGCACACAATCACTAACAGGCCATCTGAAAAGATTATACCCGCCAAAAAAATAAGCAAACAGAAAAATAAAACAGTACGAAATAAGGTACCTATGGACATAGCATGTAGCAACAGATTGACATTTATAATAAAATGTATGTCGTGCCATCCTTTATGGACCCATGTTTCCCCAGGACAACATGACATTCATTTGCTCCATTATTTTTTAGCTTCCTGCTCTTGTGTTTGCAAGCAAAATGCTCTAACTCAACCAATAGGGTCTCTGGAACTTGAAGTCCATTCTCGACTAATGTTTCCAGTAGAGCCAATTAATCAGAATCAGAAATCAAAACAGATCGACTGTTACAAAGCCTCAAAATCAAAATCTAAATAGATCAAAACAAAAGTCCTAGAAATCAAACAAATCATACAGAAATTCGCACAATACCCAAATCCAAGCCCTAGAAAAATTGCACAAATCATACAAACCCTAGAAATTGAAAATTAGGTGTAAATCGTACCTTAAATCGGTCCAAAAAACGCACTTGCGCGAAGCAGAAAATCGGTCCAAAACTGAAATCGCACTCGGCTGGACAGAGCTTATACGGGCAAAGGACGTTGTTGGATCGGCCATGTATTTCGCCAGAGCTTCCTCTGAATCGAAGACCTGTACTTCCCTTCGAATCGAATCCTTCAAGCTTGGCACAAAGTGGGGGTGTACAAAAGGCGTCACTAAAGCCATTTTTGTACTCCTATCCACAGAAATCAGGAAACCCTAAGTTTACTGTAAATAAAACCTATAGATTATAGCAAAGTTGATTAATTATGTAGATGATCCTATTCCCAACTCCGAATAATAACAACAGATAGATTTGGCTAACATTCCATCGACCCAACGAATGATCCAAACAAAGGAAGAAATAGATAGACAGGGAAAAAGAGAGACACGGAAACAAAGTGAGAGGGGGGTGTTCGGCTTAAAAAGCCATTGGCTTTCTCTCCAAAAATGAGCCAAATAAAGCCACAAAATAACGAAAATAAGCCAATTGTTTCGTCTTTATTCAAAAAAAATAAAAAATTGGATTTCGGTCAAAAAATTTTACTTTTTAGATTCCTCTTGTCATGAGGATGCAATAATCCCAAAAAAATTGACAATAAGCCAAGTGATATGAAAAAAATTTGAATAAGGACAAAAAATAAGCCACTTTGACTTATTTATCCGAACAACCCCGAAGAACGACCAAGAGTACAGAAGACGCGTTCTGGAATGGATCTCAGAAAGGGAGAAAGCAACTGCAGAAAACACGTGTACCTAGTCCTGGACATGGGAAAGCGAGAAAGACGTAACTGACCCTAAACAAATACAAAAATACCAAACACATGAAGACAAAATAACAATGCTTTTTTGGGGATACAGATGGAAAAGTGGAAAAGTCTGGAAACCTATATTAGTAATTTAAAAAATAACCAAACAGTAAGATTGGCCCACCACTAAAGGCGTGAAAAGACGGAATTACCCCTGCCTATTACACTACAGGGCATCTCACCGAGGGATTTGATTGGAAAAATCAGGTAAATATGGGTCCGGCACAATTTTTTGCAACAAGGCTCTATTACTCCGGTCTTTGAAAAAGGACTCACCATCTCTTTTTTGATTGCCCCTGTGGGCGCTGAAACAATCTTGAACCCTTTTCTTCCTTTTGTTGAACAGTGGAGAGATGGAATGGTGGCCTGTGTACCTGCAAACAGGAGGGGATGTTCCTCCGGGTAGAAGCTTCGATGAACAAGTCAATAGATGGAGGAGGAAGAAGATAGAGAGAAGTTTAGTAAGAAAGTATGGTGAGAGAGAATAGTACTCTTTTGATATTTTTCCAGAGCCTTGCACATGAAGTGGTAGTTTCATATTTATAGGCAAAGCTTGGAGTGTTGCTCAAGTTGGTTGTACTTCCCACGTGCGTTACAACGCTCAGATGACGTCACGTGTCAGGATCATTAAATGAACGCCGCCTTCCTAGACTTGCAGACTGTCAAAAAAGTCGTTTCACTTATCAGAGAGGTCACTTCACCTATCAATGGAAGCTTCTAGATGATTCCTGAGCGTCAACTAGTGAATATTATCCCCTAAGGAGATAATTTCACCGAATGTCGACATGCCTCTCAAGCGATAGCTTATCCCGCCTAACGTAATATGGGTGAGACGAGTGATCAACCGGTGAAGATGCAAGGTGATGAGCGTACGATTAGGAAAGCCGTTGGGGGTCGACGAACGCTCAGCGGAACGGTAAATGCCTTTCTGAGATTCGTAATGACGTTATAAACAAACTGAGACATCTAGAGAGTCTAGGGGGTGACGTGTACATAGCGGGTGTTAGGTTTGACCTTGACCTTTATTACCTTTCCGAACTGTGGTTATTTCGGCCCACTACAACCTCTTTTCAATAGTTGTTTGGCCGACCTTGGTGACCAAGGACAGGGTGCTTAATTGGTCTTGCTCTAAAGTCTGGGAATGGGCTTACGATTATTGGGGTTTACAAAAACAAGTCCAGACACCTGAGTTAAAGAAGAATCGGAAAAATGACAGGCCGGTCCCATTTTTTGGTCCAGGTTCCATCCTAACCCTTTTTGTCATGCTATCCTGTCAAGACCATTTTTTAAGATGCTTTTACTATTTTGCCCTTATCACTTTTTACAACTTTAGAATTCACACTCATTTGCAGAATTCGCATTGATTTACAGAATTTTTATTCCCTTTTGCAAGAATTCACACCTTCCAAAATTCACATTTCTTTGCAGAATTTACACCCGAATTCACAGCTTTCACATCCACCCAAATTACACAATTCACAACCCTAAATTTAAAATTCACACACCTCTAAAATAATTCACAAACAAACAAACACTTAATTCGGATAAAAATACAAAACCTGAACACATGCACCAATGCTAACTGCACAGCACTTTTAATTCCTTTTATTTTCCCTCATCTCTGTGTTGCACAAACAAATCACTTTTTGGACCTTTCAAATTCCTCTCTCTCACGTGAAAAAAAATAAAAATAATTCCTCTCTCTCTCTCTCTAGACCCCAATTAAACTCATATTTTACAAACAACAAATCAAGCCGCTGTACTAGATGAAGAATCCAACGACTACGACGGAGAAGATGATATCTCCTTCTCCTGCGTAGGCAACAACGACGAATCCCTGATCTCCGCCAAGGATTTGTTCCACAATGGCCAGATCAAGCCGCTGTACCTGATGTTCGACCAGAGCCTTCTGTCCTCCGTGAGTTCGGCGTCGGAGGAGAGTGGAAGGCCGGGCGGAAGGCCGAGAACAAGAAAGAAGCTGGAGGAGTGGAATGCCGAAGAGGAGGAGAGCGGGGGTATATTGTCGTGATGGGGAAGGTGGCGGTGTGTATCGCGGCGGTGGGCCAAGGCAATGACAATACAGTCAATACTAGAGGAGCTCGAAATTGGGGTTGGTCGCCGACGCCATCTCCCTCCTCTGTCGAGATGCTGCAGATGCACGCTAGTAATAAGGTGGGGGTATTTTTGATACATAACCACTTGAAACGGTGCCTGGGCGGAAAGGGCATGACACGGGGTGGGGTTGGACATGTAGGCGGTGACAAAACGTGGCCGGCCTGGACGAACCCAAAGAAGAATGACTTTGAAATAGATAAAAAAATGACAGCTAAAGACGTATTTTTGATAATTAATACCCGCGAGGAACATTTTCAAAACATGTCCTAGACCGTCATTTTCCCAAATAGATATCCAATGAACAGATTGGTCCAATAGGCCCAGAAGTCCTTTGTGCCCAATAAAATTTGGCCCTTAAGACTATTGGGCCAAACCCAGACTGAACTGAAACAGCCCTACAGAGTTCGGGCCGAACACGGGTTTCTTAGGTCATTCGCCCGGGTCCACCGTTTTGGCGGGAAACCGTTGGCTATGCCCTGGCTCCATTTCCCGCCAGTCAGACACAGAGTCGCCGCAAAGCGAGAGAGAGAGAGAGAGAGAGAGAGAGAGAGAGAGAGAGAGAGAGTGAGTGAGTTTGAATCCGGAGAAGTTGTTACTTGTTAGGGCTTCTTTTTCTTTCTATTTTTTTCTGGTCTTTACTTGGAAGATTGTCGGAGCCATTTGACATAAAAATGGATAGCTATGGCGGTGGGTACTTCGTGGACGAGAAAGCAGTTCGCGTCGAGAACATTTTCCTCGAATTCCTCAAGAGGTAACGTAACTGATTATTTTTACCGAAGAGTATGATTTGTGGTTGGATCTGAAATTGTAATTTTTCCTGCGTTTTTTGGGGCGTTGTGTGTTGAATTGAGTGAAAATTATGGAAGTGTGTGTGTTTATTATGCAGCTTTAGGCTGGATCAGACCTCGAGGGAGCCGTTCTACGAATCAGAGATTGAAGCCATGAGACCCAGTGAGTCCAACACCATGTTCATTGACTTCTCTCATGTCATGCGCTTCAATGATCTCCTTCAAAAGGCTATTTCCGATGAATACCTCAGGTACTGTAGTGTTCACTTGTTCCCATAAGCTCCTATGTTTAACTTCATTGTTAGATAGTATATATTAGTATAGACATATTTATCTGTACAACACTGGCTCAATTCTTCTACTCTTCAGTAGGAGTATGCAGGCAGGCCTATGCAGCTATGCTTTAGGCCCCAATATTGTATATCTATTATACTTACCTGTATATGTAAAATAGCATAAAAAGGCCTCTATAATTAAAAAAGAAGGCCAAGATACGCCTCTATAATGTAAAAAGAGAAACATGAGATTAGGGTCTATTCATAAGTATTTGTTTTGCAATTGTTGAAAAAGGTATATTCGGATGGTAAATGTTGATTTTGCAGAAAGGAGCTTTTCAAAATTAAAACTCATAAAATCCTATTAAAGATCAAGAATGTCACAACATAAATTAAAGTGGGTTAGCTGTACTATTTTTCTGAAGTTCAAAAAATAGGTGGCTGTACTACTACTATCAATAGAATATGATTTGCTAGCAATTCTTTACTATAAAGATGTAGTTAGTTAGATTGTGTCTTTAGGCCTCCAATTATCTTGAGCCGGCCCTATGTGCAGGCATAAACATATTTATGGACTTGAATTTCGGGATGTGTTTTTTTTTAGGTTGGAGCCATACCTGAAGAATGCCTGCAAGAGATTTGTGATGGAACAGAAACCCACGTTCATCACGGACGACAACCCGAACAAGGACGTAAATGTTGCCTTCTTTAACCTTCCTTTGTTGAAGAGGTATAATCACATGTTGCACACACATTTTTGAAAATTCTGCAGAGATTTCATCCCCTTTGAGCCTCAAGGAAATTGTTGTTCATATATGTGCTGTTGTCTCTAATCCCCTATAAAATTTGGCAGATTGAGGGATTTGGCAACTGCTGACATTGGAAAATTGGTATCTGTGAGTGGAGTTGTCACTCGCACCAGTGAGGTTCGACCTGAGCTCCTCCAGGGAACTTTCAAGTGTCTAGAATGTGGAAATGTTATCAAGAATGTAGAACAGCAGTTCAAGTACACTGAGGTTTCTAGTTTTCCTCCCTCAACCATACACTTTTGCACTGCCTTCACTTTTTTCGTGTCCTATATTTGGGTATCAAGTCCATCACTTTTCCACCATGGATATTAAAACATATTTTTTATGAATTGTATTGGTGCGTTCTTCCATATTGGTTGCAGCCCATAATTTGCATGAATGCAACCTGCAACAACAAGGCAAAATGGGCATTGCTTAGGCAAGAGAGCAAATTCGCAGATTGGCAGAGGGTTAGGATGCAGGAAACCTCCAAAGAAATCCCCGCAGGGTCGCTTCCCCGATCATTGGACATCATCCTTCGCCATGACATTGTGGAGCAGGCCAGAGCTGGTGACACGTAAGAATTTCTATTAGTAATGAGAACCAACATTTATTTTCTATGATTCAGCTTCCTCAATATCTATTGTGCTTGTTCATTCTTGTACAGGGTCATATTTACGGGTACTGTGGTTGTGATACCAGACATAATGGCTTTAGCCTCTCCAGGAGAGAGGGCTGAATGCCGTCGGGAGGCCTCTCAGCGCAAGGATACTGCCTCTGGCAACGAAGGTGTCCGAGGTCTTCGAGCATTGGGAGTGAGAGACCTCTCCTATCGCCTTGCCTTTATTGCCAACTCTGTTCAGGTTGACTCCTTATTGGTTGTTTGTTTAGCAATCTCATTGGCTTATTTTGTTTTATGTACGGTCTTCGATTTTCCAAATTTATGAGGTGTCTGTGTCCTGTTTCAGGTCTCTGATGGCAGAAGGGACACGGACATTAGAAATAGAAAGAAGGATTCTGATGACGAGGGTAACCAGCAGTTCACGGTTGGTTTCTTTCACTCAATCTCAGTTCTTTACAACATAATGAGTAGTGTATGCCTGTAGTGGTCTCAACTAGTTTGGCAAACCCATTGTCATTCCCAAAATTTGGCAGAAATGAGCAAAAGAGCAGCCACTAGTTGGGAAAATCTCTGGTCCAACTTTGACAAACTTAACATATCAGCTGAATTCCTTGCCATGGTTGGTGAAAGGAAATTCTGGCAAAATGGCACTGCCTATTGGTGCATGAATGCTATTTTTTTGACCTTTTGACACTAGAGTGAGGCCAAAAACTTTGACTTTTGCAAGATGACAATACACAGAGGAGATGCCCCTGCAAAAATGTCTAGTAAAGATAGTGATGAACTTGGGGTTTTCTACTTTTGGTAACAAGAGTACGTGATCTCATATCAATACTGTGGGCTAGAGTACTCATATTGTGCTAAACCGCCAAAGTAAAGATACTCAATTCTCATGTACAGAGTTTGTAGAGTACTTGCTTGGAACTCATGCTTTTTACGCATTTTAATTGAAATCCAGAAGTTTTTGTATGAAAAAAAAAAAGCTTTCAATCAAACAAAGCAAAGCAGCACAACCAAACTGGGCAAGCCCCACTGTGGCACATTAGGCAAAGAATAAAACTAGCAGAAAGAAAGGGAGATGGTCCAAGACAAATAATTCAGAACCAGTATCACCAGCTTCTACTTTCCAAAATCCCAGAAAATTCATTCCACTCCAAGTAAAAAGGCAAGTTATTAGCAGCACTTTATTCGTTCAGCCTCGAATTTATCTTGGGGACTCCAGAAGTTCACTTCCGTATGATTGATTGTCTTCCCTTATGTCTTGTAACGGACTTGACAACTTGTGGGTATATGTTTTTTAGGGGATTTCCCTAATTACAGTCACCCAATGGCTTTTATTGTGCCACATTAGTCATTTTCATTAAGCTATCTAGAGAAAATGCCCACATTCTCCAATGTTTTGTTTTTCTTTATTGTGATTGCGTTGCAGCCAGAAGAGCTTGATGAAGTCCAGCGAATGAGAAATACTCCCGACTTCTTTAATAAGCTCGTTGACAGCATTGCGCCAACTGTTTTTGGTCACCAAGATATCAAGAGAGCTATCCTGCTTATGCTTTTGGGTGGTGTTCACAAGACCACTCATGAAGGAATCAACCTGAGAGGGGACATCAATGTCTGTATTGTTGGCGATCCCAGCTGTGCAAAGTCTCAGTTCCTCAAGTATACCTACTTATTTTTCTTTCCTTTGTTTTCTCCTTTTTTCAATGTTTTTAGTTTATGCTTGAGAGTGGGTATCTTTGAATAATTTTTTATTTTTATTTTTTTATGCTTGATGGTTTCCTTTATAATTAAATCATAGTAATACGGCTCTCTCTTCCTTATAGGTATGCTTCGAGTTTAGTCCCAAGATCTGTCTACACTTCTGGAAAGTCTTCCTCGGCTGCTGGATTGACTGCAACGGTGGCAAAAGAACCAGAAACTGGGGAATTTTGTATCGAGGTAGCATTAATGTTTCTTATTGTTCATTTGTTATCTTTGAGTTATGGTGTACCGTTCGTTGTCAATCGTATCGCACAAACTAGGGGACTCCAATTTTTTCATGTAAATGACCCATTACTTCTTTTTCTTGCTTTTCTGTGTAACAATAGTTACGACACAAATACTACGGCTGTTAAAAACCATGGGAAGAGATTTTACTTAACATGAACATCATAATAGAGAGTAGATCACAATCCTCCCATGTTGTATGAGGTTATGTCAATTTAGAGTTGACACTAGTATGGCTGTTAGATGAAAACTTCTCGTAGCAAGTACCCATGTTGAACACTCGACACTTGGGTAGGAGTATGGGATATCTGCTGCCGATATTTGTAGTTGGACATTCTCCCAACCAACATTTTTAACTATTCAAGTTTATTATATAACTATCAAGAACTCCTACATTTTATTTGTAATGTCCCATGATACTTTACCATAGTTATATGGACTCGGACATGGGTGGTATCTATGGTTCGAACCCATGAAACTTTTAATTAAAGTGATCGGGAACAGGAAGGACTGCCCCATGGGCTATTCATATTGGAGCCTCAGGATATGGTTTTCTTGCTGTATTTTAGTTAAGGATTACATTTAGTTTGTCTTGGTTAAGAGGAAGATTCTTTTGAATCCTAGAAAATATTGCTAGGTCACATTTTTTTTTTTTTTCTAGCAGTTCAACGAGCATCTATAAAAGACTTGACAGAGGGTGTCTGAATAAATTGATCAAACAAATTAAGTTTTGATCATGGTTTTAGTAAGACTAGAAGAGATAAATTCTATTATTCAGTATATGTGTTACAAGAGGCCGTTACATCATTATATAGGGAAAATATAGAAACCCTAAGTAAACCCTATTACATGAGAGGACAATACTACCCTTTCAACTAAACATTAATAACATCATACCACCACTATTCTAACACTCACCCTCAAACACATGATGCGAGCACGGAGAGCATCATGAGTTTGCCAAGATGAAAATGAGATGCTCCGATTGATATCTTCGACTAAATCAATTCATGTCACGCCCTCGATTTTAAACATAAATAAAATAACATTTCCTTAAATAAAATTCTCACAACAATATACATTGTACCCTAAAGAGTTTGTCATTTCCTTGTCTTCAAATTTCAGTCCAATCTCTAAGAGTTTCCAAACGATTACATTCATGGCTTAAGGCCCCAAATTAACATAAGTATGAATTAAAGAAAATAAGTTAAGTGTCTTTAGTCAAACTCAGTCGAACTAAATGAGATTTAGTTACCCTTCCATCACCAAAACATGATTTATATAGATGAACAAAGGAATCCTCAATGTAAGCTTTCAAAAGTTTGTCACTCGATGCATGCCAAGCACTCCATGCTATTGTCCTTGATTAATACCTGAAAAATGAAGGGTTGAGCTACACTAACCCAGTAGAAAAATCTACAGATGAGAAATGAAGTTTCAGATAACAATGGAGTATACGATAAGATACAAACATCATACTGGAAACCCAAGAACTCAAAGGAACACTTCATTATTATTACTCAACCCATTGTCATCTATCTAATTCCTTTAATTTCAAAGTTTCATTTCACAAGCTTCTGTATTAAGTGATTCACATTCCAGGTCTTGAGGACCCCGCATATCCCCCATTGATCTTAAATATAAGCTCGGGTATCTCTTTTACTAGCGACAAACTGAATGGTGTACCTAGAGACATTCCGGGTATTAGGACCCCGTATACCCACTCCACGTTCCGAGTAGTCATGACCCTGTACATCCATATCACATTCCGGGTACTAGGACCCCGTATATCTGTCCCTTGTTCCGGGTATTTGAGACCCCGTATGTCCATTTCACACCTTTCGTATCTCAACCCAAATTCAGGAGAAAACAACTCTCCTAGTATATGCTTCTCGTTCCCTCAACAAACTATCCATTTCGTTATGTGTGTTTGTAATTTACAATAAATTTATCCTGGAATCAACATTTCACGTCACCATACTTCGATTATGTATTAAAGAGCTCATGTATTTCATTTCTTTATTATTAACTGCCCATGACACGTCATTACTTCTCCTTTCGATAATCGGTATATCTATCACTTAAAGTTACCTTCATACCACATGCCAAATGTACAATAAGGTGCTCAAGCTCATAAGACTATAACATATAACCCAATCAAACGAACCACGAGTCCAACTAACAAACAATCATGGGGATAAGAGAGAGAAAAGACAAAACTCTCATTAAAAACCATTTGCATAAGCTCAATCAAGGCGTTTCAAGTCCATATCTACCTCACTATGAATATAAGGAAGATGGATGTTCAAATGTTCATAGGAGTATGTATTTCAATGTTATAAAGTGGTTTAGAGGTGTTGAGAATGTGTTAGAAGTGAAAGGGGGTCCAAACCATGGAAGAAGGAACTTTGCTGAAAATTTCTAGGTAGTACACATACCCATACAAATAGAGGTACATGTACTAGCTGAACAGAATTGAGAATTTCTGACAGTACATGTACCAATACAAATCAAGGTACATGTACTAGCTGAACAGTACCGAAAATTCTTTGACAGTACATGTACCAGTACAAACAGAGGTACATGTACTAGCTGGGTTTCACAGGACAATTTTTAGCTTTCAAGGGTGAACTCCAAGCAACAGAACAACAAACCAATACAATAATTCATGACCAAATCTACTCATAAACATATAAAGAAGGTGAGAAATCCCTACCTCAAAGATTGGAAGCAAAGATCCAAGATCGATCGAACCCTAGAACTTCAAACTTGAAATCCAATGAAATACTCTCTCTCCAAGCCAAGCCACATGACTTTGGAGATTAAGAACACTTAAATACGAAGGTTATGTAGTGGATCTTGGTGGTTTGATGTATTGTGAAGTGTTGAGCTCAAAAGAGTGAGAGAAGAGAGACGTGAGTTGAAAGAGGAAGAAGGGAAAGTGAATTTCCCTGGTGTCCAACACACACATATACATAGCTATTTGTTTAATGTAACAGTACCCCCCAAAAAAACTCATTTTGCACTAATTATGCAACAAAATATACCAGCATGATAGTGTGAACACCAATCTTACGATACATACTTGATGAGAAGTATCTCAAGTACATATCCCACATCCTTGTACATTTTTTTCCCTTTTTTGATAAGTAAATAATTATATTAAAAGGAAGGCATTAAAGGGAATGCCATCCATTTAAAAAAAGAAGAAGCCCACATCCTTGTACATGCATCAAGTGTAGTAGTGTCTGACATAGGTTCTTGACTTATTTTGAAGAGTCCATGGAACATAAATAACTTGCAAGGACCATTCTATCTTGCGAAACATAACACCTTCTCCAAATTAAGTATTTTAACATGTACCAGAGTCCTTGGACAGGGGAATTATCTGACTTGGACGCATATTGGACAATGTCTCAAGTCCACTTAACATAGTCTTCAGGAAAAGGATGCAAACCATGTATAGATGTTGTATGTCAATTGTCATGCAACAAGGAATCAAAAGACCAAAAGCTGAAGACGTCAACTGTCACGCCCTCGATTTTCAACATAAATAAATAACCAATTTAAAGAAGGTTCTCGCAAAATATGAATAATACCCAAAATGAGATTTCCCGCCTGCTTAATTACAACAAGGTCCACAAGTTTAAGAAATTACAGCTTTGGCACCACGGCCCAAATTAAGTTTAGTACATGTGCAAAGTATTAAGGATATTACATTCTGTTGCCAAAACATCAAATCACGAAAATTAGTTACAATACCATCTCTATCCAAAAGTAAACCAAAACAAAGATGGGTGAGTAACTAAATCATGTTAGCTTCCAAAAATCTTCGTTTCCGAAAACACCAAGTCATGCAACCTACTGCCCTGCATTTGAACCTGAAAAGAAGGATTTTGTTGAGCCATACAAGCCCAGTAGGAAATTCTCTACAAAATCTATATGTAATGAGATGTTGAGCATGAATGCAGCAACCGAATTTAACATCAAATCCAAACGAATGTACGTCAACACAACTTACAAAATATCATGACATGCTCATACACACACACACACACACACACACACACACACACACCTCCTAACAGTCCTCCACCCTTTACGAGATTGTGTTTCCACACCTAGCGACACAATAAACTCCACTCCTCACGACATTGTGTTTCCCACACCTTGCGACACAATATACTCCACCCCTTGCGAAATTGTGTTTCCCACACCTTGCGACACAATGTTCTCCACCCCTCGCGTAATTGTGTTTCTCACACCTTGCGACACAATATTCTCCACACCCGCTTCACATCAATCAATCAAATACATCACTTATAACTCATGAATCACAACACTCAAGTTCACACTACTACTTTCAAAGAGTACGCAAACCTCGAGTCATAAAACATTTCATTCAACCATTTATGACAAATAAATACTTAAAATCACGCACAATCACCGCAAGACATGTAGAAGAAGAGAGAAATCCCTACCAAAATGGGTTTTGAGCAAAACCCTAAGTCTACCGAGGACAATAAGCTCGAATCCTCCAAATACAAGCTTCACCCAAGCTTGGATACAAGATCTAGAGCAAATAAAGCCCAAAAACAAGAATAACAAGCAAAGATCAACAAATAACCGAGGAGAGAGAGAGAAAAACGTGGTAGAGCTTCAAGAAGAGAGAGCAAGAACACAAAACTCACCCTTGGTTCACCAAATGCAAGAATCTTGTAATTTTGAGGTTGGAAACCTTTGGATCTTGAAGATTTGAGGTTAAAATCAAGGATCTTGGGTGAGATTGAGGTTGGGTAGGTGAGAGGGGATGTTTTCAAGTGTGTTTCGTGGGTTTTGGGAGTGAGAAATGACATAAGGGGGTATTTATAGAAGCCCAAAAAGCGTGCTGTAAATTGCAGAAAGAACGCAGCGGGTACCGGTACTGGGCGACTCCCAGTACCGGTACTGGAGCCTTCAAAATATCGATTTTGAACACCTCAGGAAAGTGGGTACCGGTACTGGGGAAAAGCCAGTACCGGTACCGGCTAGGCAGAAAAATGAAAAATGATCAACGGACTCCGAAACGAACCCAACTTGATACCAACACCTCCAAACAACATTATAACATCAAAACTTGCATTTTACTACTCTCCGAGAGTCCGACACGCAATCGGATACGTATATCCAAACACCCCCACGAACATATGCACGACTTTAATAACAAAACTATTCTCATGCACAACAAACGATTTTCAGAATTTACATTAATTTTATGGGTCTTTACATCAACTATACTCAGCTAGCATAACTGTATGAATTTCACATTTTGCACATCTTTGGAACTCAGAAGGTGTGATTTGCTAACATTCGAAAACGAGAGTGATAGTGATATGAGGACTAGGACCTGGACTCCTATTTTGTATTACTTGATTTAGGATTGCTGATGAGTGGTGTTCTATAATCTCAGGCAGGCGCACTAATGCTCGCTGACAATGGCATTTGCTGCATTGATGAATTTGACAAGATGGACATCAGAGATCAGGTTATTTTTGTTTCATGTATCGTTTTCTTTTGCATTTGTTCAAAGCTCCCCCCTGCCCCTCCCCCTCCCCTTCTTCAGAATGTTATGCATGTGGCAACCCCCCTGATCCATGATATAAAAATGAACTTGAAGGTTGCAATTCACGAAGCAATGGAGCAGCAGACGATTAGCATAACCAAAGCAGGAATACAAGCAACACTAAATGCACGAACATCAATTTTGGCTGCAGCCAATCCCACTGGGGGACGCTACGACAAATCAAAACCTCTAAAGGTAAGAATATGCTTGTATGTAACCTGAATTTTGTTTGGCCGATTTCGAACATGATTTTTTGCCAGTCTTTGTGTCTGGCCACTTTGGCCATAGACTGGTCTTGGTCATTTTTGTGTATTGACTGCTGGTTTATTTGTCTGCAGTATAATGTGGCTCTGCCACCTGCTATCCTTTCAAGATTTGATCTAGTATACGTTATGATCGATGATCCAGATGACCAAACAGATTATCATATCGCTCATCACATCGTGCGAGTTCATCAGAAACACGAAGATGCACTTGCTCCTGAATTCACTACGGCCCAATTGAAGCGTTACATTGCATATGCCAAAACTCTGAAACCAAAGGTTGCTTTGGAGTCCTGTAAATGAAATGTTCTTTTCTGACTCTTTTTGACCCAGTTCTAAAAACTCATGCAGCTACATCCAGAAGCCAGGAAATTACTGGTGGATTCTTATGTTGCACTTCGCAGAGGTGATACAACTCCCGGGAGTAGAGTTGCTTACCGTATGACAGTTAGACAGCTGGAGGCATTGATCAGGCTTTCAGAGGCCATTGCTCGAAGTTATCTGGATGTTCAGGTGCTTTAATTACCAAAACTCATGAAGTTGAATGTTGACATCGTATGTGCATACAAATGCTCAACAAGATCATTATCTATGTGTAGGTGCACCCTCGCCATGTACGTGTTGCTGTTAGACTGCTGAAAACGTCAATAATAAGGCAAGAAAATATGAAATACATCCAACATCTCCCTCCCTCTGTGTGTGTGTGTGTGTGTGTGTGTGTGTGTGTTATGGTCATGATCAGATGTTAGCTTTTACTTGCAGTGTGGAGTCAAGTGAGATTGACCTGTCTGAATTTCAAGAAGAGAATCGTGATGACGGTGGTGCTGAATATAATGGAGCTGGTCAAGAAGAAGCTCATCCAAGTAGTGCTGCACCTGAACCAGCTTCAGGGAATCCAGGTGGGACCATATCACTTGTTTTACTTCTCATTCATTTCTCGATTCAGGACTTGCTCAATAACTAGAAGAATGTTAACCACCCTCTGATCATGCAGAAAGTGGAGCAGAGCCTGCAAATCGACAAGGAAAGAAGCTTGTAATAAGCGATGAATATTTTCAGAGGGTCACTCAAGCCCTTGTCATGCGACTTAGACAGCATGAAGAAACTGTATCTAGAGAAGGTAAAAACCTGAGCCCTTGTCATCTATAGTTTTGTATAAATGTATACTAGAGGCCGGGGCACACGCGAAGTCGGATTTTGAAAAAATTTGTGAAAATTCAATCAAACAAAGAATGGGAAGCTATTGTGCATATTTTGACAATTCGATTTGCTGCGTGTGCCCCAGCCTCTAGTAATAACTTACTGTCCAATCGAAATATTTTAATGTTGTGATAACAATTGCCATATATATATATACACACACACGTGTATTAGTGTATACACACACACACATTACCATGCTAACGCCGCCACCACCATTTTTTCCACGAGCTAATACCTAAGTATTCTTCTATCAGATTTTGTAAATCGTGTTAGCTCTTGCGAAAAATATCCATTTTGAACAGTAGATACCTATCTTTCTAATCTGCATAGACTCGTATCAAAATTATATAAACAATTTTATTTTAATGCGATAATAAGCCACACAATAACGAATAATTACCTCCATTTTCCACTTAAAAGTTAAAAGGAACGGGTAGAAGCCAGGATTTTGCAGGTTCTTTTAGCACAAACAATTTATTTATTTATTTTGGGTACAGCATCTTTAAGAGACAGTGTTTAGGTCATCTCTCTTTTACCATGTTTTTGTCTTGCAACAACAGGGAGCTGTAAACATAGATAGAGGCCGGGGCTCGCAGCAACAGTGTGTAGCAAATTTTGCATATTTTGTCAATTCGATTAAACAAACAATAAGGAGAAAGCTATTTGGCATATCATGTCAAAATTCGACTTGCGCACACATCGCGTGTGTCTTGGCCTCTAGTTATTTTTTAATTGCGGTATTAAAAAACGCCCTACGAATTAAGATAACAAAATTACAAAGAAATGCTATCCATTTCGGCCTTGGTGATCAACTGAACATTAGTATTAGTGGTTAATAACAAAAATGAACCACTTTTTGGCTTTATAATGATGCTTCAAAATTAAAAGAAACGAATTAGTATAAGACAGGGTTAAAATTTAAAGCATGAAACTTTGGATGCGGGTGTAATTTTCCCCACTTTGGGTAAGAGCCGAAAGTGGACAAACTTAAGAACTTTGTAAAAAAAAAGTGAATGGAAAACTTACCATGGGAACATTTGAAGCAATTCTACCTCACACACTACCATCTTGATTTAGTTGTTGCATGAATTGGTAAGAATTTGGCATCAGAAGATGAAGTTTTCTCTTGGTGATGAAGAAGTTTCAAAAATTGGGCAGAAGAATGAAGGAAGGTGGGGAAGTCACGCGGAGTTGAAAATTTGAGGGGGAAGTGGGATGTGGCAGTTGACTGGAGAGTGATTTTACACTTTAACCCTGACAGTTATCTTCGGACATGCAGTAGAAACTATTTGTGGTGGGGGTAATTATGGAAATCACTTTGGTGATGGGGCTTCAAAAACAGGTATTAGAATAGATAACTTGTTGGGATCTTTGTTTCATCCAAAAACTCAGTTCTTAACTCGAAGTTCAATTCCACGACAGTTCTTAGAAGTTGAAGACTCGGATTTCCAAAGGTAGAAATGTAGCTAATAGGGGATATAATTCCGCATTGTTTACCCAGCAAAAAGTTCCACACTGTTTGATTTCCCACATTTACTTTCTTCAAACATGCAAATATATTGGACATCTGTTGAATCAATAAATCTGTTCCTCGAGTGTCTGAAGTGCTTTCAAGTCCTAAGTGACACTACCATATAATTAAGACAAGTTAATAAACATATTTGGACGCTTGTTTGACAAGCCTTGCAGCATGTCCTCATGGTTGAAGCTTTGATTTACACCAAGCTAAGAACCTCAAATCAATAGCGAGTACAAGTTTTTGCTTTTATTTCGGTGTATTCTCTTGTTTTTATCAGCAAAGTTCATGGTATTGGAACAATGCCTTAAGGCTGCCTCATGTATGCAGGGACTGGACTGGCTGGAATGAGACAGAGGGATTTGATACAATGGTATGTGAGTCAACAGAATGAGAAGAATAACTACACTTCCATGGAGGAGGCAGCAGCTGAAGTTTCAAAAGTCAAAGCTATCATAGAGGTAAACCCAAAAAGGTTTATTCGACATTTCAGATTGAATTCCTCGCTCATTTCTTTGAACTTGTAAGCCTGAATCATTCGTAACCAAAAGAAAAATACATGAAAAAACGCAGAGTTTGGTAAGAAGGGAAGGGCATCTGATAGTGGTGGATGATGGTATGCAAGCAGCAGCAGAGGCAGGTGACAACAATGCTAGGCAGTCTTCGTCTAGAAACGACAGGATTCTGGCTGTAGCGCCGAATTATGTGGTAGATTAATTCAAGGAAAATGATTTTACTGATGGAATTCAACACCCATATCCAGGGCTTCCATTCTCAATGTGATTTCAATGTTAACTCTGTAGCCAAAGTCAGGTGCTGCAGTAGTATTATGTGGTTCAATTGTAACATGTCTTAAACAAAGTGATGGTCTGGTGTGGAATATCCATGTTAGCTTTGATTTGGTGATATGCCAAGAAGCCACTAAATGACCTCATTGGTTGTAAAGTGCAAGGTTTAATTACGCAACTGCTATTTATTGTTTCCTTTCTTTTTATGTAGAACTAGGCAAGGTACAAGAGGACATGGTTCCTATAAGTTTTCTCTTTTCTTAATTAGGTTCGTTTTTCTTTTGGGCTACCAGCTTCGTGCAGTACGGATGAAATGATATAGTTGAGGACATTTACGTTTCACCAGTTTTACACAACATGAAACACTTGGCAGAATTTCGGGCAACCATGCAGCAAAATTCCAGGCCCTTTGTCAGTTAGATCAGTGGCCTATTAGAACAAGAACTAAATACTTGGAAACGGTTCCAACAGAGTCCAGCACTTCATTTATCAGTTTAGTCTAGTACCTCTTTTTATTTCCGTTGTCCTTAGTGTCCCAAACTCAATACGTTGAGTTTTCATTCCCATTTGTTAGCCTAATATAGCCTAGCACTGTTCTTATTTCCTTGTCGAGTTCCGTTTCCACCTTCGAACTTTGTGATTCTAGGGATAATGAAGTTTTAGTTTTTTCGGTTCAAGTTTATTTATTGAGGAAAGTCCACTTTCAGTCCCTGTGGTTATCGTCATGTGCGGATACCCCTCTTGTGGTTTAAAACTGACCACATAACCTATCTGTGGTTTTGAAAATGTGCGGATAAACCGGTTTTGAAAATGTGCGGATAGATTCCCTGCCGTCGTGTTTTCCATCCATATTAACGGACACAACATTAAAAGACCGTTATACCTCCATCACGTCTCTTGATTCTTCTTCTTTTTTTAAATCTAACCACACCATCCTGTATACCAAAAATTGAATCCAAACTGTTGATATTGTAAATTTTGACGAGTACTACATCTATGCCAAAATTCAAGTCAATCAAAAAATGAAAAGCTCATGGTCAAATCGATTTTGTTACGAAATTAAAATTTCAAATTTGAATTTACTAAAAATTAGATCACTGGGTTATTGATGCCTGATCGAGATGATTTATTACAGAGATACTCTATTCTTTATTTAATACATTATGAACGACTCAGATTACATTCTAGAGATGTGTGAGATACACCTCCGTTAATATGGATGGAAAACCTGACGGCAGGGGGTCTATCCGCACATTTTTAAAACCACAGGTAGGTTATGTGGTCAGTTTTAAACCACAGGGGGGTATCCGCACATGGCGATAACCACAGGGGGTAAAAGTGGACTTTCCTCTTATTTATTTATTTTTATTGTTCTTAAGCTTTAGTTTATTTCTATTTTTTCCACAACGGTGGAGAAATTTTAGTTGAGAGAAAACAAGAACCATGTGCCAACTAACTGGAGGAATACTGTAACTTCTTACTTTTCCATTGTAGATACTGGCAATGAACCCGTGCTATGCACAGGGATGACCAAATAGACAATTGAAAAATTGTTCATACTGCAGCTATGGCTGCTGATCGATCTAGTCCTTTGATCTAGTCTAATAGTTTTTCCGGTAGCCGGTAGAAGTCTAATGTCCTATAGTCGAAAGGCATTATCTTAGCCATTGGGAGTCTGATGAGCAGCCGAGCTTGATATATTTAGGCCTTCTCTCTCTTTATATGCTAATATGCCTGGTCCGAATTGCCAGTGTGTTCGATATGCTCTATTCGTTTTTCCCGAATAATATAGAATTCCCTAATTATAAATTCTGGTACTAAAAGCACAAATTGTATTAAATTCTAAATGCTCTATAATTTACATTTGGAAAAGGCTAAAATTACAAAATAATGTCCCATTTGCAATAAAAAGCTTAAGTCCTTTTTTTCTCTCGATGCCCAAATCTTGTATACGAATCATAGACTTCTTCAAAGAAATGGGGAAAAATAGAGTTATTAAACAGTCACAGTCAGAAGAGTTCTCCCCTCATACACTAAACTACGTCATGTGCCAACCAGACGAAAAAATTCAAAAAATGTAGTACTTCGTCTATATTTCACGGTCATGAAAAAAGTATAACCAAAAAATTTACTTTGTATACAATACACCTGTCAAAGACAATAATCATTATTCAAGACATGGATGCATATACGGCTATCAGCATGGGTATAGATATGGGCTATAGATACGATACAATACAGACATGGCGATACCATAAAATCTAGAAATATAGGATATGGGTACGACTATAATACATTAGCCTAAACTCTATTTTAATAATCACAAGAATGGTGGTAAATCGTTCTCTTTTTCTTATGTTGTTTTCAAGTTTATTTGGTTGTTTAATCATTACAATCTAAAGTGTTAAAGCATTCAACTCTAAATTTGGCTAGGAGTAGAGAGGCTGCCCAGGCTCATATACTAGTTTGGGAGGAGATAATTAACCAATGTGGAACAAACTCCAACACTCCCCCGCTCGTGCGACCCCCTGACTCGCACGCGGAGAGCTAAACAAATGATCCATAACACTTGGATCACAACAAACAACGGTGCACTTATGGCACAAACAAGGGAGAACAAATTCTCCGAAACCTTAGCTCTAATACCATGTTAAAGCATCCAACTCCAAACCAATTGGTCAGAAGTGGAGAGGTTGCTTAGGCTCATATACTAGTTTGGGAGGAGATAATTAACTAATGTGGGATAAACCCCATCAGCTATTACAAACCACACTACTAGAATAAAAAGTATATTCGGTGACGAAAAAGTTGCAACGCTAAATGGGTATATTTGGCAAGGAAAAATTAAATACGTCACTTTTTGACAACTTCTGCGACGAAATTATTTTGTCACCAATTATACCTATTTAGCTATGGAAAAAATATTTTCATCACCAAAGGTACCCATTTGGTAATGAAATACATTTTTCGTTGCCAAAAGCGCAAAAAGGAGAGGAAATTTTTTTTTTTTGGTTTCCAAAGATAACCATTTTGTGACGGAAAAAATATTTCATCGCCAAATGAGGGGTCATTTGGCAACGGAAAAAATGCCAAATGAGGGGTCATTTGGCAATGAAATATTTTTTCCATCCCCAAATGGTTATCGTTGACAATGGAAAATAATTTCGTCTCCATTTTTAGCGTTTTTGGCGACGAAAAATGTATTTCGTCGCCAAATAGGTACATTTGGTGACGAAAATTTTGAATTGCGCTTTATCAACAAATGTATTTTGGGTATAACTCTTTGCTTAGAACTCCGATTGAGATAATTCAAATTGAGTTTGTACAATAACACGAAGGGCTCTAACTTTCATGCTTATCAAAATTGCTAATTTTAATGTTTAAAAGTTTCAAAATAATGTTCGATTTATATTTTAATGTTAAATGTATATGTTATACATTAGAACAAATATATATTGAAAAGCATGTGTTGTGTAGTTGGTCAAAACTTGTGTGCAAAACCAAGGAGACCTTCCAGCTCCCCAGAACTGAATCGCCTCCTCTTCTTCATATGCTTCCCTCCTACCCCGAGCGCCTTATCTTTTCCCTTTCCCTTCTTTTTTTACCCCTATTTCCCTTACTATGCAGTTGCTTCTCTAGCCACTCGTTTCATCTTCATCCTCGCTCTTCACTTCTTCTTCTGTTATCGTTTGTCCGCAAGGTTCTTTCTGGGGGTATTTGGTTTTCTAATAGGGAATGTGCGGCAGCAGTGGGAGGCGGAGCCATGAGATCTCCCATCGATTTGCGTGATCTGCTGCGCCTAACGGCTAGGTGGTGATCTCATGTCCTTCTATTGGTGTGACCATCTTCTCCGGCGAGTATCTCTGTTTAGTGGTCCGACTCTATTCATTTGGTGGTTAGGCGCGAGCGTGCATAGCCACTCTCTAGGTTTCGACGCCGTTCATTAAATGTAAAACATTTTTTCAAGGGCCCCATGAAAAATTAGCTCAATCCAATATCTATAGGTGTTCGATCCAATCATCTAACTTTTCATTATTCTGAAATCCGAATGAAAAATTAGATGATTGGATCGAGCACCTATAAGTATCAAATTGAGCTAATTTTTCATGAGGACCCTTGAAAAAATATTTTACATTTAAAAAATAGCTCGAATCATTTGTGGGGGACCCGTATGTGCGCAGAATCAATACACAATTGTTGTGTGAGTAGTGGCATTGGCTCATCACCATCTAACTTCATTCCAACATTGAAGCAACACCTTTAAGAAAATTTAAAAGAAAAACTATATACTCTGATACAACAACCGTATGCTTTTTTTCTTGAACAAGAGGCAATTTCATTTCAAAAGTTTGAAAGCATATATTTTATTACAATAAATGAGAAAGAATCAAAATTATCAAAATCTAGACATGAGCACATGCGTTATGCAAGCTAAATGACACATAATGCAAAAATAGACCAATCACAAGATTGGATATAGAGCCCGTCAATTGTGTGATATTAGAGAATTTTGTAAGGAAACTAAGCTCAAACTATGAAAAAGGCAAAATTGAAATCTAAACTTCACAAAAAGAAAGCCATTCCACAACGGGAGGGAACAACACCCAGGCCCACAATGTGAGGACAAAAAAACAACTAAATCCAAAAAAAGTCAAAAAAACACCCCCTTGTTCGATCTTAGCTGAAAATCTGAAGTCGCAAGATCTATTGCCGCGCCATCAGAGATTAACTCCAAAGTCGGCAAAGCAAAGAGGGCGAAGGGTGTTGGATCTATCTTCCATGGTGCCAAGAGGAAGGGATACAGGGGTGGGGAAAGAGAATAGCGGAGATGAAGAGGGAGAAGACGGTGTAAACCATAAAGATGGGGATAAGAGATACTACCTACGTCCTAAATTGCTTTTCCTGTACGATAAGAAGTGTAATTTTTGGATAAAAAATGGAAATTGACTTTTACACAGCCTTTTTTACCACAGACACTCCTATTTTTGTCTTTATTTGGTGTGAATTTACTTGATTGCCCCTTAATGTATAAAAAAGTGAACTTTATGAAAGGGTAAAAGGGCAAATTCACATGAATAAGGACAAAAAAAGGAGTGTATGTGGTAAAAAGGGGAGTGTAAAATTCAATTCCCTAAAAAATAGAGTATTTTTGTGCATAATTTTATGAACTTCTTTACACCAAGTTAAAGTACTTCATGAGTTCTTTAATTTGGTGGTATAAAATACGAGGGGCATTCTAGCCTTGTATTATTGCAAATTTATATGTTCAGTAATTTATGAAATATTTCTTGTATCACTGTATTTATGATTACAAATTGATTTAAAGAAATCTTTGCGGATTGGAGTTGTTTGATAACCCAAATTCAACACTTAAAACTAAAGGAATTAAGTAATAATGATTAAGTAAGTTAGATAATCACATTTTATATTGCTGAAAAAATTAAGCGTTTTTTAAAATGCAGGCTAAAAAAATTGATAAAAACTTAGTTTTGAGTTACTTAATTCTAACTAAATTCATGGGTGCTTGCATTCAATCGTTTCCTCCTCCACCACTACTCTCCACATCACCACCACAATCATTGCCTACACCACCACTAACACCACTATGGCTGACTCTACTATCACTACTACTACAGATATGATCACCACCACCATCACACCCACCACTGTTGCTTCTACCATCACCACTCCCACCATCACCCCCAGTTCACCGCTCTTAATGTCCCACCACCACTATAGTTACCACCAGTACCACCATCACTCCACCAGCACCACAACACTTCTACCACCATTACACCACCTCCACTGCCACCTTCACTCCACCACCACTATCACAAATACATGATGATCGTTAGTAGTAAAATAAAAGGAGAATCACTATAATTAGTGAAACTTAAATTAATTCATCAGTTGTTTTAATTCGGTACTTAATATGTTTATCAAAAAAAATTTTGATTTGTAGGAAGTCAATGGACACGACACGCCGATTTGATCAGTTGACATGTTGAATGACCAATTAGCAGATGACACGTGTATTCACCCTCGCGGGGTTGACTCATTGATTAACCAAACCTAGCTCATTGCTCACCACATGGCGCAAGACTGGTAGAGGAAAATCTTTTGCATGATCGCTTGGTTGGTCAAGGAGAACAGGAAAATGAAGAGGGCTAGGAAGGCGGATCGAAAAATGGCTTATTAACCTTTTTGGTCCCCAAAGTATTCAAAAAATCTCAATTTAGTCTCCAATCTAAAACGACATTTAGTCCCCATAATATCAATTTTGTACTAATCAAGTCCCCACATCTAACACCGTTAGTTTCATCCGTCAAAATAAAGGGCATCCTCGTCATTTAGCCCACCCCCATATTTTTGTCAAAATAAAAACACGAAAAAAAAAGAAGACAAAAGAGGGAAAAGTGGTACGGCATCCATGGTTACTGGTGACCATCCCGGCGAACTCGTCTCTCCGGTATGCTCTCTTCTCTTCACTCTTTCATGGGCTGTTGGATAGTAGCCCAGTAAATTGTTTAAAAAATAGAAGAAAACGGAAAATAAAAAATTTGCAGTGGCAACCATGGCCTCTGGCCACTACCACCGTCCCACCTCTCTTTCCTCTCCTCCTCCTTCTTCCTTTTCCCCACTGCCCACCTCTTTCTTCCACACCTCTACCTCTACCTCCTTCTTCCTCTTCTCTCTCTACTCTCCCTTTCCCATCCTCCATTCCCTCCATTCTCTCTATTTTTCTTCTCAAAAAAGATTATCGCGGACCAGTTGCTGCCACGCCGCAGCTGTCGTGCATGTTGTTGCTGCTGCCAGAGCTATTGCGGCAGCTCAGACTCTCTCATTCACCTCCCTACTTCCCTCTATGCACACTCTCTCTTTCCATTCTCTCTCACCCACACCACCACCTAAAAAACCACCAGTTTTTCCTCCACCAGTTAGAACCACCCCAACCATTTTTTTAACGTTTGGGGTAGCAGATCTAGGTGTCCAGAGGGTTTGGGTGGGCGACTACTTCCCTCTATGCACACTCTCTCTTTCCCTTCTCTCTCACCCACACCACCACCTAAACAACCACCAGTTTTTCCTCCACCAGTTAGAACCACCCCAACCATTTTTTTAACGTTTGGGGTAGCAAATCTAGGCGTCCAGAGGGTTTGGGTGGGCGAAATGATGAGGATGCCCTTCATTTTGACAGATGAAGCTAACGGTGTTAGACTTGGGGACTTGATTGGTACAAAATTGATACTATGGGGACTAAATGTCTCCAATTTTTAGATTGGGGACTAAATTGAGATTTTTTGAATACTTTTGGGGACCAAAAAGGTTAATAAGCCATCGAAAAATGCTTACGCGACAAGCGCACCAAGTGGATTGGTTGACTCAGCGGTGCCCAACGGGGGAGGAGTATTGTGAGACCCGGTTCTAAAAAAAAGAAGAAAAGAAAAAGTGAGTTTTTATTTATTTATGTGGACCTGAAACATAATTTGCTAGAATTTTAGGGGTTTGGTTGTAAATACCACAAGTTGTATGTGTTGTATGTGCACGTGGAAGACATTTGAGGTGCGGGGCTGCATGTGTGGAACGTAACGACAAGAAGAGGAATAGAAAACAAAAGGAAGAAGGGATAGTAAAGAAGTTAAAAAACAAGATTAATAACTTACGAGAACATGTGTCAAGCAATGAATCACTTACGTGAAGAGTCATCTTGGACTATAAAATAGATGGAGACAAGAACTAAAAGAAAGGAAAAAGAGGAAGTTCTGGGGGAAACAAAGAGGAGTGTTTCTCCGTGGTATAACGGAGAGGAGAGAAAAGGGGGTGGGGAGGTGGGTCAGACATGGAATTGTGTAGAAGAGGAAGGGGTAAGCTGATCAAAGAGAAAGGGTGTGTGGGTTTGGCTTGTTCAATATTTGTCGGTTGTTTATGTTGAGTTGGTGGTGTAAACCGCTCGTTTTGGTATTTGGGTTGTACTATTGGTAGTAATTAATTGTATGGGTTTGCCGTGGTGCTTACGAGTGTGGTTCATTACAAGTATGTTGCCCCACCAGAAGTCAAATCCAAAGATAGTGATGAGGATGAGCGAGAAGAAGAGATCGATCCGGGCATGTTCTGAGGTGAGGACACGGAGGTGGTATTTGGCCCTGGCACGAGTGGTGGGGGTGGTGATGAGTAGTAGTAGTTAGTAGTGGTTGTAAGAGTAGTAGTATGTTTGTTTTTGCTTATCAAGTCAGTGGTTGAGTCAGTTGTGTCTTTGCTTATCGAGTCTATCTTCTGTTTTTCCTTTAGAAGTTTTGCTTGTGATGGTTGATAGCATGATGAGAGGGTAACCGTAGGTTGTGGTTCCGGTCATGGGGTATTTGTTCCAAGCTAGCATAGACTAGCAGCCATTTTGTCTAACCTATTTCTTGTAATCCGTCACTCATTAAAAGCTAATTAAATCCTTTGTTGATTTCAAGTACTCCTATGTTTTCCATGCTATGCATTTTCGAAAGCTTTTGGTACTTAGCTATGTCTTGTCTTTCTTTCTTTCTTTCCAATAATTTGTGCATAAAGAGCACTGACTACGTTTCAAGTGTTTCATTGAATGTTATGTGTACCTTTTGTGTTGGTTATTGCATTAACCCATCGTGCTTGATCATGGGATACATTCTACATCACTCGAGTGATTTCTTTGTTCAGTGTTACCATTGTGAGTGTTGAAACCGAGGCTCGTTGTGTTTAGCTTACTCACATGTTATCTTTAATAAAGTTTGTGAATCATGATGCATGGCATATTTGCGGAGTTGTTTACATCCTAAAATTTCTGGCACGCCTGCGCACAATTATTTGCCATTAGATTGAGCAAATTTATGCTTTGTTTGGATTGGGATTTGAAAAGTGTTTTTGAAAAATAGTAGGGGTAATGAGTGGAGAGAGATAGAGAGAAAAAGGTGGCAAGTAGGGGGAATCTAGGGGGAATTTTTTGAAACATTCTTTTTGAATCGCGAAGGGAACAAGGTTTTAGCCCAAACAGGAGTGAGTTGTGACCCCTTTTTGGGAGAAAATTTAGACTTTTGCCGTTTCGAAAAGTGTCAAGCATATGTTTTGTAGCTTAAGTTCGTTGGGAAGATTGTAAAGGATATAAATAGTTTTATTTTGTTTGCTCAAGACTAGCAAAGTCCAAGTTGGGAGGTGTGATAAGCCCTCAACAGTGTAAATAATGGGGCTTACCTATCCCGTTTTGCTACACTTGCATGCGTTTCATACTGGTTTCTATTTGATATTGCGCGCAAGTTGTGTTTTGTTGAATATTAGGTAATCAGAGTGAAAATGGCGTTTCCAAGGCTCCCAATAATCCCCGGAGGAACCCGGAAGCATTTGAGTACATGCGGTGCATGGGGGATCCATCCCGAGTCCCACACGAAGTAGCCAAGGCATGGAAGGAAGGCTTGAGGCTCTCAAAAATCAAAAGAATGCAGAAAACAACCAAAACCAGCCAGAGAGCAAAGGGGGATCGATACCCCTCTCTTGGGTATCGATACCCTGCAGTCCAAAGGAGTCCAGAGAAGCATGGTGTATCGATACCCCTATCCTGGTAATCAATACCCGTTGGCCACTGTCCCAGAAAGCAATGAGGTATCGATACCGCTTTCTTGGGTATCGTTACGAGTCTCCTGCGCGAGAAACTTTTCAATTGCATTTTTGTAGTTATTTTGTAAAGGGAATATATACCACCCTTAGTTCGATTTTAGGACATTCGATACCTGCACTTTATCTCTCTACCTCCATTAAAGCTTTAGCTCTCTTCTTTTTCCTCATTCATGTTTTGAGAAGTGATTTTAGGTACGATTACTTAAGATTCGAAGCTTTTTGTCTTCATTAAAGTTGTGAGGAATCCTCTCCTCTTCAAGGATCTTGTGTTTATTTTGAATATTATCAATATTTAGTTTTAATCTTGTCTTTACCCTTGCTCATTTCATGCCCTCTTTTGATATGGGTGAGTAGTTTAGTAAGGCTAGGTTGTGGGATGATTAGCATCCCGAAACCAATGGTATTTCTTGTTCTTCTCTTATAAATCTTCGTTTTCTAGGTTGAGCATGTGCTTGGGTTATTTTTATGTATCAAAACTTGGAGGTGTTAACATCTTTGATCATATATAGGCAATGGTTACACAACTTGCCACATATGATGCTTGGAGCTATGTCCTTCCAAGTGTTTGTCAAAATGTCTCAAAACCCTAGCCACGCTTAACATCCTCGTTAAAAAGAGAAGAATCAAGTTTGCCTTTGTGTTATAGGTGTTGAGTATCCCTAAGCCTAACATTTAGTTTAAATCTCCAGTTAAAAAGTCAAAAGTTAGGTTAAATAGCCATTTAATCAAATCTCTCAAAAGTTGGCTGTCTCAAAGCCGAACTCAAGGTTGGCGGTCCTAACACTAAAAACTCTACACAAAGCAATCTTCCAATCAAGCTATGACCGTGCTCTCTATGGATTCGACTCCGGACTTCTGAGTATTAGGCTTTCAACCGATCTAGCCCTACGCTTGGGCCATTCTTATTACGGCACACATTAAGGTCGCAAGCACAGAGAGAAGCATCAACTAAATCCTACGGAGGATTGGTTTCTTGACACACAAAACTGTTACAACGATGTAATTCGAAGGTTTGAAGATGAAGTTAACAGGCTTTAAGATGAGGATCGCCAATTACGCTATGAGGTAAACTATCTCCTTTATGTCAAGTCACGCGGCTATTCAAGTATCATGTATTCAGGTCTGCCCAAACAATATGAATTCCAAAATGGTAACTTTGGTGATCATCATATCCAGAACTTTGAGGGCCCAGTTGAAGAAAATATAGGCATTTAGTCCTGTATCATTGCATCCAACGAAGAACTGTTGCAGGACTCTTCTTAGCCCTTGGTTGCACCTTTGCATAAGATTGAGGAATGTCTAATCAATTACAACAAGGACACAAATTAATGGCTAATGTTGAAGATATGAAATCAACTCTTACTCTACCACCAGCATCACGGTTTGTCACTTTGAGGCCTAAATCTATCTAAATAAGCTTAAAGCACACTAGGCATCCAGGATCTTCTCAGGCCTTAGCTTCCAAAACCCCTACACTTGGGGGGCAAGGAGGCCAATGAAATTGGACTTGAGGGATAAAAGTCTTAGTTCAGCCCTTTGAAGACTCTCGAACAACGTCAAGACCTAGATGATAAATATTAGAATGATCATGACAACGGTCTCAACCCTAAGCGCAATAGCCAACATTCATGGGATTGCTCCAAAATCTTCTGGATGGTAAGCTATTTCCATGCCTGGGGGAGCAAAGAGATAGGTGTGTTCAACACATAGGAACAAGATCTTAGACCTGGGAGAAGCCATGTAACACCCGTTCCGAGCATGCACGTGCATCGCATATGACATTTAATTTTATGTTGCATAGGTCATGCTATTTGACTCACGTGTTGTATTATCATCCGCATATCATTCATTAATTGTCTAGCAATACATGATTTAATTTGAGGGTTTACTTAAGTTAATTAAAAAGGATTGGACTTGGTAGGTGGAATGAAGGGTAAAGATGAGTTTTGGCCCATTTGAACCCATACACCCAACCTCATGGGATAATTCTTCCCTAATAAACCTTCTACGGTATTCTATACCATTCCACCGTTCCCGTTTACTGTAAACACACACACACACACACACACACAGAGAAGCGGTGAGGAGAAGAAGGGGAAAATTAGGGGAAAATCTAGTTGGCTTTGAATTGAAGATTAGACTTGGTAATTCATTCTTCTAATTCTTGAATATCATATTTCTTGACTTAAATACCATGCTTTGATTGTAGAATTCATGCTCTAGATGTTGATTTAGGTTGAACTTGGGTTGAAATCTTAAAGAAGCTCAAGAACCCTAATTGAACCTCTTGAATTTCATGTTTAGAACTTATTTTGATACATGAATTTGAGGTTCTTGAAGTAGCTCTTTAATATATCTGAGTTTAAGCATGATTAGTAAGGTTTTGATGTGAGTTTGAAGTATTTTGGAAGGGTTTAAGAGTTGGAAATCGAAGGAAGAACAAGACGTAATTTTCTGGAAAATCTGCAGAATTGGGAAATCTTGAATCTGACCTGATTTTGAGGATTTTTGTTGAGGCAGTTTCTAAACTCCAAAAATTATGAGATTTTTATTGAGAGTTTCTCTATGAGTCTTTTATCTACAGTAAAAATTTCAAAATCTAGTTCAAAGTATTGAGCTCTATAGAAATTTTTAACTTAGCATCACTCAAATTCAGAAGCGAGCAGTCTGCACCAACACAAGTTGGAAAAAGAGTCATATCTCCTAGCTTGAGACTTGAAAACACATTCCGCTTGCTTTGCTGAAAACTAAACTTATAGAGCTTTCCAACGATGCAAACCATGCGCTGTGATTATACATGAGCAATAACAGAAATGCTGTTAAAGTTTACTCAAAATCTGTCTCTTCACCAATTTTAGTATTATGTTAAGTTATAATCACGAGGCCGTAGTAAGGTTATCCGAACTCCGTTTTTGATGAATGACCTGTCGATTCGAAGAGGAAGAAGTTAACTTTTCAACGGTTTAAGTGACATTCTTAAAAATCACGATTATGTTTTGGATATGATCAGAACAATACTTGTTGGCCATGGATTAAGCCTTATTCTTGGGAGTTTTTTTGTCTAACCTCATTGAATCATCTTTGGAGCATTGAAACACATCATCCATCATTTTTATTGCATTGGTCTCATTTAGTATCATACTAAGTGCAGTGTCATTCATATTCTAGGATCAGGGGACGAGTCTCCACCTCAAGGTCGAGAAGGAGGCTTTTCGTTTTTGTCTTTTGGATCTCTAAGGTGCGTGTGCTATTTCATTGAAGTGGTCAGCTAAAAATAAACTTATACTTTTTTGCAAATGTTGGGAATTTTTGACGGTTGTAGATATGGATCAAGTTGCTTGAAACATGATTTTATTTCAAGAGCATGCCATAGTTGTATTGTTGGTTGGAATTGTTTTCTTCTTGATGTACACAAGAAGGGTATAAATTGTTGGAAGTACCCTGTTCACAGGGTCACGGTACCGTCATAACTCTTGGTTGCGAGGGAAGCAACCCTATGACTTCTTGAAATATTGTGCTTACTTAATGGTTTGTGAAAAATAATATGTTTCTTGCTAAATATGATTAGAAGCATTACTCGATCCATGTTTGCTCGTGTAAACTGTTTTATGTTTTCCGCTTGAATGAAGTAGTAACACTCACAATCCTTTTAGGTAACTGAAGTAGAGTTTTGGTCCACTACTGGTCTCATAGGCTGTAGGAGTGGAAGTGAGGGGCGACTCGGTGTCCTTCTGGCATAGTACACTTTACGATACAATTTTTGGGGAGTTGTTGTAGCTTTTATGGATGTGAGCTCATCTTGTATAGTTCTCTTATAAATTTTATTTTGGAAGCCAGTTGTAGTCTACTTAGTCGGCATTGTCTTGCGTTTATGGAATGAATTTTATTAAGGTTGATATTTAGCTTTTATTGAGACAGATTATGTTAATCCTTCTAGAGCGGGTCGTTTCAAGCCAGAACATGGAAAGTCTAATTATGAGGCAAGATCAGCTCGTTTTCTCCTCTCAGAAACTTTCTCAAGTGTCTAAAGAGCTACCACATCCAAATTCACTCCTGGGTGGTGAGCATATCATTAACACAAATCAGAAACGATCCAGTCCTGCCGTCAGCCTTGTGGCCAGTTCTAAATTGCATGCAGCATCTACTCTAGAACAGGAGGAACATAATGAAAAGGAGGAAATTGACGACACTCCAGGGCTTGATCATGATCCATTTCTAATCGGAGATCCTCCTCTTCCCCCAGTTAATGAAGGCCTTTTTTGCATTGTCTAAACTGCCAAGAGGCATTACATGAGTAGTCCAACATAGGCCTTAAAGGTCTTAAATTCATAGAATTGTGCCCACATTGAATTTGTAGCGCACATCAAAAGCAGGTCTTATTCACTTACCTTTTGCAATAATGTCATGGTTGTAAAAAAGGCTAAGTAGAGAAAAGTTTTTCAAAGGCCGAACAGGTATCTATAAAATGTTTGGCCTAGGCCTATCAATCATTGAGTAGGCCTTATTAAAGTTTTACCAGGCCTTTTCCACAGAGGTGGAGACCTTTTTATTTCATGGTTTAGGCCTAATACTGGTGTAAACAAGCCTTTCTATAGAAAAGCAGGCCCTTTAAGCTCTTTCTTTAGGCCTAAACCACATTTCCAGGTCTTTCAACATATTGTAAGGCCTTATTGTCAGGCCTTTCATGGGTTTGTAGCTTCTCTACACCCAGGCCTTATCAAAGTTTTACAAGGCGTTTTTCGCAGAGTACATAATACTTTTTATTTCATTGAGTTGGCCTGAATCACTATTATAAATACTCCAAATAAAAGATCAGGCCTTCCAACATATTTTTATTCATTATTTGCCACGCCTTTTCATCGTTCGATCTTTTTCTATAATTAGCCAGGCGATATTCACAGCCTGAAGAGATATAGGCATGATGAGCATCATCCAATTATTCTAAACAACCTTGAAGGATGCAGATTGAGGCCTTTTATTTCTAAGAGAGGCATTTGAAAGGCCTGAAAAGAACGTGAAAAATGCCTAATGCCTATTAAGTCCATATGCAAGGCAAACAAAAGAAGATAACAGGATTCATATTCGAGGCCTATTTTTGATGCCAAAAATGATTTTATTTTTTTATACACACCTTGATTCTAAAAGTAAGGAATTATGGGGGGGGGGGTGCGGGCCGGGCAATGCTTGCCAAAATTTTTAAAAGGATTTATTAGTAGATAAATCACTGAAATGTTGTTTTGGGGCCTTAATCGAATTTATATTGGGACGAATTGAATCTAGAAGAGCTGAATTGATTTTGAAAATTAATAGGCCACATTAATATTAGAGCATGGCCCAGTTAACTAAAGCCCAAGTCGATGTTTCAGGTCTTGGCCTATTTTTAGATATATTTGGCCAAAATAGAGCTTCCAAATTGATATGGTGGAATGAGGAGTATGGAATAGAATTCTTAAGGCCTGGGGGCCCACCACCTGGAGTTGCAGAAGTCAAAAAAGAGGACTAGGGAGCTCTGTTGTCCCCATTGAGGCTGTCCGGGCCGAGCATGGCCTGCTCCGGTCTCACTTCGATAATTGAAAATATTTATTTCATAGAGCTCGTCGAGTAGAACAACTCTGCAAAAAATTAGCTCAATCGGATGTGTCTAATCGAAATATTTTTATCTTGAAAAGAATGAATCTGAAACACTTAATCAAATCAATTGGAACCCACTATTAGCAAGTTATATGTGTTCTGATCAGGCACTTAATGATATTCGATCTAGCTAATGTTTTGCAGAGTTGTTCTACTCGACAATCTCTACGAAGTGAACGTTTCCGATCATTGGAGCAAGACTAGAGCTAGTGGGCCTCGCTTTGCCGGGACAGCAGAGCCCCCTGTTCCCACAAAAGAGGGCCTTTATTGATTGCCTCCTTTGGGAGGGCATTTAGGCCATTTTTTAGAAAGTTTTTACTCAGACTTGTCATCTTTTCGGTAAGCGCGTGGAAAGAAGGAAAAGTGATTTATGGCTCCATAAGTCCTTTTTACATAAGATCTTTATATAAAATTCCTTAAAGCCATCAAAGGGCCTCTAAGAGGGAGACCTTAAGTCAACGAAAGTGGCTGTTAGGCCTTATTTCTGGTAAAGAATATTTCATTCTTTAGCCTTGGTAAGTGCGTGAAAAGAAAAGAAAAAAGAAAGGAGAATCCCTTTTTGGCAAGTTCCCGTGCAGAAAAGGAGGCCTTCAGTCCTACAACAGTTATTCTTGAGTGAGGAGCAAGGCATGGATATGTGGCAACCATGCATGAAAGCAGCTCAAGCCTGAAACAGGACACTTGGCAGCCATGCATGAAAGCAGTTCAAACCTGAAATGCGACACTTGGCAGCCATGCATGAAAGTAGCTCATGTAAGGACCCGTATTTTTCGGATATTATTTAAAAGTTTTATAAATGTTAGAAATTGAGGAAATTTTGAAATTTCTTAAATTTATTTGATTCGGGGTTAATGTGTTAGAATTGCTTCTTGAGGGAGTGCAAGTGTGATTTGTGTGGGTGTTAGTATAAAAGGGTGTGCGTGTATGTAGGAGATTATATTCTCCCATCTCACTCTCTCTCTACCTCCCGATCTATCTCTCTCTCTCCCTCTCCAACACTCAAAACTTCAACCCTCACTCAAAACCCATGGCAAATAACCTCCAATCCTTCATCCAATCGCGTTGTTGAGCTTGAAATTTCGTGGGTTTCGCTCGGAGGAGGAGATTCGGTTGATTTTGAAGTTTTCGGAGTCTAGGGCTTGCTCAAATCGCGTGGGTTTCGATCATTGACTTGAGGTAGGGATTTCTTACTCTCGTTATGAGTTTATATGATGATTATGTGCCTAAATTGTGCTTTAGTTGGTTGAAATTTGAGTTTGTGATCGTTCTTAGTTTTTCTACAAAATCGCCTGCTGCTGCATTGGTACCAATACCTACTTTTTGAGGTATTGGTGCCTTGATTCTGATTGCTTACTGGATTCGTTTGGTATCAATACCTAATTTTTGAAGTACCAATACCTTAGTACCAATACCTACTTTCTGAGGTATTGGTACCTTGATTCGGATTGCTCACTGGATTGATTTTGTACCAATACCTACTTTTTGAGGTATTGGTACCTTGATTCGGATTGCTCACTGGATTGATTTTGTACCAATACCTACTTTTTGAGGTATTGGTACCTTTGTCTCAGAAAACTGTTCTTGAACTTTATTGATCAGTCGTCGGTTGTATTGGCTCCCGATCACTTCTAACACTCTCCAATCATATTCTAATCAACTCTAAACTTAATTACTTGGGTTCCAATAATTCGTTGATTGTTCTAATTCTTGCGATACTCGTTAAAGGTAATCTTTGTACCTTTGTAAATGGAAAATGAACCGTAAGGTTGTTTGGGTGTACCGTAGGTTATATGAGGCGTTGTGGTGAGTGTGATGGGTAGTCGTGAGTTTGGCTAGTGATCCGAAAGGTAACTTAGTAACTCGTATCCTTGTGATTTCATCTTGTTGATTACTCTAAACTCCTCGAGCTCTCGTTCAAGAGATTTTAGTAAAGAGACTAGTGATTAGTGTGTCGTAAAGTTACTTATGAGTTCAATGTGCGATGTAGGTTATGGTGATATACTTCATGGAAATATGTACGCTTATCTATTTGTTGGTGTATGTGACGGTTGATGATTTGTAGCATAATGAGATATGAATGATTGTTTGATGTTACGGACACAACGAAAACTTGACACTACGGGTATCACCACGAGGTGGTGAGACGACCGGAATCGACACTACGGGTATCACCATGGACATTCGGTGAGACGACCGGAACTATGCAAATGAACGGGTATCACCATGGACATTCGGTGAGATGACCGGAAACGAGCGATACATGCGAGAACCTTGGATGTTATGATATGAGATTATCGAAAAAAGAGAGAAACATTGGTTTTCACTAAAGTGGATTGTTCGAAAGGGAAAAGGATTTTTCTATTTAAAATCCTCCGGCTATTCTTGAGCGAATTAACGGTTTCCGGTATTCGTGCACAGAATCAACGGACTCCGGCTATTCAAGCTCGAATCAGCGGAGCTTGACCACTATAGGTCACGTATTTCTATACATTGTATCTATTTGGGAAAACAAAAGAGTTTTGATGACATATGAGAATGAGGAAAGAGATTTGTAAATGAAACGAGGAAATGTGGAAGATTGTGAAATGAGAATGAATGTGGAAACACACATGATGTGATGAATCGGTTGAGAAACCAAATGTTGATTATTTGTGATTGATGTGGGAATGTTTGTGGCACTGGTGTGGCATGTGAGATGATAGGTGTTGTATATAGGATTGTCTAGAATCCTTTGGCCATAGTGAGTTGTTTGTTGATAGCCATATAACCCTTGGGCATATCTGTCTACATTCATTCACTTTAGATGCATAACTCAGCATATTTTCTTATAACTTGCGTATAGATTTCTCTACTGGGCTAGTGTAGCTCAACCTATCATTTTCAGGTACATTGCAAGTCATTGTCATGAAATGCTTGGAGTTCATGCTGTTGTTACCGGTTAAAGCTATTTTTTTTGGAGAATACTTGTCAATCTTTGTAAATTAAACTACATGATATTGTATTTTCTATTTTGGAACTCTGTAATTTTATTGGGCAAGTTTGTGGAATTGGGAACTGAATTACCTTTTGGGTTTAAATTGTGATTTCGGTGAGGATTTTAATTATCAAATGTTATTATTATTTATGTTGAAAATCGAGGGCGTGACAAATTGGTATCAGAGCAATAGGTTTAGAATACCTCGAGACCGTGGGGAGGATTTTAGTCTCATGGGTTCAAAAATCTCTGCATCTTTTTGGAAAACCACATGTGTGCTTGCATGAATGATATTAGCCTTTTGATGAGTCATTGCATATGTATTACGATAGAGTGGCGTAGAGTTGTTAGCCTCTAATGGAAAGGTTGGAGACTCGCATTAGATAGAGACGTGAATAATGTTGATGGTTTTCTTTCTTATGCTTTATTAGTAGGATGTCATCGAGACGTGGAGTTAGGTGGGGTGAGGCCAAGGACCATGATCACCAGGGCTGTAGTGCAAACAGGGAGACTAAAGCGAGTCAGTATACTAGGGATGAGATAATGTTTCCTGAGATTGTTGAGTATGTGAAGGTGCTGAGACACTAGGGGGTGCGCAGGGCGGTGTGAATGTGGGGGAAGCTAGTCATCGAGTCATTAGTGCGAGATCATCTTCCGAGAGTATTAAGAGTTCAGAAAGCAAGACACCTAAGGGACCAGAGCAGTCTATGCAGGGCCAGCGAGGCTTTAACTTACCTTTTCATTCTGAGACTCCGAGAATTCTTCTTAAGCGTCAAATTGTGTGTCACCGATGTGGTCAGCCTGGTCATATTCGTTCTCAATGTCAAAGGGGTCAAAAATCTTGTTTTACTTGCGGGGAGTTTAACCATGTCGCTAAGAACTGTCCTCAAGGGAAGATAATGCAGGATGAGTTGGGTTTAGTACAACAACCAGGAACCAAGCTAATTGTTAGTCAACTGCAACCTCAAAGTGCACAAAGGCAACCAACCGTTAGTGTAACTATGTCGCCAGGGAGTTTTGGAAGGCAAGGGAGAAAAAGGCAAAGGGAACCAAATCAGCTATTACATAATCAAATTAATCTTGGAGCGCCTACTTTATCCGAAAATCAGGGAGTTCTGCAGCTTAATAGGACTTGTTATACCTGTCGCGAACCTGGCCACGTAGCGAGAAATTGTCCTCGGAGACTGGAAGTACATGGTGAGTCGAGCTCAAAACAGCAACATAAGCGTATATCGAAACAGCAACAAATGCAGTTCCGCCGCTAAACTACCACCTCCTACTATTCTCTAACTCTTAGAAGCATCATTTGTTTGAGGTATTATCTTTCTCTAGTGGTTCTACTCATTCGGTGATATACTTTTGATTCATAAGCTTTTCACTCATAGAGAATCCCGTTCATGTTCATGTTTGGAATCGAAAATAAAAAAATCTTAGTCCACGTGTGTTGAGAAATATTGATAGATCATATTGCCGAGATTCAGGGTTAATCGTTCCATATGAAAGTATTGTCTTTGGCTTCTTTAATTTAAGCATGCCAAGGATCGATGTGATTTGGGGTGGAGACTGGTTGTATCTATGATAGTTGGTGAAATTCCGAACGCGATCTCGTGAGAGTTGTTTCTTTATTACCCTCTTTCGTTGGCTTGGCTAAATCTTGTTAGAATTGTATCGTAAGCTATTTCCGTGAAGTCTATTATATTGTTGACCCGTCATAATTCTTGATATTTGAGTTAATTGTTGCGCAATCCATTCCTGGCTTTTCTCGGGTATATTCGAATCCTTATGGTGAAGTATCCTATGACACTTTTGCTATTGAGAAAAATTGACGAATGTTCCTCGTTTTCCACTCGAAGTCTTATATTTACATTATCATGTTTGGGATAAGTTTTTGCTGGTCAGATTAGGTTCTTCCATTGCTACTATCAGTTTCGTCGTTTGCTTGTAACTGTTATTCTACGCAAGTTCTTATGTTGCAACTTCAATTCATTAAACCCAATTTGTGCCCAGATGCCTATTGATGTACAAATTCATTGGTACTTTTCAATTCAGACTTTGATGCCACCGTTACCAATTTGGTGCTACCATTTGTTTTGATTCCTTAACTATGAAATCGAGTGATTTGAACTTGTATCCTCTTTGTATCCATTTGCTGGTATAGACCTATTTGGTTAGTTTGGATTTCATTGTTGCAGTTACTTGTCTATTTCTTGGAATCTGTTACCCAACTTAAGTTCTTATGTCATAATTGGTGCAAAACCTTGTGGTATCATATTTATTGAAATCTATTAGTTGGTGTCGGTCAATCTGAATTCACCTGTTGAGGTTTCTCCCAGTGTCATTCAACTCTATTGTGGTTCTTCAACTCTGGAGACACGTGATGATTCGTTCTGTAATGCTCAGCCTTAACTTGTTGGAAGTTCTCATCATTTCCTGTATTGGACAAATTTTTGGATCCTTTATCAGTTAGTTTATCAGTGATCTATTTCATTAACTTGTGTTTATCCTTAGTGTCGACATCGTTCAGTTGCCAAAAGATTGTTCATTAACTTCGTTCGTTTGTAGAGCAATAGAAAGGTTACGAGTGATTATTTCAAGATTCTTCGGATCATCATGAGATAAAACCTTGAGTTTGTTGTCTAATCACCCTAAAGATTCCTTGTGTTCTTTGAATTCCGGGTACCTCACAGCTATTCCTTAAATTCTTGATTGGCATCGTCTGAGTTTTTGAAGCTTGCTCGTTTCATTTGAGATAACAATTGAATCCTTCTCATGATCTAGAATGACCCAACCTGGAGCAAGAATTTGGTGTGACTTTTAAAAGAATCGGCTTTTTGTTCTGGATCTGCTAGATTTGGTATTGAGGAGTGCGATGAAATCTATTCGCTAACATCATTTGGAAGCTCGAGACAGAATGACCGAACTAAGCAAGGGATTATGCCAACTGCCGTCGTTATCTATGGCTATTTGAGAGGGAATCATATGTTTCATAAAGCATCACCGCGTTGGAGTTTATCTTATCTTGGGCAGAAAAGGAAGCGCTCACTGCTAGAAAGATAGGTTAAGTGTTGGATACGGCGCGTGTCTTTTGGATACCCAAGCGACAACTGATGAAATCCAGTTGGAAGAGGCGCTTGATCACCGCTCCTTCTAAATGGAAGTCACGAGAAGTCAATTGGACTATCAGATTACGTTTAGAGGCAAGATCTTTGTGTTGGATAGATAATCGTATATAGAAATTTTGTGATGAATGGAAGCTTTGAAATTGCGTACTGTTTGATATTGCCGCCGAAACTTTTAGGTATTTGTGACTTGCTCTATGTGTAGAAATTAAGGAAGTACGAATCGAATCCATCGCATGTGTTAGAAAGGTCCGAATTTGAGTTAGAAGCCGGCGTGTCCCATTGCAAGAAACCGATACGTGTCCTAAATTTGCATAGTCAAGTGTTGAGAGGTAAACCGATGCTGTAAGCCCGAGTTTGCATGGGAAGGGAGGATGAAGTTAGAAAGATACACTCGTGTTTGTTATGGTTTGACTATAGGAATCTTTGATGTAGATTTTCGTGATTATCAAATTGTTGCGTTATGAATACCGTTATGATCGAGGTGTATCTATGTGTTGCATGTGTTGTTGGGTTTGGTTTAGCAAATTTCGAGGACGAAATTTCTTTAAGGAGGGAAGGGTGTAAGGACCCGTATTTTTCGGATATTATTTAAAAGTTTTATAAATGTTAGAAATTGAGGAAATTTTGAAATTTCTTAAATTTATTTGATTCGGGGTTAATGTGTTAGAATTGCTTCTTGAGGGAGTGCAAGTGTGATTTGTGTGGGTGTTAGTATAAAAGGGTGTGCGTGTATGTAGGAGATTATATTCTCCCATCTCACTCTCTCTCTACCTCCCGATCTATCTCTCTCTCTCCCTCTCCAACACTCAAAACTTCAACCCTCACTCAAAACCCATGGCAAATAACCTCCAATCCTTCATCCAATCGCGTTGTTGAGCTTGAAATTTCGTGGGTTTCGCTCGGAGGAGGAGATTCGGTTGATTTTGAAGTTTTCGGAGTCTAGGGCTTGCTCAAATCGCGTGGGTTTCGATCATTGACTTGAGGTAGGGATTTCTTACTCTCGTTATGAGTTTATATGATGATTATGTGCCTAAATTGTGCTTTAGTTGGTTGAAATTTGAGTTTGTGATCGTTCTTAGTTTTTCTACAAAATCGCCTGCTGCTGCATTGGTACCAATACCTACTTTTTGAGGTATTGGTGCCTTGATTCTGATTGCTTACTGGATTCGTTTGGTATCAATACCTAATTTTTGAAGTACCAATACCTTAGTACCAATACCTACTTTCTGAGGTATTGGTACCTTGATTCGGATTGCTCACTGGATTGATTTTGTACCAATACCTACTTTTTGAGGTATTGGTACCTTGATTCGGATTGCTCACTGGATTGATTTTGTACCAATACCTACTTTTTGAGGTATTGGTACCTTTGTCTCAGAAAACTGTTCTTGAACTTTATTGATCAGTCGTCGGTTGTATTGGCTCCCGATCACTTCTAACACTCTCCAATCATATTCTAATCAACTCTAAACTTAATTACTTGGGTTCCAATAATTCGTTGATTGTTCTAATTCTTGCGATACTCGTTAAAGGTAATCTTTGTACCTTTGTAAATGGAAAATGAACCGTAAGGTTGTTTGGGTGTACCGTAGGTTATATGAGGCGTTGTGGTGAGTGTGATGGGTAGTCGTGAGTTTGGCTAGTGATCCGAAAGGTAACTTAGTAACTCGTATCCTTGTGATTTCATCTTGTTGATTACTCTAAACTCCTCGAGCTCTCGTTCAAGAGATTTTAGTAAAGAGACTAGTGATTAGTGTGTCGTAAAGTTACTTATGAGTTCAATGTGCGATGTAGGTTATGGTGATATACTTCATGGAAATATGTACGCTTATCTATTTGTTGGTGTATGTGACGGTTGATGATTTGTAGCATAATGAGATATGAATGATTGTTTGATGTTACGGACACAACGAAAACTTGACACTACGGGTATCACCACGAGGTGGTGAGACGACCGGAATCGACACTACGGGTATCACCATGGACATTCGGTGAGACGACCGGAACTATGCAAATGAACGGGTATCACCATGGACATTCGGTGAGATGACCGGAAACGAGCGATACATGCGAGAACCTTGGATGTTATGATATGAGATTATCGAAAAAAGAGAGAAACATTGGTTTTCACTAAAGTGGATTGTTCGAAAGGGAAAAGGATTTTTCTATTTAAAATCCTCCGGCTATTCTTGAGCGAATTAACGGTTTCCGGTATTCGTGCACAGAATCAACGGACTCCGGCTATTCAAGCTCGAATCAGCGGAGCTTGACCACTATAGGTCACGTATTTCTATACATTGTATCTATTTGGGAAAACAAAAGAGTTTTGATGACATATGAGAATGAGGAAAGAGATTTGTAAATGAAACGAGGAAATGTGGAAGATTGTGAAATGAGAATGAATGTGGAAACACACATGATGTGATGAATCGGTTGAGAAACCAAATGTTGATTATTTGTGATTGATGTGGGAATGTTTGTGGCACTGGTGTGGCATGTGAGATGATAGGTGTTGTATATAGGATTGTCTAGAATCCTTTGGCCATAGTGAGTTGTTTGTTGATAGCCATATAACCCTTGGGCATATCTGTCTACATTCATTCACTTTAGATGCATAACTCAGCATATTTTCTTATAACTTGCGTATAGATTTCTCTACTGGGCTAGTGTAGCTCAACCTATCATTTTCAGGTACATTGCAAGTCATTGTCATGAAATGCTTGGAGTTCATGCTGTTGTTACCGGTTAAAGCTATTTTTTTTGGAGAATACTTGTCAATCTTTGTAAATTAAACTACATGATATTGTATTTTCTATTTTGGAACTCTGTAATTTTATTGGGCAAGTTTGTGGAATTGGGAACTGAATTACCTTTTGGGTTTAAATTGTGATTTCGGTGAGGATTTTAATTATCAAATGTTATTATTATTTATGTTGAAAATCGAGGGCGTGACAAATTGGTATCAGAGCAATAGGTTTAGAATACCTCGAGACCGTGGGGAGGATTTTAGTCTCATGGGTTCAAAAATCTCTGCATCTTTTTGGAAAACCACATGTGTGCTTGCATGAATGATATTAGCCTTTTGATGAGTCATTGCATATGTATTACGATAGAGTGGCGTAGAGTTGTTAGCCTCTAATGGAAAGGTTGGAGACTCGCATTAGATAGAGACGTGAATAATGTTGATGGTTTTCTTTCTTATGCTTTATTAGTAGGATGTCATCGAGACGTGGAGTTAGGTGGGGTGAGGCCAAGGACCATGATCACCAGGGCTGTAGTGCAAACAGGGAGACTAAAGCGAGTCAGTATACTAGGGATGAGATAATGTTTCCTGAGATTGTTGAGTATGTGAAGGTGCTGAGACACTAGGGGGTGCGCAGGGCGGTGTGAATGTGGGGGAAGCTAGTCATCGAGTCATTAGTGCGAGATCATCTTCCGAGAGTATTAAGAGTTCAGAAAGCAAGACACCTAAGGGACCAGAGCAGTCTATGCAGGGCCAGCGAGGCTTTAACTTACCTTTTCATTCTGAGACTCCGAGAATTCTTCTTAAGCGTCAAATTGTGTGTCACCGATGTGGTCAGCCTGGTCATATTCGTTCTCAATGTCAAAGGGGTCAAAAATCTTGTTTTACTTGCGGGGAGTTTAACCATGTCGCTAAGAACTGTCCTCAAGGGAAGATAATGCAGGATGAGTTGGGTTTAGTACAACAACCAGGAACCAAGCTAATTGTTAGTCAACTGCAACCTCAAAGTGCACAAAGGCAACCAACCGTTAGTGTAACTATGTCGCCAGGGAGTTTTGGAAGGCAAGGGAGAAAAAGGCAAAGGGAACCAAATCAGCTATTACATAATCAAATTAATCTTGGAGCGCCTACTTTATCCGAAAATCAGGGAGTTCTGCAGCTTAATAGGACTTGTTATACCTGTCGCGAACCTGGCCACGTAGCGAGAAATTGTCCTCGGAGACTGGAAGTACATGGTGAGTCGAGCTCAAAACAGCAACATAAGCGTATATCGAAACAGCAACAAATGCAGTTCCGCCGCTAAACTACCACCTCCTACTATTCTCTAACTCTTAGAAGCATCATTTGTTTGAGGTATTATCTTTCTCTAGTGGTTCTACTCATTCGGTGATATACTTTTGATTCATAAGCTTTTCACTCATAGAGAATCCCGTTCATGTTCATGTTTGGAATCGAAAATAAAAAAATCTTAGTCCACGTGTGTTGAGAAATATTGATAGATCATATTGCCGAGATTCAGGGTTAATCGTTCCATATGAAAGTATTGTCTTTGGCTTCTTTAATTTAAGCATGCCAAGGATCGATGTGATTTGGGGTGGAGACTGGTTGTATCTATGATAGTTGGTGAAATTCCGAACGCGATCTCGTGAGAGTTGTTTCTTTATTACCCTCTTTCGTTGGCTTGGCTAAATCTTGTTAGAATTGTATCGTAAGCTATTTCCGTGAAGTCTATTATATTGTTGACCCGTCATAATTCTTGATATTTGAGTTAATTGTTGCGCAATCCATTCCTGGCTTTTCTCGGGTATATTCGAATCCTTATGGTGAAGTATCCTATGACACTTTTGCTATTGAGAAAAATTGACGAATGTTCCTCGTTTTCCACTCGAAGTCTTATATTTACATTATCATGTTTGGGATAAGTTTTTGCTGGTCAGATTAGGTTCTTCCATTGCTACTATCAGTTTCGTCGTTTGCTTGTAACTGTTATTCTACGCAAGTTCTTATGTTGCAACTTCAATTCATTAAACCCAATTTGTGCCCAGATGCCTATTGATGTACAAATTCATTGGTACTTTTCAATTCAGACTTTGATGCCACCGTTACCAATTTGGTGCTACCATTTGTTTTGATTCCTTAACTATGAAATCGAGTGATTTGAACTTGTATCCTCTTTGTATCCATTTGCTGGTATAGACCTATTTGGTTAGTTTGGATTTCATTGTTGCAGTTACTTGTCTATTTCTTGGAATCTGTTACCCAACTTAAGTTCTTATGTCATAATTGGTGCAAAACCTTGTGGTATCATATTTATTGAAATCTATTAGTTGGTGTCGGTCAATCTGAATTCACCTGTTGAGGTTTCTCCCAGTGTCATTCAACTCTATTGTGGTTCTTCAACTCTGGAGACACGTGATGATTCGTTCTGTAATGCTCAGCCTTAACTTGTTGGAAGTTCTCATCATTTCCTGTATTGGACAAATTTTTGGATCCTTTATCAGTTAGTTTATCAGTGATCTATTTCATTAACTTGTGTTTATCCTTAGTGTCGACATCGTTCAGTTGCCAAAAGATTGTTCATTAACTTCGTTCGTTTGTAGAGCAATAGAAAGGTTACGAGTGATTATTTCAAGATTCTTCGGATCATCATGAGATAAAACCTTGAGTTTGTTGTCTAATCACCCTAAAGATTCCTTGTGTTCTTTGAATTCCGGGTACCTCACAGCTATTCCTTAAATTCTTGATTGGCATCGTCTGAGTTTTTGAAGCTTGCTCGTTTCATTTGAGATAACAATTGAATCCTTCTCATGATCTAGAATGACCCAACCTGGAGCAAGAATTTGGTGTGACTTTTAAAAGAATCGGCTTTTTGTTCTGGATCTGCTAGATTTGGTATTGAGGAGTGCGATGAAATCTATTCGCTAACATCATTTGGAAGCTCGAGACAGAATGACCGAACTAAGCAAGGGATTATGCCAACTGCCGTCGTTATCTATGGCTATTTGAGAGGGAATCATATGTTTCATAAAGCATCACCGCGTTGGAGTTTATCTTATCTTGGGCAGAAAAGGAAGCGCTCACTGCTAGAAAGATAGGTTAAGTGTTGGATACGGCGCGTGTCTTTTGGATACCCAAGCGACAACTGATGAAATCCAGTTGGAAGAGGCGCTTGATCACCGCTCCTTCTAAATGGAAGTCACGAGAAGTCAATTGGACTATCAGATTACGTTTAGAGGCAAGATCTTTGTGTTGGATAGATAATCGTATATAGAAATTTTGTGATGAATGGAAGCTTTGAAATTGCGTACTGTTTGATATTGCCGCCGAAACTTTTAGGTATTTGTGACTTGCTCTATGTGTAGAAATTAAGGAAGTACGAATCGAATCCATCGCATGTGTTAGAAAGGTCCGAATTTGAGTTAGAAGCCGGCGTGTCCCATTGCAAGAAACCGATACGTGTCCTAAATTTGCATAGTCAAGTGTTGAGAGGTAAACCGATGCTGTAAGCCCGAGTTTGCATGGGAAGGGAGGATGAAGTTAGAAAGATACACTCGTGTTTGTTATGGTTTGACTATAGGAATCTTTGATGTAGATTTTCGTGATTATCAAATTGTTGCGTTATGAATACCGTTATGATCGAGGTGTATCTATGTGTTGCATGTGTTGTTGGGTTTGGTTTAGCAAATTTCGAGGACGAAATTTCTTTAAGGAGGGAAGGGTGTAAGGACCCGTATTTTTCGGATATTATTTAAAAGTTTTATAAATGTTAGAAATTGAGGAAATTTTGAAATTTCTTAAATTTATTTGATTCGGGGTTAATGTGTTAGAATTGCTTCTTGAGGGAGTGCAAGTGTGATTTGTGTGGGTGTTAGTATAAAAGGGTGTGCGTGTATGTAGGAGATTATATTCTCCCATCTCACTCTCTCTCTACCTCCCGATCTATCTCTCTCTCTCCCTCTCCAACACTCAAAACTTCAACCCTCACTCAAAACCCATGGCAAATAACCTCCAATCCTTCATCCAATCGCGTTGTTGAGCTTGAAATTTCGTGGGTTTCGCTCGGAGGAGGAGATTCGGTTGATTTTGAAGTTTTCGGAGTCTAGGGCTTGCTCAAATCGCGTGGGTTTCGATCATTGACTTGAGGTAGGGATTTCTTACTCTCGTTATGAGTTTATATGATGATTATGTGCCTAAATTGTGCTTTAGTTGGTTGAAATTTGAGTTTGTGATCGTTCTTAGTTTTTCTACAAAATCGCCTGCTGCTGCATTGGTACCAATACCTACTTTTTGAGGTATTGGTGCCTTGATTCTGATTGCTTACTGGATTCGTTTGGTATCAATACCTAATTTTTGAAGTACCAATACCTTAGTACCAATACCTACTTTCTGAGGTATTGGTACCTTGATTCGGATTGCTCACTGGATTGATTTTGTACCAATACCTACTTTTTGAGGTATTGGTACCTTGATTCGGATTGCTCACTGGATTGATTTTGTACCAATACCTACTTTTTGAGGTATTGGTACCTTTGTCTCAGAAAACTGTTCTTGAACTTTATTGATCAGTCGTCGGTTGTATTGGCTCCCGATCACTTCTAACACTCTCCAATCATATTCTAATCAACTCTAAACTTAATTACTTGGGTTCCAATAATTCGTTGATTGTTCTAATTCTTGCGATACTCGTTAAAGGTAATCTTTGTACCTTTGTAAATGGAAAATGAACCGTAAGGTTGTTTGGGTGTACCGTAGGTTATATGAGGCGTTGTGGTGAGTGTGATGGGTAGTCGTGAGTTTGGCTAGTGATCCGAAAGGTAACTTAGTAACTCGTATCCTTGTGATTTCATCTTGTTGATTACTCTAAACTCCTCGAGCTCTCGTTCAAGAGATTTTAGTAAAGAGACTAGTGATTAGTGTGTCGTAAAGTTACTTATGAGTTCAATGTGCGATGTAGGTTATGGTGATATACTTCATGGAAATATGTACGCTTATCTATTTGTTGGTGTATGTGACGGTTGATGATTTGTAGCATAATGAGATATGAATGATTGTTTGATGTTACGGACACAACGAAAACTTGACACTACGGGTATCACCACGAGGTGGTGAGACGACCGGAATCGACACTACGGGTATCACCATGGACATTCGGTGAGACGACCGGAACTATGCAAATGAACGGGTATCACCATGGACATTCGGTGAGATGACCGGAAACGAGCGATACATGCGAGAACCTTGGATGTTATGATATGAGATTATCGAAAAAAGAGAGAAACATTGGTTTTCACTAAAGTGGATTGTTCGAAAGGGAAAAGGATTTTTCTATTTAAAATCCTCCGGCTATTCTTGAGCAAATTAACGGTTTCCGGTATTCGTGCACAGAATCAACGGACTCCGGCTATTCAAGCTCGAATCAGCGGAGCTTGACCACTATAGGTCACGTATTTCTATACATTGTATCTATTTGGGAAAACAAAAGAGTTTTGATGACATATGAGAATGAGGAAAGAGATTTGTAAATGAAACGAGGAAATGTGGAAGATTGTGAAATGAGAATGAATGTGGAAACACACATGATGTGATGAATCGGTTGAGAAACCAAATGTTGATTATTTGTGATTGATGTGGGAATGTTTGTGGCACTGGTGTGGCATGTGAGATGATAGGTGTTGTATATAGGATTGTCTAGAATCCTTTGGCCATAGTGAGTTGTTTGTTGATAGCCATATAACCCTTGGGCATATCTGTCTACATTCATTCACTTTAGATGCATAACTCAGCATATTTTCTTATAACTTGCGTATAGATTTCTCTACTGGGCTAGTGTAGCTCAACCTATCATTTTCAGGTACATTGCAGGTCATTGTCATGAAATGCTTGGAGTTCATGCTGTTGTTACCGGTTAAAGCTATTTTTTTTGGAGAATACTTGTCAATCTTTGTAAATTAAACTACATGATATTGTATTTTCTATTTTGGAACTCTGTAATTTTATTGGGCAAGTTTGTGGAATTGGGAACTGAATTACCTTTTGGGTTTAAATTGTGATTTCGGTGAGGATTTTAATTATCAAATGTTATTATTATTTATGTTGAAAATCGAGGGCGTGACAGCTCAAGCCTGGAGCCTCTGCCTATAAATACAAGAAATGATATATTTAGAAAAGGGTCCAGCACCAACCAAGCCCAGCACTTACTCAAATTATCTTTCAATTATCTTTACTTTTCAGCAAAGTAGTTTATCCTTTACCATTAAGTCCATACTAACCCAGCCTAGTTTTCATTTCAATACCTTGTACCAATTAGCTTCATTAAACCGTTAATGGAGTTTGATTAGTTTTCTTTCCAATTTCCACTACGGATGGGAAATTTTAAGTACTTTTCATTAAGGCAAACCAAGAACCACTTTACGGCCTTACCTCTTGGGTTGTACGCAATCATTCTAATTGAAGTCAGATCGAAGCATGTAAGCCTTAAAACGAATTCGAACTGCAATCCTGTCCTGACATGCCTGCAACAACCAAGAAACCACTCACGCCCTCGCGGTTTTTCACTTTCGAGAAAAACAGAAACTAATCAAAATCGGGAAAAAAGCCCCGAGAACAAAAACAGAGTGAAGCAATCCATTGAACAATAGAAGTTATCCAACTCCTATAGTAAATGACAAGGTGCAGTCGTCGTCCACGCACAACCAACCGTAAAAACAAGTTTATATGCACATGCACCTATCATCAAATGAAGTGTAAGGCACCCCCACCCCACGTTAAGAGATCGAGTTAAACCCCAAAACCCAAATGGCCCACCATCAACTAATGCTGTCTCTATTCCTTGTTCTTTAAAAAATATTTGAAAAAAAACACCTACAATCAAACCATGTGCATGCAATCTCTCATTCTTTGTACGTATCATTTCAAACTTTACAAATAAAAATAATATATTATCATTCCTGATCAACAGCTATATATATGGTCAGATACAAACAAGGGGTCATGATAAAATAAAAATAAATATTGAATTATAAAGTAATAAAGGGTACCCGTCCTGGGAGAGTCAATCTCTCCACTCCCTCTGTCCTATACTGTTAGTCCTTTTTTAAATTTGTGCTGACTTTTGGATACAAATAAAACACTTTCGTGTAGCTTTTTTTTTACACCTATTTAAAAATCTCAATTAGTTTATTGAGAAAAAAAATCAAATCAAAGAACTATACTATATAGGTGCTATATTCTTATCCGAAAAATAAAAATATACATTTTACAAAATGGTTAATTCATGAGATGGAGGGAGTAGATAATTTCATGAGAAAAATGAAGGGCATGTTGAGTATAAGAGAAGTATACATGTACTAATTGGTAGTTTTTGAGACGGTGTGATTGTTAATTGTACCAGAAAACTCCCATTTGAGGACGAGGTTGTGAAACACAAGCCCATACCAGCTTACCTAAAAGCAAGACTTAACGGATAAATTACAACATCTCTCCCTCCTCCTGTTTGATTAAAAAGTTTCAGTTTGGCCCTTGCAGTTTGAATTATCTAAAATGAAGGCTGTGGAGTGGCGAGGCTAAAAAAAGAGGGAGAAGGGGCTAGTTCTCATCCTCTTGTTTCTCTTCATCTAAATCTCTACCCAACATAATAGGAAGGATGGATAACATTGCGATGAAAGTGTAAGTCTAAGATATTGTCATTTACTGAAATTAAAACTGTGAGGAGATCAGGACGAATCTTTTATCGAACAAGAAGTACCCGTGGGGATATTAACTTGAATCAATACCATTACATTAGATATTGGATTACACATCTCTGCATTTGGAAGAACTATATATCTAAATGTGAAGTGATATATGACAAGATTCTAAAAGATTTAATATTCTTATTTTTATGATTCTATAATAAGATTTTGATTAGGAATATCTTTAGTTTGGGTTAGAATAATTATCTCTCCTCATTTAGTTTGATTTTACTTTTCAATTTTATTAGGATTCTTGTTCTATAAGAATTAAAATTGATTTTAGAATTTTCTTCTCATTTAATTCTGCTTGTTTTGGTATGATTTTATTACCTTTTTAGGTAGAGCTTTTAATTTTTTTTAATAGAGCTTTTAATTTTTTTTTATTTTCCTTCTAATTTCTTGATTCCTACCAAGTATAGGAACTTTCTACTTCTAAATAGGGTAGTAAGTCTAAGGACAAATCATGTTTTATTGAATAATTAATTCAATAAAATTCAAAGTTCTCATCTCTATTTTTCTTATGCAAGAGGTGTTTATCTTTTCTTGTGGATTCAAGAGCCCGTCTATTAGAACAATATCTAATCTATTTATTTACTAGAATGATGTCTAGTTTCTTGTCCGTTGCATCTAGTCAATAGTATCAGAGTGAGGACTTTCCTTGTCTTGTTGATCACTATGAGTCTATGACCAATGGTAGTCAACATGGACGACCAAATGTCGTGGACCAACTCGAGGGGCAATTTGTAACCATGGATGTGCCCAAGAAGGATCGATAGGGTATGCCGAGTTAGATTGTAGTACTAATTAAGTTGATGTAGAAATTAAATAGCAGATGTACCAAGTTTCTTCAAGCAATGGAAACTCGATGACGAGTTTTTTTTTTTTTTAAAAAGAGCATATCAACTGATGTACGTAGGACAAGATTGTAGAAGATTTCATATTCTTACTTTTATGATTCTAGAATAAGATTTTAATAAGGAATATCTTTTGTTTAGGTTAGAATAATTATCTTTTGTCATTCGGTTTGATTTCCCTCTATTTTTCTTGTGTGCAAGATGCTTTATCTTTTTGTGTGTGTGTGTGTGAATTTAAGAACCCGTGTATTAGAACGATATCTAACTGATCATTTTGTCTACTTAATTAAATTAAGATGGAGTAGCATTTAGTTTCTCTTTTGCTACTAGCTAGGCTGCGTCATGAAGATGAAGAATATAAATTAAAAAAATAATAATCCGCCAATTGAATACCGGAATGAGTGAGTCTACGTAGGTACATGATAATGGAGTATTTGATGAGCTAGCAAATGAGATAGGCTGCCCTGCCAGTGCCAGGTATTACATTACATTACAGAATTTGACAGTCAAAGAGTACTACTACTAGTTAAGTAGAGATCAGATCAGATCAGATCAACATCTGAAGGTTGGAAGGGGGTCCCACGTTTTGATACAATTTTGCCAACTAATGAATGAGGTGATAGATTAGCCAGCTGGTATCGTATCCCCATCGCCATCGTGATTGTACATCATCGATGGGATCCCCTTTGGCTTGTTGGATTCTTCCGCTCCACACCCGCCCCATGAAATTAACCATTTCAAATTGGCTTGGCTTTCAATCCACTAAAATCCAACCAATTAGGACCATTTTGGCCCGTCACTAACTCTTCGATCAGGAATAATATAATCAGGCTATATATATATATATATATATATATATATATATGACTCACTCACGAAGGCGTGTTGTATCAAATGAAATGAATAATACAATACTAGTTAGTAGTAATAACCTGTGCTAGTGGGTTGTGTATGGTTATGTATGGTTTATCGCAATTTTTTCACTTTTCTTTTTTTTTCTTCTTTTTTTTTCTCCTGATGTATGCCCCTTGTAGACTGTACATTTAACATTTTTTAATTTCAAGCTAATTTACCAAAAAAAAAAAAAAAAACCTGTACTGGTGGGGTATTTGACGTCATTAACAGAGGACATGGACACCCCAAGCAAGAATTATTTGGTGCCTTCTGCTCACACGCTTTAACCGCTTGTATTTTGCCCTTGCTAGTAGTATTAATTTGGTTGCACTGTTGCTGCCCAGCCACGATACACCAAACATATCTCTCTCTCTCTCTCTCTCTCTCTCTCTTCAGTACAATATTGGAAGCTATAATAAGCTCAATTATTAGCTGTGATAGTAGTGGTATTTGTGTTAGCTAGAGTAAGATTATTAATTTGTGGGGAGGCCGGAGATTTAATTACTTACAAATCCGTGTTTATAGTAATTGCTATAATTAGAGGTGAATTGGGTGGTGGGGGGGAGGAGGAGATCCATCATGGATTACTGGAAAACAAAGGTTCTCCCAAAGGTGAAGAAAGTATTTGGGAAAAACGGAACCAAGAAGGCTGCTGCTGCTGAAGCTTGCAAGAACTTCGATGACTCTAAGGTAATCCATCCATCCATCTTTAATTCTTCTAGCTATTTCTTTCATTCTCTATATTTACTTCCAATATTTCACTAGCTTTAATTACCTTACATACTACCTACATACATACATACATACATACATACATACCTACATACATACGGTCTGCATGTATTTAATTAATAACCGTATATATATAATTGAGATACCTAGCTAACCATAACACTAGCAATGTAATGGTATGCAGCGTGAATCAAATGTGAATTTTCAAAAGCATCTTTCATGAATATATATAGATTTATTTTGGAGCACCTAATTAGAGTTTTTTTTTTTGAATAAGAGAGATATCAACTAGTACGTATCGAGAGTGTAACGGTTGGGAACAGTAGTTGATCAATAGACTTTTAATACGTACGCTTATAGCTGATTATGGACAAAAATTAAAAACCTTAGGTATGTGTAGTTGCTTAATAGTGTCATAGTATACTAACCTCGATTGCAAGTATATAAATTCAGGAAGAATACACCAAGGAGTTCGAAGAGAAGAAGAGTGAGCTCCAGCCTAAAGTAGTCGAAATCTATGAGGCCTCTTCAGTTGAGATCAAGGTACGTAATTCATCAGCTCTCTCTCTCTCTCTCTCTCTCTCTCTCTCTCTCTCTCTCTCTCGATCTCGATCTCGATCTCGATCTACAACACCCTATAGACTACAGTAATTAACTACATGACAGACACTAGTTTGTAAACACATTTAGAGATGCCAAGTACTTGTATTAGACTACCAATGCAACTAAAATCTCCTGTGTCTTTGTTCACAAAATGAAAAATCAAAACAGGCACTGGTTAAGGAACCAAAGGAAGCGGGTCTAAAGAAGTACTCTACTGGTGTTCAGAAGTTCCTCGATGAGCTCGTTAAAATTGGTACTACTCTTTAATATCCTCTATGATTTGATAAATGTATTGATAGCACGCTATACGAATAACTAACTTGTGTCTGTAATCATTCCAAAGATTTTCCAGGATCGAAGCCAATTTGTGAAGCATCTACAAAGCTAGGGCCAACTTTGGTTCCAGGACCAATTTTCTTTGTATTTGAGAAGGTCTCAACATTCATAGTCACGGAAGAGAAACCAGTGGAGCCACCCCCAGCCGAGGCCGAAACATCTGTCGCAGCCAAAGAAGGTAAAGAGGTAGTGGTTGAAGAGGAAACAAAAGAAGAAGCTGTGGCTGTGGTTGACACTGCTGCTGAACCTGAGGCAGCAGCCGAGCCAGTTACCACCACGGAGCTGCCACCGAAGGTGGAAGAACCGGTAGCAGCAGAGCCACCAAAGCCTTGATGAGCACATGACAGAAGGACAAGTGAACTAGCAAGTTGTGTATGACCAAGTGCTAGACTGTTCGTGTACCAGTTTATATTAAATTTTTTATTCTTTATTGTTCTCTACCCCTGCTCCGTTGTAATTTGTCTTGTCTTCTTCCCCTGTATGATTGTGTGATATATTTTGTTTCTTGGTTCTCAAAGGTTTCATATTCACTTGTATTTTTGCTCATCATTTGCGAAGTTGTAATATTTACAGTGTATTTCTTCATTTTTAAGGAAAAGCAAAACCTTCTGCAGGGTTGTTCATCTGCTCGGGCACTCTCTCTCTCTCTCTCTCTCTCTCTCTCTCTCTCTCTCTCTCTCTCTCTCTCTCTCTCTCTCAACACTTCACACCAACAATTATCTTGGGGTCCAAAGTCACACCATTATTGTCAAATAGGAACAGCATACATAACAACCACAAGCACGAGAAAAAGCAATTATGCAGCTCACCCTCGTGTTGTAGGCCATGTTACATGAAACTGAGTATTGATGTTGGGTGCAGATATGTGTTTTGAGTATCGACTTCATCTAAAATAATGATAATAATTTCTAAGGATACGGGACATGCAGACCTATCTAAAATCCTTAATAATAATTTCTATTTTCTTTCTTAAATAGTACTTTTTGTTATTTATTACTAGTTATTTTAGATCCTCTTTTTTTTTTTTTTTTTTTTTGCATATTATAAGAGTTCTATGCATAGCACACGAGAAATTTAAGTTGGAAAATATACGTTTCAAGTTTATTTTCCTTTTTTGACTAGGTATATACTTGGTAAGTCATTGCCAACTAAACATGTCAAACACACATCTCATACCTTTATCCTTGTCTATTGAATGATTCATGTAACAGAGGTTGTAGAACAATAGTAAGCTCGGGATTTGATTTTCCAAAATCTGACCAAATCATAGTCTTCCAAGATTAGATTAAAAGAAAGAAGCAACCTATTGCCAAGTATTTTCAGGCTGTCAGCAAAGATTAATAGATAATTGAAAGTAACTTGTGTTGCTAAGTAATGAAATGAGTGGTGGGGCATTTTCGTATTATACAAGTAGAATAATAATTTAGCAGTAACCAATTGGAACCAAAGGCGTCTGCCCACAAGCAACAAAGGGAGTGGTAAGCAGCTTGAAAACTACGTATGCTCTCTCTCTCTCTCTCTCTCTCTCTCTCTCTCTCTCTCTCTCTCTCTCTCTCTTCTTTAGTTACGAAAACTACTGTCTTCTACCCTCACCACATTCATGATTGATGATTAAATTCTCATTTGCAACAAACACATGTCCGGTGCAACGATAAACACCATTGTCATCGCCGGCCAATAAAAAAAGCATATTTTTTTCAATTTCTTAACACCAAATTAAAGATCTCAATTAAATAAATCTTTAAAATGGTGAAAAAAAACTTTTAAAAATTATACACGGAAGTACTTTATTTAATGTAAGATACTTCGCATTTTTTATAGGGAACACTTAAAAAGGAACACAAGTAGTACTAGTTTTCATTATTTTCTAAGTGACAGCCTACTTAAACCAAAAAAAAAGGACAACTAAGCAACATTTCTTCCATCCTGAGAAACATCCCTCCCACTGACGCAACCAAAAAAATTCAATTAATTCAAATTGATATCACTGTTACACTCAATACTTAGGTGGTAATCTCTAATTCCCGCGCTTGCGCAGAACATTGCTGTCAGTAATGAGGAGCAGAGCTCTCTCAGGAACATGTTAACTCTCTACCATGCAAGCTGGCTACAGCCTCCGGGCGAATTTAACACAGTAGCAGGAGAGTAGTCATTAAAATGCTGCAGCAGCAATCACCCCATGTCCCTTCTGTGGACTGACTGAGTCTTATGCTCATGCAAAAACTACGGATTCTTCCTGTAATATTGGACAACATCCTATGGTTCATCTGCTGCTACTGTATGCTTCTCTCACAGGGTCATGGTACTCAATTCAAGGGGATTCAGCTGACATAAGTACCATTTAACAGACCATCAGAAAGCTGTATGAGAAAAACTAAGAGAACTGTATGGGCCACCAGACCAGTTTATTGATACACAGCATCAACCCCCAAAAACAAGGCTACCTTGCGATACTTGTGAAGCAACATCCCACAAACCAATTGAGGTCTACTTCATGAATCCGCTGTCTCCTTTGCGATAATTGAGAAGCAATGTCCCACAACTAACCTAAAGATATCTGTAAGGGACATCAAAGCCACAAATGATTCAGAAAACAAGAGGTCCCGGTAAAGAAGGATTTGCATTTCAGATTTCAAACTTCTAATGAAGTCAGATCTTGCAACTAAGACAGTCAACTACCAAATTATACCTGTAAATTCTGAAGGCTAATATGTAATTTCTCAGGGGAGAATCTTAACAAAATGCTGATTTAGAAAAGAAAATTTTCTCACAGAGGTGAGAAGAAGAGAGATTTATACAGGATCAGGTAAGAGAGTCATCAGCTGGAACAATTACTTTACCATACTTCTGCCATTTAAAATGAAAATAAAAAAACTGAAAATTTTACAGAAATCACACTTTTAAGTATTCCTGTCTTCTGATTCCCAAGGTTATACACAATAGAAGTGGTGGGGGCATTCATAGGAATAGAAAAGACGATTCACAGCAGATCTCAGAAAATGCTATAACCAACTGTATCTGTGTTTCTGGGTGCATACAACCAGTAATGAGGTAGGAACTGCAGAAGAACAGTTTATTGATGATATATTCAGGGAACTTCTTAATTCTATCCTTCAATCCCAACTACAATATGGAGTTCTTAGTACACAAGAAACCAAAAAAATGCAGCACCATCAATTTTTTAGGAATGTAAAGTTCATCATTACAAAGGTGGTGAGGATGACTAGATATGTTTGCATCTGTAAGACATTGGATTTAATCAGAGCATTAGAAGACCTAGTCCATATGCTGGTCAAGTCTAACCTAAAACCTAAATGACCTGTTAAGAAAATTGGGAATAAGAATCTCAATGAAGCTAAAAATCTTGACGCGATGCATGCAGGGCTGAATAACACAATACAAAGAACAGTCATTTTTTTATGATCTGCACTTGGAGGGGGGGCGAGCTAGTACAGGAAACCAAGATGAATAATATAAACAATAAAATAGTTAGAAGTTCATGGTGTGTAAGATTATTATAAGTTGGGAGGACATAGCAACTAGAGAGAACTTGGAGCATCCTAGTTCTGCGGGATAGGGTCTTTGTGAATGGAAGGATGTTTGCAGGCTACTTGTCTAGTCTTCGATGATATCAGGACTAAGCTAGGGGGGTAATTGTTGGATTCAAAAGAAGAAATGCCCAGTGGTGGAGCATTGTTTCCAAAAGTCTGAGGAAATTCTTGCATTTAAGAGAAGAAAAGGAGTTGATGGATGTTGCCACATTTTTGCATTTGACATCATGGTACAATTAGGATTAGCCGTTTATACAAGGATCGATAGAATTTTTACGGAATCAGCTTCTCTGCAGTCCTGTTTGGAACTGCACGGAGCAGTTTGCCCATATCTGGACCCCTCCTCAATAATGTGAGCCATTCATATTGTAGGGCTCGTCGGGTAGTATGTCCACTTACAAATTCAAGTTGACCAGCACTGCAGCATTTTAGTGTTGTTGATGAAAACACAAAAAGAATACTTTGGTGTAGCAAAAATGGTTAGACTATTTAATTTTGCGACATAAAATCATTACAATTAATTAGTTGTGGGAGCCTAATTAACTTGAATTTTTGCGTGGACACTCTTTCCAACAGGCCTACGATAGTAATCGCTTGGACCATCAATGAGGTGTCCGGTATAGGCAAACTGCTCCGTGTAATCAAATTTAGGACTGCAGAGAAGCTGAACTCATTTTTCATCTCATTAAATGGGGATGAAAACTTCTCTACTTTCTCACAAATTACCTTATAGAGGCCGGTGTCAAATCCGTAGCGCATTTTGATTACGGAGTTATTGATGGTGGGAGGAGTCCCTTTTGTTCTGAAAACAAGCGGCTGGAGAAGGATAGATCTGTGGACAAGGCTGACTAGTGGCAGAACCATTATTTAGTTGAAAGGGGACCCAAGCTCTGTAGTGGTAATGGTTGTGGAACAAGTGTTTAATGACCTGACTGAGAAGTGGCATCGGAAAGATATGAAGTAAGAAGAGGAAACTGTTTGAAGAAAAAGAAACAAAATAAGAGTTGGGTAGCACTGTTCTGATGGTTAGTTGGAGAGAAAAAATCAAGGCTTGCGGCTTAAGGAGGCAGGAATACTAAGTTCTTCACTAAACTAACGAATTCCTATGAGGCATAACTTTACTGATCTTGTGGCCATGGATGGAGAAGAGACGAGGGAGTAGGACTCCGTTGAGTATTATGCAAATCTATACACTTTCTTGTTCTCATAGTCATAGACCTACTGTTGATGCTATGATTTTGACACTCTCGGATGAGGAGGAGGAGCACCTGGAGAGGGGGTTTAATGGCGGAGGTGTTGAAACCAAGAAAAAGGGATAAAATAAGTTTATGATACTTTCCAGTGAACACGTTCTATATAATTGTGTTTTATACGGTCATTGACTCATTATATGTACTAACCACTTCCTTGTGCAATTGCTATAACATGCATAAAAGTGCTTCTTTTAAACATAATAAGTTACATGCGTAAAGTTCTTCTTTTACACTCAACCATATAGAGGGAAATTTCACATTTCCCCCCTGCACGAGTTGCAATATAACATGCAGATAAATCACATAAAGCCCTGCATTTCCAGCTTAATATAGTCTCATATTGCATGTTACTTTGAATTCTTTGTAATTATCTTGCATAATACTATGGTTTCTCATGTTTTTATTACGTGTAGCTTATCATATTTCCACGTTGTAGTTTTGAGATATAACAGTGGTCCATAGATTTTAAAAGCATGCTCAAAGTTTTTACCTCGAGGGGCTGGTATCAATACCTTGTACTAAAATGGTATGATGCAAGGAAAGGCATTCAAAGTATCGGTCGAGGGAACTGCTTGGAGTCATTTCTCACATATGTAAGGTTCTTGTTGGAGCAGATTCACTCACCAACTTGCCACAAAGCAAAAAAAAAAAAAAAGGAATGGCTTACCAGGGAATCAGCTGGCTGTGCAGGCATCAATTCATGGAAAGAGACCTTTTATGAATTGCATGAGGTTATCAGTTGTAACGTTGTGACTGAATTCCATGTTCTAAACTCAATAATGATATGGAAGGGGAAGAAAAAGGCAACCATATTTTATCAGAGTGTAGAAATTCATGTTTACCTTCTTAAAAATCAGGTACTACTACTGTTGCTGTTTCTCCCAAACAATAACCCAGGAAACTGTGAAAGCAAAGACTCAAAAATTCTTGCAGGGCCTGTTTTGTTCACTGCCCCGACTTCATTTGCCTGCAATATATCATCACTATCTCGCCAAAACTTAATGACATGGAGACTCTCCTCTTCTGTTGATCTCTGCACAACAATTCTGGAAGCATAACCCTTATCTCTCATTTGAAGGCATATTTCTGAGGGATTGTTTGCTGTAAGAGTAACCATGTACAACCAGCCCCTATCGGACAAAAGTTTGTCAGCAACAGGTAATATCTTATCAATGACACACCGACCATTCTCCCCCCCAGCCCAAGCCGAGGCAATCCCATCACGGCCTACTTCCTCTTCAGGTGTTGGCACATAAGGTGGATTCACAACCATCACATCCACCAATCCTGCCAGTCTCTCCTCCAGCCCTGATGCAATGTCAGTAGTTATCAATTCTGCATGAACCCCATGTGCTTCAAGTGTCTCACTGGTCACTCTCACAGCATGAGGATTGATGTCGGTAGCAATATAATAGGCCCCGCAGGCCCCCTGCCCAAGCACAAGAGCTAGAGACGTAATAACATATCCACTACCACACCCAACTTCCATGCACAGTTTCGGATTATGCATTAACAAGTTTGTCTGATCAGCTAGAAGCGCATCAACCAATGCAAATGAGTCATCACATGGTTCATAAACTTCAGGATGTGAACTTACAAGGCGAATTTGTGCAATTTTGGATGGCATCTTCTATTGTATCTGAAAATGACAGAGAGCCAGAGAGAGGCAGAGAACTTATTAGAACTAGTCATTAAGTAGAATACTAACGGATTATAAATCTTAGTAGAACAAAGCGGGGGCGAGGGAGCGAAGGCACCTAAAAGCTCCTAAGGTTGGGAGCGCCTAAAGAGCGTATATAGATTATATAAAAATATGTATATAAAATATCTTTGAATACTTAACCATTAAAGGAATGGTTTTGCTAACCAAGTTAATATACACATAATTCCAAACAAGTTTGGATATCAATGCATATTTCACGGATATTAACACACTTTCACAAATATCAATACACCTTTCACGGATATCAATACACATTTTACCTATTATCCTACGCCCTTTGGGCGGATGTTAGAATAATCCTTAAAGGAAAAGTGTTATTGTAAATTTTTCTGATCTTAAAAGTGTAATTATTGGAAGTTATAAATTCTCAATTTGCAAAACTTCTTGACTAAAAAGTAAGAATAACCGCCTTAATGGCCCGATAAGCTCTCATCTTAGTTCGGAGCGAGCTCCCGTCCAGTTCCCGTCTAGGGAGCGCACCCATTTTAAAAGGATCCTGCTACTAAGTTATAAATACTAGCTATTAAAGATCGCATTTAGAACAGTAATGACTACGACTCTATGAAACTGAGGGGAACAAAAACTAATGAACCTAATTTCATTGATACTGTACTAGTTTTTTACTTTTTTTCCCCTTCATTTGTGTCTTTTACTAGTCCAAATGGACTGAGAGAATCTCTTTTTCCCAGATACTAAAGTTTGGAAGTGCAATTCAGGGCGGCATAAAGGTCAATCAAAAACATATCAGCATGGCAGTGGTTGGCCAGCTGTAGCCCCTCTCAGAAGATGGTAGGCAGTAGGTACAGAGCTCTAAAGAGATCACAAGATGGAGGGGTGATAGCTGCATAGAGCTGGAGACCTCCTCCTCAAAGGAGAGTGAGCTTTGGTTGATAGTTCAACCATATGCAGTTATTCCTTATTCAGGGTAGCCATGCTCCAAGTAAGGAGAATGGAGTATCATAAGTCATGGTAAAAACGCCAGGCTAAGTAGCACCTGATCAGTTACCAAGTGCCCCAAAAGCATAAGCCGTTCCGAAATGGGCTTAACACCCTCCCTCACGTGCAATCCCGACTTGCCCGTGGAGATGCAAACATCCAAACATAACACAAAATATAATGCGATGGAGAGAAGCAAAATGCAAATGGGGATAAATGCAATGAAGAGACTTGAATCCAAATCATCAAGGATATGATACCCACCGAGTATCCAAAATCTTAAGCTGTTGTAGCGAATGAACTTAACATTGTATATAAGCTATCCAACACAGACACGGAACATGACACGGCCAAGCTGACATGCAAATTTCGAAAAAATGGAGCACACAACAATATGGGGGAGCCGTTAATTTCTTCACAATATATGTTTTAATAGCAATATTGGAAGAGACATAAGTATAATATCTGCTGCAACTGTACAATTACTGCTAATCAATTATAATCCTCCACGTACACCGCCACAAAACACTCCGTTAGGGTTTCCACTGTAGAAAAGAAAGAGAAAGATAGAAAAAAAAAGAACATAATGCACTGTTTATTACGGAGAGAGAGTCGAAGAGGGAGCGGGAGAGTTACCTGAAGCGAAGACCGGAGATCCGTGATCGAATGCCGGCAGTGTGTTATCAGCGGCCGGCGAGGGGGATCGACGAAGATTGCTTTGGGTTTATGCTTTTTGATAGGAGTACTTCCTTTGTTATTCGAAAATTTTAGGGCAAATTATAGTTACCCCCTCTAACTAAGTCTTGCATACACTTACCCCCCTCTAACTTTTTTTTGGCACTTAACCCCCTCAAACTAACTGAAATTCAAACAATTATAACTTCAAACGGTCATAACTTCTTCGTCCAAAATCAAAAATATGCAAATTATATATCGATTTCGAGGTTTTAAAGTCAGCTTTCTAATGACACCAAAATCACATCACGATTCAAAGCACATAGAAAGTTATGATCAAAACGATCTTTCTGTCTACCAACCTTTACACTTTTGATCATAACTTTCTGTGTGTTTTGAATCGTGATGTGATTTTGGTGTCATTAGAAAGATGACTTCAAGACCTCAAAATCGATATGTAATTTGCATATTTTCAATTTTGGAGGAAGAAGTTGACCGTTTGAAATTATGACCGTTTGAATTTCAGTTAGCTTGAGGGGTTAAGTGCCAAAAAAACAGTTAGAGTGAGGTAAGTGTAGGCGAGACTTAGTTAGAGCGGGGGTAACTATAATTTGCCCAAAATTTTATGAGTAAATTACAGTAAACCCCCCTCAACTAATCCAAATTTTCACTTAACCCCCTCCGACTACAAAACCAAACAGTATGCACCCTCTAACTATCCAGAATTGACACTTAACACCCTTTTGTTAGGTCTCCGTAGGAAAAATGCACCGACGGCCGTCTCCGGCCACCAGGCGGCCGATCCGAGCTGTCCAAAAATTTTTAAAAAAAAAACCGAGTGGGCTAACGCGGGAATCAACGGCATCCGACGTGCGTAGGTGCTCGATCTAAACACCCCATTTAAATTCTTGGGGTGTTTGGATCGAGCACCTACGCAAGTCGGATGCCGTTGATTCCACTCTCGCCTACTCGGTTTTTTTTTTTTAAATTTTTGGACGGCTCGGATCGGCCGCCCGGTGGCCGGAGACGGCCGTCGGTGCATTTTTCCTACGGAGACCTAACAAAAGGGTGTTAAGTGTCAATTCTGAATAGTTAGAGAGTGCACACTGTTGGGTTTTGTAGTAGGAGGGGGTTAAGTGAAAATGCAGGTTAGTTGATGGGGGTTTACTGTAATTTACTCAATTTTATTAAAATTAGCCATCGTAAAAGAGTTTCGATTATCATAGTTTAACCCCCACTTCAAATATGTTTTTCTCTAATGGCCCAATTAAATTTTCAATTTTATTTAAGCACTATTTGAAAAAGTTTTTATTTACAATTTTTTATTTTTGTTTCCCATAATTTTTGAAACAGACACCATAAATATATTTGTGTTACTATTTTTGTTTACAAAATATACAACCAATTTCACTAGTTTACAAAAATTCTAGAAACACAATTCTGAATAGTTAGATGGTGCACACTGTTGGGTTTTGTAGTCAGAGGGGGTTAAGTGAAAATGCAGGTTAGTTGAGGGGGGTTTACTGTAATTTACTCAATTTTATTAAAATTAGGGGCGCGACTATTCGCAGTCACGTATTTCCTCCCACAGCCCGTTAAAAATTTTTAATTAGACTCGACAGCTAGTTACCGAAATTAAGATACATTTTCAACATCAAATTACCGAAATATGATTTTTTTTTCAACAGCTATTTACCGAAAATGCCAGAAAATTCATATTTGGCAGTTGTCTACCGAAAGTTGAATATATTTTCGACATGTAGTTACCGAAATATAATCTTATTTTCAACAGCTATTTACCGAAATGTTATTTATGATTTTCAACAATCACTTACCGAAATAAAGTGGGCTATAGGAGAAAATATGTGGCTGCGAATAGCCCGGCCCAAAATTAGCCATCGTAAAAGAGTTTCGATTATCATAGTTTAACCCCCACTTAAATTATGTTTTTCTCTAATGGCCCAATTAAATTTTCAATTTTATTTAAGCACTATTTGAAAAAGTTTTTATTTCCAATTTTTTATTTTTGTTTCCCATAATTTTTGAAACAGACACCATAAATATATTGTGTTACTGTTTTTGTTTACAAAATATACAACCAATTTCACTAGTTTACAAAAATTCTAGAAACACAAAAATTACGTTTCATTTGTTTTAAAAACACTAAATAAACAAAAACTATTATGGTCACCAAACATGTTTTTTGTTTTTATATTTTAATAAATAAACAAAAACAACTTTACCAAACAGAGCCTTAGGATAATGATAATGCCAAAACTTTTTTTATTTGTGCTAAAAATCTAGTGCATAAAAGCCTTGTATCTTGTACATTGTACAAATACTAGAAATTGTCTATGCCTGAAGACACGGCTCGAAAATCGGTATTCATCTCATATCCAATTTTGAAGGCCAAGGCCCCATTCGCAAATTCTAACTACGCAAAAAATAGAAAACAATAGCTCAAGTATAAACAAACTAATAGTTGTAGCGCTCGTATTCGAAGACAAACTAACAAACTATCATATTAGGGATTAAAGATTACATTAAAAAAATTGCTATTTTTTTTCTCGTAAACGTGATCAAAGCAAACACCACTCGTACAATGAAGCCTTTTTCTTCATCTTAAAAGCACCAACTTAATCACTTCCATAGGTAAAATAACTATTTTCATTGCAATAATCTGAAGCCAAAATTAATTATCAAGGAATGTAAATCCTGTACTTGAGAAGTAAAACGGCGACTAAATTTATCTTATTATGATATCCCCATCGAAGTAGTCTTATTGTATCTTCTCTTTTAATTACAATCGTATAAATTTGAGTTCGTCACGATAGATAAAGTGTGAGTACATAAAGTAGTTTTATCTCTACTGCAACAAAACCTGACGATACGCAATGTTCGTCATCGAATTCAATGCATCACTGGAGAGAAGGACACTTGTACGATCATTAGATGTGCATCTAGATAGCACTACGTACAGTTGTGCGCAAGTCAACCCCAACAAATTTGATATGACATTGGAAGTCTATTTAATGCATGTCACTATTAATATAAATGCATACCATCATGTGTGTTATTTTCAAACAGTTTGCTCCTCATTTGCTTATTGAGCATTCTCATGCAGATGAACTTTTTTTGACATGTGAGGTGTGCCAGTTTCAACAGTTTGCTCCTCATTTGCTTCTTCAGCAATCTCATGCAGACGAACTTTTTTTTGACAAGTGAGGCCAAAATTAATTATCAAGGAATGTAAATCCTGCACTTGAGAAGTTAAACGGTGACTAAATTTACCTTATTATGATATCCCTATCGAAGTAGTCTTGTTGTATCTTCTCTTTTTAATTATAATCCTACAAATTTGAGTAGACCACAAATGAATAAATTATTAGATCACGATAGATAAAGTGTGAATACAGAAAATAGTTTTACATCTACTGTAACAAAACCTCAGGATACGCAATGTTCGTCGTCGAATTGGATCCATCACTGGAGAGAAGGACAATTGTACAATCACTAGATGTGCATCTAGATAGCACTACATACAGTCGTCCATGACTAAAGACTGGGGTGCGCAAGTCAACCCAACAAATTTGATATGACATTGGAAGTCTATTTAATGCATGCCACTATTAATATAAATGCATACCTATTTTCAACGGTTTGCTCTTCATTTGCTTCACTGGAACCATATTAATTTCATTCTCACTATTTATCCTGTAATTTTGGACACACACGAAAAAAAGAGATTTGAACAAGTGGGTCTTATTTTAACAAAATAAAAACAATCATACAACTGGTAGAAGCTTACTGAATTAAAAACTAACTATTGTTTTCACTTGCCGAATCATACAACGGTGTGCTCCTCATGCCCAATTAAAGTTGATGTAGAATTCCAATAAAAAAATCATGTCTTGGTATGACTGAGAAAAAATAGTCACTATAGTCCATAATCTATTAGTTTACTTTGTCTGTGCAATTAGACAAAACAACAAAACATAATACATAGAACAACCATATGCTAACCCAAAAATTGTGACGAAAAGCTAAACAAAAACTTATAAAAAATAAATAATACCGGAAAAAACCCATAGCAATAATATATGAAGAACTCAGGCTAACATATCTATGTTCGGAGAGTCTCCAACACCGGTACATTACTTCCAACAAAGTGTCGATAATATATAAACGCTAAGTTTTTCTTTAGTTGGAGGCCTCAGACCATTTATATCTATCTAAAGAACATCATTCTAACAACAAATTAAACTGATCAGATATCAATTAATACCTAATTAAAACATATGTATCTTTTAAAAATGTGTTCGATCCAATGTGCCCAGCTCATCTTTTTTTTTTTTAAAGATATAAATGTTCTATGATTAGGTAGAGATTGGTAGCTGATCAATATGATATTTGATGTTTTGTCGACAAAAGATAATCAAAATAGGTCCATTAAAATGAACAAACCGCACCGTGGCGACTGCACTAAGAAGCGTGATTCATACACAATTTCATCGTTCATGTTTACATGGCATGATGGCAACCAAATGAAATTAGAAACACACCCATGAATTTCCAATACTAGCTAGAACGGAAAGAAAAAATGAAAGGAAAAAAAAAAATTACAGAAAACAATAGGAGAAAAAGACTAAAAGAAGGGTGGAAAGATCAGAACTTAAGGTTGTACTATTACAAGTTGGTTATTGATCTGCAAAGCTCTGTTTGATCCTTCAAGCTTAAGCAGAACCACTCAACCTCGAACTCCTCAACTACCAAAGCTGCATTGGAGGACAACCTAAGAGGTCAATTCTGTTATTACAAGTTAAGTTTGATGAGGATGATCAGTCACTGCAAGTGAAAGGTATTGGGTTGTTTAGCTTGAGCAAGCATCTGGACAACTTCCCTCATGGTTGGTCTCTCCACACTCTGCTCTTGAACGCACAGCATTGCAACAAAGAACACCTGCATTGCTTCATCTACCGGCACATTTTTCAGTCTCTCATCGAGTATCTTTACCACCCCTTCTTTGCTCCAATTCGTCTTGATTTTCGTCCATTGGACAATATCCATCCCATCTTCTCCAAAATCACCCACCGGTCTACGCCCTGTTATAAGCTCCAGGAGTACCACTCCAAAGCTATAAACGTCGCTCTTCTCGTTGACTTTCAATGTGTAAGCGTATTCTGCCACACAAAGGCATTAGATAGTAAGGCTTATATGATATGATGATATATCTATGATTGCATTAGAAAGAAATACTATTAATGGAAAAAAAAATGCTAAAAATATTGCTTACAGGTATTAAATTTGATGCAGTGTGTCTATTGATGATTGGTGTGGGATATCGCATAACAATGCCAAGAGACGGGTTAGTAGATTTCGCATTGAATATGGATATATAAGAATAAAGAAATAAATCCACCGAAGAATATGGATGAGATCGAATAAAGAAATCCACCTCATCATCAGAGGGAAAGTAACAACAACCTGCGTAAATTAAATAATATAAGGATCGAGTACGATTCATGCTTTAGGAAGGGCTTTGGAAAAATAACAGTTCCATTTTCCACATACATGTTTCTCTTTCTAGGGCTCAGGGAAAAGTAAAGTTGAGATCACAAAGGATTCTTTCTCGAGGGCCGGGGTTGGTTATGCTTTGGATTCAAGTTCCCCTTTTCTCCTATATATATATATATATATGTTTTTTTATGAGTTTTGAGTCAAAAGGGAATTCTGATTGGTTAGAATGAACAGGAGACAGGATAATGGGTTTCCTAGTAGAAAATTAAAGCTAAGGTTCACCAAGCCAACCATATGTGTGAGTGAGTGAGCAAAAGAAAAAGCTGTAGAGGGAATTTTCCTTAAAGTTAGTGGAGGTGTTACCCTTCTTGGACTCCACATGATCTCTTTACCACTTTGGTCCAAAGTCACGTACAGTATATATACTTTTACTTTCTTTTCTTTTCTTTTTTTTTTTATGGCAGACAAAAGGAGTGGGAAGAGAAGCTAGCTTGCTCACTGTAACAAGGTGGGATAGTAACAGGGACAGTATATACTACTACTACTACTACTACTAATTCTTTATAGCCATCTATCGTCGGTTTTAGCCACAGAACTTAAGAAGATCACCAAATTTAAAAACTAATGATTCAAACCATGATTTAAGTGTGAGTTAATTCATCAAAGGGAAAGAAGAAGAAGAAGAAAAAGGTAGCAATGGGAACATTTTTGATAGCTCGGTATTCAATCTAATTTAATCCAAGATACCAATCCCACTCTCTACTAGTAGGGGCTCAAGCTCAACTAAAACAGAGACAAAGAAGTGTATGGACTGGTAACTAATTGCAGGGCAAAATTTCTTGTGCAATGGAAAGAAGTTTTCAAGTAAAAAGGATCAGATCGTTAACCAAATTGTGGAGAAAGCCAGGTAAAGTTATATTGCTAGCATTGAGCTTTCCGAGGAAACTATGAATTGAATAAGTTTGGTTGGTTGCAAAAGAAGAAATTACTTACCTGGAGCAATATAGCCATAGGAGCCAGCAATTGCAGACATGCACTCCGAGGTTCCAGAGTTCTGCAAGAACTTAGCCAGTCCAAAATCAGCAACATGAGCCTCGAAATCAGAGTTGAGTAATATGTTGTTGGACTTGACATCGCGATGGAGTATCAAAGGGGAGCAATCATGGTGCAAGTAACAAATCCCTTTCGCCGCCTCAATGCCTATTTTCAGCCTCGTATCCCACAAAAGATACATACCCCTCTTCCCATGAAGTACTTCACCTAAGCTTCCGTTTGGCAAGTACTCATACACCAGCAAATTTGTCTCTTTGTTTGAACAAAATGCCAGCAACCGAACGATGTTCCTATGCCGAATCCTGCCCAATGTCTTTATTTCTGCCGAGAGACCGTTATCATGAGAAGATCCTTTGCTTATCCCCAACAACTTCTTCACTGCTATGTTCTCTCCGTTTGGCATTTCTCCTCTATAAACAATCCCGGCTCCACCTCTCCCTATTATATTGTTCTCCTTCAAGCATTCCAATATGTCATTGCTTCCAAATTCCAGCTTTTGGAATGTGGTGAGCTTCCATGTATTGGAATTCTTTCGTACCCTTCGGGTCTTGATAATTGCCAAGGCAGCAAACACCAATGAACAAACTAAAAGTCCCAAAGCGAACATAAGCTTGTATTTCCCGGAGACCTTTGATTTGTTGACGTTGTTTTGCTTGTCAACTCGTATTGGTGAGGTTGCAGAGTCGTTGCATGGACTCAAGTAGAATCCACAGAGTTGAGGGTTGCCGATAAATGAAGTGGAGTTGAAGACTGAATACTGGCCGGTTTCAGGTATTGGTCCGGAGAAGTTATTGTGTGAGAAATCTGCTGATGTTAGGCTTTTCATCAACCCAATTTCCTTGGGAAGGCTCTGGTTCAAATGGTTCCAAGAGATATTCAAGTAATTTAGAATGTGAATTTGAGCAATTTGATCTGGGATCGGGCCTGAGAGCTGATTTTGGCTCAAATCTAAGTAAGCCAGCATAAGACAATTACTAATCTCAGCTGGGATTTGTCCAGAGAAGTTGTTTCTACTCATATCTAACTTGAATATGTTTTTTAACCTCCCTATATCGGAAGGTATATCCCCTATGAAGCGATTCCCGTTTAACAGCAGGATATTCAAGCTAGAAAAATTTCCAATAGAAGCAGGAAGTGAACCTGATAACCGATTGTTTGCTAGATTCAGCTGGCCGAGTTTCGTAAGTAACTTGCTCCTCTGTTGCTCAAGTTGGCCAGTGAGATAGTTGTTCTGTAGTTCCACGAGTGAGAGCTGAGGCAAGTAAAGGAACCCGTTCGGTATCGACCCACTTAAATAATTCTGCCCAATTCGAACTCTTGAAAGCGTATCGCATCTACCCAGATCCTCGGGTAGAGGCCCGAAAAGGAAATTATTGAGCAAAATCAGGATCGTCAGCCTCCTTCCAGAACAGAGAAATTTGGGTACTAATCCCGTGAGCTTGTTTGTAGAAAGATCGATTTCCGTCAGTTTACCGTTCTGTCCAAGCATCGATGGAATGGACCCTGTGAAATTGTTCTGCCAAAGTTTCAACACTTCCAAATTGAGCAACTCAGCAAGGACGTGGGGAATCTCCCCGTGGAACTTGTTGAGGAACAAGTTCAAGAGGGTGAGCTCCTTTAGGCCTGAGAATAACTCGACTGGGATCTCTCCCGTGAGCACGTTGTTTGAAAGATCAAAAGACTTTAAGGTTGTCAGATTGGCTAGTTCTGGTGGGATTGACCCATTGAGTTGATTAGTTTGTAAAAAGAGTGTGTCAAGCTTGTTTAGATTGCCCAATTCTGGTGGTATTGGTCCTTTCAACCCACAGCTCGAAAGGTCTAAACGAACTAAATTTACCAAGTTACCCAATTCTGCTGGGATTCCACCATCGAACAGATTGTAATAACCCAAGTGAAGCTGGTTCAGGTTAGTAAGGTTACCGAGCTGTTTCGGTATATAACCAACCAAGTTGTTCCCCGCCAACGATAAGTAATCAAGATTCTCCAGGCAACCGTAGACAGGAGGGATTTTGCCCGAGAAGTAATTCCCGCCGAAGTCCAAATGCTTCAGCTTGGAAAGATCGGTAACACCCAATGGGAGTGAACCAGAGAACTCGTTGTTGTACGCGTCAAGAACTACTAGCTCCTTCAACTTGGAGAATTGCCAGTTGAGACTCCCATTGAACTGGTTATTTGAAATGTTGAGGAACTGAAGGTGAACTAGCTTGTGAATATCAACCGGGAAAGTACCGGAGAGGCTGTTCCCGGAGACAGAGAGATTGACGAGGGTGTTAATATCACTGATTGCGGGCGATAGATAGCCAGAAATGTTGTAGTTGGATATATCGAGCGAAAGGATTGATGTGTTCTTGGCGTCACATTTGATGCCTGTCCAAGTGCAGAGTGACTTGTAGTTTGAAACATTCCACCTAGTTAGACAAGAGTTTTGGGGAGGTTCGAATGCTTGTTTGAGAGAGAGAAGGATTGTGGCCTGCCGCCTTAGGAACAGATTATGCAAAGATGCAGAATCAGATGATGTAACGAATACGAAGAGGAGGAGAGAAGTGATGAAGACAAGTTTTGCAACAGAAGCAGCTGCCATTGGATGGAGTACTTTTTTCTTTTTTCTTTTAAATTTCGAGAATTTAGAAGGTAGGTTGTACTGAACAAGATTTGTTTGAAGCAGCCATTTTTAAAAAGAAATCAATTCAAATGAAATGAGCTGCTGCCACAGAGATGATAGAGAGAGGAAGGGAGAGACATCCTTGGATGCTTTTGATATGCCTATGGGACTTGGGCTCTCGTTTTTTAACTAGTTGCTTTCTTGTTTTTTTTTTTAACTTTATTTATATTGTGGTTTTCATCTTTTACTTTCTATAAAGAAAGAAAAGCAAAAAGCAATGTTTGTGCATAAAGATGCATTGCAATGGACCGTTTTGTTCAATCCAAATTCAGATATCCGTTACTTTCATTGAATTTACTTTGATGTCCATTGGGTCCGGTTCTTATTTCTCAATTTATCAAGAAAAATCAAAATTTACAGAACTTGAGAGTTCAATAATTGTTGAGATTTTTGATCCAACAAAACACATCAACCAGGTGAAAAAAAAAAAAAAGGCAAATAGATTAGCCTTATTGCCTCATTCATTTATTTTGGGAAACTTACTTTATAAGTTGCATGAGGATTTTTTTTCTTAAGAATTCTTCGGGGGGAAAAAATGATCGACCTTCCGTTTACTTTGAAAAAAAGAAAAGAGAGGAGGCGTTCAAAATTAATGTGGGTGTGAAAAAAGAATAACTCAACCGATCGAAGTCATGCAGAGTGCTCTTTGTTTTATCTGGTCTTGCATTTTTTAATGTATTCCCTTTTTCATGTAGATAGATAGATACGCCTTGATCCAAGGGACCATTATCTTTTGTTATTTGCATCAAAATAAGCAATGCCAAGCCCCCACCTCTCACTTTAACCCACTACAAGGAAAAGTAAAGGCAAGCATATGTTTTTATAAATTTGTTGGATTCAAGGCTCTCTCTCTCTCTCTCTCTTTAAATTTGTTGGATTCAAGGCTCTCTCTCTCTCTCTCTCTCTCTCTCTCTGAAAGAGCTAGGGGAGGTAACAAATCTTTTAACAAATCTTTCTATCTGTCATGGTCAATGAACTAAGTCGGATGGAGATGTTGTTCTCCCAAGAGCTTTTGGGGCTTTTTGGCGTTTTGTCCTTATTAAAAAATTAATAGTTTTACGCCAAATTTTGTGGATTATTGATTCATCTCGATGAAAAAAATTGAAAAAAAAATTACTTTTATCCAAATATTTTTAAAAATATCCAAAATTAAGTCCCAAAAGTTGACTTTTGAGGCTTCATCTTGGATATTTTTAAAATTATTTGGGTAAAAGTAAAAAAAAAATTAAGTTTCTGATTCATCTTATGAAGACGAATCAATAATCCATGAAAAAGTTTGGCGCAAAATAAACAAATGTGAAAAAAATTGAATAGAGACAAAAAAGCTCCAAAAATTCTTAGGAGAAGAATGCCGGAGAAGAAAGAAGAAAAAAGAAGTTTCTTCTCTAATGTGGTCTGCTTTGCATTATCGAATTTGACTCTCAGAGTTTGCTAGCAATGAATAGAGCTAGACCTGGCCCCATGGATGAGGGTGTGGGGCCTCATCCATCAATTTGCACCTCAGAACAAACAAACAAGCTAGGTTTGACCCCGGTTGGCCGGTTTCATATCATCATAAATTATTATTAATTATTAAATAAAAGCTCAAACTTTTCTTTTAGGAAAGCAAATTAAAGATGATGGATGGGGGTTGATGTATTTTGGAAATCATACAATAAGAAAGAAGGTGAAATGATGAATATGCAAAATGTATGTTGTCGGTGAGGGAGGGAGGGTCCAGAAGGGGAACAATACTTGCAGAAAATGTAATCAGAATATGAGAGTATGCAGCATGTATACACACTCAATTAGCAGTGATGTTTTTATCCCCCGTGCAGTAGTGCAGTGCAGGGTCGAATGTTTTGATATCTCTATACATTTGCGATCATGACTGAGTGCTTTAAATTTTTTGTGTTGTATTTTCATAATAACCCCACTCCACTCCACTCAAAGGACACAACTCGATCGACAGAGTTCATAAATTTTGACTATACTTCTAGTGGTCACGTATCAGCTATTAAGCAAGTGCTCTGACGTACTCCGTTCGAGCTGTGATAGAACAACATAGATTTTGAATGGTGTCGTGCAGCCTGGTAGCTACAAGGAAGTAGTGCATGTCCGGGAAGGATACATGTTTTGTCTTGGAGATGAAATGCAATATATGTTAGCGGAAGAATTAAATTTGTCCTTCAAACACCATACCTTAGTCTTCCAGCCCAGATTTGAGGTTCGTACTTAGAGTGCTTGAATCAAGCTGGGGGTTGCAGCAAACTAGTTTGTGACATAATCACGGGTAGATCATTAGATCATGAAGTGAAAGATTTTAATCGTAATTCAATTTTTCATGCTCCACAAATATTTCAGTATTAAACTAAAGGGAAAATTTCAAATTGGCACATGAACTTTCGCTCCAATGTCACAAATACATCTAAACTTCACTTTATTTCAATTAAACACCTAGACTTCCAAATTTCCAAATTAAGACACATGCCTTAATTTCCAAATTAAGACACATGCCTAGTTGACGAAAAAGCTTTTTGATCTCCCTTCTCTCTCTAAACTTATCCTCGTCTAGGGCCTCCCTTCAGCTCCGCCGCCGCCTGGGGGGGGAGGCGCCTCCCTCCCTCCTCCCCCCGGGCTCTCTTTCCTTTCCTCCTCTCTCTCCTGCTTTCTCTCTCTCCCCCTCCTCTCTCTCCTGAGGCGAATCCCCCTCTCATCTTTTCCTCTTGTGGGTGGCGATGTGGTGGGTTGATCCGGTCGGCTTTGGGTGGAGGTGTTGGGCGGTGGGTGCAGCGGAGGTGGTGGTGTAGATAAGGTTTCGTAACCTTTGTTTTTGCAGGTTTTTTCAGGGATCGATTGGCACTTTGGTGGCAATCAGATCTGGTTTTCTCTTTCTTTCTTATCCTCAAAATCGATCGGCAAGATAATCGGTTGGACAGCGGCGGTGTTTGCGGGTGGAGCAGGCTGGTGTAAGGGATCTGGACGCCCTGCCATCTCGAGGTTGCTTTTTTGGGCGGTTGTCCGGCGACTATCATCCGGGATGGACGCGCTACGTAGGGTCTGCGGTGGTTTGCGGTGGCTTGCTGATGTTAGGGTTCTCGACGATTAGGGTACTCAGATCGTCCTTTTGTGCTGTTAATCGGCCGGCGGTCAAGCTTATGGGTCCCCGGACGGCGACGAGGGCGGCGTTGGTAAGTCAATCTCGGCTACTCTGTCTCTCTTCCTTCCCTCCTTTGTTTTCTGCCGCCTTTTGCTTGAGGGCTGTTCATTTTCTACTCTTAGCCGTATATTTCTGTGTCGCCTCCATCTCTCGGCCTTTCTCAACGGTCGATTTACCGGTCGGTCTTTATTTCCTCTTGGGGTACCGATTTTCTGCCTAACGGTGAGGTAGTCGTCTGTTTTGGTTTGGCCGGTGCGGCTTCCCGCCGAGTTCCGTTGCTGGGCGGCTTGGTAATCGCCTAACGGTTTGGTCGAAGCCCCACATCAGATCTGGATTGTTCGGCGTATCGGACGTTCCTCCCGCAGTGGCCAGTGGCGGCGTGGGGTGTTTTTTCTGGAGGTATTGTCTGGTGTGGTGGGGGTGGTGGTAATCTGATTGTTGATGGCGGCGGTGGCAGATTGGGTGGCTGTGAGTGGAAGATGGTTTAGTCGTTAGGCTTTTGGTTTTGGGCTTCTGTTGGTGGGCCAGTTTGTTTGGGCCTTTTTGTGCTTAACATGTAATATTCTGGGTGTGTTAGACCTTTAGGTGTGATCTTTACTGTTGTATTTGGGCGTTTAGGCCCCAGGTGATATGGGCTTTGCCCGTTAGGTGTATTTCCAACTTTTGGTTGGATCCCTCCTTCCTTTTCCCCTTAATAAAATTTATTTTGCCGATCAAAAAAAAAAAAAAAAGACACATGCCGGCTGCCATTAGCCTCCATCCATTTCCCTCACAAATTTGCTAATGTGGCACATTTTAGGCGTTAAATGGGCCCACTTGACATGTTAGGAAGTGAAACCATGTTGAAAAAACGGTTGCTGCAAATTATGAACTGTTGGCGAAACCTCCACAAATGTTGAAATACGCTTCGAGTTACGACTATGTCACTTTCCTAAAGACAGTATTTGCCCCCGCCAAATGGTATGCAAAGGGTTACAGCAAATCTGCCTTCAAGATAAATCGAAGTCTGAACTCGAAATTTTTTCCGTTTGCGTTTGCACTAACGAAATGGACAGAATACCTGATGAACGAATATAAGAACCGAAAACCACTGAATTCTGTTTTCTGCAGCAAAACAAAATGCAGAATGATCGAATACTAGAAGATATAAAGAGAGATGTGGGAGAAATTCGGCATAAGTGTACTAGATTCTGTCAAGTGTTGGTCAATTTATAGGTCAATACGCATCCATTGAGAACGGGTACGCACCCGATTAGAGGTGTCAAATGGGCCGTGCCGGCACGGCACGACACGAGCATGGCACGGGCACGAGGCGGCACGGCACGTCACAGGCACGGTCTTGACCTGGCACGGCACGACACGGCACGGTCTTAGTGGGCTCGGGGCACGGCACGAGCACAAAAGTGGGCGGCACGGCACGGGCACGACACGAAAGTTGGCCTGGCACGACACGGCACGACACGAAAGTTGGCCTGGCACGGCACTGCACGACACAGTTGTGGACAGGCACGACACGGGCACGAGCACGAAAAGTGGACAGGCACGGCACGGTTCTAGCCGGGCACGGGCATGGGCACGACACAGCACGACATGGGCACGGAAGGGCACGGCACAAGGCACGGAAATTTAAAAAAAAAAAGGCATTTTTTTAATTTAAAAAATGTAAACAATTTCTATTCAATAAAAAATATTTGTTTACCTTTAAAAAATTAAAGGTAAACAAATAAGTTATTTAATTTTTTAAAAACAATTAGAAGTAAATCAAATTTTATTTGGTAAAAAAAATTTCTTTTGTTTTTGTTAGTGAATAGGCTTTTGGACAATTGGTTTGTAAATTTAACATTACAAGATAACAAGTAAAATTTAAAAAAAACTTATCAAAATATTTATGGTTCAAGAGTAATTTAATACGAAAAGAAATGTGCAAGAGTCGTATATTATTTACCTCATAATTTGCTCTATCGAGAAATTAAAAAAAAATCTCAAACAAAAAATAAAAAAAATACATAGTAAAAATAAGGGGGAAAAAAAAAACAAAAGAAATTAGCTGAACTATGACTTGAATTATACAAACAAACCACCATACCACCAATTAACTTGTGTTATAAATTTGAAAAATTAGTATATAATATATAGCTCTATTATATAAAAACGAGACCATCAAGCAATAGCTACACATTCGCAATGCAATCAAGAAGATCGATACCATTCAATGCGTTCATTTTATTGTGCTTAGTGTTTTAATCATGGGATCCAATTTTTTCGTGTGTCTGATTTTGAAAGCTCTTTCATCGGCGCGCTAATTCATTGTTTGATTGAATTTTTTTTACGGCCGATCAAGTATGTAGCGATAAGCATTTTACTTGATTATTGGCATGAATGATCTAATCCCTCCCACGTAAAAGTTAGATGGTTCCGATTTTTAAAAAATAGCCTAAGCGGCCCTCAAGTAGTGCATTATAGGACTTTAATGCCTTTGGAAGCACCGAATGTGTTCCGATCATGTGGTATCCGACATTCGATTATCACCTATTCAGGTGACAATGATAAATTTGATAAGATGTTATATCGTAACGGTTTAGATCGAACATTCGAGAAAAAGAGTCTGTAGCTTCCTTTCAAATATATACATTGAACTTAGTTGGTTATGAACCAAGGTATTCTGCTATAATATAATGTATGTTAGCCACACGATCACAAAATAAATATGATGATCCATACCGTTCATTTTGTTATTCTCTGTTTTTTAATGACTCTCACCAATTTTTGGGTCTATCGGGTTTTAAAAACTCCTTCATCGGAACGTAGATTCATTAATTGAAAAATGAAAGTTATAAACAATCAAGTATATAACAACAACCAAATTACTTCATTTTTGGCAAGAATGATATAATCGCTCCCACATAAAAGATAGACGATTCCGATTTTCAAAAAACAGCTCGGGCAACCCTTGAGTGATGCATTATAGGACTTTACGAGAATTTTCCGTAACAGGTGCATATGGATTATTGGCATCTTGTACGCACAGGATCATACGGTTCATATAAAAGGGGAAGAGATGTTGCCCTAGCAGACATTTCTCATCTCTGATTCTCTCTCTATCTCTCAAACTCTCACCTTTCACCTCTCACCGTCTCACTCAGCTCTCAATGGTCAGAAATCTAACGTTCGGAATTCTCCCCTTCTAAATCCGATCTCACTCACTCTCAACGTCTGAATCTCACTCTTGTCTCTCTCACACTCTCCACTCTCAACGTTCTGATTCTCAACATCTCTCTCTCACTCTCGTCTCTCTCACTCTCTCCACTCTCAACGGTGACTGGTAGTGGTCTGGCGGTGAGTCAAACCGTAGATCGACTGCCGTTTCCGATTCCGTTCAGGCGGTGAGTTGATTGAGGTCGTTTGTTTGCCCGACTGAAAGTCTGAAACCCTAGATCTGAGTTTGTTTGCCCGATTGAAACCCTCTGTCAGCGATTTGTCTCTGAAACTCAACGACTGAGGTCGTTTTCGGTGACAAACGTGTACGACGAGTTTCCGTTTTCGGTGACCGACGCCAACAGATCCGGCCCTTCCCTTTCCTTCCAGACGTTAAGAGGTACCTCTCTCACTTCCCTCTCCAGACGTGAACAGATCTGGGTGTAGGTTTTCTATTTGTTGCGATTTGTGGCTATAGTTATTTATTTTTTATTTTTGCAACACATGCATGGCTGTTTTTGTTTCGATCACCGACCTAAATGACTAAAATAGTTGTATTTTTGTTTATTTTTATTTTTTGGTAAATGGTTCATTTTATAACCAACCACTCACAAAACAAAGGGCAAAACCCCCAAGACAGAGAACTGCCCAGATTAGTGACACTGTCTTCGTTGTGTGAACTTTTTCATATAGCTGGATTTTATTGGATTGAGAACAATGAGAAGTAATGTAAGTGTAGGTTAAAAAAGAAGAAGCTGTTTTGTAATTTCAAACATGGAGTCAATATTTTGAAATGAAAATTGGTTACTGAGTCAGTCATTAGTATCCTGAATTCAAATTCTGAATACAATTTATTTTGCTCTTTTTGTACATTCTAGGTTTTCTGTATATGTAGGTTATTAAATTATTTAGATGTTATTAACTAATATTCTAGTGTTCTAATTTTCTCTATTTTGTTTTCATTTTTTTTTATAGGAGATGGATCCTGAAAACATTCATTTTGACAATGAGGGTTTAGACCCTGACTTGGATGATGATGGACCAACTCTACCAACTGGGAGGGAGTCTGTAGGTGAAGCTGCTTCAAACATTGCAGCAGGTGTTACTCCTACAGGCGTAACAGGCTGTAGCCAATCGGCCCAGTCTGGTGGAACAAGGCGTTACTCTTGGGTATGGAAACATTCAACCATAATTGATGACTTTAAAAATGCACAGGGAATCAATATAGGAGCTAGAGCTTTATGTAATTATTGTACCAATAATTATACCTGCGTTAGTAAGGGTGGCGTAGGACATCTTCAACGACATTTAGAAAACAAACATAAAAAATTTAAACACTCTGAAGTTGGAGTCAGTGGTGAATCTGGTGGTTTTGATTCTGTAGGTGGTACGTCGAATTTCGTATATTCTCAATCTAGTATGAGAGAGGGATTGGCCCGTTACATAGTTGCAGCAGAACAACCGTTTACTTTTGGTGATGATATTAGATTTGAATATTTTGTCAAACATTATATTAATCATCTTTTTTCAAAAGTTTCTAGAAATACAACTAGAAGTGATTCTTTGAAAGCTTTTATTGAAGTTAGAAAAATTTTGATAAGTGAAATTGCGGAACTTGGTAGTTTAATTTCTTTTACTTCTGATTTGTGGAGTGGTCGAAATAATTTAGGTTTCATTTCTGTGACAACTCATTATATACACTCCAATTGGATTTTGAATAAAAAAAATTATTGCTTTCCGTTTAATGGAGTATCCTCATAATGCTATGAACATTTTTCAATGTATAATGGGTGTTTTTAGGGAGTTTGAAATTGTTGATAAAGTTTTCAGTATTACTTTTGATAACCATTCTGCTAATACCAGTTCAATTGATTTATTCAAACAAAATTTGACTACTCTTCATGCTGGACAATTTTTTCATGTGCGATGTGTATGTCATATCATTAACTTAGTTGTGCAAGATGGTTTGAAACATATAGGACCACAAATAGAAAAAAATTAGAGATGCTATTCTTTTTATTGCTACTTCCCCATCTAGGCAACAAGAATTTGAAGGATTGTGTGTAAGTTACAATGTTAAAGCAAAAAAAATCAAAACTGATGTGAAAACTCGTTGGAATTCAACATTTCTTATGTTAAAATCTTGTAGGAATCATGCTGATGTAATTTCTGCTTATGTTAATTCCAAGTATATGCGTACTGATGGTGGTTTAACTCGACCTGATTGGAAGATTGCTTTTGAGTTTATGAAGTTTCTGAAAATATTTTATGCTGCTACCTTAGCTTGCTCAGGTGTTCGTTATCCTACTACTTGTATTGTGCTTAATCACTTGTATAATATGAGTCACATTCTTAAAAGTCATAGAATGAAACCAATTTTTGTAGCTGCTTGTAAGTCTATGGAAGATAAATTCAACAAATATTTTGAGAACATGCCAACAATATTTATTGTAGCTTCTGTAATGGACCCAAGGATTAAGATAAAGGGTGTTGAAAAGCTCTGAAAAGGGCTTAGTGAGAATTTAGGGATTACATTACCTTCTATTTCTACTGTCACTGCACTGTTGACTTCTATATATGCTTCATATGAGTCTAAATTTGCATGCACTACTGCTGCTCCTGCTGCTCCATATTCTTCAAGTATTAATGACCCATGTTCTACAAGTAACAATGAGAATGACCCATCTTGGTTTCTGATTTCAGGGCCGGGTAGTAGTGAAACTTCTTCACGATCTGAACTTACTCAATATTTAGAGATAAATTTAGTTACCATTGAGGAGTTTCAATCATTTGATATCTTAACTTGGTGGAAAAAAACTGAAAAGACATTTCCCATTCTTTCTATTATGGCACGTGATTTACTAACACCACATGTGTCTTTAGTGGCTTCCGAATCTGCTTTTAGTGCAGGTAATAGAGTGTTGGATGAGAGGAGGAGCAGACTAGCTCCTGACATTTTGGACTGTCTTATATGCTTAAAAGATTGGGAGGATGCACGTCTTGGAATTCAAAAATGCCATCCTAGAGATGAATTCAGAGATTATTTTTCGGACTCAGATATAGATGCTGATTAGGGGGAGATGCATTGTTGATGCAGGTAACTTATGAAAGCCTTAAATGGCAACTTAATGTTGCCGCATCCAGGTGCTATTCTTTATATATCTGAGTGTGTGCTATGATGATATAATCTGAGCCTTTGGTGTTTAGTTTGGCCATGATGATGCTGGTAACTTATGAAGGCCTTAAATGGCAACTTAATGTTGCCGCATCCAGGTGCTATTCTTTATATTTCTGAGTGTGTGCAATGATGATATAATCTGATCTGAGCCTTTGGTGTTTAGTGTGGCTGTGATGATATAATCTGAGCCTAATTAGTGTTAAGTGTGGCTATGATGATGTAATCTGAGCCTAATTGGTGTTTAGTGTGGCTATGATGATATAATCTGAGCCTTTGGTGTTTAGTGTGGCGATGATGATATAATCTTGAGCCAAATTGGTTTTAAGTGTGGCTATGATGATGTAATCTGAGCCTAATTGGTGTTTAGTGTGGCTATGATGATATAATCTGAGCCTTTGGTGTTTAGTGTTGCTATGATGATATATTCTGAGCCAAATACTTCAAGTTTTCATTTGTTATTAGACTGAGCAGAAATTGAGCAAAAATTGAGCAGAAATGACTTTGTGTGCTGCTGCTGCTGCTGTTTGAACATCTCTGTGTGTCAATGTGTGGGTGTGGGTGTCTTTCAATGCAAGTTTTAGTGTCCCCAAGTGTGTGTGTTTACTGGATTGAGCAAGCTTTGTATTTGTGTTTGAGAGTAATCTGGACTTTATCACTTTATGCATCTGGAATTTCTGAAAAAAAAATTGGGTTGTGTGTGTGTTTGAGAGAAATCTGCACTTTTACTGTGAAGTGCAGGTGCATGTGTGTGTGTGTGTGTGTGTCTGCTGCTTCTTTTGGTGCTGTTCTTGGGGCAATTTTATGCTGGTTTCAAAATGTGCAGTTTTTTAGTTGGTGGTTGGTTCAAAGTTTGGAGGGTTTGGCAGGTTTTTGGTTCAAAAAAGTGCAGGTGTGTCATGTGTGTGTTTGTTCCAGCAGGTGTGTGTGTGTGTGTGTGTGTGTGTGTGTTAAAGAATAATAAAGATACAGCAGCCAGTTGATTTCTGTAGAGACACAAAAATTTCGTATTTAATTTTAATAATGTAGTAAAAGAAAACAAAAGAAAAGGAACAGGGGTGGAAATGTCGTATATGTGGATATGGGGGTTAAATGTGAAAGAAGTTGAAAGTCATGGGTGTTTTTGTGAATAGTGCATGTGTGCAACGTGTATATCACCAGGAGAACTTTTCCTTTTTTTCATTTTTTGTTACTTTTTGTTCCTTCTCTCTCTCGGCTCTCTCGATCTCTCTCACCCTCTCACCCAATCACTCAAAACCCATACAATACACCTTCCAATCTTCTATCATTGCACGTATTGGAGCTCGAATCGCGTTCGTAGGGGCTCGGTGGTTCGTATTCGGCTTGGTTCGGAGTTTGAAGTTCTAGGGCTTGGATGATCTTTTGATTTTGGCCTTAACCCTCGAGGTAGGGATTTCTCTTACTCTTTATATGTCCTTGAGTTGATTTTGTACATAAATCGTGCTATGGATTGTTGTCTTGAGTTGGGTTTTGTTTGAGAAGCACCTGATAAAAATCTGCTCGAAAGCCTTTGTTATCGATAACATTTCCATTGTTATCGATAACACTATGTTCTAAAGTCCAGAAAATCAATCGTTATCCCTAACGTCGCATCGTTATCCCTAACGTTTGTCATTGTTATCCCTAACGTCGCATCGTTATCCCTAACGTTTGTCATCGTTATCCCTAACGTCGCATCGTTATCCCTAACGTGGCATCGTTATCCCTAACGTTTGCCATTGTTATCGATACCCTCGCGTCTGGAACGATATTGACCCACTGTTATCGATACCTTTCTTCATGGTATCGATAACATCTTGTTTTTACCTGGTCTCAACCCATTGTTATCGATACCATTCTTCAAGGGTATCGATAACCCCTAGTATTTGGACAGTTTTGCTTCATCTTTTCCTCGTTCAATTGTGGTGGCATTCACTTATTTCTGACACCCCTTTCGCTACTATAAATCACTTCCAAGCATTGTTGTTCGCACTTCGATGATTCCTTGGTTATCCTTATTCATTGGCTCGCGTTGCATCGAATACCAAGGTTGTATGACATAAATTGTTGTTCTAACATTTTATTGGAGTGCTCGTTTAACTATTAATGAATACATGAGATAATAAGATTGGTGGGGAGAACTCGTTAAAACTAAATACGCGTGTTGATAAGTTGATCGTTAGATGGGAGCATGGACGAATCATAAGCGGACGCGAGAACTTAATACTTGATGCCATGTAGTATGAGGAATGAGTCAGGATAATTAGTTTGGAAATAGATTGGAAATGTGAATTGGTATGTAGACCGTGTACTTAATATCAATCTCTCTTTATCTACAATAGTGCAATCAGAGCATGAGAACACATATGGCGAAAGGTAATACAAAAGAGTTGTAATTGGCATACGGGGTCTTGATATCCGGAACTTGAATTGGATGTACGGGGTCATGAGCACCCGGAATGTAGGACGGATGTACGGGGTCATGAGTACCCGGAAGGTAAAATGGATGTACGGGGTCACGAGTACCCGGAAATGCATTGTGGGTATATGGGGCCCTAAGACCCGGAAAATTTCTTAAACTTACTATTCGGTTTGTTAATGGAGGAAGAGATACATGGACTCATATTGGAGATCAATGGGAGATGTACGGGGCGCTTAAGACCTGGAAAGAAAGTTGGTAACCGTAGAAGTGTACTAGATGGAACTGAATAATAAGGACACGTAAAAGATGGCTAATAGACCGATAAATGGCAAGTGAAGTGTCCGTTAAATCCTGAAATCCTTTCATGGAGTTGCGTTAGTTGCACCCTCTTTCATTGTATCCGATATTATTCTTTTATGTTCAAATCGTCTCACTTGCATATAAAGTTTGTAGAGATTTTCCTACTGGGCGCGTGTTTGCTCAACCCTTCATTTTTCAGGTGTACATTTGGAGCTGTAGCATGGAGTGCTGTGCATGCATTGATTGGAAATCTTTTGAAAGCTAACATGAGAACATGGCATTATCACTCTTTTGGATTTCTTTAAAGGAAGTAATTGTAATTTCACTTCGGCTACTTAACAATTGGGTATTTGTAAATTATTTAATTTTCTCCTTCAATCTTTGTAATTTCAAGTTATTGGGCCGATGTGCCTTGGGTAAAACTTCTTTGGGGTATGATGTATGTTATTGTGAGGATTTTACTTATGAAAAGTTATTCATATTTATGTAGAAAATCGAGGGCGTGACAATTTCAAAATGTTCAGTTTTTACTTGGTTATTGGTTCAAAGTTTGGAGGGTTTTCGCCGGTTTTTGGTTCAAAAAAGTGCAGGTGTGTCATGTGTGTGTGTGTTCCAGCAGGTGTGTGTGTGTGTGTGTGTGTTAAAGAATAATAAAGATACAGCAGCCAGTTGATTTCAAAATGTTCAGTTTTTATTTGGTTGTTGGTTCAAAGTTTGGAGGGTTTTGGCAGGTTTTTGGTTCAAAAAAGTGCAGGTGTGTCGTGTCTGTTTGTTCCAGCAGGTGTGTGTGTGTGTTAAAGATACAGCAGCCAAGTGTGTGTGTTCCAATCGGGCCCTTTCCAGATTTATTTGGCTATGATGATAAAATTTTGTAAAATGTGTTGGACTTAGGCAAGGCAACATTTGAAGGTCAAATTGGCAACTAATGTTGCAGCCTATTGGTCCTTCAAAAAGTGGTCTATAAACTTACAAATTATCTGAGCCTATTAGCCAAATGTTAACAAGTGTTCGACACGTATCTAAGTATCCAAGCACGCTGCTACCGAGTCCCAAGGGAAGAAGCACCAAGGGATGCAAGACCAAGAATTTCTTTTTAATTAGGGACTGTTAGGACAATAGGACCATTTGTAATATGTTATTTTTTTAATTGTTAAATTTTACTTCATTAAGACCAAGAATTTCTTTTTAATGAGGGGTTGTAATATGTTATTTTTGGCGTGCCATCTAATCCAGAAGGATTGATATATGAAAATGCTATTGTCCATTGTTGTTCTCTCTCTTTTCATTGTGAATTGTCCTCTCCTTTTTCTCTTCTGCAAGTTATAGAGTGATTATGATATTTTGAGGCGGAGACTGAGATTAGACCTTTTGCCTACCATAATTTTCGTGAGCGTAAAACGGTAAAAGCGTCTTTAAGAAAACACCCCAAATTATTCGAATGTGCGACAATAAGGATTGAAAGCACTAGTGCAGATTGATTGAGCCGTTTACCAAAGTCGTTTGTATACTAATCAAAAAGTTGTCTTAGATTTATCTAGTAGGAAGTTGGGAAAGCGAGGAAAAAAAGGGGACGTTCAAACGAAAAAAAGAAAAAAGAAGGGGCAATTGAAGTTGAATAGCAACTTCGCTCTCTCTTTCTCTCTCTCTCAAATGAGTCAAACACACGCATACTCATCCCTTGTTTTTTATGAGGATGCAGTGAATATAAGGATCTCTATCCTTGTCCAATGTCGCTGAGTTAAAAAACCAAATGTATACAATGGTTACATGTCTGATGCAAGATTAGTTATACAAGTTATGCAAGTCAATCCACACATGTTAGGGCAGACTTAAACAGCACGGCACGATCCGACACGACACAATTAAGTAAACGGGCCGGCACATCTTGACACGATTGAAAATGGCACGGCACGACATGATTTAAGAACACGGGTCGGCACGATACGATACGATTTAAGACAACGAGTCGGCACGACACGACACGATTTAAAAAGCGGGCCGGCACAACACAATTCCAGAAACGGGCCGGCACGACACGACACGATTGGCAAATGGCACGGCACGACATGACACGATTTAAGTAAACGGGCCGGCACGGCACGACACGATTGACAAACGGCACGGCACGATACGATTTAAGTAAATACAGTAAATGGGCCGACACGGCACGACACGAAGCACGGTTAGCACGAAGTTAAACGTGCCGTGCCGGCACGGCATGGCCCATTTGACACCTCTACACCTGATCTATTCTGATCGTTGGATCAAATCCTATGGTTTTGATCGACCAGTCACACCGAACTGGTGTACTGTTTCATTCACACCGAATCGAATTTGATCCAATCCGTTGGATCGTGCCCATTCGTGGTCGACGGCTATGATCGCAACTCCATGAACCAGAGCACCCGTAGGCTCGAGTTGCACTAGATCGGAACCGCCCCGTGTGACTCACCTGCCACGTGTGTGACACGTGACATCCATGTTAGCGCCACCTTACTGCCAACTCGCAATAAGAAATGGCGTCTTCGAGGCACCTAGCGCTAACGTGTTCAGTGCAAAGTGCGCCGCTAAAGCGCCACAATGCACCACAGCCCACGCCGCACGCGCATGCACGTGTGAGTGTGTACAGGTGCCTCCGCCGGTATGATGCGAAGCACCATAGGGCTGCACCACACTAGATTATTGTTTAATCATATTAGGAATTTTCCCTAATATATATCATTCCAACATCTCTCAGCTAACCAATGTGGGACAAAGCTCACAAAGAGTAAAACAAGCATTCTAAGTAAACAAGAAAATTTTACAAAACCAAAACGGCAACTCTTTATTTTGAAAATCTCTTACAATCCCCCACCATTTTCGAAATACAGATGAAATATTCTCAGTTCTTATTACAAGGTTTATGCATACATAAATAGTGTCTTGCGACTTCAACTATTCACTTAGTGAAAACATATCAAAGCTAGTTAGGGGAGCATAGTAGACGTATCTTTGAACTAGCTATCCTCTGTCGACCAACCGGACGTGTCTCACGCATAATCCTCTAAATAATGCAGATATCCCAATCGGTTGACCCGTGAACTGGCCTTGGGTCTTTTATCTTGAATTCATGAACCTTCTAAGGTGTAGCTCCGGTGACCTATAGGAAGCGACACCACCTCCACATTCACATAGGTAGATCGCTATCCGTGCTCCTATAACATTAACACAAAACAATTTATTAAGAACTAAGTAGTTCAACCTACTTTGTATTCACATTATAGGTACAAAACACTTTACCTTGGAATGTGTAAAATAACTTTAAATTGTTTTCAATCATGACATGTGGTGTAATTTCTCATTGAACTCAAAAGATTGAGAGTATCAACCGGTTGAATTAAGTTTCCACCAGGAGTGATTAAACTAATTGGGCAAAAGTCTCATTCCCCTTGATGTTTTCAACACCAAATCCCTTGCAAGGCCTTTCGTAAAAGGATTCGCCAAGTTTTGACTTGACTTAACAAATCAATGGTTATCACCCTATCAACAATTAATTATCTCACATAGCTATGTCTTAGTCCTATATGCCTGGACTTTGCATTATACACTTGGTTATACGCTCGTGACAACGCAGCTTGACTATCACAATGTAGCGATACAGGTGGCATAGGCTTAGGCCAGACTGGAATTTTCAGCAATAGATTTCTTAGCCATTCTGCCTCCTTACTACAAGAAGCTAATGCTACAAACTCGGCAACCATGGTCGAGTCTGTTATCAACGTTTGCTTCTGAGATCCCCAGGAGATTGACCCTCCACCAAGTGTAAAAACTCAACCACTCGTTGAAGAGTGATCATTCCGCTAAATAATCCAACTAGCATTAGTGTATCCTTCTAGAATCGAACCGAAGGATACCCACTATAGACTATTCCATAATCTATAGTACCTTTGAGGTATCGTAGTACTCTTGTACTGCGTGCCAATGCACATGCCCAGAACTATTAGTATACCTACTAAGCCTCCCCACTGCATAAGCAATGTCCGGTCCTGTACTTGTCATGGCATACATTAAACTGTCAATCACTCTGAAATACTCTAGTTGTAACACCGCTCTCCCCTCATTATGATCCAATGGCATTTGAGAGTCATACAGAGTAGACACCGGTTTGCTTTCAAAGTGATTAAACTTATTTAAAATCTTCTTAATGTAATGTTCCTGGGATAGAATTAAATAACCACCATTCTTTTTAATTCTGATACCCAATATTAAATCAGTAACACTCATATCTTTCATACTAAAGTTAACAGAAACAAAATCTTTTATACTCTGAATGATTTCTTGGTCTGTACCAAAAATGAGTATATCGTCTACGTACAAACAGATAATGACTCCTCGTTTGCCATTAAATTTACTATACACGCATTTATCAGATTGATGTATTGTAAAACCATTTGACACAATCACTTTGTAAAACTTCTCGTGCTATTGCTTAGGCGCTTGCTTAAGTCCGTAAAGAGACTTTATAAGCTTGTAAACTTTGTGCTTATAACCTTGCACAACGAATCCCTCTGATTGCTTCATATAGATTTCCTCATCTAACTCACCATTAAGGAATGTCTTAATTTGGGGATTTTGGAAGTCCATGTGTTTAATTGAAATGAAGTAAAGTTTAAGTATTTCTGTGACATTGGAGCGAAAGTTCAAGTATCATTTTGAAATTTTCCCTAAAATAAATCTTGCAGCTATTACTTGTGGTATATTGGAGTCCATGGTCCTTGCAAACTATTTGTGTGTGAAGCTTCATAGTATCGAACACCTAGTCATGTTTTTTTGAACAACAGAAAAAGGTTTTATTAACCTTAAAAATATAAGGAATGTTACAAAGATTAATTAAACGGATTTGGAGAAAGATGACATCACAAGAAGGAAGAAGCACAATGGTGAATGCATCTGGATGGGGTCTCGAGGCATCTCTTATGTGAACACACAATGGTGGTTTTGTAACCTTGGCTTTATGTTATAGCAATAACGCAACTAGAACGTATTAAATCATTTTTTGACAAAGAAAAATATCTGTAGCGACTAAAAACATAGCTTACAACCAGTGAACCACAAATCTAGTGTGTTCTCATACGATTGTACTTTTGTTCTCATTTTTCTGCATTACATATTCCTAGATCTTTTGATAGGGTTTCCCAAATTCATACATCCAAAAAAAAATGCAGCTAGCACAAGTAGGGCTGATTTGCACAAAAAGATTTATGTGTCAATTGGTACCTGGAATCACATATCTATAATTTTAGCAGTTTTGACATTTCTTTTTTCTGTATGCAAAAATAAATGAGCTTCCCCTAGTGTGGAAGTCGTTTATATGCATGCCCTCTGATTTTGTCTTGACAAGAGCCTAATCAAATCCACATTCAAAACTGCTAATTAATAGTGAATTTTGAAGCTTCAAGGTTAACGGACGCTCGCACTACTAAATACGAAACTACCAAAGCGCGACTTGGGTTTGATCTCAAATCCTTTTCTCCTCTTTATAATGGAGTAGATTTTAGGTATGAGTACAATCACACTATCGAGTTTGAATCATTATCGGGACTCTTAGTCACAACCTATGTTAAACTATTCTTGTGCTGCTAGGTTAATTGCCACCTGTAAATGACCTCAACCAAGTGATTTTGGCTTCTGCGGTAACAACATAAAGAATAGGAGAGAGATATTGGGGACTGTTCTTAGATTGGTGATAGCCAAATAAACATGTTAGGACATGGACATCATCTTATGTTCTAAACTTCTAATTAAGCTTCCAGACTTCTCTGTCCACAACCTTTTGCGTTCAATTTTACAGAAGTATAATCTGGTGTTCATTCAATGCATGTTTTCTTTTTGTTAACTGACCTTGGAGATAGGTTGTTTAGGAAAATTATATCAAATTGCACACTAACCCATACTAAACTGGTCTTCATTTAATTGTCCAACGTGAATAAATTATGGAACTTCGTCCCAAAAAAATAATTGATTTTCATACCCCCTTATATATATAATCATACCCCCTTTTTTGTTCTTTTGTGATTTAAATTTACAAAATTAACATTTCATTTGTATACAAAAATCTTTCACTTATGAAAAAATTATAAATTACGACTGGAGCCTGGATAGTGTTGCTAAAAAGTAAAAAACATGGGTCCACTGCGGCCATTTAAAAGCATGATCTGTACCTTTGCTGGACCTCATGTTTTTATATGGCATGTTAAAATGTGAAAAGCCCAATGAATATTGTATGCAAATGTTTTTTTTTTTTTGATCGGCATACAAATGCAAATGGTTTGTTTGCGGGATCCCCACTAGTGGACGGCAGGTTGGTTCTCCAGAATTAGTCAAGATGCGCAAAAATTGATCCGAACACCTGGTTATAAAAAAATGAATTGTTTGTGAGTTCAAGAGTATTTTGCTAGATAATTAAAGATTGTAGATAGTGAAAAAATATCGTTGGGGAGATTCAAATTTTCATTAGCAACCATCTCTTGATGAAAGGGAATGGTACTCACTGAGGGGTTGCTAATTAAAACCAAATTTTCATTAGTAATACGAATATCATTGGAGATTCAAACATAATACAACCGAAGGACAATTGAAACTTTGAAGATCACTGAGTACTACTTAGGGATCTTCAAAGTTTCAATACTCAGGGATCTTCAAAATTTCAATTGTTTTTCGTTATATAATATTTTGCACAACTACACTACTTATGTGGCCAAGTTCACTATTCTCCTACGATTGTCAATTTGAAACACGGATAAATAAAAATAAAAAGGCAACAAGAACATAGAACATGCAAATCCCTTTCTAAAAAACAAGCATAGATTTGAGCGTAACATACATAAATATCAACCAGAGAACAAAGAAATAAGTAAGAAAAATAAATTAGAGCTGAGGAAATTCTTTAGAAAAGCTATGATAACAAGCTTTTGACCATTACCAAGCAAAACTATTCCAACGGCAGAAAAGGGATATCAAAAACAAATCTGAAAAGATAAATTATTGCATTTGAAAGGAGTTGCAAATTATGAAAGAAGGAAAAAAATGAGAGAAAGACGCAAGGAGTGCTCCACTCTTTAACCTACATCAACCAATCATGAGTACAAGACTCCTATAAAACTTTATTTTAGTAATGTCAAGAACCTCATAGAATATTAATATGGGAAGATGAAGATGAAAGTCGTCAATGTTAGTTTTGGCAAGATCATACCACTAATCTAGCTGCTCCCAGCCCAGTTATTGGACCAGTAGACCCTGCAGCTTGGGTATTTGTTTTTCTCAAAAGCAAAATCTACTCTTGAAAATTGGTTGCAATCCTTCATTTTGAGATTACAAATACTTTCACAATAGGAATGTATTTATGATGAATATTGATAAATAAATAAATAAATAAATAAAAGCCAAAAAAAAAAACAGACATTATATGGTAGGATTTGTACGTATAAAATGTTTTTCCTTAAGATAGATCTTTGTTATGTCATAGCATCTGTGTTTTTTTGTTGTTTTGGGGAACTCTTCAATTAACAAAAGGAGCTTTTTGAAATTGCATAGTCACTCACAAATGGAATATCATTTTGTTTATCGCAAACCATTGAAGCAAGGGGAAAAAACCTGAACAAGTACCATAAGAAAACGAAACAATTTTAACAAACTGCAAACTGCCATAAATGATATTTTTCTGAAGTTGACATTGGCAATTGAATACTTAATTTTTTATGTCGTTTATGGGTCCTGTTAGGTAAGGGCTTCAGTATAAATTCTTCTTGTATATTCTTGATAATCAAAATTGACCCGATGGTTTTATCATAGCTACCTATTTCTTGGAAAAGAGAAAAAATGTGCCTATAAAATATATATATTGAAAAGCAACCAAAAAATACAACCAAGGAAAGCCTTAAAAATGACCGTGGGGATAGGGGGAAAACAAGTCCCCGATGGGGGCGGTTTTGGTTGGCAAAGAAAATAACTATCAGGGATTGGGTAGGTTATGAGTGTAGGTATATAGTAATTTGGAAATCGGGTATAGCTTGTGAAAAACCCGAGCCCAACAACCTCATTGCCATCCCAAGAGAGTTAGAGAGCACCCATAATATTCAACAGATCCAACTAATATGAGGCTACTTATATTAAACCACTAGAAGAAAACGAAACCATTTTGAGGATAAAAAACATAAAGCCAAATCGTTGATTGCAACTACTACTTACCTACATGAAAGAAGTTCTTTTTTCTTTTACTCTTAAAGTTGATAAAAAATGAACAACAATCACCATGAATGAATAAAAATATCTATAGAAGTAATGTGTAACTGGAATACAACAACTGTTTAAAATTAATCTTGAAGCAAATGAAATCCACCAAACTACAGAAACATTGGACAAGAACGACAAAACACATATCTAATCAAATACAACCTGGATCACAAAAGAGGAGAACCTAAAACATACAATTGCTCTTTGGTTGTATTTCGGATTCCTATTTACACTCTCTTTTCTCTTTTCTTTGTTTAGACGCGCAGGTAGAACTAAAGAACTTCAGTGCAGATATATTTCCTCGTTTGGTATCTTTTTTAACGAATTTTAACCCTAACATCAATTTTTTTTTTGTCTTGATGCAAAGGAAGGAGCGGAAAAGGAAGAACAAATTGTTATTATTTTCTTTAGAATTCATACTTTAACTTAAATTTGCATGTGAGTGAAAAAAAAAAATTTTGTTTTTCCAAATCTAAATATGAGAGTCAAGAGCACCCATAATATTCAGCAGGAAATCTACAAAAGAAAAAAGCAGTAGTTCATTAGCTGTCTCCATGAGCCCAAATTTTCTACCATGAAAACACCAACTAGTGCAAGAAAACTCACTTTCTATTCTAGAGAGGGGGATTTCAAAAACTTATCCGCAAACCTAAAGTCACACCCAAGGGGTTGTTGAGGAGGCCTAAGAACGGTGCAGGAAGGGTGTGGTAAGACGATGTCACAAGGGACGGCACAAGTGTGGTAAGACGATGTCACGATGTGATGCTCATGAAGTTTCGTGAATGTAAACAAAATATACATCCCAACATAAACCCTTGTTGTTTCTTCAAAATTGAAGTCCAATCTGATCCCACTTGAGCACCAATCAATACTAGCAATTCAAATAGCAGGCTACATATTTAGCGCAATCACGTCAGCCTCTTTGATTAATCCATGAGAGAGAGAGAATTTTGATTCATAGGACACACAGAAGAAGGTTGTGCACCATCCACAAAGGCAAAAAGCTAAAGGCACCAGATTTTTGCAACAATTGGGTATAACTATGCTAGCATCATAAAAGAAATTCTAGGTACCTCCAATAAAAGGAAAGATGATTACTTGTAGACCAGCATTACGAAGTTACTTGGCAGACCAACATTATGGCTATTGTCTTATTGATATAGACATCCTCTTCAAGAACCAACGAAAAGTTATAAAAGAGTACCTATTCACAATTTTAAAAAAAAGAAAGCTGTAGTAGTACATGAAAAACCAAGAGACAAGAAAAAGAAATTATTTTGTGACATTTTAAAAGGAGAATAAAAAAACTAGAAGAATTTGGTCTAGTTTTGGGAGAAAAGATAACAAAGAAGCTAAAGAGCACGATCTATTCTCACCTCAGCGCATATCCCTTTTAATTTTTAATGTGCTTTTTACTTTCATAACTGGGCTTGTTAGGCCATTGGTATGGATCCTAAAATCCAATATTCTTGGATGAGCATCCAAATTAAGACATCAACATCCAGTATGTCTTAGTTGTGATCTCCCACTTAGTTTATGCACTAAATTGTCCAAAGAATTAAATGACTTGAACTCTATAAACACTAAGATTTCACTAAACAAAGAGGATGCTGGAGAGATTATGCATGAACAATTGAACTCTATAAACACTAAGATGTCACTAAACAAAGAGGATACTGCAGGCATTCCTTTCGCCAGCATTTCCCCTCCCTTTACTAAGTTCACGGCCATGTAGAAAATGAATAGTAATTACAAAAAGAAGAAGATGACATTAACTTATAAAATCCTGCCATAAGAATGGATCGAGGGATAAAAAGAGAGTAAAAGAGCAGTTCCAAAATACAAACTGTAAACTAATATCTTCTGTCATCTTCATGAGTTTTGTTAGTTGGATTATAATCAATTCTGTTGGTTTTTGTCCAGTGTCACTGCCATGTATCATTCACTCTTAGACAATCCCAAGTTTATTATTTTACCAATAGAAGGAAAAATACAATTACAGAAACCATCCAAGGATTTTGTTTCTAATAGAGACAATTACTGAAAACATGTATGTGTTAAGATTCCTTCACCTTTGATGACCAAGAAGTGTGAAACTTCAAAAGAACAAATATCATCCAACAGAAAATAAGTACAAAAAAACGTTACGCAATACTAAAACCTTCCACAAAACATAAAAATCATTTCACTTTATTAGTCACTTCACTCCCAATTCAGATATCTCAATTCCACACAAAACTAAAAAATTGATAAAAGTAAATATCGATAGACAAACGAAAACACAAACTGATATCCAAATGAATCACACTGAAACTGAGTTGGGTATGTGGTTACGGCCGAGGTAGAAGAGATTGTGTATACAATGAAACAAAACAAAACGATGAACAAAACAAAACTATGGAACAAACAGAATCGAAGAAATCACCACTGCAAAATTAAAATTAAAGATAAGAAAATAAAATAAAATAAGCCCAAGTTTCCTCAAAAGTTGGGGCTAAAAAGAGACCAACTGCTATATGCACCTTCGCTAGCCCCTCAAAGGCATCTTAAAACCCGGCTTCTGGTCCACACATGCACCACTTATCTACTACAGGCACTTAAAGTAAAGCAGTGATGTATCTTCGACTTTCCCAAAGGACATCTACTTGCCCAAAAAGGATACTAATAAAAGGAAACCATATTCCATCATTGTTAAACAAAATCTGGTTAGTACCCGACACTGCATTTAGCAAGTACAGAAATAATTGCATTCAGAAGATGGAGATGTTGCTTGATGGTCAACAAGGTAGAAATTTCAAAACCTTTTAGTTACTTCACTAAAAAGCAAAACTTGCCTCCTAGTAAAATCAAGAAAAATCAAATAAATCATTTGTATAAAATCAGTTACCTCAAGGCACAATACAAATACCCGTACAACATATACATCAAAACACGTGTAGTAGAGACAATTTGGAGAAGTTCAAAAGTCAGAAAAAAATAGAACCTTGTATGCATTGTACTTAATAACAGAAAATTTTACTCCAAACTAAATGTGTAAGAGAAAACATGAACAACTACACAAAATGTACATACTTCAACGTGATTAACAAGAAGGTACACCCGATGCATGTGCGAGGAATACAATCCAGTACGACAAAAATCAGAACTTCAAATTAGAAGAGTTCAAACTTCAAAATTTTCAGATGCAAAAGAACAAAAGACCAATAAAATAAATCATAGTATGTAAAATTACCAATTAGCACATAAATAGCGGTATGAAAAATTAGTTGCATTTTAGATCTTTGATTTCAGGGAAACTAGTGAGTTGGATGCGTGTTGTTGCACGCAGATATGTCTTTCACATGAGAGCATTAAAGAGAGCATTGAAAATTTTCTAATTGCAAGGGAGTGTACATGCAAACGAGACTCTATATCTATGATGCACGGATACCAGGACACGGAAATTCTAAGAAAATGGGGATGGGGACAGGGACACGAACACGGCGGGGGAAATGCCACGTGTATATTTATTTATATTTTTTTCAATTTTTTTTCAAGTTTAAATGGTGAAATGTGGACAACAAAAAATCCATAGTTTCAATACCATTTCAAACAAAACAAGATATCCATAAGTTCAATACAACCCTATTGAAAAATTATAATTTGAACCCTAAATTTTTTTTAAAAACTTACAATTTGACTCCATAAAATTTTGAAAATTACAATTTGACCCCCAATTTTTTTAAAAATTACACTTTGACCCCCGTTGTGTCCCCATAAGTTTCCCTCTCAAAAATTTAAATTAAATTATGGGACATGCCACGTGGCGTGTCCCATACATGTTCCCGCCATGTCCGATACTGCAATATGTCAACCTCTACAAGTGTCGGAGCTTCATAGCTTTATATCATAGCTTAGTCGTTAATCGAAAGCACACAATAAAGGCCAAATATAGATCAGACAAGCAACATTTTTACGGAATTATAGCAACAATCCTTCAATAGCTTTGTCACCTAATAATGTTCAAGAACAAACATCCTCCTCGTCAAAAAGGATACCCAAAAAAAGACTATAGGAAGATGAAGAACATAATAATATCTTTCTGTTTCGTAATTGCAAAAGCCTTAGCAAGCTATTAATATAAATCAACATTATGTCAATCAATGTTGTAGTGAAAGGGATCTCTATCTGATTTTTATAGACTTAGAAAAAGCATACGATAGGGGCCCAGGGATATCATATGGCTAGTTTTGGAGCGAAAGTGAGTGACAAAATGACATATCGATGTGGTTAGAAACATGTATGAAGGTGTCGTCACTACTATTAGATCACCAGTAGGAGAAACAAGCGAATTCCCAACTACATTAGGGCTACACCAAGGGTAAGCTCTGGGCCCTAACTTTTTTGCCTTAGTTATGGAACAGTTGACTACACATATTCAGGATGATATTTCGTGGTGTGTGTTGTTTGCAGATGGCATTGTCTTAGCAGATAAAACTGCAAGAGGGGTTAAAACTAAATTAGAAATTTGGAAAGAAGCACTGTAGTCCAAAGGATTTATTATATACACAAAACTGAGCATATGCAGTGTAAGAAGTGAGGATTTAGGATGATACTAAAAAGTGAGCATTCTCAATTATTAGCAAGGATTGAGAGATTATGGACGATTCCATTACCTAAATTTAAACAATAAGGAACATAAAATGGAACCCCTTAGAACAAATAATTGAAGGGTTTGTTTGGATCCCATATTTTGCAAGAAAAATGAAACGGAATAGGAAAAGGAACTAAAACAAGGTGAAGGAAAAGATAGATTCTAAATCCCATACTTTATTTGGTGGAATAGGAAAACAAGAAAACGAAGAACGATTGATCATTAAACTTCTCCCCCATCTTTTCCTTTCTTATTTCCTTTTACCCCTTTCTCTTCCAGCCAAACATAGGAATGTTTGGCAAACCCTTTTCCCTTTCCCTTTTTTTTCCTTTGCAAAATCCTGGATTCAAACACAGCCTATCAAATTCTACTACTCCGAAAACGACACATCATCGGATCATCCTGCAAGCTTGTTATTATAGCTTAGAAAGAAATTCAACATACTTCTAAAAAAGGAAAGCAAAATGAAAAAAAAAAAAAAGGTAAGATAAAAACTTCCATACCATGCTCTTAAAAGGGCTATTTGAAAAGTTAGTCAAACTTGGTACAAACGCTACACTTGTTTGTTGCCAAAAAGGAGCAATATAAACGGGTACCTTGAGCTAGATACCCATTCCAAGCAAATTTCAACTAGTAAATCATATCAAGTGAACAGGAATCACTGAAGTGCCATATTCTCTTGCCTATAAATTTTACTACTGTTCCACATAACCCATTGCAATGGAGCCATTCCCAGCAAGACAATGCTAAAAAACAGTACCAGATTAACAATATACGTTTTATTTTCTGCCCCTGACAATATAGAAACCACTTTGAAAGTTTAAAAGCAAAAAAAAAGAAAAACAAAACAAAACAAAAACTTTCAAAACTTGCTTACCTAGTTACCTATAAGAGAAAACTTGGAGATCTAAACCAATTTTTTGCTCCTTGTCTCTTGAATCAACAAATTCAAGCTTGAAAATTGAGATCAAGATCAACATGGAGTTTACATCATAAATCTGTCATTCTGTCAATTCCAAACATAAGTTGTAGTTTTTCTTTATAATTCGTATAAACAGCACTGTGGAAGCTTATTAGGAAAAATATTTGTTATCAAAAGATAACGATAGCTAACCAACAAAAGCATATAGTTTGCCGGGATAAAACACATCCAAACCAGTATAAACATGAATCTTTGAAAACGAAAATATTCTTGTCTGTTTGGTCAAACTAAAAGTTTTGCTAAATTGCTTTTTGACTAAAGTCAACAACAAATTAGCTAAAGTCAACCCCTTCGAACAAATATTTACACATTTAGTCCAAACAACATAGCTAAACTTTTGCCAAAAAGATATCAACAAATTTAGACAAGCCAAACCCATCAAACTTTGCAAATCTGAAGAAAAAAAACATTCAAACCATTTTACCATTTTTGCAAGATTTCTTTGTTCTGTTTGGGTCATTTTTCTAGGTGCAAGAAAATCAACTTTCAAAATAAGTAGATTCACTTCTAAACAGAATGCAGTCCCAACCTAAGCAGATTGATTTAGAGGTTCAAACGCGAACATTGTGGCAATTGATAAGTCTTCTTATATGGTGTTTAGTTAGTATTTAGTAAGCCAACGGCTCTCTCTCTCTCTCTCTCTCTCTCTCTATACACACACAGAATGTAGAGACCTGATAATTTTATTTTTGAAATGCTAAATTAATGATTAATTGAGAAAATATAGTTTATTTGGTGGTTAATTGAATTAAGGATTAAAGTGAGAAAATAAAAGATTGAGGGGGTGTGGGTGTGATTAGAGGATATATGAGTATATATAGTGGGTGTATAGTATGTAGGAGATCATTTTCTCACTTGTATCTCTCTCTCTCTCTCGGCTCACTCTCTCTCTCTCTCTCGCCGTCCCTCTCTCCCTCTCTCGGCTCACTCTCTCTCTCTCTTGCTCTCTCCCAAAAACTCCACTCCATCTCTCAAGAAACTCAAGAATCAGCCTCCCTTCGATCTTCCAATCGCGTTCTTGAGCTCGAAAATCCTTGGGTCAAGCTTGGAGCGAAGTTTGAAATTCGTAGAGGCTAGGCTTATTCAAATCGCTTGGATCTTGGTTGTCGTTGCGATGTAGGGACTTCTTTTCCACTTTTATGTGTTCATATGTTGATTAGGTGTAGAAATCGTGCCTTAAATCATTGGTTGTTGTGTTGTCCTTCGAGTTTTTTTGCATAAAATCGTTACTCATAATGTCCCTGTATCGATACTAGTGCTTGCGTATCGATACATTGTAGAAATCTGCATTCCAGTAGCTTCAGAACCTGCCGTAACGTCTCCGTATTGATACAATATTGTATCGATACAATATTGTATCAATAAAAGGGTTCTCCTACTTACTTGATAGAGTGTTCAAAACTGATCCTGAGTCATCCGTACTCTCCCTACCCATTTTGAGCTCCCCTAGAATTAATACAGAGAAGAACAAGAAACTCTTAGAATAAGTCATGGGTATTCCTAAATCTTTCAGAAATAATCATAAACCTCAAAATAGTTATTTTGTTGCTATTACAGAATCAATATCAACATTTTAGACTAGTCCAAAAGTTACTTCTGAAACGTGAATAGAGAAGGCAATACATGCTTCAGCTTTACAATTTTCGATCATCTTATTGTTTCGTCGTCACGCCTTCCAGCATCAAGCCATATGGAGAGAAACATAGTAAGGGCTGAGACCAAATTAGTTTAGGTTCACCTTGCAACAACGATGCAATGTTGGCGATGCTCCGATTTTTGGCTACTGAATATTGTAGAGGCCTATGAATCTATAGAACCATGCAGAGAATAAACAAAATACATATGAAAGAAAAGGAAGCCCAATACATAATTGGTTGATAATTGCAAAAAGGACAAAAGAAAGAATAGTAACATACCATTTGAAGCATTTTTTACGTTGGATAAGAGGAAAAGTCATATGACGAAAAGTACAATGATATTTCCGACTCGCCAAAGAAGGCGAAGTGAAAGGAAAGATAGATCCAAGAGGTCGAGAAAAGTGAGATTTATTGATGAGAGAGCATTGGCCTTTCTACTGTAGAAGAGAGTTGTCACACGTTTGCTGTAGAAAACTTAAGTACAATGATGACGGAGAACGTGAAGAACTTGTCTGATTTTCCATTCCAAACAAAACCTTCCAAATTTAAACTATTCCACCAAAATCCAACCTAAAACTCACTTGTATATTTCTTCAATTTAACTATTGAAAGTTATTTTGGTCTAACTGGAAAACGAAAAGACATGGCACAAAGAACAGTTTGAATTGCGTGTACCATGCAGTAAATACAAAAGTCCAATTCAATAGTCAAAACATAAGGAACAATTCCAAAAATAACCTAGGGAGAAGGTCAAAATAGTAAAATCAAAAAGGATGAAAAGTTATTGTTATGTACAGAGAAGGAAGTGCGCCAAAACTGTATATCTTGCTGCCAATTTGAGTGCCAATGGAAGAAATTCTGATGGAGGATAGAAAATTCAAAAAGTTTTTGCGAGGGACAAAAATTCTACCGAATTGCAATTCTTGAAAGTGGGAAAGAGAGAGAGAGAGAAGGGACATGGAAATTACAAGAATGACAATTTTTGTAACTCTGTTTTCAAGATAAAGAATTAGTTATCCCAATTACCCTGTACAGTTATCCCAAATTATGAATATATAATTAATCACAACTAAAAGGAATACAAAGCTGAAACTCAGATTGCCAAAACACAAGTTGGTAAAAACTGTGAACATAAATAATGTCAAACATAACTTGAAATCATAAATTAAAAAAAGAAGAAGAATTAAAGTCATCCATCTCTTTTTCTTAACAAATACGCTTAAACACCCCTAAAATGCTCAAAATTTGTACTAGTATATGTAAAGCAAGAATGAGGCAAGCAAAAGTAGTAACTAGATGAAGCACAAGCATGTAAAATGATATTTTCCAAGGAGTAAGATCATTTGGAAGTCTGAAAGCAATTCATGGTTCAATGTGACTTCGAATGCAACAACGTTAACTAGTACGTTTCACAATTTCCAAATGTTACGTACTTTCAAACAACTATTAACATACCCACTATCACAAACTCCAATTCACACACACTCACACTCAACGATTCCTAAAATATCTCTTGGAAGCATAAATATTCTAGTTGATCCTTTTCATAGAACAGTGAGAAGAACTTACATTGGGCTATGTGGGCGGCGGTTGATGCCCTAAAAATTCATTCAATAAGCTCTTTACTAGTGGAATCTTTGTGAACTATCCTTGAAGCACAATACAAAAATAACAAATCAAATACTATTTTGATCTATCGAGCATTCAAATAGCTTGACATGACCAAAGAAGAGAGGAAAGCTCGACAAAAAGCAGGAGTATGGAAACTTACTCAAGTTGTAACCCCCAAAAGTTGAAGCTGTAAGATAAAATGTAGCTCTTCTGCTCCTCTCTGACTCCATTATGTTCACAAACGTCTTTCCCACCCATACTCTCCTCAAATAATATATGCATCAAAATTTTCGGTCCCAATCAAACCACAATATGCACTACCTTAATTTTTCAAATACAACTAGCCTTTTATATGATAGTCAATGATGTTATTCTGTACCATAAATAATTGGACAATGGGATACCATTCTTTAATGAGATATCCCTACATAGAGATGATGCAAGAGTAGTGTTGCACATTAACAAACAAACTTCGATTATTATTTCAATTTCCTTTATTATTTCAATCAAAAAAAGAATTTCATATCAAGAAGCTAAGGGATGAGGCTGCAGTTTTCTCTATTCATTTATTACCTTAGTCTATTCGCGACTTAATCCCATACAGCAACTTGCCCTCCCCCACTTCAATATGAAGAGAAAACTAAGGTCCTTCCACCTCCATTTTCTACGTAAACTTGTTACCAAGTCTAATATTGATGTTGCAAACTTACCTTCAATCCAACAATCCCTAAATCAAATGCCAATAATTAAGGAGTTCGACAGACGGATAGAGACCAGAGATTTAGCTACGCTACGAATATTATACAATAATTTTCTGCAATTGCATTATTCTTCAAACAACCATTAAGCCAAAAACACCATATAATTTGGAAAAAATGAGGATGAGGACTAGTATACGTGACCATTAGATTTTACCAAATTTGTTCACCAACTGTTTGGCTTCCTTTGTGCCACGGTGGGTTCCATTACTTTTGGGATACAGAGGATCCCACATGTACACATTAAGTGATATGTATTAGCACGCATTGGAGGTTGAAAAAATGGTGAATGAATCCGGTGACATATATCATTTTCCTCTAAGGATTCATCCCCTTTTGGCCTTTTTCATACAAAATCAAGACAAAAATAGATATCTGAACAAAAGCCACAACAAAGATTTTGACTTTCATAAAATATGGAGATAGAAATAACCTTTAAGACTTTTAGGTTCAAAACAATTGTCTATTATTTCATACTTAAATCGATGAGCTTAACTGCAGCTATGGTATTTTTTGCAACAATTTTAAATCTTAAAGCCACATTTAAGGCTAATATCCACCCTTATAAATGATATAAGCTTAACTGTCCTAGATATCAATGGTACATTGATGAACAATTATTGAATATCCTTCTTTTCTATTATTTTTTGTCAAGAAAAGCAGGGTACAAAACTTACTCAAGCCATAATATAGAAGCTATACGTAGAACCTGGGTTTCCCCACAAAGGGTTCCTTTTACGTATTCTACTTAATAGCAAAAAATGCACTTCAACATAAGATATAGCGTCACATGAACGATTACAAAAAAACGTGCATAATGTAACATATTATCACAAGAGGCGGGTACACGGGATGCATGTGCGCATAATACATCAAGGATTAGACAGCCCATCTAGTTAAGACAAAATCAAAGTACAAATTAAAAAAGTAATCAAAATTCTTAGAAGCAAATGAACCAAAGACCAATAAATCAAATGAATAGCATGTAAAACTATCAGTTGGCACATAAATTGCCGGTGTACAAAATAGTTTGTCATTACAAACTGACTTTAGGTAAAGTGGGCCAAAGCTGTATATAATTGCTACCAAATTGAATGCCAATGGAAGAAATTCTAATGGAATGCAAAGAGAAGAGGAAGACATGAAAGTGGGAAAGAGAGGAGAGGGGACCCAAAGTAGGGAGAATGACAGTTTTTTCACTCTTTTTCAAGACAAAGAATTGGTTATATCCCATTTTGCCCCTTACAGTTGTTGTAGAAAATGGATATTTAGTTTGAGGAAACAATATAAGCATTTATATAGAAAAGCAAAAAAAGTGTGCCCGTTAAATTGCAATTTTAGGTATGATAAAAAGAAAAATCTGGTATGGCTTCGAAAAGAACCAGACACCAACATGTGCTCTCTAGTTATACTAGTATAGATATCTATGGGTCACAATTAAACTGAATACAAAGCTAACAAACATATGCATGGAACTTCAAATTTCCAACAAAGGATGCTAAAAACTGTTCATGATGTCAATCATAAGCTGAAATCATAACTAAAGAAAAATAATTCAAGTCCTCCATATTTATTCATTAACAAATAAGCATAAATGCCCATAAATTTCTCAAAACAAGTACTGAGACTGAGGCAAAAGAAAGTAGTGACGGGATGAAGCACAAGCATGAAAAAAGATTCTTTTCAGGGAGTAAAGGTATTTTGAAAGTCTTAAAGCGAATCATGGCTCAAAGTCATTTCAAATGCAACAAAGTTGACCATTACGTTTCACAATTTCCAAATGTTACATACTTTCAAGAACTTCCAACAATAAACTCAGTTTAAAAACACGAGTTTTTTTCTTTTTATCCCTCAAAACTATGCACATTTTCTCTGTTTAGTCCCTAAACTATTAATTTGACGATTTCATCCCCTCAACTATCATACCGTTACCTACTTAGTCCAATAGACAACAGAAGTTAGGAATTTGGACGGAAAATGCTATGCAAGGCCTGTTTGAGACTCTGTGAGCAAATACTTGATTATGAGAGCTTTAGAGATAAAAATTAATTATGACCCTTTAAGATAAAATGATCAGAAAAATAAGACCTTCGCACCGGTTTCAACATATTAAAAATTAGAACACTTAATATTGTAACCATATTTTTTAGTATATAAACCTTCTAAAAAAATTAAGTGCTTGAATTTTCAATCCATTTAGAACGGTACGAAGATCTTATTTTTCTGATCATATTATTCTATAGTCATAATTAATTTATATCTCTAGGGCTATCATAATTAAATATCTATTTTTTATTTAGGACCCTTTAGAGCAGATACTTGATTATGAGAGCTCTAGAAAGAAAAATTAATTATAACATTTTAAAATAAAATGATCAGAAGAATTAAGATCTTCACACCAGTTCACGAGGATTGAAAATTAGAGCGCTTAATTTTTAACCATATTTTTAATATATAAACATTCTAAATTTTATAAAAAGAACTGTTTTTTTTTTTTTTAAATGTATGTGTTAGTCTTTATAAAATGCCAAGTGCTCCAATTTTCAATCTGTTTAAACCAATGTGAAGGTCTTATTTTTCTGACCATTTTATCCTATAAGGTCATAGACTCTTAATTAATTTTTATCTCTAAAACTCTCATAATCAAGTATCTGATTTACAGGGTCCCAAATAGGGCCTTACATGACATTTTCCGTCCAAATTTCTAATTTCCGTTATCCATTGGACTAAGTAGGTAATGGTATGATAGTTGAGGGGATGAAATCATCAAGTTGATAGTTTATGGACTAAGTAAAGAAAATGTGCATAGTTTAAGAGATAAAAAAAAAAAAAAAAAAAACTCTTAAAAACACCTTTCAGATTAAGCATGTGTGAATTACAATGACAAAATCACACTTGTATACATTCGTAATAGGAAAATAGTCGAGGAAAAGCATTTTTTAGGGGAGTCCAACAGCTCAAATTATAATAAAAGTAACTCAAATTCAAACCACACAAGTATCATACAGTGAGAAAAGCATCAATTGCCTAGTGTTAACCTTCCTCGTCGTTCTTTACCACTGACATTTATATCAACAAATACTAGGTGGAATGCCTCGTGCAACACACAACCATCGTGCCTGTTTATTTGATTTTGTGCAAGTTGTTTTTTGATACCGTGGTGAAATATTAGAGGGCGGGAAATTGTATTTGAGTTCTGGAGTGCATTTGTTTATAAAATGAGACTGTTATTACTGAGTTTTTTTAATTACAGTGGGCTCAAGACAGGCTCAAAACATGCATTTTGTAGAGCTCATCAAGTAATTCAATCATGCCAAAATCATGTAAAACGAATATAGATCAATGCCTTATCGGAACACATTTACTTTCAAACAATGGGTCCAATGTAGTGTGATAAGTGTATTTGTTGTGTAGCACCAGTTGCTAAACAACCATTGAGCCAACCATTTTCAGTACCAGGGTCTGAACTTGTACTTATTCATGACCATACAAACTCAAGCCAAAGAAAAAATGCAACTGCTCTCGTACATATAGATGAAGCTATTTGATGTATTTAATAATGCTACACCTTTAGAAAAAGGCTGATGAAAAAACTAATGCAAAATGCAAGCAGAGAAAATTTAATGGTGTAGCAGCACGGCATACCCAAAATTGTATCATACAGTGGAAAATTTGCTACATAGAGTCTATCAACCGCAGGTGTTGGACATGCATGTTAGAAATACTTAAACTAGATTGTGGGTATTGTTAAGGAGTTTGGGAGGCTACTAATGCCAGATGGGTGAAGCAGCTTAGGTGCTTTATTAAGCCTCTCACATGGTTGTAGTTTTAAGTCTAGTAGTAGGGATTGTATTCAGAGATCAATTCCAGCAGATAACTTGGATCCAACACATGTGACAATGGAAAAAGTACAAACAGATCTCATAGGCAAGAATGGTAGTCCCTGTTTTTCACTTTAAGCGAAAGACGGAAACCCCTGTTTTTCACCTGAAGCAAAAGATGGAAACCTATCGCTTTACTTTCTATTAACTCAAATACTAATTGCATATGTAGTAATAGCACTAAACTATCAGGGTCTAGCGCTCCATCAATAGGAAGTACCCATCCTACCTACACCAAAACACAATACAAGGACTGACACCAAAACACACGTCCACAACCCAATACATGTCTTCAAGTCCATGCATCAAACAGATTGACAGCTAAAAAAATAACAGAATGGTATCTATATAGAGAAACATACAAAACTCAAGATCAGTAAATAAAAATCAAAGTCACTGAAATATTTTCAACAAATTGAAGAACTTGAAGAGGCTTTGAATTCCTTAGAAGCTAGAACACCAACATTACTGATTAAATTTACACGAGATAATAATCAAGTAGTTTGAGGATGGAAGTAACAGTCATAAGGCTTAAATAGCTATGGCTGCAAAGTCATATCAATCGGAGCATCTCAATTTGGATGGGATCGAAGTAATAGTGATTCTTCATTTTGGATGGGATCGAAGTTGCATTACCTCATGGATTTTTTAGCTTTGCTTTTTGGATTGCTTTAGTCGGAGATATCAGTCAGAGCATCTCATTTTCATCTCGGCAAACTCACGATGCTCTCCGTGCTCGAATCATGTGTTTGAGGGGGAGTGTTAGTTTAGTTGCAAGGGTAATATTGTCCTTTCATGTTAGGTATACTTAGGGTTTCCGTGTTTCCTCCCTTATATAATAAGAAGGAGTTTTTGGCCTACCATTTTTCAATTTTGGACCAATTTACCCTTTAATTTCACCCATTTTACCAATTGCCCATGCCATGCCAAATTCTCCTTTACAATTTTGCCCCTCGATTTCGAAAAATTTACAAGATGTCCAAAGGTTATGTGTGTGTGTGTGTGTGTGTCGGGGCGGTTCCGGGAACCCTTAAAAAAACTTTAAAAAACCCCCCAAATCTTCTCATAGTTCCCGATCAAATTTTGATGATTCGAGCCGCTCAATGTATTCATAACGTAATTTTAAGGGTGCCCGCGAAAAATTGGCAAAAAAAAAAAACCGGCTTGATTTGAGCAGTTTTTTATTGAACTGTTCAATAAAGTTCAATAAAAAACTACTCGGATGAAGCCCTTCCCGGTCATTTTTTTTGCCAATTTCTCACGTGTACCCTTAAAATCATGTGCTGATTACATTGAGCGGCTTGGATCATCAAAATTCGATCGGAAACTGGGGGGTGTTTAGAGGTTTTTATATAAGGGAGGATACGGGACGGTTCCAGGAACCCTTAAAAAAACCTCTAAAATGAACAGAACGCATATTTCCATAGTAACTGTATGCTTAGCTACCTTTTGTCCACTTCAACATACTACAGAATTTACAAAAGTTTCTAGACCAAGTACTATGTAATTTTAATATATATTGTTCGATTTTCTTTCTTTTCTAAAATGTCTTATATAAGCCTCTTTTACCATTCTACCATTTTTCAACTCGTTATTTTCAACGGGCACAACATTCGTGCTGTGCACGAGGCCGGAACCTAGTTCCCTATATAATAATGTAATGGCCTCTTGTAACACATATACTGAATAATAGAATTTCTCGTTCAATCAATTTACTCAGACACCCTCTGTCGAGTCTTTTATAGATGCTCGTTGAACTGCTAGCAAAAAAATATATAAAATGTGACCTAGCAATATTTTCTAGGATTCAAAAGAATCTTCCTCTTAACCAAGACAAACTAAATGTAATCTTTAACTAAAATACAGGAAGAAACCATATCCTGAGGCTCCAATACGAATAGCCAGTCTCAATACGAACAACCCATGGGGTAGTCCTTCCAGTTCCCGATCACTTTAATTAAAGGTTTCATAGGTTCGAATCCAAGATACCACCCATGTCCGAGTACATATAACTATGGCAAGGTATCATGGGAAATTACAAATAAAATGTAGGAGTTCTTAATAGTTATATAATAAACTTGAATAGTTAAAAATATTGGTTGGGAGAATGTCCAACTACAAATATCGGCAGCAGATATCCCATATTCCGACCCAAGTGTCAAGTGTTCGACATGGGGACTTGCTGCGAGAAGTTTTCATCTAACAGCCATACTAGTGTCAAACTCTCTATTGACATTGTTAGATTTCTTGGAGGGTTCCAACCTAAAACCAATTGACAATAGGTGGAGTAGCCTCTAGAATTTATTAACCAAGCTTGGGTGGCTTAGATGAGCGATGTGGGACAAGTCTAACACTCCCCCTCACGTGCAGCCCGGATGCACGTGGAGGTGACTGACCAGGAGCTGATTGATTGACTCGGGCGACAGAGATGACAGAGACTTTCTCACGAGGGGTGAGGCCACCCAAGACCTAGCTATGATACCATGTTAGATTTTCATGGAGGGTTCCAACCTAAAACCAATTGGCAATAGGTGGAGTAGCCTCTAGAATTTATTAACCAAGCTTGGGTGGCTTAGATGAGCGATGTGGGACAAGTCTAACACTCCCCCTCACGTGCAGCCCGGATGCACGTGGAGGTGACTGACCAGGAGCTGATAGATTGACTCGGGCGACAGAGACTTTCCCACGAGAGATGAGGCCACCCAAGATCTAACTCTGATACCATGTTAGATTTCTTAGAGGGTTCCAACCTAAAACCAATTGACAATAGGTGGAGTAGCCTCTAGAATTTATTAACCAAGCTCGGGTGGCTTAGATGAGCGATGCGGGACAAGTCTAACAGACATAACAACTTCATATGACATGGGAGGATTGCGAACTACTCTCTATTATGATGTTCATATTTGTTAAGTAAAATCTCTTCCCCCCGTTTTTAACAGCCATAGTACTTGCGTCTTAACTATTGTTACACATAAAAGGAAGAAAAAGAAAAAGTAATGGGTCATTTAAATGAAACAATTGGGGTCCCCTTGTTCGTGCAATATGATTGACAATGGTACACCATAACTCAAAGATAACAAATGAACAAAAAGAAACATAAATGCTACCTCGATACAAAATTTCCCAGTTTCTGGTTCTTTTGCCACTGTTGCAGTCAATCCAGCAGCTGAGGAAGACTTTCTATAAGTGTAGACAGATCTTGGAACTAAACTCGAAGCATACCTAGAAGGAATGGGAGGGCAGTGTTACTATGATTTAATTATAAAGGAAACCATCAAGCATAAAAAATAATAATAATTAAAAGATATCCACTCTCAAGTGTAATAAACTAAGAACATTGAAAAAAGGAGAAAACGAAGGAAAGAAAAATAAGCAAGTATACTTGAGGAACTGAGACTTTGCACAGCTGGGATCGCCAACAATACAAATATTCATGTCCCCTGTCAGGTTGATGCCTTCATGAGTGGTCTTGTGAACACCACCCAAAAGCATAAGCAGGATAGCTCTCTTGATATCTTGGTGGCCAAAAACAGTTGGCACAATGCTGTCAACGAGCTTATTAAAGAAGTCAGGAGTATTTGTCATTCACTGGACTTCATCAAGCTCTTCTGGCTGCAACGCAATCAGCCAATCACAATAAAGAAATACAAAACATTGGAGAATGTGGGCATTTTCTCTAGATAGATTAATGAAAATGACTAATGTGGCACAATAAAAGCCATTAGGTGCCTGTAATGAGGGAAATACCCTAAAAAAACATATACCCACAAGTTGTCAAGTCCGTTACAAGACATATGGGGAGACAATCAATCATATGGAAGTTAACTTCTAGAGTCTCCAAGATAAATTCGCGGAGGCTGAGCGAATAAAGTGCTGCTAAAAACTTCTGGATTTCAATTAAAATGCGTAAAAAGCATGAGTTCCAAGCAAGTACTCTACAAACTCTGTACATGAGAATTGAGTATCTCTACTTAGGAGGTTTAGCACAATATGATTACTCTAGCCCACAATATTGACATGAGATCACGTACTCTTGTTACCAAAAGTAGAAAAAACAAGTTCATCACTATCTTTACTAGACATTTTTGCAAGGGCATCTCCACTGTTTATTGTCATCTTGCAAAAGTCAAAGTTTTTGGCCTCACTCTAGTGTCAAAAAGTCAAAAAAAAAAAAGCATTCATGCACTAGTAGGCAGTGCCATTTTGCCAGAATTTCCTTTAACCAATAACCATGGCAAGGAATTCAGCTGATATGTTAAGTTTGTCAAAGTTGGACCAGAGATTTTCCCAACCAGTGGCTGCACGTTTGCCCATTTCTGCCAGATTTTGGAATGACAATGGGTTTGCCAAACTAGTTGAGACCACGAAAGCCATACACTACTCATTATGTTGTAAAGAACAGTGATTGAGTGAAAGAAACCGACCGTGAACTGCTGGTTATCCTCGTCATCAGCATCCCTCTTTCTATTTCTCATGTTTGTGTCCCTTCTGCCATCAGAGACCTGAAACAGAACACAGACATGTCATAAATTTGGAAAATTCAACACAATACATAAAACAAAATAAGCCAATGAGATTGCTTAACAAACAACCACTAAGGAGTCAACCTGAACAAAGTTGGCAATAAAGGCAAGGTGATAGGAGAGGTCTCTCACTCCCAATGCGCGAAGACCTCGGATACCTTCGTTGCCGGAGGCAGTACCCTTGCACTGAGAGGCCTTCCGACAGCATTCAGCCCTCTCTCCTGGAGCCATTATGTCTGGTATCACAACCACGGTACCCGTAAATATGACCCTGTACAAGAATGACCAAGCACAACACATATTGAGGAAGCTACATCATAGAAAATAAATGTTGGTTTCTCATTACTAACAGAAATTCTTACGTGTCACCATATCTGGAAATATACTCGTTGATCCTCTTTATAGCATAGTGAGAAGAACTTGTTTTAGATTAGGTTGGCGGCAGCTCATGCCCAAAACCTCATTCAAGCAGCTCATCTTTGTGATCTATCCTTGAAGCACAATACAAAAATAACAAATCAAAACTATTCAGATCTACCGAATTTTCAAACGAAATAACATGCCCAAAGAGAAGAGGCAAGCTTGATAAAAAGTAGGGGTGTGGAAACTTACTCGAGTTGAAACACCGAGATTTGAAGCTGTAAGTTAAATGTAGTCGGAAAAAAAACTCTATTATGCTTCTCCTCCCTGGCTCCATTTTGATTGATTCGCTCAATCCTTCGCCCAAGGGAGTCGCCCAAAGAAAAAAAATCGAGAAGGAACATGCAAAGAAGTTTTCAGAAACATGTCATTTACAATATGCCTTGCGTTGTGTTCATAAACGCCTTTCCCACGCCTATTATCTCCTCTCAAAGTATATGCATCATATGCACTACCTTAACTTTTGAAATGCAACTTCCTTTTCATATGATATTGAATAATTTAATTTTGTCCACAAAATTATTTGGACAACTGGAGACATACTTCACTAAGATATCTCTACATAGAGATGATGCAAAGAGAGGCTACAGATGAACAAATATATTTCAATTAACTTTTCAATTTCCTTGTTGCATGCAATGCATAGAATGGTAATTATCGAACCTTTGCCATAATGCGAATTAAAAAGGATGAAGCCAACAACCTTTAAGGGGAATCAAAGCCCATCCAATCACAACACCAAGTTACCAACAACTAAGACACCTCTAAAAGAGCTCCCAAAACGACTCCATAGGCAGCAGCTACAAACAAGGCTAATGCATCAATAAAGATAGAGCAAGTCACAAATGGAGAAAATAAAGGAATCCAGAAAAAATCCACCAAAGCACCTAAACAAAACGTACAAGAAATTATACATTCCAAAATATGTAACGAATAAACAATATTTCTGAACTCATAAAACGAAGAAATCGCCGAGGAAAATCAGCAGATCCAAAGAAAAACAATGGAGGACTTAACCCAACAAACGCATCTACTAGCATCCATGTAAGTAAATAAAAGGACCTTGCTACAGGTACAGCAACAATGGTACAGCAGCCAGCAAACATGAGTTGTTCACAGCAGGCTGATATTAGCCAAATTTTAACTAGATATACTAACACCCTAGTGTCTTAAGAGATGCAATCGGCACAAATAACCACAACTATTAGAAGTAAATCAGGAGTCGCAAACGATATTAATTAGTTGACGTAAACTGCCATCCATTTCTGTTTCCTGTCTTATATTATTTACTAGGTGCTTAGTGCAAATGGACGAGCACATTATTTCAATGACTCAATGTCAAGAGTGTTATCATTATAAATTAAACAGCATTTCAACCAGCCAAAATAGAAAATGAGAAATGCTATTAAAAAAAATATTATGTAACTACATTTAAAACAATAAATACAAAAGGGCCTAGTTTCTTCATGTCATTCAACAAAATTTATTACCATCAAGGTATAAAACTTAGTATCAAGTCATGCAATCAATGTTCGAACTACCTGCCAAAGATCAAGTTGTGTTTCCCATGGTTTCATGATCACATTCAATTGAACTCTTAACACATAATGTTCCTCAGCTGGTCTCTCAGCTTCCTCAGTCCTAAGTGTAAGAAACGAATAGCCTCCTCTGATAAAGTAGGCGTATCTTGTTTGTCACATCCCCCATCACACCCTCGATTTTCAACATAAATAACATTACATTTCATAAACCAAATCCTCACAATAATATGGATAATACCCCAAGAGAGAGTTCATGCTGCCATTTCAAATTCCATATTTCCAAAAAACGAGTTACATCATTTGGTTCCACAGCCCAAATCATCGTAAGTATAGCCAAAGAAGATAGTTTAAAGTTTAAATCATTTCTTAGTCAAAAGAAGTAAATTTAACTCACATTACATCCCTTAAATGATTATACAAAAGATGTTGGGTAACTCTTTGTTTAAGCATTCAAAATGTAAATCCCCATGTATGCAAGCTTTCCAAGTAACTGCTCCGGTGAGACACCTGAAAAATGATAGGGTGAGCTACAACAGCCCCGTAGAGAAATCGACGCTACATTTATATGAATTGAGTAAAATATAATGAATGAATGAGTACACAACTCACTAAGTCACCAACAAGAAGGTTTCAACTGAATAAGGAGTTTAACGCCTAATCGATACCATTTCTACCCATGTTCCATCTTTTACCTATGACTTCACGAACTTAATGAAATAACCCAACACATGGCTTCGCTACTCGTCTATTTCTACTTCTATCGAAGTACCACTACATCAAGCATTTTGAATGTATCGTACATCTCATTTCCATATCCTTGTCATACAATTTTAATCCGACCATTTGGGACCTCGCACTATCCCCTACTGAGCATTTGGGATGTCGCACTATCCCCATTTCATCATACACAATCTCATGTTCAGGCTTATCGACCTCATACCACTGGCTTATACCAACAAGTACTAAACATGTAATACAAGTTCAAGGAATGAAACCTGAAGGACTAATTATCCCAAGCTATCACCCATCTCATTCCTAATTCTCACTATTAACCACTCATCGTTTATAAAGTGTTACTAGTTCACATAATAACCAATACAAGTCCGCTAACGCTATCAATTTAACAGATTGCACAAAAACCCAAGTGTTTCGAGTTTCTCAACTCTGATTGCAAGCCCATTTTGGTCCACCAAACCTCAGAATCTGAAAGCAAGTATTCAAACAAAGTTGTAGAGGATTGAATCAGCTGTCCAACGCAATTTGAATCGAGTCTAACCGACATCGCATCAAAGAGTTATGCCCGAAATATGAACTGCTGTCTGGGAACAAAAACAGGACATCCAGAACTAGAATACAGATTGGAGAATGACATTTCTGGGTATAATTTATGAGTCTGAATTTCTGTTCATATTTTTCCTAGATAGTAGACTCAAACACGGACCTTTTGGCACAAGAATCAACCAAAATGGAGTTTTGTAGAGTCCTAGGGAATTTCTGCAAGATCTGTAAAAAACTTGAACCAGTCCGGCTATGTGCAGAAAAGTGACGAAAATAAGGGATTTTCAAGGCCAAACTTCAAACAATAAACAAGACTAAGATCAACCACAATATCCACACATCACACTAACTCAAAAACACATAAAAGTAGTTAGATTTCCCTACCTCAAAGATCGAAAGCACAAGCTCAATCGAACTCTAGGGCTTCAAACTCGAAATCCACCAAGATACACCCCTTGCAAGCTTAATCAACGCGACTCACACATCGGGGAAGTTAGAACACGGCATAGAGAGGCTGGGTTTCCATGGGTTTGAGCTATGGACGCAAGGGCCAAGAGAGAGAGAACCGTGAGAGAGAGACGCACAAGAGAAGAGAGAGAGAACGACGATAAGAGAGAGGAGGAAAAAGGGAAAGTAATTCCCTACTCTTGACTCTTGACTTATGTAGGGCAATTTACACTACACACCCGTCAAAGTACTAGAATATCACACCAACTCCCTTAACAAATAAGCTATTGCACTACAACTCAACATATTTTCACATTTAAATGACTCAAACGCATACTAAACATTAAAATTTATGAAATTTAAATATGGGTCCTTACATCCCCAAGACAATGGGCATAACCAGACATCTTCAAAGCTTTTCCTCACGAATTTAAACCGTCGTCAAATTATTACAATTCTCATGTGCAGACTTTTTTGTTTGGTTAGATGATGATTACCAACAAAAGAAATTGTAAGAGTCAGACTCAGGAGTAGTGAAGATATATTACTAAAAGTTGAGTCCCAAAGTAGTAAGTCACTTGACAAGGAGCCGTCATAATATTCAAAAGTTGTTGTCTATTCTTCCATAAACATTGCCTGAGCTAGCACCTATGATGCACCGACACGGACACCAACACCGACACCGACTCGGGGACATGGGAATTCTAAAAAAATGGGGACACGGACACGGCAGAGGACATGCCACATGTATATTTATTTATTTATATAAATATAAATAATTAATTAACTATAGTTTGACACCCAGAAATATTTTTAAAAAATTACAATTCGGCCCAAAAATTTTTGAAAAAAATTACAGTTTGATCCCCAAAATTTTTAAAAATTACAGTTTGGCCCCTACCGTGTCCCCAGCCATGTCCCCTCGTGTCCCCCTAAAAAATTTATATTAAATTATGGGACATGCCACATAGCGTGTCCCGTACGTGTCCCTGAGGTGTCTCTGCCATGTCCCCGTGTCCGACACTGCGATACTTCGACCTCTAGAGGTGTCGGTGCCTCATAGGCCAGCACACAAAAAGGTGCCCATAACCTGCACTACGTGACTCATCAATGTGTATAAAGTGCATGTGCCACACGCTCGACACTCAAACAAGGGTATGGGATCGGTGTCTATCATGTTTATTTGGACATGCAGAGTACAACCACATTTTAAAAAATCTTTATTTACACTTAATTAATAAAATCTAGGTGCCAAAATAGTAAGTCACTTGGCAAAGACCCGACAAAATGTTCAAAAGCTATTGTCTATTCTTCCATAAACATTGCTTGAGCCAACACACAAAACGCTGCCCATAACCTGCGTTACATGACTCTCCTATGTGTATAAAGTGCATGCAGGGCCAGCCCCGGGGTAAGCCCCGCAAGCCTTCGGGCTTGGGCAACCCCCCGGGCTGGGGCAACCAAAAAAAAAAAAATTTTAAGTTAGATATAAATTTAAAAGAGTTTCCTATACCAACGCAAGTCAGTTGCTTGGCAAGTTGGCATTGCTTGTCACCACAAGTTGCTAGAGTTCGAGGTGTGGTGAGTTCGATACCCCGGAGGCCTCCCAGCCGTCTCCTTTTTCCTTTATTTCTTCAAGTTTTTCCCTACTTATTGTTTTCTCCTTTTTCCTTTATTTCTTCATTTTTTTCCCCTACTTATTGTTTTCTTTTCAATTCACAATATTATGAAATCATCTTTATTTTTACATTTTTGTTCTACCTTTTTTTATTTTCCTCTCAGTCCACAATATTGCGGAAAACAACTTAATTTGTTGGAAATTTTGAATTTAGCAAACACAAAAGTGATGTATAAGTGATATGTTCTTACAAATGATTAAAAAAAGTTATAGTTAAAATAAACTGAGCCAGCTAACACGGTTTTTATTTTTACCTTTGAACTACCAATTTGCAACAAAGATTAAACAAATTGGCTATGATCTCAATTGAAAATGAGCCGTTGTTACGCTCAGAGCATTTTTGGCATTTTGCGCCTTTTTTTTAAACTTTTTATGTTTTTAGAGACAGATCATTCTCCTCACATATATCAATTAAAAAGCCTAAAAATCCACAAAAAAATGTGAGCGGAACAGGCCACAAGTTCTTGAATAAGTAAAGTATGATGACTCAATTAAAAATATTGCTTCAAAAAATGCTATGAAAAATTGTTTTCTTTGAATCGGATCATGCTAAACATAAAGTACTATATCCGAGGTTAACATTTTGATGTTGATTTTTTTAATGTTATTCAAGTTAAAAGAACATAATTTTGAATTTTTTTTTTGAATTTGTATTTTTTTTATTTTGTATGACTTAATAGTAAGTGGGCAACAAAACATAAGATTGGGCTAGGGCAACCCAAATGTCGGGGCCGGCACTAAGTGCATGTGCCACACACTCGACACTCAAACAAGGGTATGGGATGGGTGTCTACCATGTTTATTTGGACATATAGAGTACAAGCATATTCTACAAATCTTTATTTCCACTTAACTAGCATAGAACCCCTATGGCATGCATGAAATGCCCCTAGGCACATATTAAAAATCCTTTATTCGAAATGCCCCTAGGCACATATTAAAAATCCTTTATTCCAAAAAAAACAAAAAACAAATGAAGCATGATGATACTTTGCGATGTCCCCGAGTCCTTCAAACTTGAATTCTATAAATCCGACAATAAGACACATACCCGAGTCCATGTAACATAGCGGCCTATAAGTATACCGACATAATTTTTTTTTTTTTTTTTTTGTCTAGAGGTGCTACTATTCACAAGTTATTAACAAGGAAATTCTTAATGACATATACCAAAGAAGAGTCAACTCATTATGGAAACAAAGGAAATGGGAGATACATGAGTTAATTACCATTGCCATACCTCACCGGAAGTTTGGTGGCTCTTACTGTGTGACATGTAAATATAAATAGAGACTCCAAGTTGGCCAAACTTCAAATTTGGAGGTTGATATGTCAACTACTTTCTCTTTGACAAGGAATACTTGGTTTCTTTGGTTCATAGGTTCATAGTAACTATCAACTCAAGAAACAAAATATTCAAGAATCAGAGGTCAATCGAGCATGTCATAACTTTCCGTTGCTCTCACCATCTTTCCCGGTTCTTCATCAACACCTCGCACAGCTTTATCGAAAGCTTTTATCTGGAGATCGAGAAGAGAAAAAAAAAAAAAAAAAACTAAAGATGTTGAACTTTGATGATTCCAACATTGCTGATGCTGAAATGAATATGATCGTAGAAGGTAATGAAGCTGTAGAATCTGAAGGTTGTGGGAAATCAATAAATATTCTGGAGATTCTTCAAGAAGCAACAAAAGAGTTGGCAACCCTAGCACATATTAGTATCCTCTAGTGACTAAAAAGAGACTAGACATGATTTGATAGCCTACAATGATGGCCCTGTTTCTCTACCACCAGTAAACCAAAAAGCAAAAATCTTAACAAATCAAATTTAGCTGGTGCATCACTTAGACAAGCCCATACAACACACAACACTAGATCTTTGTGAATATTGTGTTTAACTATGCTAGTAGTATGACATAAGATGTTCCAGGTACCTCCAATAAAAATAATGAAGATTAAGTTGGCTGACTATCATAAAGATGTAGACATCCTCTTGAAGAAGACCAACAAATTACAAAAAGTCCACATGTTACATTCGAAAAGAAGCAGATGTAGTAATACTTGAAAACCTAGGGGACAAAAAAAGTAATTGTGTGTCATCTTTGAAAACGAGAATTAAAAAACCTAGAAGTGGACAAGTTTGTGAAGAAAAAAAGAAAGTAACAAAGAAACTAATAAAGAGCGATCCATTCTCAAACAGGGTGAAATCCAAAAGAGAAAAACAATTGTTGATGTCTATAAGAGAAACAATTGTCGAAAACTTGTATATGGTAGATTTCTTTTAATTTTGAATCCTAAACAGGGTGAAATCCAAAAGAACTCATCCAGAAGAAAATGGGTAGAAACCCTACGATAGAAACTACAAACCTAGAACAGAACTATTAAGAAAACTAATGCAACAAATCGCACCAAACTATACTTTCTCAGTGACTGTCACATAGTCATATATTACAATCCAAACAAACCCAAACTATCTAATGTACAAATAAGAAAATCAAAAGAACATTTAAAGCATTGAAAACTATCAACGAATCACAACAAAACTAACTTGGGCACCCAGTTACCCCTTAGATAGAAGAGATGTTAGAATAAACTATTGTTAAGAGTGGTAATGACCCACTTAGACAAATTGTGTGATGAGTTTAATCATTTATTGCCCTCTTCTATCATGATTTAAGTGATGGTTCTTTGATGTTTCATTTCCCATGTATAATTCATTATACTAGTGTATTTGCATTACCAGGAGTAATGGGTTACATAATTGTACTGGTGTATTATGGTTTAATTCATTACAGCGGTTATAGGAAGCTTTTGGCTTCCCCACCTGCTTCATTACACTAGTTTGAGTTTCTTTGAAGGAGGGAAACCGAAGAGTCTTGAGGAGATAGAGGGTCCCTACCTAGCAACTATAAAAGCCTATGATATCCATCGCTCAAGGCATCAAGTCCTGCATAGGTTAGAAGACACCTATATCGAGTGAGCGTGAGGGTCAGTAATCCACTTGAACAACAATGGCCAGAGGTTGGTAGTCCAATCTCCGCTGCGTCTGTCTAATTGTCTTACAAGAGATTCAGTAAAGATGATGGAAAAAAAAACAATAATATACAAAATTGAAATTGATCAGCAATCTAACTCTGCGCGTGTGTGTGACAAACACACATGGGCCCTTTGTCCAAAGCCTTATTCACATGCAGGGCTTGTTGGATCCAATAGGCCCAACCATAAATTAATTTGGGTCAAGCAGCACGAAACCCTAATTTTCTAAAACCTTTATCTAAACCTCGTTCACCGTCTTCCAAATGATCCGAACTTCTCTCACCATCTCCACTATTAAGTTTGCAGATTTATCAGAACTTAACGGTTAAATTAGGCACAGGTTTGCTCCTCGTCCATGTGTGTGTATCTGTGTGAGAGTGTGTGTATGAGAGAGAGAGAGAGAGAGAGAGAGAGAACCTTCTACAAGATTGGGTAAATCTTCAACTTGGAGCACCATTCATCCTGAAACAAAGTCCCTACGATTCAGTTCTAGGAACTAATCTCAGCCTTAGAACCCAATTGTATGTCAAAATATTTCATCCAATATTATTTTGGCTGTAGTGTTCTAGTCATGTTGAACACAGAACAAGTATCCAACAAAAAGCTACTCAAAGTAGACAATCAAAACAAATAGTGAAGGTCATAGATGTGGCTGTAGCAGATTATAAGTTCTGGCAAGAAAGGACTCAATGAAAATCATCCCAAGGCAGAATCAACAGCCATCTTTTGATAGGACAAGCTTATTGATTCAGAACTTTTGCTTATGTCATTCTCCTCGAATTGACTCCTAAAGAAAGGCATGCTTACTGCACTTAACTATATTTCCTTTTGTTTTGGATTAGTGCACCACAGATCTGTGTTCCAACAAGAAGGGAAACCCACTTAGCAAACAGGTTCCATGGCCCTGACAAGATTAATTAACTTGCACACTAAATGGAACTACTAAATTGTGACTATAGCATTCCTCTGGAGTGCGAATGATGTACAAGCATACATTGGCTTAAAATAAAAACCGACACTCAGTTACAAAAAATGAACAGTTATAATGCAGAATAATTTTCTCACAATTATCAACAAGAGAAAATCTTTACTTTGTATAAGGTCGCAAGAACACAAGAACGTTGAGGACCCGCAGCAGCCAAATTGTACAGGTGACAGCAGCAGATAGAGCTTGCTCCGGTGCTTCTTCATTGATAACTCTGCAATAGAAGAAGTAAAGGAGTTATGGTTACATGTTAACACACATTTGAAATGAGGGCAAGCAATAGAGAAACAAAGTTTCCATTTCTGACGATGTCCAAAAGAGAGCGAATCCATGAAGCCAACCTAAAATAATTGAAGCATGATACAAGGCCACTTTCACACAATGATGAAAACTAAAACTTTGTGCCTCAAAAAATTGAATGCCTAGATTCAATGAGTTAGTATATATATAATAGATGTAGGACCCAAAAAATGTAGAGCAGATTTCACAAACATTCCTTTTGGATACAAGTATATCGCATAGCTAATGCATATGCCTCGACAAAATGAAGTAACCAGCTGACAAGGGGAATAACATGGTGGGTGTCTTCTGAAAGACTTTTATTAACTTCTAATAGAACCATCCATTTGTTCCAATTTTAACCCTTTTGCTGACATCTTTTGTAGGCTAGAGCACTGTAACTTACGTCGCAGCATGATCAAATTGCTTGATATGTTCGAAAGGGAAAAGATTTATTCAACATTGTGGGGAATTCAATCTATGACCACGTAGTACTTATGTTACAACTAGATGATGACTTAACGCACCGATCATTACCTATAGTTTAGTAACCGGGCAAAGTCACTTTAGTCAAAAAGTTCTGAGACTCTGAGCTATTCTAAAAATCGTCCAGTTCAAATATCTCTCTCTCTCTCTCTCTCTCTCTCTCTCTCTCTCTCTCTCTCTCTCTCTCTCTCTATATATATATATATATATATATATCTTTGCTTATGTATCTGTTTATGTTCATGTATGAACACTACTATCAGTAAATCATTATTCCATTAATTTTTTATTGCGATTTTTTCGATGATTCAATTCGATTTTGCTCTCATAAATAGTCTTGTTTGCATTTGGTTTAGCCTCTCCTTGAAATGCAAATCAGAATACACGGTGAGCTATAATCAATAAAGGTTGGCTTACCAGCCCATTGCGTAATTTTCTTCTATTGCCTTGGTGTCAAATGGACCAACCAACATTCAAATCTCCTGTTTTTGCAAGATTTTCTTTGATTGATTTCTTTTGGGTATTTGCAAGAATCATAGTTGTACTTTTGTTTTGAGAACAAAAAAACAAATGATGAATATTATCTTATCCTACACACTAAATCATTGTTAAACAAGGAACCACGTGATTTCCTACATAACTAATGTACACAAATCATGATTGAACGAGGAAACCAAATTATAGCCAAGTAACTTCACCATTTATGCCAAAGGCATGGTAGTACGTGTATGACTTAACTTACCTAGAGGAGCGGATTATCGGATCTAGATTTGTGCAAAGAAATTCAGGCCTTGAAAACTCTTGTAATAAGTTAATAACCCACAGGTACGCAGACAGAGAACGAGGCTAGGGTTTTCAGAGAAAAAAACCCTAGAACTCCCCAAGATTCATGACAAAAATAGGTCAAAAACCCAAATCACCTCAACTCATATTCTCTATCTACACCTCTGTTGGTCTGTATGTGTGCGTGAGAGAGAGAGAGAGAGGGTACCTGAGACAAGATGAGTTTGGAGAGACTGAGACTTCCCTTCCGCAACCTACTTCGTATACCCTATGAATCCAAGACATAGATAATCAAAATGTGGATATCCTAAAACCCTAACAGGTAAAACCAATCAGCAATGGATATCCTAAAACCATAACAGGGAGTAAAAGAATGGATAACGGTTAGGGAAAACATACGATTGGAGAATTCAGAAGCGACCGTTCTGGAAGGCCTCCCATTCCGACGTACGCCAAGACTCCCATTCCCACGTACGGCAGCCTTCGTATAGCAGTTCTCTCTCCATTCCCACCGTTTAGGGTTTGTTTCGCGGAAGAGAGACTCTAAGGACTCGGCTATGGCCTGGTCGAACACCATTGTTGTTGCTGCCTCTCTCACTCATTGTTCATCCACTACAAATGGACTCGCCTGATCTCTCTCTCTCTCTCTCTCTCTCTCTCTCTCTCTCTCCGTACCGAAAGGCAGGCAATAGTTTCAGGGTATTTAGCTTCGCTGTAGAGTCGAGTCGGCTAGGTCATATGTGGGGTTTCCGGATTTGGGCTACTAGTACTACTAAAGGGTTGTTGTTCTAAAAAAGCCAATGGCTTTCCCGTTTAAGATGAGCCAAATAAAGTCACAAAAACCGAAAATAAATCAATAAGCCAATTATTTCGTTTTTATTCAAAATAAATTAAATTTCGGTAAACAAAAATTTACTTTTTAAATTCCTCTTGTCATGACGATGCAATAATCCCAAAAAAATTGATAATAAGCCAAGTGATACGAAAAAAATTTGAATAAGAACAAAAAATAAGCTACTTTGGCTTATTTATGCGAACACCCCATAATAAAGGATTTAGCTTGCGTTCATAAGCCTAATGCGACCAAAAGGAAGGTGATAAATGAAAAGATTATTCCGTGGACGCGGAGCTAAAAGGCCCCGAACATGGTTTTGTTTAGTTGAGAGTTTAGTTTAGTTTAGTTTTGGTAGTGGGTTGAGAGAGAAATAGAGTAATGATTGAAAATAGGGGTAATGATTGGAGAGAGATAGAGAGAGATGAGAAAGTAATAATTGAAAAAATAGGATAATGATTGGAGAAAGAAATAGGGTAATGATTGAAAAACAAAATAAAAACAAAACAAAACATCGAAACGAACATAGCCGTGTCTTTTTTTCCTTTTTTACGAAAAATCTGTGGACACACTAAAACTGTACATAGATCATTCATAGATTGCATTGTGGGGCCTATAACGAGTTTCACACAAATTATTCAAGTCATTCATTATATTTAAAACATTTTTACAATAGCCGTTGGGAAAAATCAACTCAATCCGATACCTATAAGTACTTGATCTAATCGTTTTCATGATCCAAAAACCTTAAAGAAAAGTTAGACGATTAGATCAAGTACTTATAAGTATCAGATTGAGTTAATTTTTTGCGAGGTCCCTTGAAAAAATATTTTAAACACAACGAACGGTTCGAATCATTTGTATAAGACCCATAATGAATCCCACAACGCAATATGTGCATATTCTGTGCACAATTTTGTTGTGTCAATAGCAAAGGTTGTTTTTTTTAAGGAACTCAAACATAATTCGGCCCAAACACCATGTAAGTCCTTAGATTTGACACAAATAATATCCTGGATTTAAATAAAGGTGTATTCTATTAACTAAAATAAGTACTTATTTCTTTAATTAAAAATTATGTATTGTGAGCGCATATTGTTGGCTTGTTGGCTGGAGAAGAGAAATGGATGCATCACGTTTTTAGATTAGGTTTTTATACAATACGAACATATATTTTCACGTTTAAAAATTAGGGCAATTTGTCTTGGCAATGAAAGAATAAGCCAGTAGAATTAGGGATGACAAAGTGAACCGAGTCGATGGGTACCCGAATCGTAACCGATTTTTTCCCCCGAACCATGATCGAAAAATTCCCCGTGGGTGCGGGTATGGTGGAGGATGTGAAATAACCGAACAGGTTCAGTTCGGTTATGGTTCAGCAGATCCCCGAACTGAACTGAACCGAAACTATATATATATATAGGGGCGGTTCCGGGGACACTTATAAAAGCCCTTAAACACCCCCCCCCCCCCCCCCCCCCCCCAAGTTCTCAATCGAATTTTGATGATCCGAGCCACTCAATGTAATCAGAACGTGATTTTAAGAGTGCTCGCGAGAAATTAGCAAAAAAAATGACCGGGAAGGGCTTCATCCGAACAGTTTTTTATTGAACTTTATTGAACGGTTCAATAAAAAACTGCTCAAAGCAAACCCTTCCCGGTTAGTTTTTTTCCCAGTTTCTCGCAAGTACCCTTAAAATCACGTTCTGAACACATTGAGCGGCTCGGATCATCAAAATTTGATTGAAAACTATGAGATTAAGATTTGAAAGGTTTTTTTAAGGGTTTTTATAAGTGTCCCCGGAACCGCCCCGATATATATATATATATATATATATATATATATATATAATAAAACAAACCAAGGGTTGAAGTGAACACTTCTAGAAACTTTAAGGACCAGCTTGTTGCATGTGTTAAGGTCTAAGGACCTGGAGAGTAATAACCCTTTATATATAAGCATATCAATGGGTCATTTAAGGCTCACAGAAATTAGAACTGGCACACTGCACACCTTCTCTCGCCTCTGTCTCACAAAATCACACGAAGCCTCTCACTGAAGCCTCTCTTCTCCATCCGACGTCTGTCTCTCTGTTGCCATCAATCATCGTCCCTCCTTCAGCCATAAGTCTCTTTCTCATGGATTAAAAGTAAAGTTACAGATGTGTTTTGCACCAGTAAATCGTTTATGATGTTGATTTTTTATTATTGTTGGGTATTCCAGCCTTGTATTTCATTTTCATTGGGTATTCCAGAAACGATTTACACACTATGTGTGTATTTTTGAAATGACGTGTAAGTTTTCTTCTTTTGTTTTTGAATTTGTGCTACCAAATTCGGTTACCCAAATGGTTCAGGGATTACCCAATACCCGTTTGGTTCGGTTATGGTTCACCGGTCTTCTCCCCATTCAAGTATTGGGACAAATATGGATGGGGTTTCGATTTCGGGGATCGGGTACAGATATGCCAATATCCGCCCCGTTGCCATCTCTAATTAGAATGACAAATTATTCTTTGTTCTTAGAGCAAAGCCATGTGGTGCTCTAGATGTGTTTGCGATTGATTAACACTATTGGACTCGTGACTTTTGTGTCGATAAATTAGAGAACAAAAGGACACATTGTATGTTGTGATTGAAATGAAGCATTGTTTCAGGAGCACTCAATAACCTCTCATAGAATGGAGATTGGAAAATTAATTGCCTATAAGACTTAGCTTGTATTTTATTTGGTGTATCTTTATATTACGTATACACACACAGTTCAGATTGGATTGGAACTAGAACTAGTAACATAAATCCACAAACCATACCATTGAACATGGATCGTAATTTTTTGAATCCAGGTCCAACCCACAGTACTAAAAAAACAAACGATGCCATTCGGTTTGGATTGGTTTGGACGAGATTCATAGTTTGACGGATTTTTTGCTCATCCTACTTATGATAAGGTGTACCTTAATACAAAGATTACATGTGTCACCAACCAAACTTGCGGAGGGGAAAAAATGAAATTACGGCTCCGTTTGTTTTAAAGTAAATTTTTTTCAATCTAAATTTTTTTTATGTAGTAAAATGATTTTGCTGAAAAAATTATTTTTATTTTCCGGTGTTTGGTTAGTAGTTGTACCACATAAAAAGTTTTTTGAAATAAACCCTATAAGCCAAAGTTCTACTTCAGATTAGCAAGAGTTCTTTGATGAGAAAACATAGGGTTATGTCATACATGAATGAGATTGGGGTTGTGGCCCAGAGGAAGGCTCAGTAAAGTATAACGCAATTAGTTGACCTGCGAAAGCCAAAGTTCGGAAAATGTTTTATGACATTTTTAAGAGGAAAACGTTTTCAACCATTTGAAGTAAAATATTTTGGTTTTGTTTGCTTTTCATCTCTAGGTATTTTAGTTTTGATAGTGGGTGAAGAAAGAAATATGGTAATGATTGGAGAGAGTGGTAGAAAGAGATAGAGAGAAAAATGAAAATAATAATTGAATACATATGGTAATGATTGAAAAGAGAAATAAGATAATGATTAGAAAACAAAAACAAAACAAAGTTAAATTTCAAAACGAACAAAGCCTTTATCTGTCTTATCTTTTGCACAATCAAACACCAAAAAATAAGTAAAAAAAAAAATTTACGCCTAAACAAACAGAGCCTACGTGGTTCACCCTACGAATATGAAAAAGTTCTAATTAATATCGGATTGAGTTAATTTTTTAAATCCCGAAATCATTACACCATTCAATGGAGGGGAATGTACATCGAATTCTTCTCAGCATGAGGTGGCACTGCTTAGCCTCTGAACATCGCCTTCAAATAAGGTTGAGACACCCCAACCGTAGGGCTAGGTCGTCGATAGCATAATAACCGGAAAGTCCGGGATCGTACCCACAAAGAATCGAAAATAGCTTAATTGTATTGTAGGTTTATATGGTGGGATGCGGCGTTTAAGACAGCCAACTTGGTTTTGCTTTGAAAGTGGAAACTAAGGAAAAGACTAGAAATGAATTTTATAAACTAAAAGAAGCAAGTATAGGGATCGTCAATCCCTTGACAAAGGCTGCTACCGGTTCTTAATTATAACTCAAGCGAGAGTCACGACCGCGTGCTCACGCCTAGAAAATTTAACTTTAACGACTACGTTTATCAAAAGATGTGATTAAACGGAACTATACTAACCTATTTTTGCTAATGTGTCTAACACGTAGGAGGCCAAGAGCCACCGGTATGCTGCTTGTCAAGACCGCTTCACTAAATAACATACCAAGGAGTTACCATCCCTCGCTTAGACCAAAACGGCTAGATTAATCCAATTCCGAAAACCATAATTTTAAGCCCGAAGGTTTGAGAACCAAGTAACCACCTAAGTCATCGAGAAAGATTACCCCGAGACTTAACCAAGAAACTACTCACACATACTGAAAAGGCTAGAAACCTTGCTAGGAAATGAAAACACGATTAACCGGTAAAAATGGAAATAAACTTGAAATTAGTGAAGATCTATACTGTAGCTATGACATTAATAAACAAGAAATTAACATAAGATAAACACTTACTTGAGTTTTTTAAGAAAATGACTAGAAAAGTTTGAAGAACATTAATGGAGTTCTCTAGGAAAAACAAGAAAGACTAGGGCCTAAATCTAACTAATGTGGCCATCCTTTCCATATATGGCATATAAGCCTATTTATAGGGAACTAAAGTTAAGTTACAAAGGACCAAAAAGTCTCCAAAATATTCCAAAAACATTCCACAAGTGGAAACTTTCCATAAATGGAAGGTTGGAAAAGTAACAAAAACGTGGACAATTTCTCCAGGATGAACCGATACTGGGCAACCCCCAGTACCTGTACAAGGCCCTCAATAATGCTGAAAAAACTGATCTCTGGACTTGATGAACCGGTACTGGGAATTGCCCAGTACCGGTACAAGCTTGACAGCTTTTTTAGGCAACTTCGCGAGCGCACTCCGGACACTCTCGAACTTGGATTTGGGTGTTCTTTAGACCATTGGAAAGTTTGTCAAGTCTACTTTCTAACCCAAGTGGTTTGGATCAAAAGTACTTTGTACACCAAAAGTTATGAGGATTCTACCCTCAGCTAGTCGAAAGATGAATTGCTTTAGTAAAATCCTCACATGTCCTTCAATTCCCTTGACCCTTGGGCGACCCGAGCAACCTCCAAACTATCTCTTGAGCACCACAGCGGGGTGGCATATGGCCTTGAGTACTTGGTTGCACTCAGAGTATTCGTTGGCGTTCAAACGCGCCTTATTTATACGAATTACCTAAAATACACAAAAACACACCTTACGTGCGATATCGCTATAAAAGCTAAGTAAACGCAAGTTAAACCAACATAGTAAGGGACTAGTCGCACCAAATATCTACAATATTGGGTGCTTATCACACCCCCCAACTTGAACTTTGCTAGTCCCTAGCAAACTAAAACAAAATATATTTAACTAAGCTATGCAATATTCTCGAGATTCAAGACACAAAAACTATGCTCAACTACTTCAACTAGGCAAGAGTCCGAGACACCCCTTCAAATCCGATCACGTGCAATCCACGCACAAACAGGCCATGAACTAGGATGAACAAACTATGCCATATTAGAGCAATCACGCATGCATGCACCACAACGAGTTTCAACTCCAAAACTCACAAGGATACGCTCTTATTCGACTTTTCACACAATGAGATACAAGATACATCCCATGACAAGCGCTAGTGAGTAAATGCAATAGTCAGAGACAAAAAGCTATGCAAGCTATCAAAAGAGCGCTAAGAAAGAACGGAAAGCTAATTATTCATACCTATGCACGACAAAGGAACAAATCATATTTAAAAAGTAATAGATATCAATCATGCATCAAACGGAGTTAATTAGCGTACAAAAGATCAACGGAGGACTTTATTAGCTTATAACGACTTTGGATTCAAAGATAAAAGGACTACAAAAATGAAGTGGCCATATAGTGGCACGGATCAACTACCCCTTGGCCACTACCGACCCTAAACTATCCAATGCATGACCACATATCGGTCAAACACCAACAAAATTATAGAGAAGAAATAAAGAAAAACTACTAGATAAGACCTACAAAAACTACTACCACCAACTCAATTACACATAGTCGTCATCCTCATCCGGCTTCTCATGGTATTGAGTATCGAGCTCCCCCTTTCCATCGAACTCTTTCTCATCCAGAATGTATGCTAGCCCAGAGGTCAAACCAATCCTCTCATCATAGTATTCAACCATTTTTCAAATATGTTTTTGCTCTTTCATAGCATTTCTTTGATTTTTCTTTAAGGAATAGGGTCATTTGAATTAAGATTTGTAGTAAGAGAGATTGAGGGGTCAATTTGAGAGCTTTGGAGAGGGAGGTGAAAATTTGGGCTTTAACATTTGTAGTGGGAAAGAAACGTAACATTTCTTCGCTTTTGTATCCCAACCACTTCTATCACATTTATACCACCCCCAAACCTTCTTGAAACATTGAAAACACACTTCCACACAACCCTCCAAACATCCAGTTATCTAGGTTTGAAAAATGAAAGAGACTCAGATTATGGTTCAAAATAAGGACAATGTGACTGTTATGTGGTTTAATCAAGCAAAAATGCCTTGAATCATTTCCTAAGTACGCTACAACTCCAACAAGATGCAAGAAAGATATATGCACTACTCAAGTATGAACAAAAGATATTATTTACGCAAATGCGGGAAATGAGAACAAAAAGCATGGGATGTTTCAAAAGTGAATCTCTACTCTAAGCGATGCATAACGCCTGACTTGACTTTTAGGTTCAACTTGTTCATCAATGTTCGTGTACATGCATAGACATGGATTCAAACATACAACCGAATTCGAGGGGACACACGACTCTTGCCATATTGATACAATTGAGCATAATTAAAGTATCTAGCAAGCGAAAACACTACTAACAAGGAAGGTTGCAAGTAAGAGCAAAAAATTTAAAATTTTAGCAAAAACAAAAAGAGACAAGTCTCAACGACATATATATAGCATATATATATCCCTCCCCCAACTTAAACGATACTATGTCCTCATAGCATGAAGAACAATAGTATTGAGAGGAAAGAACAAAAGATTGTACCTCCGAGGGAATGTCAACCCCCGTATACCTCGACCAAGTTGGAGGCTTTCGTGTCATTGCTTCCCTTCGTCATTGGAACAGCTTCCAAGGCTCACTCTTTCGGCTCCTCCATCGAAACCACAGCTAGTCACACAAGGTCATCACTGGGGCTTTCTTGGTCTTACAACCGCGACACGTAATCGCACCTACGCTTAGGGCTCCTGAATGCCTCACTCACCCTAGCTTTTGGACCTAAACCACCAAGGCTGGCGTGGTAGCATGCTTACCCTGCAAAAGACTTAAGAACCAACTACCTACTGAGAAGTAAATGACATTAGTACCGCCCGGCTCGTGTTATCCGAGCTCAAAAACTGACAAGTAAAATTAAATCTACCAAATCGTCACGTGATTACACGGGTACTACTTTTCTCCCCATATTCAACTCATAGTGTCGTAGAATAAGTCATGCAACAACTTTGAGTTAAAGACGGTGGCTATACCAGACCATCAAAAGAGAAAAAGAAAAAAGAAAAGAGAGGGAAAAAAAGAAAGAGCATATGTACGTTCAGCCAAACACAGGCTCCTAACATTTATTATGCTAACGAGAGCTAATAAAATGAACATAGCACTCCACTCCACACTTTGCTTCAAAAATTGAATCCGACCATGCTACAAAAATAGATACTTTGAGTAGCGCATTTTCCGAATTCGTTTCAGATATTTAAGTTCAACCAAGTGCGCATTCCAAACTAGATTGATTTTCAAAGAGTAGACAAAATCCACAATATAAGGATGGTAAACCAAATCAAATTCATCAACACCTACAAAATCAATCAATTCGACTTTTAAAAGCTCTTGCACTAGTGGAGACTCGATATGAATGGTGGCATCATCTAGAGCCGAGAGTATTGGATGGTTTAAAATTTCTATGGAAGGTATCTTCTCAAAGGAAGGAGACAAACGCTCAGGTCTAGACACATTCTTCCCATCCTGCTCATTCAGCAGAGCATATAAAAAGTCGACCTCTGCATTTGTTTTCTCAACAATGAGAAATTTCTCCCCTGGATCGTCACACAGAAAGGGATCTACAGGGGGAGAACACTGGACATCAGGCTCAACATCCGGCATATCAATCCAGTCAAACTCTGAGGAGCTGTCAGAATCTAAACTATCATTTTCAATAAAGATATGTGGCTCAATTTCCTTTTCTATGACATTTTGGTTGGACTCTCGACAATGTGGAGCATAAACCTGAGATTGTAAAAGTGCAGCCAAACGATCAAAGAAATCTAAGGCTTGAGCGGGTTCTTTTTCAAAAAGTTTGCCATCGCACATCATGTCTAAGAATTGTTGACTCTTTTGAGAAAGTCCATCATAAAAATAGTTAGCAATTTGGAAATTATCATAACCATGATACTGGGCCGCAATGAGCAAATCCTTGTATCTTCCCCAACATGCATAAAACGACTCATTTTCTCGTTCGGCAAAAGTTTGAATTTGTTGCTTGAGAACAAACCAATTGGTAATGGTCATATGACTTTTAAAAACTTTGGCTTCGTGAGGGGCTCTGCAAGGGGGTGTGAAAGTTCGATTGGGACAAAGGTACTCCCCCAAAGTCTTATGCGGTGTTTTCCAATTTGTTGTCGCCATTCTATTAGATAGATAAAACATAAAGTAAACAGGCTAGAGGGGCTATGCTGCCACCTCTTTTCTCAAAACAGTTCTGTGGGGTTAAGCCACCGACACGACTATATATGCAATAAAAACTGTAAAAAGGCAATTGATGCTCAATTTAGCTTCGTTAAACATCAAGTCGAATTGGTGGCTCGGTTAGAGGTATCCGCTAAATTGAGTTCAAATTACACAAAAGAAAAATAAATGGAGTACTTACAGTGGTTTGTCGAACCTCCAAATAAGCTATATTAGGATTCCCCGGCAACGGCACCAAAAATGCTTAGCCTCCGAACCTCGCCTTCAAATAAGGTTGAGACACCCCAAGCGTAGGGCTAGGTCGTCGATAGCATAATAACCGGAAAGTCCGGGATCGTACCCATAGAGAATCGAAAATAGCTTAATTGGATTGTAGGTTTATATAGTGGGATGCAGCGTTTAAGACGGCCAACTTGGTTTTGCTTTGAAAGTGGAAACTAAGGAAAAGACTAGAAATGAACTTTATAAACTAAAAGAGGCAAGTCTAGGGATCGTCAATCCCTTGACAAATGCCGCTACTGGTTCTCAATTATAACTCAAGCGAGAGTCACGATCGCGTGCTCACACCCGAAAGATTTAACTTTAACGACTACGTTTATCAAAAGATGTGATTAAACGGAACTATACTAACCTATTTTTGCTAATGTGTCTAACACGTAGGAGGCCAAGAGCCTTCGGTATACCGTTTGGCAAGACCGCTTGACTAAACAATATACCAAGGAGTTAACACCCCTCGCTTAGACCAAAACGGCTAGATTAATCCAATTCCGAAAACCATGATTTTAAACACGAAGGTTTGAGAACCAAGTAACCACCTAAGTCATCGGGAAAGATTACCCCGAGACTTAACCAAGAAACTACTTACACATATTGAAAAGACTAGAAACCTTGCTAGGAAATGAAAACATGATTAACCGGTAAAAATGGAAATAAACTTGAAATTAGTAAAGATCTATACTGTAGCTACAGTATTAATAAATAAGAAATTAACATAAGATAAACACTTACTTGAGTTCTTTAAGAAAATGACTAGAAAAGCTTGAAGAACATTAATGGAGTTCTCTAGGAAAAACAAGAAAGACTAAGGCTTAAATCTAACTAATGTGGCCATCCTTTCCATATATGGCATATAAGCCTATTTATAAGGAACTAAAGTTAAGTTACAAAGGACCAAAAAGTCTCCAAAATATTCCAAAAACATTCCACAAGTGGAAATTTTCCATAAATGGAAGGTTGGAAAAGTAGCAAAAATGTGGACAATTTCTCCAGGATGAACCGGTACTGGGCAACCCCCAGTACCTGTACAAGGCCCTCAATAATGCTGAAAAAACTGATCTCTGGACTTCATGAACCGGTACTGGGAATTGCCCAGTACCGATACAAGCTTGACAGCTTTTTTATGCAACTTCGCGGCCGCGCTCCGGACACTTTCGAACTCGGATTTGGGTGTTCTTTGGACCGTTGGAAAGCTCGTCAAGTCTACTTTCTAACCCAAGTGGTTTGGATCAAAAGTACTTTGTACACCAAAAGTTATGACGATTCTACCCTCAGCTAGTCGGAAGATGAATTGCTTTAGTAAAATCCTCACATGTCCTTCAATTTCCTTGACCCTTGGGCGACCCGAGCAACCTCCAAACTATCTCTTGAGCAGCACAACGGGGTGGCACATGGCCTTGAATACTTGGTTGCACTCGGAGCATTCCTTAGCGTTCAAACGTGCCTTATTTATACAAATTATCTGAAATACACAAAAACACACCTTACATGCGATATCGCTATAAAAGCTAAGTAAACGCAAGTTAAACCAACATAGTAAGGGACTAGTCGCACCAAATATCTACAATATTGGGTGCTCATCAGGCACCGGTTGTACTGACAAAACCCAACGTACTAAGGGAAGCGGGGGCTCTGTTGTGCCATTAGGCACAGCACCCCCTATCCACTCCTGAAACACACCCCAAATGGTACCGTTTGGAATTTTTAAAAAATCAGTTATCTATTTGCAATCCTATGGAGCGGAAACGTGATTATGAGAGCCTTAGAGATAAAATTTAATTATGCCCCTTTAGAATAATATGATCAGAATAATAAGATTTTCACACAGGTTCAAACTGATTGAAAATTGGAGCAGTTAAGTTTTTAACCATATTTTTTTAATATATAAACGGTCTAAAAAATTTTTAAGTACTCTAATTTTTAATCCATTGAACAAGTGCGAAAATCTTATTATTCTGATCATATTATTCTAAAAAGATATAATTAACTTTTGTCTTTAAGGCTCTAATAATCAGGTTTCTGCTCCACAAGATCCTAAATAAAGAGCAGACATTTAATTATGAGAGTTCTAGAAATAAAAGTTAATTACGATCCTTTAGAATTATATGATCAGAATAATAATATTTTTGCACTTGTTCAAACGGATTAAAAATTGGAGCACTTAATTTTTTTAGACCGTTTATATATTAAAAAAATATAGATAAAAAATTAACTACTCCAATTTTAATCAGTTTGAACCAGTATGAAGATCTTATTATTCTGATCATATTATTCTAAAGGGGCATAGTTAAATTTTATCTCTAAGGCTATCATAATTACGTTTCCGCTCCATAGAATTGCAAATAGATAACTTAAGATTTTGTTTTAATTCCAAACAGTACCGTTTGGGGTGTGGGTAGGGAGTGCTGTGCCATTAGGCACAGCAGAGCCCCCGGTTCCCGTACTGAGACACTCGTCCTCGCCTTCACCGGTGAAACTCCAATCTATTCCCGGTGAAGAAAACACCATCTATTTTCGGTCATCATCGTGGTCCAAAAAAAGACTTGCACACGCCATGTGCCACAATTTCCAGCACAAAAAGAAGGTTTCCACATAAATTTGAACACATATTCTGGAGTAATTTTTTTGTGGGGTTCACTTCGGATTGTACAATTCGTCTCATAAATTTTGAAAAAGCACTTTTTATATCAGATTGAGTTAATTTTTTATGAAAAATGAGCAGCTTGGATTATCTTAGTAGAACCCGAAATGGACCCAAAAAAATTTGTGTAAGTTTTTTTTTTTTAATTAAGATCTGTGTGGATAGTAGGACTCTTTCTAATACACTCAACCTATTTATTGTAGGGGTGCCAAAAAAATTCGAAAATCAATAAACCGGTCTAATCCTAACGGTACCTTTTGGACTGGTTCTTAGGTTTGACGGTCATGGTTCTAAAAAAAATAAAAAACCGGTACATTTGGTTTGGTTACTGTTTTTATTTTTTATTTTTACGGAGCGTTGTTCAAACCGAATCGAAACTGATTTACCAGCAGTATATAAATAAATATACTTATGTATACTTACATTAATATGTGTCATACTATTTTCATGTCTACCATACCTATTTTGTTGGTATATGTAATCTTTTTGGGGAGCCATTTTAATGGTGGTAGTCTATGAAGTAGTATTATTTTGTATTAATTTTGGTTCAAGACTTGAAGAATTAATGAAGTTGTGGACTATTTTTATGAATATTTGTGATTATGTTTTTCAATGTCGTATTTCATGAAAATGTTTGAACGGAAATGCTACAATGACAACATTTTGCTACAACATCTTTACAACAAGTCAGTAGGCCCCCACCACTTTACAGAAAAAAACTAAAAAAATAACTCTCTCTCTCTCTCTCTCTCCCCCCTTCCGCCCAAACCCAAATCGTCTCTCTCTCAAAACCCAAATTGTTCAATCCAAAATCAATCCCTCCAAATCGTTGCCGGTGAACAAAATCAAAAGTGAAAACAGTAAAATCTTGAATTGGGGTTTAGTAAAATATCCACTCAATTTATAAACTTACTGAGGTCCAAGAAAATCACCCACCACCGCCACTGCCACAGCCCATCCCTATCACCACCTCCGGTAACCACCTCCACCAAAGCTCCTTCAAAGCACGGTCAAATTGTGAAAATCGAATCACCCACCTCCGAAGCCCCATTGCCAAGGTCTCTCCTGATTTTCTCCATTTCTCTAACATGGAGAAAACTGAAAAAGCTTCAAATCAAAGAACATAATACAGATCAAGAATAAAAAACTCTGTGCGAGAAAGAGAGAGTGAGAGAGGCCGCAATGCTTGATTGAGAGAGATTGATCGAGCAAGAGAGGAAGAGAGACGGACCTTGGTCGAAGTTCTAGTTCGTTATCGGTGTTGGTGCGGTGGTGGTGGTCGCTAGAGGGCAGAGGCCTAGGAGTGATCGCCGGAGTGGAGAAGACAGTGGTGGTGGTTGGCAGTGGTGGGATGGTGGCTAGCTGGGTTGGTACAACCTGGAGGTTCTCTGCTGCGTTTTCCTTTTAATTTTTGAGTTTTCATTTTTTTTTTTGGCTGGGTTAATTAGTGGGTCCCATGGAGCTGCCATGTCAACATGTTGTACCAATGTTGTAAAAAAATGTTGTAGGTGTAGCATTACTCATGTTTGAATGCTAATAGGGTATAACCGAAACCAAACTGAGACCAGACTGTAAAGCAATTTGGTTATGATTATGTTTTCATATTTGTATGTAATTTTCCTAATTTTTTCAAAAAATTCAAATAGTACTCAGAAAATTGCACGTGTCTCCGTATTTGACTATCTATGTATCTATCTATCTATTATATCAGTTCTTTTCAAGTCAGGGATCCCACATTTTTCTTTCGAACCAGATCTCATGCTAAAGTCCACTTTTCTAATCAAATTTCGATGATTCAAACCGTTCAATGTGTTTAAAATGTGTTTTTAAAGGTAGTTACAAAAAATCAGCAAAAATATGACCGAAAAGGTTTGATATGAGCAGTTTTTCATCTGGTCATATTTTTTGCCGATTTCTCGTGGGTCTTTAAAGACAAGTTTTAAACATATTGAACAATTTAGATCATCGAAATTCGATCGGAAATAATGAGGTCCGGACCATAAGAAAATCAAGGATCCTTAACTTGAAAATTTCTGTCTATCTATAATCTATAATTTAAGATCTATTAAAGGGTATGAAGAAAAGGGTACAAAGAGAGAGCACAAGTTAGGAGGTGTTTGGGAGTCTACTTTTTGGCATTTCATTTTTAACTTTTTAGCTTTTTGGCTTTTTGAATTATGATTAGGATCTATTTTAAATTTTGGTAGAATGTTTAGATGATATATATAGAATGCATTTTGTAACAAGAGTAGTGTTTGATAGATGAATAATAAAAATGAATTATGGATTTGTTTTTACCATGTTGCCCTTGATTCTTTATTATGGTATTAAAAAATGTATGAATAATGAAAAATTTTAATTATGGGTGGATTTTTTTTAAGACAAATCTAGTTTGCCCTTTAGTTCCTATTTTGCATCTCTCTCCCTCCCCGATCGATAAATGCATCTCAACCAAGTGAGAAGAGGATAAGAATAATGTGAGGGTAAAACTGGTAATTACCTAACTTGAGTTAGGGCATTTTGGTAATTGAACCCAAAATGGGAAAATTCAATAATACAAAAAGGACCTCTTGAGCTCATTCTCACTTTTGGCCTCTAAACCAAAAAACAGTAAACACATTCTGTGAGAATGCATTTTAGAATGAGGGTGCCAAACATTGAAAATGAGAAAATACAATAATGAGAAGTGGAAAAAGTGTGGACACAATTTTCAAGCTAGCTCACTTTTTTACTCCTCAAAATTACCCTGAAGAAAATTTCTTATTCCAAGTCAAAATCGTACTTCCATTAACTGCTTGGGGTAGACGTGGAATTTGAGTTCTTTCTAATGGGTAACTGCTTCTGTTGGTTTTGAATGGAACCGCTACCGTTTTTACTAGAGGTGTGCACGGGTCGGGTTTGACCCCCGGCCCGACCCGATTTGTTGGGGAATAATTTTTTTTAGACCCGCAAATTAAATGGAATAGGAGTAGGAACTGTTTGCGAAACCGATTTGTCGGGTTCGGTCCAACCAAAAACTGAATTGATCTTCATGAATTGGCCATTTTTTGTCATTTTTGTCAGGTCGGGTAAGAAACACAGCACCCCAACCGAAATCTGATTTTTAACAGAAATTAAACCCGTACCTGTCCGAACCACATGTTCGGCCCCGCCCCGAACCCTTAGAGTCGGGTCCGCGGGTGAGCCGGTTTTTTGCACAGGCCTAGTTTTTACTACTCCCTCCCGTTTTTATCACTCTCTTCATTCCAATTTAATAGTTTATCGTTCTATTTTAACTGGACAAAAAATTAGTTATATTTTTAAGTTGGTAGTGAATTTTATATCCAATATAGATCTTATTTGATATATTTTGATTAGTTCTATAATACAATATTTTCAAAAATCACATAAAATATTATAAATTATAAGATATAATTAATTAAAAATGACATAAACTCTAAAAAAAAACTGTTAAATTGGGACGGAGGAAATATCTTTTTAGTTAGTTAGAGTGATTTTTTCATCCACAATGGAGGTCTCTCGCCCCTCAATTCTAAATTCTAATGCCAATACAAGTTTATGCACTTGCGTTCCTTCTCCATTTTGGATAATTTGTGCATTTATTGGTTGACGTTTCAGTAGAAATGCGTGTTGCGTGTGTCCAGATGTGAAATCAATTATGAGTAATTTTTGTGGAACAAAAATGATATCAATGTTGTCTTCTGTCTACGTATGATATAATAGGAGGAGTAGAAACTTTTTCCCCGATATTTCGAGATGTTCGAGCTTAATTTAGCCGTTCAGCTAAATGAGCCACTTAGCCTAGTTTTTTGACTTTATTTAATTTTTTTTGTATTTATTAATTTTTTATCAATTTTTTTGAGAATTATTGTTTCGTCGTGACGAAATGAATCTAAAAAGTAAAAAATTACGACCGAAACCTAAGTTTTTTGAATGAAGATAAAAATAAGTTAATTTTTTCGTCTTTACTAAAACAAATGGATTTCGATCGTAATTTTTTATATTTTAAATTCCTCTTATCACGAAAAAGCAATAATTTCAAAAACATTGACAAAAAATTAATAAATACAACTTTTTTAATAAAAACAAAAAAAATAAACCAATTAACTTATTTACTCACAAGTTTTTTTGACCTGCGCCCAACTTCTAGTGGAGTAGAGGTAGAAGAGAAAACGATACAAACTCACCGTGTACGTGTACCTCTCTTGTTCCCGCACTCTGTGCCTAACCTCAGACGACGATTACAGCTACTTCCCCAGCCCGGCGATCGGACACCTGTCGCCGGCGACAACCCAACGCCGTCCACCAGGTTTATCCTTTCCTGTTCCTTTGTGGTTTCCACGGTGTGAGTGGGGGGTAATTAGGGTTTCATATTTGTTTGCTGTATTCGGTACAAAATTAAAAACCTCTTCACTTGCCTATAACATTGCAATATATTATTGCCATCTTTTTAGAGAGAGAGAACAGTATGAAACAGTCGAAGGATCCATTCGAAGTTGCGTTTGAGGAAGAAGACGAGGAGTATGATTCGCCTCCTGATTCCCCCGTTGTTGCTCCTGATAATGTGATCCAACCTCAAACCGAGACTCATAGAATAAATCTCCAGACTAGTACTACTAGTCAATCAGAACCTGCTGCTTTACAGCTCCCTGTTGATGTCCATAATAATACTACTACTCAGGACGATTACGACGACGATGACGATTGCGACAACGAGATCGATACTAGTACTCCCCATCCTCCTACGAATACAAATCCTGCAAAGCCATTGAAATCCACAGCTGCTGCTGCATCGTTGGCCAAGAAGGCCAAAGAGGACGAGGAGGAAGAAGAGGAGGAGGAGAACATGGACGTTGAACTCGGGAACCCTTCCACCTCTGACCCTGATAAGATGTCTAAGATGCAGTATTTTCCTCATTCCTTTTTCCTTTGAACAAATAGTAGTTCCGTGAAACTGCCTATCTATTTGCTACTACTGTATGATGTGATCATAAACAAGAAGCTTTTATGTATGTGTTGTACATGTTCCCAGTGGACTTTTATGACTACAAATCACGGAGAAAGATTGTGGCGCTTTAAGCACCAACATTTAGATGAATCCAGGCACTGAAAGCTCCCTAAATTAATGTCATGGGCTGTAGCCTGTAGGTGATGCCGTGATGATGATTTACAACAAGCTTTTCAAGATTCGGAACCCCATTAGGTTTGTAGAGGTATCTCTAAATCAGCAACCATATCAATCGCATCTTTGCAGGATTAGCGGAAACCATCAGAAGAATGCATAGTCGATCTCTAAGGAACTATAAATCACTTATTTGGGGTTCATGGAATGCTATGATGAATGTTTATTGTTTACAACAATGTTCCCAACTGTATTTGGACATGGGCGATGTATTATCGTTGAGCATGGCGTAGAAGTTTGACAATTTTTACTCCTGCGCCACAATTATTTTTGATAGGAAAAACCATCAGACAGATGACTAGTGTACGCTTTTTAATGTGGGAAACGAATATAGTTCTAAAGGGAAAAGATAATGCAGTAAGACACTAATTAGCACTATTCATTTCATGCATGATGTGTGTGGAGCTTCATCAACTAAATTTTTAGTGCTTAGCAAAGAAGCACGAGCAACCCAACAATATTAAGCATAATATGAGTTTTTCTCATAGAAGTTCAAGTGGCTGATTAGGAGAATATGTCAGGGGATACAACCTTAGACATCATTGATCATATGTTATGAATTGGACAAGGATATTCAAGAGAACCCATTTTGAATGGCCAAAGTCTTCCCAATTCTATATTGCTCCAATAATAAATGCATTAACTGATTACCATTTCCCTGGCCTACACATTTCTGAGGACTTGTTTTATCAGTGTGTCTGCCTGCTGTTGTCTTCATGTCCTATGCGTGTTTATATCAATTATGGAAGCCACATTGAACCCCACATATCGGTTCATGCCATCCCCACTTCCACGATACAAAGATACAACCTTCAGTTCTTTTCCGCTTTGTTCTTTCCCATTTGGTTAAATGATTAACCAACTGTCAGTTTGGTTTATTGGTTTAACTAATTTTTCATTTGATTAAGTGATTAACAAGAATGATTAACAATAATGACTTCCCTCAACTTTCTGAACCTTCACACGTCTTCTTGCTCTTTCAGGGCTATTTTATCTCAGTTCACTGAAGAGCAGATGAGTAGATATGAATCATTCCGGAGATCAGGATTTCAGAAATCAAACATGAAAAGAGTATGTTTCTTTGATGTCTCTCCGTGGCTCTTTTTCCTTGTAGGTGATTATGTTTGTCTTCTGGCTACACTGAATCTAGTTTCTGCCTTCTGTGTGGTTTAAAGGGGGGCACACTGGTTGCCAATACTTGCCATTTGGCGGAACTGGTCATTACACATGTTCCATGTGGTTGCCCAGAAGTCAAAATAGTGGGCTTTCTGGGCTGAACAAATTTTTTTTTTCTGGGTATTGTGACTTCAGATAGGCAGTCATCAGCTGATGCAATTCTTGGATGATGTTTGGCTGCACCTCTCTAGATAATTATTTGGGAAAATGACGGCCCAGGACGTGTTTTGATAATTAATACCTTTTAAGGACATGCTAAGAACATTTGTTAATGAACAAAATGTTCTGGGCGGGTATTAATTATCAAAACATGTCCTTGGCCGTCATTTTCCCTAATTATTTTGTATATAAATGTTCTTTTTGGACTGTGCATCAGCTGTGAGCTGTTAGACATTGTATATGCAGATTGAAGCTTCTATGAGTTGCATCAGTTGTGCATTCATAATTGATTTCAACTAGGTTATTTCACTAATGCATTCATTCATAATTGATTTCAACTAGGTTATTTCACTAATGCATTGACTGCTACTTGTGTTGTTTCACTTGCATTGCAGTTGTTAGCAAGCATTACTGGTAGTGCAAAAATTTCCATACCAATGACAATTGTGGTGTCAGGGATAGCAAAACTGTTCGTTGGTGAACTTGTTGAAGCAGGTACACAAACCTTTTTGAGCATTACAAATTGTACATTGATGTCTATCTTCGTATGGACTATCTGAAACCAAAAACAAAGTTCTTGCTCAAGGCAGCACCCCAAATCCGAGCAAGATGCCCCCTTTATCATCCTTTTGGCTTGCCTTTTGCTGACCTGATAGGATTTCATGAAAGCTGCAATGGTATCTTCTTTGATGCTTTTACTGCCCTGGGGCTGAGATTGACTAGCCGCAACAGACATCTTTTATGTCTAAAAGTTGAATAGGTCACCCTTTTCTCATATTTGCAGCCAGAATTGTGATGTCCGAGAGAAATGAGAGTGGGCCAATCAGGCCCTGCCACATGAGGGAAGCCTATAGAAGATTAAAACTTGAAGGCAAGGTTCCAAAAAGATCAGTTCCTAGGCTTTTCAGGTAGATTGACCTGGAGGCAACTTAATGGGGTAATGCTCTTCTACTTTTAGCATTTCGTCCTTGTATCTGAATCCTTTGTGCTTCATTTTTGCATTAATTGCATGTATTAGGCTCTGAATCCTATGTGCTTCATTTTTACATTAATTGCTTGTTTTAGGCTGGTTGCTTTAAAGCCTTTGGCCTAGCCAGTTGGCTAGCCTCTTGCCCTATCCATGTACAGCTCCATGATTCCAACTTCCCTCGATTTTTCGTGTTGGAAAGGCAGCTAGAATATTGCTGGCTGTGTCAGTGATAAGCAGGCAGAGAAAAAGCATTAAGGTTGTCGCCATGTTGGATTCGGTGGGAAAAAATGGTTAAATAGTAGCTTGAGAAATAGAATGGATATTCATTCATGACAAATACGATGCCGTTTGTAGTACTTATGACTGAACCTGATAAATTAACTGTCGTGAATGTAAGATTGTGGTTCAGTTTCTGTACTTTGTAGACAGTTATTGATTTTGATCACCAGTTGCTAACTGTTATGTTTATTTTAGTCTTGTATATATTTGAGGAAGGCTTTCATAGACTATCAAAACCACAGACCACAAGTTATCAGTACAGTTTGTATTAAAAAATTGTCTGTTGACATAAAAAAGACATAAATATTGTATTGACGATTTTTGAGAAGAGATAAAAACCTGCCCTAATTCCGTTGTTTCCTTTCTCTTTGAACTTAGTAAGGTGATGCAGGGCAGTGGGAACATTTAGGAGTTTATGGGGCATCAAAGTATGGTTGGTTTGTAATGATTAAAGAGCGGGAGGTGAGGGATTAGACGCAAGTCCTCCAAATATTCCCCTCAAGATTCTTGTCATTCAAATTGAGTGTAACAGTATTGGTGATTCTTCAGGCGCGGTTGGGTGGTCAATTCACTTAGATTGGAAGGGTAGAACTTCAGTCCCGTTCCCTCCCTGGGCCTCCATTTCATCAGAAGAGCCCTAAACATTTGTGTGCTCGCGTGCGTGCGAGAGTTAATAATCCTATGTTTAGTTTTGGATTTGATTAATTTTCGCCTTTCAGGTTTTCTTTTGTGTTTTGCTTCTATTTCTATTTTGGGATTGGACGTGAAGCTGAATGTTTGTTGTGGTGCTATATCAGTACTAATTTGAAGATTCGCATCACAATTAGGAGGGTACAGCTTCATCTGGTGTTGTTCAGGCAAAGGGGAAAGCATCTCCACTGCCACTGTTGAGGAAAAGAAGGCTTTGTGTGTAGATGCTGAACCAGAAGATAACTAGTTTAATAGCGAGTTTGTCATTAGGAAATCCGCTATGGAGGCCTGCCTTGTTATTTCAACAGACAATAATACAATATAGATTACACTTGGTGTGTTAATAAGGCTTGATTTTTATGGTAAAATCAGATTTTTATAGCAGCTCATTATTCAATGAAAGTAGGGAATTGAGTTACCACCTTCATGGTGATGAAAGGACTATTTCTTAATTCACAGAAAAATGCCAGAAATTATTTAAGTATTTTCACCGATAGCTTTTGAGAAGTCATGGCTGAATACCGTCCTTCAGCTGGGGCCCTATCAAAGCTGCACAAAACTTTGCATTGATTGGCCTACAACGAGAATTGACATCACGCGGGTGAGAGTAGGCTTCCTGAGGCAATAATGGCAATTGGTGGTCAAGTAACCACTGTTTCCACCACAAGGGATTAGGATACTCCAGTACTTAAGAGACTTGATGTTGCCATTGAGAGATTGAGTTGTTGCAAATGAAAATTTACGCTTCTCATTCTCTGGATAAGCCCCTTGTTTCTTGGCAGCCCTCGATTGAAAATACAAAGAGTGACTGAATTGGGTTCAGAACAAATAGCTAGCTGCACATTTTACTTCACTTCCAGTAACGCAAAGATCAGCTTACTACTGTCGGTTAAAGTTGCAGAAGCTAGTGGTACCAAAAATGGCGGGGGCTCCTGCCAATCCTGGAACGTGTGCAAGATGCTGATAGTGGTTTTGAGGCAAGAAGTATGTATCAGAATAATATTAGGGCTAGATACGATTGTTCAACACATTACATGCTCAAGCAATAGCCAGCTTGATTTACAGGGTCATGACCTAAATAAGATGAGTAAAGTACAAATGATGTAATAGCATACTGGGGTAATTTTAGAATGCGTGAGTGGCCCCAGTATAGCTCTACAAAATCCCGTTGTATGTGGTTTCTAAACACAAGTACACTGGGCTCAAGTGCCTGCAGTGATCTTCCGAGCAAAAACAGAACCTTCTTTAAAAGATCTTGGCAAATCCAGCCGATTCATATGTTCTCCCTTGATTACAGCAACCACAACTTCAAGATTTCAACCCGCTCCTGCCTTCCTTGAGGCTCTACATGTGAAGCAACATAAAAGCACAATGAATACCAACATCACTGTGATTAGGGAAAATCATTAGGATTAAGGAGCTTGAGACAAACCAGCCGCTTGAAAGATCTACTTTGTCCAGTTTTCTTTGCTTTCTCTTTATCTGGTTTGGCACGATCCAGAGCCTAAATACAATACAGTGAAATACGCATATAAGAGTTCTCCCTAAACAACAAACTGATAATTCAAGAAAAAGGTTTGCATCTAAAACAGCCATAGCACGTACGTTAAAAGAATAAGTCAATAGATGAATGGCATATAAGCACCATGTGGAAGCCATCATGCATCTCATCCACTCAACACAAAAAGAAGAGACACTCAAACACCAGCGGATTTTGCTTTAGCTAAACCTCACTCCTTTCCAAGTTACTACTAGGGAGAAATTTAGTGATTCATTGGATTTAATGTGCACGCTAAAGTGGTTTGAGGTAAGGGGAAAATTCACTAACCTCCAGTCAGATTTACCAAAAGGGTGTGGCCACCATGGATTGTACAAGGGAATAAGTACTTTAGAACTAGCATTTAGTTAGAGGAATATTTCCGATTAGTATAGACTGCCCAGAATATTACATTGTCTTCATTGCTTTGTTTTTCTTTTCTACACGCTCCCCTGCATCAATCTCATTGCCGTTACTGGAGAGGAAACATAATCTCTGTTCTGAATTTGACTAAGCTATAGAGGAAAAAATAGCAATAACGATTATCCCCTTTTTGGAAAAAGAAACGAGAAATGGGCCAGGTATCCTGATCAACAACATAACAACATAACGGAACCCATCTAATCCCCAATCATTGGGGGTATGGGCGGGGGATGATTGGAGACAGACCTAACCTTTGGCAATATATGCACAAAGTGGCTGCTCTTAGAATACCACTGGAACAGTGGCCCACTAGCCCCCCTAAACCTCCAAGAACCGAGGAGCTACAACCGAGGAGCTACAGGGACGTTTTGTTGTAGAACCATACCCCCAAATCAAAGCCAAATGGCATTAGAGAGGGCCGGCCTAGAGACCCAAATCAATTTATGTGCACATTACCAAGCTTCCTTCATTGATAGTCCAGAGCATCGGTATGCACAACGTCAGGTATCCTAATGAAAAGCATAAAAATGGATCCCTTGCAACAGATATACTTGAGTCTACCTTCCTGAGTGCCTTTTGCCCAAACCAGTCATCTTTGATCCAGTTTTAGTTTTGGATCAGCTGCTTCATTTTCCTTCTAACAGTATCAACCTCGTCAAAACCCCGCGCAACTCTTGCTTCCTATCCATGACCATATTTTCGCCCCTCGTCTATAGTAAAGGAATAGTGATGTTTCTTTTCACCAACCACATGCCGTTTACAGTAGATTAAAGGTTGCTTGCGACGAAATATTGTTTTTTTATACATGTCGGAAGATATTACGATCCTTCATTATCATTTGAAAATCTGTTTTCTGTTGTGGATTTTTGAAGATGCTGAAAACACTACCCCTGTGTCCTGTTTTCTATTCCCTGTTTACGTTTGTGGGAAACGTCTTCCAAAATAAGGGTGTTTTAAGTACTGCTAGAAATAGGTTTCAATGTTTTCTTCACAAACCAATCTCTGATTTTGAGAACTACAGAAACATGGAGTAAACTTTGTGGTGCACTTAAAACATCTCCCAATGGTTCTCTATTTAGTTCTCTATGTAGTCAAACATGATGTATAAATAGTGCATAGTGCTAACTGCTAATGTAGAACAGAACAGTCGTTGCCTAGAAACATTGAACAACTAAAGAGAGCAAAGAAAAAAATGCCCAAGGACAATATTTGTTACCTGAATCAGGGACTCCACACGCCGCCTCATTCGAGTGTGCATGAATCCTTCTGAGCACTAAATGGAAATTTGCACCATAGATTTGGATCAAACAAAACATCTGTATGACCTAAAGCTAATACTTTAAAAGCATTAACAACCTTAACAGTAAAGCAAACAGTGGTCTTCCTTGCCAGCACGCCAGCTACCCCAAACAAAGCGGCAGCTGACTTGCTGGGAAAAAATAAAGAGAAAAAAGAAAAGTAGTGGCAGGATCACAATCACAAACATATGGAAAAACTTATTCACAAAATACATAATGAGAGAGAGTACAAAGGAATGACGGAGCATATGAGTAGAAAAACCTCACCTTTACATGATAATTGACATACGCATGAAACGTCGATAAATTCCAAACTGTTTTGTCAAGTTTTATGCCTTCTACGTGGCGTGGGAAAAGGACTGTATGGGTAAAACACATTATAAGATTTACATAGCGGGGAAATTCATCTTATGGAACTGTATTGAGTTGTTGATGATACCAAAAGAGACAAATCCGGCATTTGCAAACAACACCTCAACAGCCACACCCTTTAGTTCTAAGGGAGGAGAAGGAGACCATGAACAAGGAGGGGCATTGACAAGTCCAGCTGTACGTCTTGCTTCCACAAACTCCTGATTGACAACCAAATTTAAAGGACTGAAACGGTAGGGACGCAAGCAATAACCTCAAACATGAAGCAAAAATCAGAAGCACAACTACTTTATGATGCATAAAGTATGCACAAGGCTTGCAAAAGTTTGGTATATGATGTCATCCGCTACTACTAAAATCTAAGAAGCACGGACACATCTCCAGGCCTTTCATATCTGCATTGCGGACGTTTCGGACACAAACATGCTCGGACATGTTCCCGACGTGTGAAAATATGCGTCCGAATATTTAATTGTTTTTTCCTGAGACGGACACGTTTTGGATATGTACCAGACAGGTGGACATGTATTGAACACCACCTCCTAATCTCATTTCTGTTCATTGCGATTTTCTTATCTTTGCTTTGGAAGAAATAACATATTTACATGATATAGAAATTTTATACATAAAAATATGTATATGAAGAAATTTATTTGTGTATGTACTGTATCAACCAACGTTTCCGTGTCCTAGTTTTTGGAGGAAAAAAAAACATGTCCACGTATCCATGCCGCGTCGTGTTCGTGTTTGGCATCCGTATTTGTGCTTTTTAGCTAAAAATAACTCTCCAACAATGTAAGAGAGGAAAATGAGCGATTCATGTAAACTGCTCATATAATGTAACAAAAATCATAACCATGTCTCTCATCTCAGAATAATTATGTCCTTCTACAGTGCTCTTGACGTTGACAAAGAGTAATTGTTATATAAAACATCAGACCTTAACTCTCGAGGAAGACAAACTAAACACCTATCCACACACACGCCATTATGGTTCAAAGTAGAGGTGTTTGGTCATCGATGCAGGGACCAGAAACTTGGCACGGGCAAGAATCTCATGGTGGTATAGGGCAATAGGCAGAGATATATGTAGAAGGCCCTAAAAGTTTGGAAAAACATGAAATTTCAAAACAAATAAAGGATCTAGATCAACTCATAAGGTAAACAACACACCCTTTCACAGAGTTCACATTGCTTAAACTCTCAGTGAAGGCATGACAGTTTACTCTACTACAAGTTCAGACAGTAATCAAATGATACACATACACTTAAACAAGCCAAATATAGGACAACACAATCCTTATCCTCAATAATCCCATCAAATTGGTGGTTTTACATCTTGGCCCAGTAGCCGTGATTGAGCGACAAATTGTTATGATATTACACGACAAAAAGCAATATCTGCGAGTCAGCTGATAAATGCTTATACGGACCGAACACGTACATCTATGACGTTATAACTGGAACTGGGTTGCAATACCAGAAAATACACTACTTTAGCCGAGAATGGATGACTCTAGTGAGTACTCACTGTCTCAGCCAAAATATTGAATCATGCCAGTAACTGCAACCCAATTACCCAGCACATGTAATTAATAACATGTGGTATACTACAGGAACAGTACACTATGATTGTATCTTAATTTGCACCCTAAGACCTGGCACCAACACAAAGAATCATCTCAACAAAATGACCATTCCTAGTAGTTTTAGCAACTGAAAAACTATAGGGCCAGATAACAATGGTATTATAATGACTAGTAACCTTTGATAAGATACTCGTAGTACCTGCAGGAATGAAGTTGCAAGAACAGTATCTATGGAATCCTTGAATCTCATAGGAAACACCACAGTAACCTTTTCTGCCTGCCGTAATCAATCGAAATGAGTCAGTAAGCTCTCTTTTACAGATACTAACATGACGCCATGCAAGAAAAAACATACTACCATATTACAACCTCGATACAGTCCATAATAGTATTTATACAAGGGACTTATATGCACTATCAAGAAAAAGAAGAAAAATCAAGTATATTTGGGGACAAATGAAAAGCAGCAGAACTAGCACAAATGTCACTTGTCCATCCAAAAATATAGAGTTGCCAAGATAAACTTACCTGCGGAATAAGGAAAAAAGATTCTGTAGGCCTATGCACAAGGGCAACAAGACCATCCATATCTGGAGCAACAGTCCTTGAAGCAAGATGCTTTAGCATTACTCTTAAGGGGGCACCCATTACTACTTCCCTCAGAGATGCAATCTTTACCAAAAGACTAGTTTTGGTCTCTGCAAAAACCCATGTACAGGAATAACTGTCAAGAGTGCACCATTAACACGGGGAAGGAATACATCCCAAACTCAGACAACAAAGTTGGATAGCCGTAGATCAAAATGTCCTACTAAAGAACAAATTACAAACAAAAAGTGAGGAACTTGCCACCGTTAGAGTCAACTGAGATGAACTTATATATTGAGCTTATTTGGATGCAGAAGAGAATGGGAAAACATCATGCATGAGAACATGCACTTTACAAGGGATTTAATCAGGATTTCGGGCACCCCCATTAACCGCTCACGTTCAACAAAGTGGTGACTGGAAAAAGGTACAATGATGGTGCGATACAATAGGATTAAAATAGCATGCTCAATCAACTGACTTGTACTTGGGAAGGGGGGAGATCAAGGAAAATAGTTGAAATTGTTCAAGAAAGTAGTTGGAGAAGGCCACTCTGCATGACACCCCTACAGTTGGCTACAAAGACTGTTTCAAGAAAAATCAATTCCTCAGTTTTCGGTGAAGTTGCAAAAGAGAATTTCTTCGTAGATTTCTTCTTTAAGCTAAAAAGAACAATTATCCATGTCTAAGCTTAAATACAGAATCACACAAAGAGACAATCTGGCCACCTGAAATCTATTAGTTGTTGTTGATCATCTATAATCCTTAAAAATTGTTCGACAATGCGCTCTTTATCTCGAGTTTCTTTAGGCAACTTTCTAAGATGATTAATGATTCTACTCCTTTCTTGTAGGGTGTTTTCTATACCTTATTTTGGCTGATTAACATACCTACAAGCTAAGAAGCACAGATACGGATATAGGATACGGATACAATATGATACGGATACGCGGATGCGTGATTTTTTCAAAAAGAAAGATACGATACATTGGGGGATACGTTGAATATAAAATTAAATAAAAAATATATTATATATAATTTTTAATTCCTAAAATTTCATTAATGATTAAAGTTTTTCATTACACAAGTTCACTATTTCACATGCCGAGAGGGATATATTCACGTATAGTTATATATATATAATTGTATCTATATAGTTATCTATATATTTACATACAACGAGAGAGAGAGAGATGAGAGACTTACAAGGTCCTCAAGAGAGGATATTGTCGGTGTGTTTCTAGTGTCGATTGGTAGGGGAAAAAGAAAAATATAGTCCTACTTGCAATTTTAACCCATATATTTTAAGTAATAACATATTTACCCTCGCGTGTGTCCGAAACATATCCGAGCATATCCAACACGTATCCGCGCGTATCCAAAACATATCGGATACGTATCCGGAGTGTATCCAAGAGTATCTGCGCGTATCGGGATACCCAAAAATAATTCTAAAAGCAGAATACTTTAAAAAAACGTATCGGATACGTATCCAGAGAGTATCCGATAGTATCGGTATCCGATACGGATACGATACATGATACGGAGACCAAAATAGAGTATCCGTGCTTCATAGCCTACAAGTTTCGGCAACTTAATGTTGTCTTACCATGTGGCTAAACATGTAATATCTAATTTGTTATCCAAAGCCTTATTTAGGTATCCCTTTGCATGACTTTTCCTTTTTACATCATCAAGCGTTCTTCAGTGTTCAAATTTTCTGCACATTTTTGTTGTGACCCAAAATAAATAACAAAAAAACAAAAAAGCTAATACTAACAAAAACAATTCAGGAGGCAACAAAAAAAGATGGACAGTGTAGATGAAAATGGTATTCAAACTGATTCTGTATATTCCACCATAGCCAATGGCCGTAGAAAGCTTCTAGTGCCCATCAAAACAAACTCACTAGACCTTCATCTGGAGGAAGTTTAGTTAAATTCAACTTCACGGTGAGATTAAAGCTGTCTCTTGGAGGATCAAGAATTTGTATGACCGGACCATACGCAGCTTTTACAGCTTCTATGGCTCCAAGAGGAAGTCCCCCAAAGAAAACAGTTTCTGGAGGCGGGGTGGGTAATGAGACAGATAGCAGCAGGAGATGCGGACTCTTTATTGATGCCTGCAATATATTTTGTAAATCAGATTTGCAGAATCCATTGGAGTTTTCGGTACATCCTGGTATGAATAAAAAGACCACCCTATTAACAAAGTGCATGAACCTATGCAAGATTCCCATCAAGCCACTGGTGTACAGTGTTTCTCTTTATACCATAGATGCATGAAAAGAAAAGGTACCAAGTCGTTGACTCACCTGAATATGGTAGCGAATATCACCAAATTCAACCCAGTTGCAATCCAATTCAACACCTTTATCAACACTACATAACGAGGAAAATATCAGCATGCTGAAACAGGTGGCACTTGCTACGTAACAAATACTAGTTTAAGTTGCTGATACATTCTCAGTAATCGTCGAACCAAAAATGTGGCAATAAAAGGTACGAGCACTAGCACAATCCAAAAGAAAGGGAGGGTTGATACTATCCGGTAGGCCAACGATAGTGCAGTCCTAAACTATATTGTGGAGGCTAACTTGCCAATTGGCCACGACTTATCCAATTATTTAGTCTCACTCTAAATTTTGATCCGTGCCCAAAAAAGAAGAATTCGGTAGTTTAGGTTGTTGGGATGAAATCTGTTTAAGCTGAACGCGAACCGAGATGCGCGCGGGCCAGCCTTTTTAGGGTTTCAGTCTATTGTATGCTTATGATATAAAAGCAAAACTAGGGCAGCCTCCTTTTTTGTAACTCTGACATATTTTACATCATAGTGAAACACCCCAGCACCCCGTGGACGTACGATTGAGTTCATCGCTCAAGTCGGAACCACGTAAAAATCTCTGTGTCTCTCTTCTCTCTGTTTGTGATTGTTTTCTCTTCGTTGGTTTGTTCTTCGATTGTGTGTGTGTTGATTGTGGGTTTGCGCGCTCGAATCCCCAACAACTGGTATCAGAGCTCCGGGTTAGGAGATCTAGGGTTTCACGCAATGGCAGAAGACAAAGTCAAGATCGAGAAGTTCAATGGTACGAACTATGCTTTCTGGAAGATGCAGATGGAGGATATTCTGTATCAGAAGGATCTATATCATCCGATCAGCGGCATTAAGCCAGAAAGCATAAAACAAGCAGATTGGGATATTTTGGATCGCAAAGCTTTGGGGACTGCGCGATTAACTCTCGCGCCGTCGGTTGCGTCAAATATTGCCAAAGAAAAGACTACAGCAGGTTTGTTCAAAGCCCTAGAAAAGATGTATGAAAAGCCTTCAGCGGTGAATAAGGTATTCTTATGAAAAAGTTGTTTAACCTAAAGATGCCTGAAAATTCTAATGTTGCTGAACATCTCAATGAATTTAATACAGTCACGAATCAGCTAGAATCCGTGGGTATTAATTTCGATGATGAAATTAGAGCTCTTGTTTTACTATCAAGTTTGCCAGAAAGTTGGAATGGACTTGTCGTGGCAGTAAGCAATTCTTCCGGGTCTGAAAAGATAAAACAGGAGGATGTTGCTGGTTTGATATTAGGCGAAGAGGCTCGAAGGAGGGTATCGGGTGAGGATACTGCTTCGGGTTCAGCATTGAGTACAGAGGATAGGGGCAGGTCTGCGAATAGGGGAAACAACAAGAATAAAAACAAGGGTAGAGCGGCTTCAAAGAACAAAGGCCGTAATAAATCTCGAGGAGGAGATACGAAGACTGAGGAGTGCTTCAACTGTGGTCAGAAGGGGCACTGGAGGCGAGATTGTAAGGCACCGGTAAAGCAGCAGAACGGGAAAAATCAAGGGGGTAAGAACACTGCCTATGTATCTGATGAGTCTGATAATGATTGCTTGATTTGTTCGCTGGATTCTCGCAGTGAGTCTTGGATTGTAGACTCTGGAGCCTCATTCCATGCTACTCCACGTATGGATGTGTTACAAAATTATGTGCAAGGAAATTTCGGCAAAGTGTATTTGGGCGATGATGAAGCTTGCAGCATAGTTGGGAACGGAGATGTACAGATTACTCAGACAGACGGGACAATTCTGAAATTGAAGAATGTTAGACATGTGCCTAGTCTAACACGGAATCTTATTTCAGTGGGTCAGTTGTCAGAGGGTGGAGTTGTTAAATCATTTTCTTCAGACACATGGAAGATGAGCAAGGGGGCCTTGACTCTTGCTCGTGGTAAGAAAGATGGAACCCTCTATGTATCTACAGGTACATATAGTAGCATCGAGGTGGCAGCAAAAGGGATTGATTGCACTACGTGGCATCGTAGGCTGGGTCACATGAGCGAAAAGGGGATGAAAGTAATGTTGTCAAAGGGGAAATTGCCGGGTTGTAAATCGCTGGACTTGGAGTTCTGTGAGGATTGTGTTCTCGGGAAACAGAGGAAAGTTAGCTTTACGAAGGTGGCTAGGACCTTGAAAACAGAGAAGCTGGAGCTTGTGCACACCGACGTGTGGGGCCCTTCTAAGGTAACCTCTCGTGGTGGTGCTAATTATTTTGTTACTTTCATTGATGACGTACTAGAAAATTGTGGGTTTATTTTCTTAAACATAAGCCTGATGTGTTCAGTGTCTTTAAGAATTGGAGAGCACTAGTTGAGAATGAAACAGGAAAGAAATTGAAGTGTCTAAAATCAGATAACGGTGGCGAGTATTGTAGCGATGAGTTTGAGGCTCATTGCGCTGCAGAAGGGATTCGTAGGATAAAAACGGTCCCAAGAAAGCCAAGGCAGAACGGAGTTGCTGAACGCATGAATAGGACGATCCTAGAGGGTGCGAGAAGCATGAGGTTACATGCTGGGTTGCCTAAGCAGTTCTGGGCTCATGCAGTAGATACGGTCGTGTACTTGATCAACAGGGGACCTTCAGTTCCTTTGAATTGTGGATTACCAGAAGAGGCTTGGACAGGTAAAGAGGTAAATTTATCCCATTTACGAGTTTTTGGTTGCATTGCTTATATGCATATTGAACTGGCAGAAAGGGGTAAACTTGATGCTAAGTCTTGTAAGTGCATGTTCATAGGCTATGGTACTGATAGCTATGGTTATAGGCTGTATGATTTTGAAAATCAGAAAACACGCAGGAGTGTGGATGTGGTATTTAATGAATCTGCTCTGTATAGAAACAGGAACAGTCAACCCGAGGAGGCTGAGGAAAATTCAGACTTGGTAGAGTTTGAAGGGATCCTAGACAGCAAAGTCCTGCAGCCTCAAGATATTAATACCCAATCCATTCCACAGGAAAATCCACAGACTCCCCCTCCTAGGAGGTCTACACGTGTTGCTAAACCTCCAATACGTTATTCTCCATCTTTACATTATTTGTTGCTAACAGATAGTGGTGAACCAGAATGTTTTAAAGAAGCATTGCAGGTTGAGACCAGGGAGGAGTGGGAGCACGCCATGGATGATGAGATGGATTCTCTCTCATCAAACCAGACTTGGGAATTGGTTCAGTTGCCCAAGGGGAAAAGAGCTTTGCACAACAAATGGGTTTACAGGATTAAGGAAGAATCTGATGGTAGCAAACGGTTCAAGGCAAGGTTGGTAGTGAAGGGTTTTGAGCAGAAACCAGGTATCGACTTCACTGAAATTTTTTCACCTGTTGTGAAGATTTGTACTATCAGATGTGTTCTTAATATTGTGGCTGTTGAGAACTTGCACTAAGAGCAGTTAGATGTCAAAACTGCTTTCCTTCATGGGGACTTGGAGGAGGATATCTATATGTATCAGCCAGAAGGTTATGTTGTGGAAGGAAAAAAGAATCAAGTATGCAAGCTTAAGAAGAGCCTGTATGGGTTGAAACAGGCTCCCAGACAGTGGTATAAAAAGTTTGATACTTTTATGACTAATACTGGTTTTAGTAGGTGTCATGGGGATCACTGTTGTTACTTTAAAAAGCTTGGTACATCGTATCTCATACTTTTGTTGTATGTAGATGATATGCTTATTGCAGGTTCAAGCATGGATGAGATTGTGAATCTCAAGGCACAACTGTCCAAAGAATTTGCAATGAAGGATTTGGGTTCTGCGAAGAAAATCCTTGGGATGCGAATTAGTAGGGACAGAGCAAGGGGAAATTTGAAGTTGTCACAGGAAGAGTATGTTAAAAAGGTGCTGAAACGTTTTAACATGGAGAATGCTAAGCCAGTTAGCACACCTTTGGCAAGTCACTTCAAGCTTTCAAGTGAAAAGAATGCAGTAACTGATGAAGAACAGAGCTACATGGCAAGTGTTCCATATGCCTCGGCAGTAGGCAGTTTGATGTATGCCATGGTTAATACAAGGCCAGACATTGCTCATGCAGTGGGAGTTGTCAGCAGGTTCATGGCAAATCCGAATAAGGAGCATTGGGAAGCAGTCAAGTGGATTTTGCGGTATCTGAAAGGTACTACGGATTTAGCTTTGTGTTATGGGGGTTCTGATATTTGTCTGCAAGGTTTTGTGGATTCAGATTTAGCAGGGGACATTGACAGCAGGAAGAGCACTACTGGGTATGTGTTTACTTTGGGGAGTGCAGCAGTCAGTTGGGTCTCACGGCTACAGAGAATAGTGACTATTTCCACGACAGAGGCAGATTATGTTGCAGCCACGGAGGCGTGCAAAGAGATGGTATGGTTAAGGAGCTTCATGAAAGAGTTGGGTAAAGAGCAAGACAAATGCAGATTGTTCAGTGACAGTCAGAGTGCTATACATCTGGCAAAGAATGCAGCCTTTCATTCGAGGACCAAACATATCGACATAAAGTATCACTTTATTCGCTCTCTGTTGGAGGAAGGACAGTTCACTTTGGAGAAAATTCACACAACTGAAAATCCGGCAGACACGTTCACGAAGGTGGTTACTGTGGGGAAGCTGAAGGCTTGTTCAGCTTCCGTGGGTCTCCAAGCTTGAGTGGGTGACTGGGTGCTGGTGGTATTTATGATTGGTGATATCTGAAGATGACAGTTGATATTTGGGGGTGCCGCTGTAAACAGTTTTCAAGTGGGAGAATTGTTGGGATGAAATCTGTTTAAGCTGAATGCGAACCGAGATGCGCGCGGGCCAGCCTTTTTAGGGTTTCAGTCTATTGTATGCTTATGATATAAAAGCAAAACTAGGGCAGCCTCCTTTTTTGTAACTCTGACATATTTTACATCATAGTGAAACACCCCAGCACCCCGTGGACGTACGATTGAGTTCATCGCTCAAGTCGGAACCACGTAAAAATCTCTGTGTCTCTCTTCTCTCTGTTTGTGATTGTTTTCTCTTCGTTGGTTTGTTCTTCGATTGTGTGTGTGTTGATTGTGGGTTTGCGCGCTCGAATCCCCAACATAGGTCTCATCCTTAATTTTGGATGCATCAAGTACGATCCTGGTTGGAACATCCATCGCCTATGGCCATCATTCCCCACTTTCGATCTCCTATGGCATAGTAAAAAGAAGACAAAAGAATAAAGTACCTTGAATCTCAAGTCTTAAGCAAATCCTCATTTTGACTCTTCATGTCCACTCATGCAGAATTAGATTCTAATGCCCATCATGTTTTTATGCTGAGTCTTCAAAAAACAATGCAATTCCATTTGTAGCTCCAAATTACACTTTTCCGGTTTCTAATCCTCTGTTAATTTATTTCCTCTTTCAAATAAGTTGGGTTTTCAAGCCCCTATGCCACCTCAAGATCACAAACCCAAACCCAATGCAGCTGACCAAAACCTAACCGAACCTCCCATGCCCGACTAGTAAAAACATATCTTAAATAGTTATAAATTTTTTAAGCTGCCAAAATATCAAACAATGGAAAGGATAAAACACTAAGAACAGTTGCCCAACGAACACCACTACAAGGTTTGGAAAAAGTAAGATGTACGCGAATGCAGTCTTTCCCTAAGTCACATGATCCTTCAGTGTGACCCTTGCTCACGCTCTCAATCCTCGCTCCCACAAATTTTATTAGCATGGGATGTTTCTGGGGACACTTTCTCACTTGTGTTCCCGTTTTCGCTTTTGCTCATTCTCATGCACGCGTATTATGTGACTAAGGTCTTATCCAGGCCGAAGTAAAGACCTTCAGGAGGAAGAACAACTCTTCTGGGCGCCCTACCTAAGCATTACGACAATATCAGAGGAACATCAATCCGAAGAGGAAGCTCCCGGACTTTGGGTGGTATCAGAGGGTTAAGAGGGACTGCTCTCGCATTTCTTTCATTAGAAAACTCTAGTTCGTGATCCGTGGAAGGCTTTGATCTTCTCTTCCCGATTCCTATACCATACGCATCTATCCTCATCTAGAGCAATGCTGTGTCCACCTTCTTTAGTCTTTCTTTAAATAGGCCCTTAGGCCTAGCTAGGACCGATCGAGGCCTCACTGCACAGGTACCTACGTGGTGGGTTGAGATTGTTTTCGTGTATGGAACCAATGAGCCAGCTCGAAAATGGAGTAAACTAGTTAAAATCCTAAGCAAGAAATGGAAATGCCTCTCCTAATGTGTTGCAAATTTCCAATTTTTACGGTTTAGAGGAAGTCCATAGTTACCGACCGAAGAAAACGGAATCAACCCATCTGCGAGGAGAATAAGGAAAGAAGGGAACACTTACTTCTGAACCCGATTTGACAAGATCTCTAGAAGATACCTCGAATGAGACTGCAAAAGTATCATCACACAAACTCTCTCTCTCTCTCTCTCTCTCTCTCTCTCTCTCTCTCTCGAAATCCAGCTATCCAGGGACCTCCGTCGGAATATTAGAGAAAGCTTGACTATTGCAGGGTCTCAGGTGACGTCTACTCCGTTTTCTTTATTTTACTCAAAACCCTTTGATTTAACGATATTAGCATCCGAAACAGCCCTCGAAATTTATTCGCTAAATTCTACGGGGCGTTTTTTTTTTTTAATTTATTCTTCTTTCAATACTGTAGTTAACGGGAGTTAATGAGATATTAGTAGACGGGAGGTTTAGAGACTATTCATAGTCCTGAAAGAGGTTATTCATAGCTTTGAAACCCTAAATCCTGCCGCTTGTGAGGCTCAAATTTAGGCCACCACGAAGGGGGACATGAATTTTACCAGTTGTGCTAGCTTTACAGTTCGCTAAATTCTTTGTTGACCCTCTCAACTATTTATTGTTTGTTTGGAAGTTGTGGAAAATAAGACAAAGAAAAAAATTTCTTCCTCATTGTTTGGTTTGGAGAAAAATGAAAGAAAATAGAAAAATCTAGAATTGTGCACAATATAATTGTCATCTCTATTTTTCTTCCACTTTCCTCAATTTTCAAACACAAGTTTACTTTTTGTCTAATCCGTCCTTATTCTATCAACTAATCACATTGAGTCCTTAATTTTTTTCAAAGTCTAATTTTAATTTTTGTCTTTTTGTTAGACCTAAGTGGTTGTACTTTTTAAAATGGTAAAGAAATTAGAGGGAATTGTTATTTGCAACCATTGTAGTTTGATCAATTTTAACTTTATAACCGTTTATTTTATTATTGGACGCACGCAACCCTTGAGCTTAAGATTAAAGTGAGAACTAATATCATTAACAGAACAACGAAAGGCTACATATACATACACATATACATCTAACTCGTTGGCAATGCTAGGCACCATTAGCATTAGAAATAATACCCAAACCGTTAAGAATTCTTTGAAGTCCAGTACAAAATAGCTTCACATATTGGCAAGAACTCATTGAAGACCATGTTCTTTTTCATCACCGAGTCATCATTGTTGATATTGTTGCCGTTCGTTTGAGGATATCAGCATAGGGTTCCTTATCCACTTTTACTTAGTATTTCACATATGATAATAGAGAGAGAGAGAGAGAGAGAGAGAGAGAGAGAGGATTAGGGTTTTAATTTGCTTTTGGGCTGTAAGAATCTTTTGTAATTCCAATGCCGTACAACCTTAGTCTTTGTTTGTCTCATTCAATCTGAACAATTAAATTTAGAGGGTAATTTCTTGCGTAACATCATGTCCATAGATAGATACACAGTATATTAGCACCTTACAGTTGGCGACAACTTTTTCCTCATTAATTAATCACCGGAAGGAGTAACGATAATGGGCCTCAACGCCAGTAATGAAACAGTCGTCTTCGTGCAGTGAATAGACTGGGAAATCCAAAATTAGACTGGGTGAATATTAACTTGGAAAGTTTTAAGCACCAAATAGGAAGAAATTGAACTTTAAGGGTAAAAGTGACATTTATAGCCAAATTTGTTCCATCAAATCAAAACTTGAGAAGTGATAATAACAAATAAATATTGGAGTATTGATGGTGATGGTATTATTTCTTTCAATCAATCGACCGACGGGGACCTGAAATCACCTCTCCCTTACTTACTTACTTACTTACCTTGTTGTATTCAATATTCATTCAGATTCCGGTGTTGGCAATGGAAGGAGGTAGGCAGTCGAGAAGGTTTGGTCGTCGAACCCTCTTGCCCTTACACGTTAGGCGCCTCTCCCACACTGTTTCCTGTTGGTATGTTGTTTGTTTCTGTTTTCTTGTTTTTCTGTTTTCAGATGTCATGGCATCAGATCACAAGTTAGTACTACAAGTAAGTAGAAAGTAAAGAAGATTAATTGGTGGGCGCAGGTACTGCGACTACAAGACCTCAGCCTTCAATGAACCACTATTCAGGGTCGGCCGAAGACATGCCAGGTTATTTTACTTGTTTCTTGTAGGTCTTAGCCCTTTTGGGTTGCAAGGAAAGGTGGGAAAGAAAAGAAAAAGGAGAATCATATCACTTGTTTGGGTAACAAAAAGAGATGGGATTCGAAGAACAAAAGGCTTACTTGCAACTCAACTAATCACGTGGACCATAAACCCACCGTCTACTAGCGGGGTCCCACTTAAAGCCAGAGCAAATGCTCCGTGTGGACTGACTCCGAAGGAGTTGATAGCGCCTTAGAGGTTTCGAACATGAGACATTAAGAGAGAATAAACCCCTAAGTCTCAAGTCTTGACCACCAAGCCTATCTCTTGAGGTTTCATTGGTCCATTGTTGTTTCTCAATTTTTGTGAGATTTAGTTTGAAAAAACGGTCTTTTATTTTCTCTCCCTTTTTTCGGTTGTCTAATTGCTACTACTGCTAGTTGAATTACTACTGACTGACTCCTTGCGTCAAATTAAGGCTTTTGCGAGTTTGGTTTTCAGTTGGGATCGGTTTTAGTCTAACAGCAATGCTAGGAGTTTATGTGGTAAGACCCAAATTACATATCATGTTTGTTCTGTATCAAATGTATAAGCTACAGTTCCGGTTTATCAGTTTTATTTGCTTTGTATGTGCGGCCAGATTCTTCTATGGGAATCAGCCACACTGCTGCATTTGTACAATGGGAATGCATGGTGGCTTAGCAAGCTTTTGCCCGGGTCCTTGTTTGGGATTTTTCCTTCGGTTAGTTCTCGAATTTTGTACTTCTTTCCTTGTTATTGGACTCATATATGCCCTCTGGATTTCTTGGGCTGCTTATGTAATCTTCTCTAACTTCTTTTGAGTTCAGCATTTTTGTCTACAACACCCATGTCTTCCTTTTTTTGTAATATGTATGCATGAATGTTATGTTGAAATTATCAGCTTCTGCCCCTGTATTTTTTAATCCAAACACAATGCTTTTCACCTGTAGGGTCCCATTAATGTAATCAATGACTGTGGGACAGAGGTTCTGCCCAATTATTGTCATTTGAATTGTTTTCTGCATATAATATATTTGAAAAAAGGGGAGATGAGGAATTTAGATTAAGTTTGGTGAGCTTAATTTGTAAAAGCCTTAGTTTTTCAATAATTAAAGAGCTTTTGATGCATTGATGGCATTGTTTTGCCGCCTGGATGATCCACTTATTTTTAGCTGAAGTAGGCTTCTTTGATATGAAATGTTTGGATGGATGCTAATGAAACTTATTTATTGAAGAAAAAGACAGCTAATAAATTGTTGGCAAGCGTATACATTCTTCTGGTTTATTGCTCACTGATTTGTCTCTCTGATGTCAATTAGAAGGTTTCAACTACCCCATGCCCACCTCAATGTTTGTATGGCCAAGTTTTGATGCACTGTGGAAACATTAAAATTTAGTTGCCCAATACACAACCAAGTTTTAACAACCTATATTATGTTTAGGCATGGCTAGAGTGTTTCAAACTGTAAGTCCCAGACATATTTTTATTGTTCAGGCTTTGTGAAAGACATGTATTTTGTCAGAACTAATCCTTGTACCTTTCTTGTAGAGTTTTTTTTTAGCCTTCTAAACTAAAAGCCACCAAAGCTCCTGCACGTTGTCTTCTATGCAGGTTTTTGGGTTGCGCACAACAGTGGCTGATGTTGGATACATGTGTATATCTACGATAATATCCGTCTCTGCACATGAGTTTGGGCATGCTCTTGCTGCTGCCAGGTTAAGCTTTTACTTCCTTTTCCAATGTCTTTTATTTTCCTTACTACTGTAGTTTACCTTGCTTTTCTTGCCTTTCGTTTTGTAAATTAGACCAGGCGAATGGCATAACTAACTCTTTTTCTCATTTGTTTAAGAAATCTGTGTACCCCAAGTAGGCTTGGATGATCTTATTAAATAGCAATTCTGGGAGCAAATGAATGACGTGGTTGAAGGGATACCTTTTGGGGAGAAGCTATTTATAGGAGGTGATTTCAATGGTCATGTGGGAGTGCATAAGCAAGGGTATGAGACGGTGCATGGTGGCTTTGGATTTGGTGACCTTAACGAAGGTGGTAGGAGGATTTTAGATTTCGCGGTAGCTTTTGACCTTATAGTTGAAAATACTCTCTATAGGAAGTGAGATGAGCATTTAATTACCTTTAAGAGTAGAGCCAATAGAAGCCAAATCGACTATTTTCTTGCTAGAGGTTCAAACTGCTTGACATGTAAGAATTGTAAGGTTATTCCCGGCGAGTGTCTAGTGGCACAACATAGACTTTTGGTGTTAGATATTTGTCTTAAGGGGAATAATAGAAGGAGAATGGCAACTAGATGCCCACGGGCTAAATGGTGGGACCTAAGAGAGGAGAAACTAGAGGTATTTAAGGAAAGAATGTCTCAAGAAGTATGGTAGGGAGTGGAAGGCGATAGTGGCAATATGTGGAATACAATAGCTGATGGTATTAGAAGAATATCGAAAGAAATTCTTGGAGAGTCGAAGGGAAAATGTTCAATTTCTAAGGAGACATGGTGGTGGAATGACGAGGTTCAAATCAGGGTAAAAGCAAAGAAGGAGTGCTTTAAAAAGTGGCAAATGGACCGGAATGTGAAAAATTTTTAGGGTTATAAGCAAGCTAGCAAAGAAGCTAAGAAAGCTGTTGGGGATGCTAAGTTGAAAGCCTATGAGAATTTCTACGCTAGACTCGATAGTAAAGATGGAGAAACGATTATTTATAAATTTGCTAAGCTACGAGAAAGAAAAGCTAGAGACGTTTCTCAAGTTAAGTGTATAAAAGGTATTGATTCGGTGGTGTTGGTTAAAGACGAGGCGATCAGGGATAGATGGACGTCGTATTTCGATAAGTTGTTAAACGAGAAACATGAAGGAGGCTTTGGTGGGGAGGAAGGGTATGTACCTGGTGAGAACATAGAATATTAGTTTTATCGGAGAATATAAAAGTTCAAAGTGGTTAAAGCTTTGAAAAGGATGAAACTGGGTAAGACCTTAGGACCAGATGGTATCCCTATTGAAGTGTGGAAAAGTCTAGGTGACTTGTGGGTGACTTGGTTGACGAAGTTGTTCAACAAGATTATTATGACTAGGAAGATGCCCGACGAATGGAGAAGGAGCACCTTAGTACCTATTTATAAGAATAAATGGGATATTCAAAGCTGCAACAACTGTAGAGGTATTAATTGATGAGTCATACGATGAAGTTGTGGAAAAGAGTTATTGAGCATCGTTTGAGGATGGTGACTACGGTGTCAGAAAAACAGTTTGGGTTCATGCCTGGAAGATCAACCATGGAAGCTATCTACTTATTACGAAGATTGGTAGAAAAACACAGAGCAAAGAAGAAGGATCTCCATATGGTTTTCATAAACTTAGAAAAGACTTATGATAGGGTGCCTAGAGACATCATTTGGTGGGTTCTGGAGAGAAAAGGAGTGGCCAAAGGGTATATCGAGGTGATTAGAGACATGTATGAAGGTGCCGTCACTACCATTAGATCACTAGTAGGGGAAACAAGTGAATTTCCAATCATCGTAGGATTGCATCAAGGGTCAGCCCTGAGCTTGTACCTCTTTGCCTTAGTTATGGATGAATTGACTAGACAATTTCAAGAAGATATTCCATGGTGTATGATGTTTGCAGATGACATTGTCCTCGTAGATGAAAACGTTAGAGGTGTTAATATGAAGCTAGAAATTTGGAGGGAAGTATTAGAGTCAAAGGGTTTTCGGATAAGTAGGAGTAAAACTGAGTATATGGTGTGCAAGTTTAGTGGTTCCAGTAGTGCGCATGAAGAAAGAGTGATGATCAAAGACCAGGATACCAAAGAGTGATCATTTTAGGTATTTAGGCTCAATTATTAGTAGAGATGGAGAGATTGCTGATAATGTGACCTATAGAATCCAAGTGGGGTGGCTCAAGTGGAGAAGCGCTAGGTGTACTATGTAATAAGAGGGTACCCACAAAATTGAAAAGAAAATTCTATGGAACTGCCATAAGACCAGCGATACTTTATGGGACAGAATGTTGGCCTATTAAGAAACAACATGTGAGCAAGATGAGTATAGCGGAAATGAGTAGAATGTTGCGGTGGATGTGTGGTAAGACTAGACTAGACAAGATTAGAAATGAAACAGCTCGTGAGATGGTAGGTGTAGAACCTATAGAGGAAAAGTTGAGGGAAAATAGGCTAAGGTGGTTTGGGCATGTCTACCGTAGACCAGAAGATGCAGTAGTTAAGAGAGCGGATATGATAACTCTAGGTAGCAATGTTATGGGGAAGGGTAGACCTAAATTGACATTAGATGTGTAGTGCGCAAAGATATGAGTATAATGGGTGTGTGTGAACAAGTGGCCCTTAACAGAGCTCAATGGAGAAAACGGATTCATGTAGCCGACCCCAAGTGATTGGGACGCAAGGCTCGGTTTGGTTTGGTTTGGTTTAAGAAATCTGTGTCTGTACAGGCTTGTAGACACGTGAACTTCATCCGTGTAATGTGTGAATAGCATAAATTTCTGGACAACTTGTAAGTATGGTAGAGAATTAAATGATTGCTGTGCTGCTTCTTGTTTTTCTGTATTTTCTCTGAATATTCGATACTCATCCCTGTCCCACCTCAACTCATATTTTGGATGAGGGTGTGGTTTGAGAAGGGCAAGTAATGGAGGGAGAAATAACTGTATCTATGAGTTTATCTTGAAGGTTCAGATCAGTGGTTATCTGGTCTATGTAATACAGATTCGTATGAGACTGTCAGGTGTGAGTCTATATCTAGAGGTGGACACATCACATCTCAAATTAAAGAATTTAGATTGTCTACTTGAAAAAATTAGATCATTGGTATACATTTCTTTTGTGAAAATATAGCCAACAAGTTAGCCAAAAGAAATTGGGCTTCACAACGGCATGCTGTAAATTGATTACAACAACAATAACAGTACCTATGTAATCCCCAATTGATAGGGTACGGGCAAGGGAGGACCGGAGAAATACCTAACCTTTGGCAATATATACACACTAAGTCCCATTTGTTCTCGCACTCAATCCTCACTCTACGCTCCTGCCCTCAATCTTCTCTCTCAAATTTTAGTAGTTTGGAATGTATTTGAAAGACACTTTCATGGTCGCGCTCGACCATTATGGGACTAAGTACGCTCAAAGTGGCTGCTTTGAAAAAGTTTTACCTTTGAAATAGCGGCCCACTATACCTCCAAAAATCCAGAAACTAAAGGGACTTTATGTCGTGGAACTATGCCATCAAATCACTTTCTGTGCTCGAGCTGAGTTCTTCTAAACTTAACTTAAATCTTCGTTTTGTGTGTTTCGTTTGTCTTTTTTTGAATTTTTGTTAGATTCGCTTGGATTTTTTGGATTAATCATCCGCCTTGACGAGAGGAGTCTAAAAAGTACAAAATTATGACCAAAAGCAAAAAAAAGTTCACTAAAGACCAAAAAAAAAAAAAAAAAAAGTACCAATCAATTGTCTTTGGACCTTAAGCACTGTCTTATTTGAATTTTTTCAACACCAGTCCATATTTTTATACTTTTCTAATTCATCTCGTCGAGACGATTGATTAACCCCTAAAATTACGTCGAAAAGCTAAACAAAAAGTTACGAAAAGTAGAAAATACCGAAATACATTCCAAACTTATAAGTTTAAAAGAATGCAGCCTCAATTACCCCGTTCGAATTCACGTCTCTGCTCGGGACAAAGCCTCAAATAGCCCATGCCATTCCATTTGAAAATATGAAGAACTAAGAGAATCATCCTCTGTTTAAGAGAGATTCCAAGGAATGGTGGTAGGTTTGCAGGGTCCATGGGTGAAAGGGTTTCCATAGGTAGAGAGGTTAGAAGATAGCGACATACCCCTATTCTAGACAATACATAAAAGGCCATTTAACCATCAGGGTCAAAAGGGGAAAAAGGTAGAAATAAAGTAATCAAATTTGCAAAGGAAGTGGTTGGTATCTTTGAGGCAAAAGGCTTGAGTAGGTTGGAATCCCTCCAAGGCAGGGCCAATTTGGACCCAATGCTGCGCTGCTGTGTAGAGCCCAGATACCTACAACAGCCCACAGGCCACGGTGTTGGGTCAGGGCAAGGGTGAGAGGAGTTTAAATACATAGTGGAAGACTTTTGGGATTTCCTTGTTGATTTTGTCTATGCACACGCTAAACTGTTTCCATGTTCCTGAGGATGAAAAAGAAGGCGTGCCTCTGTCCCTTTTGAGACACGGTTATTTTTACCAGAATTTGCTACTGATTTTCTTTTACTTACAATGGAGGTGTCTTATCTAGTGTTCAATCTGTTGCCCTGTATCTATATCCTAACTTGTGTACATGATCACCTGCTTCACTGTTTTAAATGAATAAGGTAAAGAGGTGAAACGATAAATGTGTTACAGTATCTTTACATGTTATTCACATAGACGATACACCAATGATTGAGCAAATGTGTCATTGGACATGCATGGAAAGTTTTTACATCTTTAATATGTCAATGGACCGATCTCATTAATGTTACTGTAGGTATCCATTCTGCGGGAAGCAGTGAGGGCATACAAATAGAGTACATTGCTGTATTCGTAGCGGTTCTATTTCCTGGAGCTCTTGTGGCTTTCAACTATGAGGTGCTGCGGGCATTACCTAGGTTTTCAACCCTCCGTATATATTGTGCCGGTATTTGGCATAATGCAGCAGTGAGTACAGATAGCAATTATTTGTGTGCTAATGTTTTTGAAATTAGCGATATAGATGTAATTATCAACCTTAGGCTGATTACCTTCAACTTTCTATGCAGTGTTGTGCAGTTTGTGGATTGACACTGTTCCTCCTGCCATTGATCCTGTATCCATTCTATATTCATGGTGAAATCCCCATGGTACGTAGCATGACTGTGTGCTTGTATTAAAGACTTTGGAGGTTATTGTTGTGTTCTGTGCACTAAGTACTGCACTATTATCATTTTGTTGTAATAGGTTCTGGATGTTCCTTCTACGTCGCCTCTCTCTGGTTTTTTGTCTTCTGGTGATTTGGTCATGTCAATGGATGGCATAACCATTCATAATCCACAAGAGTGGATGGAGGTGGCTGCTCATATACATGAGCAAACACTTAGAAACTCAAACTTTTCCAATAGTTTTCACTTCACGATGGCCAATGGTAACAAAGGGTATTGTGTCCCAAGTTCTTTAATGGAAGCAAGCACAGACGTTCTATTGACAGATGACCAGTCTACTTGTCCTAATGAGTTCACTGCATTCACAACTCTTTCATGCTCTAATTCAAGTATGCTTGATGATGGTAGCATTGCGGATAAATATCAAAATAGCAGAGAGGGTATGCATTGCTTGATTGCCAAGGATATTGTCAAGCTTAGAAAATGTGGTGATGGATGGGTTAAATCTGCAAGCAATAGAAGCAGTTGTCCATGTTCTGAGGTACAAATTCTGCTGTTCATAATAAATAAATGTCTTTCCTGCATGAAACATGATTGTGAGAAACTATTTTGCAACTTGTGACACTGGTAATGATTGACAGGATGATACCTGCTTAACTCCAGTCCAGATACCTGGTTTAATGTGGGTTGAGATTACATATTTAAGACCTTATTCTTCGCAATGCTGGCAACTTGCAAGAAATTCATTTGCGGGTGTAAAGAGTCCAAACTTTGAAGAAAAGGGTTGTGGTGGAACTTTTGTTTTCGTTGGAGATGTCCTCTCCATGGCTTTTTCAATTCGGTTAACTGCCTATCGTCCTCGTTGGTTATTTTCTTTTGTTGCATATCTTCCAAATGTTCTGGAAAAGATTTTCGTGTGCACGTTTCATGTCTCTCTTGCTTTAGCTCTTCTCAACAGCCTGCCGGTGCGTCTTCATGCCCTTGTTTCGTTGTTATAGTATAATGCATTTCTAATATTCTGGTTAAGTTTCTGCATCAATGTGTATGTCCAGCATCATGCATGAGAACCATGCTTGTAGTGTGACATAGAATTTGAACTCCCTTTCGGATAAGTGGAAGGACTTAAGCAACCTATGTCTTATATTGAATTTGTTTGTTAGAAATTTGTGTTAGGACTCAAGAATTTTCCTGCCCACTTCATTGATAACATTTCAGCTTCGCTGGCTTATAGGTTCAAGAAACTTTAGAAGAATTCTCTCTTGAATGTAGAAAAACTTTACAAAACTTGCAGGACATGGGAAGATCTTCCCGTGCACAATCTTTGAGATGCCATAATATGGTTAATTTGTGTTGCATGTGTAAGATAGACGAGGAAAATGGCCCTCATCTATTATTATTGGCCAGTTCTATGGTACACACTCATTGAAATTATGCACCAGTTATGACCAGTAGAGGTCTCCGAAACGGAAAAATGGGGTTGGTTATGAGTCTTACGATGTGAAGTGGTGGTTAAATGAAAGTGGACTGTGACTTTCTAGTGTTTTGGATATGGACCAAAGCAACCTTTGTTTGTGGCTTTGTTGTTTCTTGTTGTGACATAAAGTGGTCTTGGTTATGACCTGAAGTTGTTCATGGACCCAAGTGCCTGAAAAAATCTGGGTGCATATTGTATGTCTCTTTTCTGGGGCTTGTGAACTTAAGCCGTTTCCCGTTGTTATTTGTTGGGTGGCAATGAGCCTTTTGACGTTTGGAATGTCTTGGGTCTTTCAGAGGAGAGTAGCAGAGTTCCATGTTTGGTGGGTAGCGGAGAAAGGAATTGGTTTCAAACCTGCACATCATATGGGAAGCGGGTCTTTTGTTTTCGTGTTACTGAGGATCTTTTGTATTGGCTGGAGGGTTGGTTCGTTGCCACTTTGGATAGCTCGATCTCTACTTCTCTAGGGGGTTAGACTTAGTTTGGAGCGGTACCTGATTGTTGTTGACACATTAGGTATATGATTTTTTTGTTTTGCTTAGGTTCTTAATGACCCTGCATAGCTTTTTTCTTTCCCGTTCACAGTTTTTGCTCCTTCGATCAATGGGGACTAACATATGGTAATGGTCTTCATGTAGATGGTTTTCTGCATACTGATATGTTGAGTTTGGGAAACGGGCTAAAAATTGAGGGAATTTATATTCCTTACTCGGAACATGCAAAAGAGTACAACCCTATATGCTGTCCATGGAAACAATTCTGCCCTTAGCTGATTATTAACACATTGCCAATTGTAGCACATGGACCACATCAATCGTTGTCTTACCATTGCAAACTCATACCACAATGACTAGAGGAGCTACTCAAAGCTACTGTCCTGACATTAGGGCTTAGCTTATCAAAGCATGTCAAAAACCAAAAATAAAAGTAGGAATCGATGAAGAACTTACTCCCCCCACTTCAACATGTTTGTCCATTTTTGAAAGTTCAACTTTTAAAGGGATCACATTTACATTTAATTAGATGCAATTTTCGACATTTACCCTTCAACTTCTTTGAAAAGTTACTTAATTCAAAAAGAAAGGGCAGAAAAGAAATTTAGTTCATGCGAATGTCAAATAGACAAACTGTTTGGGAACAAATTGGGACAGAGGGCGTATTTAGATGATCAGCGGACTCTCTGTGTCAATTAAAAAAAAACGGGGCTAAGGTTAGCAACCTACAGAAATATTAACTTCATTGAGTTGGTAAAGAAGACAAATAAAGAAATTTAATAGTAAATTTCAGCAGCTGACTCCAATAGAACTTAAGAAGAGTTGGGAATTGGGATGTAGTAAGACTTGCTATACTAAGACTTCCTAAAAGGAAGAAGGCCCACTAGGCTGCACTACTTTCATCCCAAGGACCTCAGATTTGTAATCTGGATTGAAGGCCTGATGCTTTGGAGGAGGATGTCCTTTTACTCAGATGATAAGAAAGGGTGGATGTAGATCCATACTACCCCGCTCTGTCACAGTCTTTGGGAAACAACTTTATTTCATTTATTTGATGGACCAGTGAGATCAGATCAGGTAGATGCAGAACGGTGGAGCACATTAAGGGAGAACCTCTTCTTCCTAGAGGTCAGATTGAAGTCCTTCCTTTGGGGCACGCCGGACTTCCCAATTTAAGTTTACCCCAGCTGACTCGGTCGATGGACCGACCGGTCTTAGTCATAATTTCTAATTTACTGTTCATTGGTGGAAAGTTAGTAAAGATATAGTTTATCAATCCTGTAGCATAATGCTCGGTGTTGATGGCATCATGATATCCCTTACTAGTATCAGAAGGACGGCCATGGATAACTATGTTCTGCTACACTAGAAAATGATGCATATATGGGAATGAAGTGCAATGACAAGGATGTGAGAACGTACCATACATAATGGGTTGAATCTATGGCTGTGCAGAAGTAACAAAAAATAACTATTGATATGAGTACAATTTTACCGGAAGTTAATAATTTCTGATCTGGACTAATGCATATTTGTACGAGTGTTAACTTTGTAGGAAATTTCACTCACACTCAATTGCTTTGAATTCATCATCTATTTTTGTTAGATGTTCCTGATTAATTTAAGACAAGGTGGAAATTTGAGTGTCTGACATTTAAAAGGTTATTAAACATAAATGCTGTAAAGCCTGAGGGTTGAACGTATCACCCTTGCTGCATGTTCACCGTGGATAAAATGGCAAGCACATTTGTCTTTCTCCTGTTTGGTTGAGAGATTAGAATTCCTAACATTATTTGTGGGTGATTTTAGAATGTTTCACATGCATGTGTAGAACACTCGGTATATCTGTTTTCTTCTCTAATCATGTCAATTAACACATGTAGGTGTACTTTCTTGATGGTGAATCCATTTTGGAGGTGACTATATGCTACTTGAGGGTGCTGAGCCCAAGAACGAAAGGAAGAGTTCTGCGCTTGTGTCTTTTAGCAGGGACCCTTATTTCTACCTTTGCCTTGCTGAGGATCTTCCTTCTCACCATTTTGTAAGCTTGATGTTGCTTTATTTTCCCAAGTTTCTAATGTCGATATCCAAATTAGTTTCTCACACTCTAATACTATATTTTGCATATTTCACCTTTTACATTTCCTGTCCTCGTACTCAGTAAATTGCAATTTTATTCTTATTAACCTAACAAGAGAATCTCATGTTTCTTGTTCAGTGTGAAATCTCAACTTTCTTTTGCAGTGTCGTTTTGCCATAAGTTTTATCCTTGCCTTCTTTTTCTTTTTGAAATTTCTTTATCCCAACTTTGAAATGGCATTTTTCAAGATTATTTCTGGAATAGGATGCAATTCAGTTGTCTAGTAAGCATGTATAGACCATATTTTTGTGGCTTACAAAAATAGTCCATTTTGATTACTCAAGCTTTGGTATCTATTGTTTCAGAAGTACTGGTTAGTGGCATTTGCAGTGGACTCAGAACATAAACCGTGGTTGAAGATTTGTACGTTTTCTGTTAACCATCCTCAAGACACGGCAGCCAAATATGTTGCTGGGGAATGCTTGATTTGCTTACTTTCAGTTTTATCTGATGCAATATCTATTTTTTAGCCTCCAATCATGCTTTTGAATCTCTTTTGTATCCTCCTCGTTTCCTTACTGTCTCTTGTTCTTTTGCTTTTTATTTTTCCCAAATTTGCCTCTCTTTATGCTATGTTTGGATTTCAGATTTGCAGAGGAAACGTAGAAGTGTGGAAGATGTTGATTGGAAACTGAGGCTATCACACGTAGTACTAGTGATGTAGTAGTAATTTTCCAGACTTGGCTGGGTGGGCCGACTTTGCATGTTTTTGAGGGGCGGAAGATTGCGGAAGTAACATGTGATGTTTTTTTCTCAGATTGATGTCTATCCTTTTTTCTCAGTTTCAGTAATTTATACACCGTCAACAAACCGAGCTCCAACAGGTCTCGGTGATATAGAAAGATGGTGGGAGAGAATCTGTCCGAGGCTTTGGAAGAGAACACTATGACGCGAGAAACAAATCTGTGCAGAACAATTTTGCTGCCATAATAGGGTCCTATTAGTTTCCATTTTAATCCGGTTTTCATCAAATCTTCCATGTAAATGTGCTTCTTTATGTTCGTGCAACTGGTGCGTGGATTCTTAAGTTGATTAATTCAGAACTGTGAAATAAATCCAAGTAAACGTTCGTACATTAAACTGTAATTCAGAACTATGTTTTTTGTTTCTATTCCTTTGAGGTTCCTCGATAAATGCAATTTCAAATTTCATTAGAGCAATTTCGAACTCTCTTTTTTTTTCTTTTTTCTTTTTCCATCACCTAACTTCAACTCACTCAAAGTTTTCTCTGCCAAATATGTGTGTACTAGTTTGGAGGCAAATGTGACATTTTGAAGATTTACATTTGTGGGTTTTAAAATTTACCGCTCTGAGCATCCACACGCTAGCCATTCTTTCACTAAATTCTTTGCCATTTCTCTGAAATGACAAAAGAAATAGCAAATCGGGTGCTACACACCCACAAGCAAAAAATTCTCTCAAATTTGGTAAATGCGAATTCCTTTGTCATATGTGGCAAAATTGCAATTTTTGGGTTTTGAAAGAAGCAACGAAATAGGGTGTAGCACCTTCGCCACTTTTTTGGCAAAATGATGCTATTCATTGCGCAGAAATAAGAATGATGATAGCAAAATGACATTCATGAGTGTGGATGCTCTAATCCACTATTCTAATTTTGATTTGGGCTCCACTAATTAAAGATCTCTAACAAACAAAATTAGAGTATAATGACTGAAGATATTTTTAATATAAAAAACTACTTTATTAATCCCATCATTTGAATAGACATTTGTCTTCTTCAAGTTTGAATATTGATGGAGTGTTTTCACTAGTGAAAAATTTGTACATTTTTATTTATAATTGAGAAGTTGTTAGGTGTTTTCAATAGAATAAATTGTTAAAAAATGTCAAGTTATTTTCGATAGTAAATAAGTTGTTGATGGGTTTTGTGAGTAGAGTTACTATAGCAAAAAAAGTTTTTGTTGACAATTTTTTTGTTAGTGGAAACGAAATGGTAAAATATTGAAACTTTTTTATTAGTGAAAACGAGATAGTAAAATGTGTTAAGTTTTTAACCCTTTTTTTTTTTGTCAGTGGAAACTCTCCTGAGAGATTAACACTCCTGAACGTCTGTTAATTTTGGGGCATACAGGACCAGAGGAAAATTCGTATAACGAAGAAATAAAATTTACTCCTTGTCCTATAACGGAAGAGGAAAAGTGCGAAAGCTAGGATACAGAAAATGGGCCCAGCTCACATGGTTATTGTCGCAGAGAGGGCCCCAAGATCTTCGAACGTGGATAGAGTTAGGTTGCATGGCAGTTATGATGTCTCTTGTCACAGGCCCTAGTACTAGACCGACAAGCTCTATAACCCATTTTTGGTCTTTTGCTTTTCTCCTCCAACCGTCTTCGTAATAAACGGTTGAGATTCATTTAAATGTGTCAAGTTTAAAGTCTCACACACCCGGCTAAATTTCAATCGTCGATTTTCAATTCGGGGAAAATTTCTTGAGCGACTCTACCAAGTAATCGATTATCTTTCGTATTGAAAAAGTTAGTTTTCTTGTCTCAATGCACTCCCTCTTTGTTGGATACCAGAAGAAATTTCCGAAGAAACGAAATAATCTCGGGCGTAATAATGTGACAAGATTTACCAAGTACGTACAAGAGCAGAAAGAAAATAGTACTGTATTTGGACAGATGATCCGTGCTGCTGCAAACGCACCCACGTTCTAGGAGTCGTACTAGTTTGAAATTATAGGGTAACCTTATCTTGGCTTTTCCATGTGTATTTGAATTCTTACCCACCAGCATATAAACTTTACATGTGTGCTTTGGACTCTTAATGTTATAAAAACCAAAACACAAAAGGAGTTTTAGGATTGAAAATCATCTTCCCAAACAAGAAAAACCCAAATTATGGTTTCCGTTTTGGAAAAAATGGGGGTTTCAATTTAGACGTGCGAAAATAATTGTGGTTTCTCTAAATGCATTTAGGATACAACTTTGGGCATTGAAGTTGTTAAAACCGTGACTGGCAGACACAATACGCAGCTGTGTGTCGTAAAAGTACAAGTAGAATTCGAGAATGCCTCAATGTTAGAAAAAAGGCCAGGGCACAGAGAATTTTGATTTAAGGGAGATGTCAAATGCAAATAAAAAAAAAAAGGGGAGATGTCAAAGCTTGAAATTTAAAGTACAAGAAAGTAGTATTAGATTGCGAAGTAGAGTTTCGGATGAAAAGCATAAACATACTATTCAAATATGCCAAAACATGCATGTGTGCATACATTTAAAGAGAAGACAAAGAAGCTGTTTTTCAATAACAAAAGTCACGGCTCATCTGTCTATTTAATGAACTTCTTAAGTTAGAGTTTCTGGCCTGGGGAGGCGGCTCCCCCCTCGCGCCGCCTTCTTTCCTCTCTTCTTTCACTCCTCCCTCTTCTTGGCTGGTCCTTCCCGTTTTCTGTTGGACCCATCCGCAGTTCTATTGGCGGCCGGTTCTCCCTTTTCCATCTCTACACCATTCGAGGTTTGTTGGCGTTTGCTAGCAGTGGTGGTGTTGCTGTGTTCGAAGGTTTGCTGATGGTGGTTTGCCACAGCGGTTGGTGGTGTTGCCAGTGTTTGATGGTGGTGATATTTGTCGTTCGAGGTCGAATCTACGACTGCTGGTAGTGGTGGTGGTCGGATCTGCGGCAACTAGTTGTGGTGGCTTTGGACAACGATTATTGTGGTATGACGATGGCGGTGTTTTGGTTTTGCCAAGATTAGGTTTTTAGGAGTTTTTTCTAGTTCAATTTTATGCTATTTTGGTTGTCTCTCCCCTTCGGAGATCTTCCTCACTTTCCGCGAATGTCATTATTTTAGTGGGATTTTTTTTCTCCCCTGATGTGTGTGAATTTGGTTCTGTGGGATGTAGTGATTGGTGTGGTGTTGCACTGCTGCTCTCTGATGAGGTTTGGGGTGTAGATCTTCCTTCTTTGGAGTATATTCGCCTGTTTGGTCATTCTCTCCTTTGTCCAAGGAAGGATGTGCCCTTTGTCTCCCTGGTATCATTGAAATTTCTAACCTTTTGGCAAAACCCGTCTATTTAATGTGGAGCTTTGACATTGATTCTTTTGGATAACAAAAGTCACATAGGCCCGATACTCAATTGGGTTTGGAACTCATGGTGATTAATACTTTGGCATTGCCGGCTTAGAGATATTTGAGGTTTGAAAGGAAGTTTTAATATGGGCCATTTTTCTCCGCATACATATCGTTGGACAAAATTTTGCAAAAAGTTGAGAAAAACTTAAGGAGTGGAAATTCAAACTCAGCTCCTAAAATATCTAAAGAACCTAAGCTGTCACACCATAAAGAATATGTTACTTGAAAACAATTGGAATTCCTTATTATATAAACTGTATATTTTGGGACCCTCTTCGGGCAAAAAAAAATTGGGGGCCGAAAGCGACGACTTCCTCGGCTTCCCCTTTAAGCCAACTCTGGGAAGAGACAACGCCTAGACAATACATCTTTCTTGTTACTGCTTGATTATGTACATTATGTAGTGCAGGGACGGAACTAGAATTATCTGCTAGTGGGATAAAAAATTAGATTCATATGCAAGCTAGTTTTTCTAATTGCTAATCCAAAGAAATAACTAAATTAAGAGGTTAATTAGAAGGTATGCATACCCTAATAAATATAACTTCTCTTTACTATCGACTTATTATATTGTGAAAAGAAACATGATAGTCTCATTCGTAATGCTATTAACTTTTGAAGAGAAGAAAACACTTGTAATTTCCATGTATAATTTTTTTTGAAACTAGATGTCTTAAATCTCAACAAAGGAGATGAACGGAAAAAGAAGTCAAAGGAATAGAAAGGGAAGGGAAGCCACATCCCGGCATACCAAACCCAAGAAAACATGCAAACTCAATACTGACATAAAAAAAAGGAAAAAGAAAACCCCTCCTCATAAGTAATACATCACAGCTTTCCTGCGCCAAAGAAGATTAATGCATCTCTCTCTTCTTTGAAACAAGTTAGGGCAATTTAAAGATTTTTTTGTGAGATCAAAATACTCCGTAGTAAAAAGTTTAGTTGAAAAGTATCAAAATGTGCATTTGGGAAGTCAAGTGACCTCACTTGTATTTACTTCCCGCTAGGGATGGAGTCAGAATTTTACCCTAGCAGTGGCAAAATGTATACTAAAAAAATTAAAAAGATGCATTACAATATGAATAACTCCAGAAAAAATTAAAATAACATAATAAAAAATACAGTAAATGATGTTTGTCATTAATTTGCACATGGAGTACAAAAAATGATTAACTTTAATTTAATCTATCTAGTACTAAATTGAGGCATCTTGAATTGTGCCCGGCGCTTCATGTCGTTAAAAGCATCGATAATAGAATCGGCATCAATAGTGCCCGACGCTCTTTGAATTGTGTCAAGTCAAGCACAGTGCCGATTGTTTTGGTTAACTTTTTTAATTTTTAGGTTAAGTTGTCTTAGGTTAAAGTGTGGAGGGGTTTTTTTTTTTCTTCTTAATTAGACCTCATCCTTTATATTTGGAATACTATTTTGGGTCTTCTTTTTAAAAAAAATAGAGAATTTAGGATTAGTATATAACAAAATATTGGGGTTGGGGGGGGGGGGGGGGGAATCTTGCGGGGCAAGTCTATTGAAATTTTTTAAATATATAATAATTACATTTTTTAAAATTCTTGTAGTGACAACCGCCCCTAGTAAACCCCCTGACTCTATCCTTGCTTCCCTCCACCCCTGATGTAGTGTGTAAATTAAATATATAATCAGAGGTGGTCACCAATAGCAAATCAGGGTGCCCCAGCCTCAACATGTGAGTCTGCCCCTAAACCGAATTCTAGCACACTTAGGGGTCTTCTCTCCCAATAATCCAAGGAACTAATATTCTTCTCTTTTTTTGACCGCGAAAGTTAATTAGGATTGTTAGAATAGTTACATTAACACTTTAGAGAAGGATCGAGTTGAACTTTTAACCTTCTTTCTCAGCACTTAATTGCAGTCTTGATGTACGTCTTTGCAACAAAGACCTCTTTAAAGAACCGAATTCTTGCACAGTACTTAGCTAGGGGTCTTCTCTCCCAATAATCCTCCTCCTATTTTCCAATACACTCGATGTAGGAAGCATAATCTGGAGATACAGCAATTTCAAATCACATTTGTGTGACAAAAATTCCATTAGGGTGGAGCTAGTACAACAACTTTTTGGACAGTTTTTTTGCTCATCTCTCTCTCTCTCTCTTTTTTTTATCGCCACACGGTAGAATATTAGTATATTAATAAGTTAAATTCCTATAAAGGGGCCGACTGTTGTTCCATCAGCTCGAATCCACGACCTCACCCTTGGGGCTCTAACCTAAGGAGAAAGACAACTGAGCCAAAGCAAAAGGTTTGTTTTTCTGCACATCTACTCAGTATATTTTCGGTGTTTAGTTTTGTTTTTTTTTGAGATGTTAAGTGCATTTTCTTTTGGTTCAACGGTGAAGAGTGTCCAGATCCACATACGCGCACCTCGACTAAATCCCTTCCCTTTTTCGGTCTGGTCAAAGGCGCCTCTTCCACACCGGGACTCCATTGACAAGAAATTATTTTTTTGTGGCCTAACCCCTAAGAATTGAACATTGGTCAATCGTGTGGAGAGCAAATTTATCAACCAACCAACCAACCAACCAACCGAAATTAAATAATAAAGGTGTGAAGTACATTGATTGGTTATAGGTGCTGTACGTGTTAGTTGGAATTAGGAAATTAAATTATTATACAATGAAATGAAGCTAGCTAGCTTTTAAAATTAAACAGATAACCGGCACATCGATCTAGCTACTCGATCGGTGTTGATTCATATAATTTGATATCATGCACGTACGGCACCTTATTTTCTCATCCGATCCAGAAGTACGTTAATTATAGATGCCCGCAGTAGTAGTGATACTAATAAATTAAAATGGCAATACTGAGCTGTATCCTAGAAGGAAATGTGTTGTCGCTGATAAGGCAAGCCCCTAAAGTCTGCATCAGTACTGATCAAATTGACGACGGATCACCTCCACTGACAACCTCTTTGGTTCATTAATTCTTTTGTGTGACTCTATCGATATCATGATGAGTATAGAAATATATTGGAGACTATATATGTATGTTAATTAATTATATTAGTACTATATATATAATGAAACTGCACATATATACGTACACTAGTGCTCGATTAAAATTAATCTCATGACTATATATACAATATATACCACGGGGCCGGTACGTGTTATAATATATATATATATATATATATATATTATTAATCTCATGACCAATGAAATTACAAAATATATGAATGTTAGTAATTTACTAATTTGATGTATACTTAGTAACAATTTTGAGTGCATATATATATATATATATATATATATATATATATGGAATTAGAAGGAAATTAGAATTAAAGAAATTGCCACAGAAAGTTGTTCGAACATATTGTACTAGACTACTAGTCAACAAACTCATGACATGGTTTCTTATATGGATATATACTACTAAAAAACGAAAAAGTAAATTGAATTTACGTACGTACCTTACTAAATTTTCAAACCAGTTCAAAGTTTTTTTTTTTTTTTTTTTTCTTTTCTTTCCCCCAGACAACAAATGTAATAGATTACGTAATTGGATAACAAATTGTATTTATTTTTTACTGTTTCTTTCATTTAAGATTGGGGGTGTCCGTTTTGGACCCCTGATCATTCGACAAATTAATGTCATGGAAAGTAGTGGTACTCCAGTACTAGACATTTTTTTTATTTGAGAAACAGAAACAAATATATGCAATAGTCCGATACAAGTTTTTTATTTTTTTCCCTCGTCACTTCCCCCAAAATAAGAAGAAGAAGAAGAAGAAGGTTTTCGATCTTGCCTTGAGAGAGAGTATTCCCGGCCTTTTAGCCCTGCTTATTTACTTTAATTTGCATATTTGACTATCACGATACGTATCTTAATCAAGATACAAAATAAATAAAAATTTAAAGAAAAATAACTGCACACACTAGATAATCTAGGAAGTGAGGTAACCAAACGGGGCCTCAATTCATGAGAGTCATGACAACGTACCGTGGTTATGCAAATTACATCGAATTTGAACTACGTGCACGGAAAATATTATATTTCTTTAGAATTTAAAAATTAATGGGAACCAAATCGGGTTGGTTGATCATCTTAGTTTTGATAATGGTAATTAATCGACAACTTTTTGACAGTGAAATTAATGGGCCTTGGAGTTAATGCGAATCAAGAAGTTGTAATTCGTTGATGGTTGTTGACTATCTCTCAGAGAATAAAGATGCAAATTTAGATGATCCCACCAATTAGGTTTGTACCGTACACATTAGTCATTTTGTGTGTGCGCGCCCACGTAATATCTAGTGTGAAATGAGTCACAGAGGAATCTTATGTGAGCGATTCAAATACCATAAATCTTGTGTATGTGATATTCAGTAGCATATTCGGATTGTCTGAATGTGTATCTAGCAATGGGACTATACTCCTCAAGTATACATTTGTCAGAGAGAGAGAGAGAGAGAGAGAGAGAGAGAGAGTGAATGGCCAATGCCACATGTGTGTGGACGGGGATAGACTAAACTCGTCTAAAGGGAAGAAAAAAAAAACAATGAAGGAAAAGAATGAATTAACCAGTTTATCCGTTTGACAGAATCAAACTTTATCGATCCCTAATCTCTCTATGTACTACTCCAGTATAGTGCATGAAGTCACATGTACGATTGTTATATATATATATATATATATATTTGGACCGTAATTTGGTTGTTATCCTTGCAACCTAGTAATTAATTTCCTAACAAATCACTGTGCTTAGCGGGCTGGTCACGTATTGGAACCGCCAACCTAAAAAGATTTCATTACAATCGCATCGAATTGCGTCATCTTTAATACACGTGGCATCACCACATCAATATATATATATATATATATATGTATATATCATATATTCGGACGTAACTATCAGATCTCAGTTGCCCCAGTAGCCACATCTTCATATTGATGCATGTATAGTGTTCATGGATGACGTGATTTCATTAAAGAATCAAAATAAAAATAAGGGTTAGTTTGGATGAAAATTATTTACTCTTAAATTTTTTGTATTCGAAACGAATTTGTTGCTTTTTACTACAATTCTCATAACTCAATTTCGTCTATCGTCAGTTCTGATCTAAGTTCAATTTCAATAATTTCATATCTCTCCATCGTTTAAACCCTTCTCTATCTCTACACTATTTAATTTATTGATTTCTAAAAATATTTTTCAAGTACCAATCTAACACCAAAAGATAAAAGTTTGGAATTTTTTTTCTACAAAAATATTTTACATTCTCATTTTAAGTCTCATTTTGTTATGAGTACTTATTTTCTGCTTTAATTACAAGACAAGTCATCCTCTCATAATACATCATATTCGATTGGAAAACTAATTAACACATCCTTAGTTGATTTAGGGCGGTAGGAAAACTCACGATTGAGGGTTTAGGCAACTTCCACCTAAATCCTTGGAAAACGCAGCAAGCAATTAAGGTGAATCTCTCTCTCTCTCTCTCTCTCTCTCTCTCTCTCTAACCCTAAAGAAGCCGCCGCCCCCATCTCTCTTCTGCCCCTCCCCCCAGGGTTTTATGCCCTAATGGGTGACGGGAGGGGAGGGATTTCTCCTTCTCGTGGGATTTTTCGATCTCTCGATTATAGATCTCAAAGGTTTTCTCTCTTTTCCTCTTCACCCCCATCCTCCTCCTCTCCAAACCACCATCTGCCGGCTCTCCTCCGTCTCTTTCGTCGTGCAGTCCAACGACTTTTGGATGTAGGGGCTTGCAAATCATGGTTGCCGGAGGCATCCTCCTCCCGCCGGAGTAGAAGATCTAGGTGGGTGGATGAAGTCTGCTCTGGTACGACGGACTCTGTCCGGATCCGTTACCGGTTTTTTTTTTCTTTTTTCTGGTTCCTTTCTTTGGTGTCCCCTGTGTGGGATTTCTCCCTGTTTGTGGGGCTTCTATCACTCCTATGTGGGTGTTTTTGGTTGTTTTCTGCAGTACTCTGTCTGTTTGGAGCGATTGGTTTAGTTGGAGTTGGGTATAGTCTTTGAACTGAGTCCCCTCCTATTTGGTTTCTTGATCCCTTGTTTAGGGATAGAGTTTTCTCTTGATGTACTGTTTCTTGGATCTATAATATCACCTGTTATCGTTGTGGCAAAAAAAATAAAAAAAATTAAGGCGAATCTGGATGTATGCCGTGTCTTTAGAGAGCAAAGATATCAAGGAGATGGGGATTTGTCGGCAGGATGAGGGTGAGGGGCCACACGGAACAGTTTGAACGGTCAACCGTCAGGTGGGACCCACCCCGAAATACTACTCCATTAACCAACCAACAGGGACGAGAAAAGCACGTGTACCTAACGTGGCAAACTGCCATAACGGACAATAACTGCGTCCTCGTGCCTCTCTCTTTCTCTCTCTACTCTACTCTACTCTACTCTAGTCAACTAGGCCGACAATTTCAAACCCCCACCCCCATTAATATTCAAATCAAACAATAGAATTTTTCACCACCATATTTTACTATTCCCCTGTCCCAAAATGTTTATCCAGTACGCAAAATGGAGTGTTAAAAATAATATAATTTTTTAAAAAAAAATTCAAATTTTTTTTACAGATTAAAAATACTCATTGATATCTAGTAAGTTGTTACAATTTTTTTAATTCTTTCTTACAAAAATTGTATTATTTTTAACAACTCGTTTGCGTGACCGAACAATTATTTTGAGATGGAGAAAGTGCTAGAGTACTATTTATACTTAGACCACCCCACCCCACCCCCCATCCCAATCCCAATGACGTAGCCGCGATACCTGCCGCGATTTCACCCCCTCTAATTCACACCCCACGTAGCCCAATAAACTGAAATTAAATTACTACTCTCTAGTCTACCACTCCTAGTACTAGCCCTATTACCTATGCATTTCCCCCGGGCCGGGCCGGGTCGGATTTAGATATTCAAGTAACTTGTTACTGTATTTTTTTTCTTGCTTTTTCTAGTTCTTATTGGATTTGTGCTACTTTCTTAATTTAATTATTCGTCGTTCTATTTTAATCGGTTAAAAAATTAGTTATATCTTAAAGTATTATAAATTAAGATATAATCGATTGAAAAGTGGCATGAATTCCCAAAAAAGACAATTAAATTAAGACGGAGAGAGTTTTTTTAATTATTGATAAATCTTGATGACTGAAAATAAAAAAATTATTGTGTAAATATAGTTGGTTGAAAAAAGTTCAAAACTACCGGTTTTACTACTCCATTTTCTTCATGTCTTATACTCTTATCTCAGCTTTTCCAACTTCTATCTAGATTTATATACTTTTCAATCTCTCTCGTTGAGGAAAAATAATTAATTTCGAATTTCTATTGAAAAACTAAAAACAGAGTCATTAAATATTAATACTGACAGCTATTCTTATAAACAATTCTTTTACCACCACACCCATACTCACAACAAGAGTGGAGCCCGCACACACTACACACTCAGTGTGTTTGGGCGCCACCCTTGTTGTGAGTGTGGGTGTGTAAATGAGTGTGGTGTTAGAATTACCATTTTATAAATAGGTAATTTAGTAGAAAAAATAATTAAGATTAGTACTCTCACTACGGTATTAAATTTTGAGTAACGTGACTTGAAAATTGAAATTAAGGACGAAGCGTGATCCATTTCCCTCCAATTACGCCACTCCGCCGGTACCCTTTATTTAATCAGAAAGTCTACACACACATACAATCTGTGCACAGATTGTGCACAGATTTCAATGTGGGGCCCACCACGGGTCCCACATAAATCATCCGAGCCGTTCGTTAAATGTAAAACATTTTTTCAAGGGTTCCCGTAAAAAATAATCTCAATCCGATACTTACAAGTACTTGATCCAATCATATAACTTTTCATTATCCGAAAATCTGAATGAAAAGTTAGATGGTTGGATGAAGCACATATAGCTATTGGATTGAGCTTATTTTTTACGGCGACCCTTGAAAAAATATTTTACATTTAATGAACGGCTCGGATGATTTGTGTGGGACCCATGGTGGGCCCCACAACAAAATCTGTGCACAATCTGTGCACAGATTGCTGTGTGTGTAGCAGCTCTCTTATTTAATCACTCTTTTGCGCTTCATAGTAAAACTCGTGCTCTAGGGAGATTCATTGCACCAAAAATAGAGGGGGAAAATGATAACCATGGTAGTTAGATTTGTTGACAAACAAGTTGAAACGGTTAACCTCCAAAGGGTTTGATCAAGTGGTTATAAGAAAGCAAATAAGTATTTGAATTTTTTTGGAGGTTAAATATTTCAAATATTGGGGTTATTAAAGGATTTGTTTTGTCGTTAACTTCAAACCTCAAAATTAATCAAGGTCTATGCAAGTTAATATGGATATTCGGTTGCGAATAGAAAAAACTGAAAATGGTTAGTCTTCCATGATATTTTTCTGCAAAAATTGTGTTATTTTTACGATCTCGTTTTGCGGACCGGACAAACATTTTGGGATAGAGAGAGTATAAAACTTGGAATAGTTGTTTCACTTGTTTGTGGGGCCGGTCAATTCTCTACCCGTGACCAAAACAGCCAAGGTATATTTAGTGGAGCGTTTCTTCTCAAAGCTGCTACCGAAACCGACCGTGGGTACCGACGGCACATCGGGCCCACTCCACGCCAAGCACAGATGATTCAAACCGTTTAATAATTTTTTAAAAAAAAATGAGTGGGTCTCGTAAAAAATAAGTTCAATCCGATATATGTAGGTGTTCTTTCCAATTTTTTCGATTTTTAAAAAAATAAGGAGATTGGATCGAGTGCCTACACATATTGAATTGAATTGATTTTTTATAAGCCCACTAGATTTCTTTTAAAAAAAATTATTGAACGATTCGGATTATCCATATGAGGCCGTGTGCCAGCAGTACGCACGATCGGTCTCCCACTGTCTATTTCCTTAGTTTTCCGATTTCTTCTTTTTGGAATTCTTGCAAGAGCAACAGTATCACATTTAACTACTGTATATAAACATGGAAAGGGGCCAATAGGGTTTTGGTCCAACGACATCATAGAGTGCACTCAAGTGTTACGAATAAAGAGATCAGGAGTTCAATTTCTCTAAGATCCTAATGTAAAACAATACTAATTTTCATTGAGGGAAAAAATTATCTACACGGAAAGGGGCCATTTGATCTCTTTCTTATTTTCCTTTACCAATTGAAGGAGTATCAACAACTAGAAACTTCTTTATTAATACTAGAGTTGTTTGATAAAACTGAAGCTAAAAGCTACTGTAGAAAATCAAGTACTGAAAATTGAATGCTAAATTTTTGAAGGTTTAAAGCTATTTGATAAGAATGTTAAGAGCTTAATTAAAACAAGTAATTTCATACAAAGAAAAGAAATCAATTACAGAAATTAAATTAAATTGTTTGTGGTGTGGTGAAGAGAGATGGTGGTGGTGGTTAAAGCAGAGGTTGTAGTGGAAGTCTGGGGAACAATGGTGGTAGGTGAAAAGATGACGGTGGTAGGGGTTGTGAAGATGATGATGGTAGGCTGGTAGCGAGTGGTTTTTAATTGAGAGGGTGATGTTAACAAATGTGATAGTTGAGGAGGTATCCTTGAAATTAAACATAAAAAGAATGTTATTAGTATAGATGTCTAGAAAAGCAAGCGAGGAAAGAAATTTATAAACTCATTTTGTGTGTGACTTACATGAAAACACATTTCAATTACTAACATATATCTCATTTTCTTGATATTTAACTGAATAAAAACTTTTAAGACACGAATTGAGCGTCATATTGGAGCCCATAACTCGGGCCTTAATTACAAATTTTTGTTCAGAAAAAAACAAGCGACGTAATAAAATGTATAAAGCAAAGTCATTTGGAGTGTAACTCATGTTAAAACATCTTTGAATGCACAACATATATACGCGTCTTATTTTCTAGACACATAAGAATTTAGCATAAGGCACGGGTTCAACATCATTTTAGAGCCCGCAGGGACTCGATCGGCATTAGATGAGTAAGGCACAATATGCCTTTCTTGTTTTTACTACTTAAATAAGATCGACTGCTAAAGTAGTGTTATATATCCATCAAAATACATCTCAATTACCAATAAAACAATCGGTGCTTCATAAATTTATCATGTTGTTTTAGTATAACTATTCAATAAATTATATTTTTTTAACTCTCTAAACAACCTATATTGACAAAATATATGCATAGATTGCGTATGAGCACGACATGACACATGTATAGAATATGCACCATAAGATGATCGACTTGTGGTACTGTATCCATTCGTGGAAATGGTCTACATCATTTTTAAATGGTATATCGTCATTTATAATGTACCTAAATTTGTCGGTTGTTTACCAAATCATTTTTTTATCATTTGAGTCGTGATTCTCTCATGTGATTCTCAGATAAGGATCGAATATTAAGTCTCCTTGTCAAGGTTCCATTTCGATAAGACAAACCTTGTCATTCATTGAAAAGGTCTCCGATATACATATAATACGTGCATGCAAAAAATTATTTACTCTTCAAACTGACTCAATAAATCAAAATTAGCTCGAGAGAAAAGAACGGTCAGAATTCTTAAAAGTCATTTTAAAATTTTGATCGCAATTTTGCTTGAGAGAAATATTATTATTATTATTATTTTTTTTTTTGCTCAGCAAAAGAAACATATCTACTTAACTTACTTTGTTACATGAACGATTCGCACATCAAAGCATACGAAGTGAATGCCTCGGATTATTAAAATAGGACGTGGTTATATTTCTTCCTAATTTGTATACTTTTCATGTTCTTATTTATTACTATAGAATTGATTTTTTTTTTGTCATATATATGTTAGCAGTTACCAAACTCCATCCCAACCATTAACAATCATATCAACTTAATTAATTTCTTTATGAAGATTGAACTAACAATCTTACTTACTGTACATAGGATAAGAGCAACTACACAATCGTTGAGCTACGGGTTTTTTGGCTTAATAATTGAGCTAGAATATATTTTTGTCCTTATTCAAAAAAAAAAATCGCATTTATTAGTTTTGCCTCAATTTTTTTTGTGAATTATCAATTGGTATCGACAAGATGAATATAACAAATGAAGAATTTAAGAGAAGTGTAATTCTGTTATTCAATCACTCTTAGCAATTACAGAAGATGAAAGGACTTACTTATATTGAAGTGAACTTTGTAAAGATTTTTATCATGATTTTTTACTTTTTAGATTGTCTCGTGGGGATGAACTAATAATCCACAAAAAAGTCAACGCAAAACTAACAAATGCCTTTTTTTTTTTTTTAAATCAACAAAAAAAATCTGACTCAATTATAAACACTCCTAAATGTCCAATTATCATAACTGCTAATGTGCTATAACCTAATTACACAAGGGCAATTACACAACCGTTGAGTTAAATGTCCAATTATCATAACAAATGTATAACCTAAGGTCAGTTTGATTAGAGTGAAAAGTGAGAAAATGCAAGAAAGAGAAAAAAATTGATACTCTTTTGGTGTTTGATTAACATGAAAATTATATAAAATGGTAGAAAATAAATTTTGTAGTACAACTCATTTAAGCATAGTTGCATAGTCTTCATTTTCTTGCTAAAAATACAAGAAAGATTTATTTATCTTGAGAAAGTTGTCATCTCTTATGGCATTTCTCACTATGCCCCATCACATTCCATTTCCTATCATATTCCATATTACTTAATAAGGGTACGTAACTCAGTAATTATATATATCTTCTTCGCAAGATTCTTATAAATCTTTTTGCTTAACCAAAAAAAAAAAAAAGATTCTTATAAACTTTGAATTTAATCAAACTTACAGAAAAATAAATTTTCTTTTCACTTTTTTTTTTCTTTCACTCCACTTTCTCTCATTTTTATTTTTCATCATAATTTTCCTTTTAACCAGACGGACCCTAATTTAGTAACTATTCCATTTCTCGTTCTTGCGTAACATTTCTGTAACACCACATCATTCATATTGGGAACCGGGGATCCGGATCCTTTATGAGGATTCCTCACACCCGATGAGAATCGTGTGAGGAATTTTATGACATATGAGCCGTTCATCTTGACAATCAATGAGTATTTGTTATCTTTGACTAATAATAGTTAACTTTTATCGATCAAAAATAAAAAATATATCCAGACCATTAATCATCGAGATAGGTCTGAATGAAAACTCTCGCACGATTCTTGCAAAGAGATCCTGATAGAGGATTCAAGGATCTGGATCCCGAGGAAAAGTACAAAGAGGTGTTTGTTGGCATTGCCGTTCCGTTAATGGTAAATCTCTGCTGGATTTCTGTGGTTCCGTCTCAGGGTTTAGGTGGGTCAGCGCTCAAAATTGAGGTCTAGGTCTCTAGAAAGGGTGGGCAAGGGCCGGCCAGGGCTTCACGAATCACGGAATCAGTAGGAGATGGGACAACTGCTGAAAAGCCTTCACTACTAGGACTGCACATTAATTAAAACAGCAATGCTACACACACAGTAAAAGTGCATAGATTTTGTGCATAGATTTTTTGTGGGGCCTACTACGGGTCCCATACAAATAATTCGAGTCGTTCATTAAATGTAAAATATTTTTTCAAGGGCCTCCGCAAAAAATCAGCTCAATCCGATACTCATAGGTTCTCTATTCAATCATTTAACTTTTCATTCGAATTTCAGAATAATGAAAAGTTAAATGATTGAATCAAGCACTTATAGGTGTTGGATTAAGCTGATTTTTTGCGAAGGCCCTTGAAAAAATGTTTTACATTTAATGAACGGCTCGGATTATTTGTGTGGTACCCGTAGTGGGCCCCACAAAAAATCTGTGCACAAAATCTGTGCACTTTTGCTGTGTGTGTAGCATTTCTGTAATTAAAATATGAAATCCTATGCAACTAAGGCCCGTTTCAAAAATCTTCTTAAAAAATTAGTATTTATTTTAAAATTTTTCAAAAAAAAAAAAAAGAAGGGTTGTTCCACAAAATTTAAATAAGTACGTAATTCACATTTTCAAACTTAAAAATAATGTAAATGAAAAATAATTTTTTAATTTTTTTTGCACCGTATTAAAGATCTCAATGAGATCTATCAAATAAGATCTATATTGATAAAAAATTATTTGCGTAAGCACATAATTTTTGAGTTTGAAATTGTCTTCTTAAAAAATAAATATTTATTCACCCTTTTATGGAACATGCCTTATTATTAGATAAAAAATAAGCACTTAAACTCGTTATGAAATAGGGCCTGATAAATCCACATGCACACAATATAATACTCCCTCCGTCTCAATCTATTAGACTTTTTTGGATTAGTGTGTCATTTTTAATTGTCAATATCATCCAATGTGAATGTAAAAAATATGCAAAATAGATTTTAATTAGTTCTTTTGAACAAAGTTTTCAAAATCACATAAAATTTTATAAATTAAAAGATATAAACAATCTAAAATAGTGCGCAGTCCCAAAAATGTCTTAACATTTTGGGACGGAGAGAGTACTCCACTAACAAATTTTAATTGGAGAATGAGACCTGCAAGTATGTGAAAGTGATGTAGGTGTAGATCAATTGGATTGGTTCTCTTTAGTCGGCGAACCTCGGGATTAAATTCTTTTTTCGCTTGTGATTTGTTGTTGTTAGATTACATTTGTTATTTTTTTGTGCTATGGATTGTACTGGCTTTTCGTTTCGATTTCTCTCTGCCTAGTCCTGGATGGGATTCTTATATCGGCACATAATGTTGATTTGCTTTTTGCAGGGTGTCCTTTAACCCCGGATTAGGTAGTTTAGTACACTCCTGTTTTTTGCGATGTAATCTTTGCCTTCGGGCTGGTTATGAAATGAAATTGACATTTTCAAAAAAAGATGTAGGTGGGGTGTGGCCTGGTGATGTGTCTGCAGCATTATTTTAAATCAAACAAGTAGGGCCCAACTCTTTTGTACTACTCGAATTAACAGTCATCGACAGGTAACGACTCAGATCGGAGTGGCGCAACGGCAGGCGGAGGAGTCGGAGGCGGAGGAGCCAAGCCAGTCAGCTCCACGTCTGAAGCCGGCAGCCCCTAGCCTCTCTCTCTCTCTCTCTCTCTCTCTCTCTCTCTCTCTCTAGTTTTGACCACTTTTTGGTCCGCCCTCAGCCCTTTAGGAATCAGTCAAGATTTTACTCCTCCTTTATAATCTCAAAGTTGTCCTAACGTTTAGGGCAGGAATAAAAACGTGTAATTTTTTGTCTTTTCTGGGTTCTGTTAAAGGTGTTCGTGCGGAAATCCGGATTCTAAAAAAAGCGTTCACATCTCAACAGGTTTTTTTTTTTTTTTCTTTTTCCATACTAGAGTATATGGTAGTCTGAGCAAGTTTGCGCGTATTTCATACTAAATCTAAACCAAATTATTCTAAGTAATTACAGAGTTCTTTTTAATTTCAATTAATCAAATTTTTATGCAAGAACTACAACAGACTCTTTACTTTAATTGTATTCTACTACAGTATAATTTGTGTATTCATTTTTACCTCCTTTGTTTTACATAAATATTCATTTTACATGTCACGTTTTCAATTGTGACACTTTCAAAATGGTTATCGTAATTTTCAAATGTCACCGTAATCTTTTTTATGTCATTATTACTGTTAAAATTTACAAAGTTGTTAGTATTTTAATTGTATACTACTCCTCCTAGCAAGCAAACACAAAATCTAATCTTGCAAACTATTAAAATAATTATACCGCATGAACAGTGCCTAGTCACTTCCGACGAGGAACTTTAGGAAAGTCAATTTGCAGTGGAGTGGAAGCAATGCTGATGCAACTCCATATTTTTAAATTCTATCATTCTTTTTTCATTCGTTCGTTTTGGAAATTATTAATTTTCTCAGGCAAGTTACGTAAAATTCCCTCTTTTATTATTATGAGATACTATAAACAACTCTTTATTTGAGGGGATTTACGTTATTTCATCCACTAAAAGTCTAAAATGCAATAAAAGGAGGGGCCGCTACCTATTCGCAATCTATTATTTTCTCCATGCAACCCTTTTAAAATATGACATGCTTGAGACAAAAATATCCTTGTCACACCCTAACCTAGACTAGCACTCAAATGAGCCCAAATCGACGGGAGAGTGCAACATCAACCACCAACTCATTCCTATAACTCAAATTCTAGCAACTAAGTTAATCAACAGTCATTTTATTGATAACGCAAAATATATCGTTCTTACAAACACAACGGAAGTTTTAAAAAAGCATTAAACTATACAACGAACTAAATATCAACATAGGCTGCAATTACATCCCCATCTACAATATTTTGCCAAAACTCGTCCAGCATCCTCGACTTGCTACCTTAAGCAAGGGTACAACCACACGACGATCAGAAGTGGATATCTACAGTAAAAATACCAGAAAATAATATGGTCAGCGTGTCGATGAGAAAAATTCGTCAAAAATAAGACAGATTCAACTTTGCTCAAAATACAATTTTGCATATTCATATGATATACGAATTTCTTGGAATAAAACTCAAGTCCAACCTCAAAAAGCCCTCTCCCATGGATTCAATTCAGCTCTAATAACTTCAATCAAGTGCATACTAGATGTAGAACATGAAACCTTGCATGACAAACATGAAATTCAACACTTAAAAGGGATGAAAATTACCTAATTAAGCTTCAATTCAATCTAACCCTAATTTTCTTCTTCTTCTTCTTCTTTTTCTTCCACCGCTAGTCTCTCTCTCTCTCTCTCTCTCTCTCTCTCTCTCTCTCTAAAGGTAGAACGACCCCTTTGGGTTTCTTCTTCTTTTTTTTTAATGAAACACACACACACACCTCTCAAAAACACACGGCACACATGCACAACTCTTTTTAAAAAAATGCACTTCAGCCCTTTAAGTTACTAAAGTATAACATTAAAGCACCTCATAAATAAAGAGTGTTACAACCCTAATGTGTAAAGACTAATTTATCCCTTACCCTTCTTCCTCCTTATCCTTCTTCCTCCACCATCATCTGCATCTTCCTCCATCACCGCCATTGTTGTGACCCCCGCCAATGCCATCGGTAGTTTTGTAGGTAACTCTCGAGCAACATCTTCCTAGATCGATGGCGGTGCTCTGATCAACATCTTCCAATTTGCATGTCGGTTTGCGATGCTCCGATCAACAAAGGGGAAACACAAATGGCAACGAGGCGAGGCACAAATTGACGACGGTAATGGAGGGGTCTAATCTTCCTCCACCGTCATCTCCATCTTCCTTCTCAAGCAACATAAACAATCGTAACTTTCGGCAAGTAACTCTCGAGCAACACCGATTAATTCGAAAGTTAATTACCGAATATAGTTGTAGACACCCCAATTTGATTCCCCCGGTCATTTTGTCTCTTTTCAATTTATTTCTCTTTCAGTTTCTTGTTCCCCCGATGATGAATCAGGTTGAGAACAGTTTTGATTGAAATGGTTTGAGTTTGGTGTATGTGGAACCCTTCCCTTAAACCCTAGAACCATTGAGCCCAGCTTTGACTATGGGTTTGACCTTCGCGTGATATACTGAGACACTCGCGCGATGCTTTACTTGCCAGGTGGTGGTCAAAGTCAAACTTTGACTGATTGACCATCGCGGGGAAGTTAGAACCCTCGCGCGACGGTCCCACTCCATCGCGCGATGGTCGACACCTGTCGTATCCAGCTGGATTTTGTGATGATGAGGCACCTGCAAGACCATGTGACCCCGTTCCATCAGCTGAACGGCGTTTGCTCGGCCATCCTTGCACCACCTAAACCCCCACTCTCCCATCAACTTAGCACCCCACTTCTCTACCAAGTGTGTGCTGCCAGCATTGTTGGCTGGCTGCCTAGCCAAGTTCACCACCAACAAACACTCCCTCTTTCTATAAAATCCCCCCCTTTGTTCTCTTTCAAAGGGTTACCAAAAAAATCTCAAAAAGAAGAGAAAGAACCACAACCTTGATCTCTTCTCTCATTCAAATCCCTACTACTCACTCACTTGTCAAGGCATACCACCTCACTCAAACCCTATTCAAATCATTCAAAGCAAAGGTATAATTTTCAGCCTTTACTGTCTTGATCCCTGAGGGGGGCTGACAGGGTCAGGACTGGTAATCAATATCAGCTTCTGACACCAAAGCCAACAAATTTACAAGATGCTGTGGACAAGAGAACCCACGCGCGATGGACCCAGACAATCGCGCGATGCTTCTAGCTCGCACGATATGGTTTTTGCGGGGAAGGGTCTCTCGTCCTGATCCCACTTATATGATTCCATGTTTTCTTGCTTAATTATACTTGGTATATCTCACTGTCCTGCATGATAAAATCAGTAGATTAGCGTAGTTTATCTTCCTTGTTCATGTTGGAATGCCCCTGGGTAGCTTCTGAATATGTCTCAGAGCCCAGGCATGCAAAGCAATTCCTGGATGTCCAGTCAGAACAGTCGCGCGATGATGTGACTCCATCGCGCGATGGTTTGGTCATTTCCAGTGATTGCCCTTGCATGGGCAACTAGGCCTTTGGTCTCTCTTTTATCACCCTCACTGTTTAAGGGTTGTGATTCATTCATATCCGATCAGATTGTAATAAGTAGTTATTTTCAGTACATATGAACTGCTTGGTTTGGCCCTGGGTGTGCACTGGTCCTTCCAGAGCCCAGAAGGAGGTAAATTTTAACCTGGTATTGAGATGTGAACACTCGCGCGATGGATTGAGTGTATCGCGCGATGGAATGGCTTGCATGTCATAGTTCCGTGCATGCAAGTTGGCCATTGTACGCAATAAACTTAAAACTATCGTACTGATTTACATCCTGAAATCAGTATTAAACTTTACCTCATTTATTCCATCCATGCATGCTATCTATCACGTCCTGCAAACGTGTTACAGTTTTAATCCCCGATTAACTGTTCCCCCGCCCTAATTGGCTAAAAAATGATTAATTAAACAGAATCGCAAAATAAACATTTTCGCAAATGCCTAAGTAGAGACTGATCTCCGGATTGGGCGAGAGGGGTGCCATAAAACCCTTCCCCTCTCGTAACCTGGCTCCCGAACCCAGATATGGTTATGACGGACTGGTTCCTTAAACTTGTTCAAATCAAACAGCGCGGTAAGTGCTTCGAAATACGGTTCCTTGGGTGTCGGACCTTTAAACCCAAGTGGCGACTCTGTATTTTCGCGAGCGCTTGACGTCCAGCAAAAAGCGCTCCCGCGAACCGGCAGCAGTTCTCCTTTCTCAAAAAAGGGTGGGGAACGGAATCCCTTTCCTTGGGAGGAGAGAAAGATCGGGGCAATTCGCATTGCCCACAATAGTCATATAGTTCAAAATTTAAAATCTGAACAAGATTTAAAAACTCAACTCTCATAATTTTGGGAAGCCAACTTCCAATAAACGTATCTAATCGGATTTTAACTTCCGATTTTAGTAGCGATTTTCGGGACTTAGGTTCCAAACAAGATTCATAACTCAACTACCGAATTCTTTTGATTATTTTCAAAAGTGAAGTTCCGATTTGGGCAGCAGTTTTCGGAACTGAATATCTAATTCGGTTGTGGACTAGCACAACATAAAGTCTTCCAAATAGGTTGTGAAGATCGTGGTGGTGGTGGTGGTGGAGGAAGATCAGACCCTCCACAACAACAGTACATTTGAACTAGTAGTTTATCGATTTGAACCATCACAACTACTATACTATTGGTGGTTGTGGTGGAGGTTGTGGTGGTGGAGGTCATGGAGAACGTGGTGGTGGAGGAGGATGTTGTGGTGGTGGTGGTTGTTGAGGTCATGGTTGTGGTGGTTGTTGGGGCCGTGTTGGTGGTGAAGGGAATTTAAGAGGAGGGGCATGTTGGGAAATTTTGGATAATTTATTGGGTTGTTTTGGAGTAAATTGTGTTTGTAAAAATAGGTGATTGGGTTGTGTAAAGTAAATAGTGGGTTGTGAATAACGAATTCCATATGAAAATCATTTTCCATTAGTTTTTTCTTTTCTTTTCAATTGCCTGACGTTTTTCTTTGTAAACCTTAATTGGATATCTATGATGTATTTCAGACTGTCTTGACTTTTCAGGGGTCTAAATTGAAGATTCAAGATATGGTCAATTTTTGTTGAATTATTATAAGGGGTACGAAAGAAGAATCGGCCCTTAAAATTCATACATTTTTAGAAGCCTAAAGGCGCTGGTTCTAATTTGTTTTAGTACTTTAATTTTGTTGTGAACCTTTTCTCTTTTGGTCTATGATATGAGACCGTCCCTCCACCGCTCCACGGTAGAAAAACAATTCTTTGGAAAGTTAGTACTCTTTTTCTTATCTTACTTTATATATGGGAATAAAGGAGGAGAATCCAATTTCTTACACCTCTTATTATTACTGTAGTTCTTAAATAAAAGTACCCGGGGGAATATTAAATATTCCAGCATTAATTTTAATTATTGGAGGGGCACTGAGGTTCTTCATGCACCATGGGGTTCATAAGTGTTGAGGTGTCGTTAATCACAATTAGTTAATAGGGTTGGATGAATTTCAATAAGTCAGTCGAGTAAGAGGCTTGCTTATCTTCTTTCTTGTGTTTTTTTATTTATTATCAGATCAGATGTTTGTTTATCTTTTGATCGAATTTGTAACTTTGACTCCTTCCTACCACAAGCATAAAACTTTTAAGATCACTAAAGATTTATCCAGTAATTGATATTAGGACTCTAAATTAGTAGATCAAAATGTATGTAAACTAGCTAGTTTAGATATCCGATTATGAAAAGAAATTTGGGAAATGGGGTGTCCTATGGTTAATATCAACACTCTGAATTAGTGAAAGTACATAAAAACTGGTCTAGACATTCTGTTATGAAAAATTTGCATTTTCGTTATATTATTGGAGAATAGATCGATTAATGACAATAGTGAAATTGTTTTTGCTAAATGATATTTTAATTTATGAATGTATGAAGAATGACATGTCTAAAAATTCAAAAAACATGAGTTTTAGTTCATTTAGTTTAGAAGCGGAAACGCCTTAACCTAAACTCATAAGGTTAGATGTGCGTCTCATGCAATTACCTATATACCACCCGTGTTTTTGTTTGCTTTTGTTAGTAGCGTATGTAACAAACAGGAACACATGCATTATGTAATGATGATGGGACGGGATGGAGGATTAATTGATTATGCCGTGGCCCGTGGAAGGTTAGTTCGGCCCGGTTAGGTGCTTTTCTTGGCTCATAAGGATTCAGTTGGTTGCGGATCAAAAAAACAAAAAGAAGGAATCAGTTGGTTACATCATTAGTTTTGTATTTCGACCCGTTTTGACCATGACAATTCCCATTCCCATTCCCATTGCCATTGCTCTCTCTCTCTCTCTCTCTTCGCTAATAAGTACAGTAGTACTTTCACTTTCGGAAAGATGAGGGGAACTTTTTATCCTAATCGGTTTGGTAAGAAAGAAAAAAAGAATATGCTTTCCTTCCACACTAGAGAGAGAAAGAGAGATTGACCGGCTCCGCTCCAAAACACTCTTTTTAAAAAATAAATATTTTTTCACATTTTTAAATTTAAAAATAGTATAAATAAAAAATAATTTTTTGATTTTTTTACACCGTATAAAAGATCTCATCGAGACCTTTTAAATAAGATCTATATTGCATATTTTTAAATTTCAATAATTTTATTATTATTTTTTTGAAATTACCTTCTTAGAAAATAAAGATTTATTTTACGTTCCGAAACGGACTTGAGTTAAAAAGTGTACAAGACTTTAAGACTGGACTTCCGACTCCTTCCGTGGATATTTTAGTATATCTTAGACTTCAATTGCCAAAACACGCAGAACAAAGAAAAGTAAAACTATTAATATATTGTAGTATATATACTACTACTACTACAGTAATTACTACTACTACTACTACTAAAAATATTATAAGACACCGTAACTTTTGGCATAACAAAACCATTATAAGCATAACTAAATTCATTACAAGTATAACCAAAACCATTATAAGCATAACCAAAACCATAATAAGGCATAACTTGGTTGGTTATGCCTTGGTTGATTTTTTGTTATGCCTTGATTGGTTTTTTGTTATGCCTTGGTTATGCCATGTTATGGTTCTATTATACTTGTAATGATTTTTGTTATGCTCCTAATGGTAAAGTTATGCCAAAAATTACGGTGTCCCCAAAATGACCGGGGACACCATAGCATCATCCTAATATTTATAGATAGCTCTGTTTTGTAGTGAATGAGAAATAAAAATAAGAATTGAATGCAATCGGCACAACGTACACAGCCTCCTGCCCATTACAACTTAATACCATGCGAGTATGGTGAATCCAACAACTTAATTAGATGTGACAATTTTAGTAAGATGGGACTGTCCATACAGATTTAATTCTAATGGAGTATACTTGAATCTAACTGTAACGACGTGCTCCATCTTTGTGCAATATTGTCTGCTTTGGATGTTTAAAACTCATAGACTTCTCAGTAGGTCACCCATCCCTGGACTACTCCAGGATGAATACGCTTAACTATGAAGTTCCTATGTGCTCTGGCCCGCTTTCACAGCTTTAAAAGACATTGTACAAGAAGGAGGGATCTTTTTCTTATAAACCATGACTTGCCTCCTCCTGTCCGAACAGAGCTTGTGATCCTACAGTAACGCCGGCCACCAAAAAGTGGGGTGTCACAATCTACCCCCCTTAGGGATGCAATGTCTTCGTTGCACAGGCCCAACAACCTCCCTTGGGGTCCGTGGTAGCAGAGTGCATCCTACCCACCACTTTGCCCAGGGTGGGGCTCTAATATCATTTGTAATGACCTACTTCATCTTTGTACAATATTATCCGCTCGATGGGCTGATAGCCAGTCCATCCCCAGGATTATGTCGAAATCCACCATGTCAATTACTCTAAGGTCGCAGGTCAGTCTCATGTTGTCTACTTCTAGTTCACACCCTCTACACATTAGGCTAACAGCTATACTCCGCCCCAACGGTGATGTTACTTTCACACTCGTACTTAAGGGTTCTGTTTCTAATGCTAGTGCAGTTATGCAGACAGTATATATAAATGAGTGTGATGCTCCAGAGTCAAACAAAAGCTTGTACACAGGTACTGTATAACACTAACGTACCTTGGATCACAGATGGATCCTACTCTTGTTCTTCAGTTTGCAACGCAAAAATACGCCCTCCAGTTCCTTGTTGGGTTCCCATGGGCTGCTTTCCCTTGGTCTGCCCATTTTGCTGCTGCGATGGACCTCCAGGGTTTTGCTTCACAAAACCGGTCCATCCGGGTTATTGAATTTTCTGATTTCCAAAGCTCTCCTTCCTTTCCCTCTGAGGTTGGGGCCATTTGCGCCTATAGTGGCCCATAGCCTGACAATTGTAGCATTTAACTGTTACTATCTGTTGCTATGTCCCGATTGCCCTGCTGCGGTTTGCCACCTCCGGGTGTAGTAGTCCTACAGGGTTGGTTGCTTTGAGGCGGGTTAAAGGGTTTGGTGGGGTACGGTCCACGGTTGTTATTAGGTGGTTGGGTTTGAATTGGTCCACCGGTGCTGCCAGTCGCTTTTCTCCATCGAGTTTTGAAGTCTATCTCCTCACTCTCTAGTAGGAGGGCACACTTCACCACTTCTGCATAGGTGGTAAAAGCTTGAGCCACCACAGCCCTTTGAGCAGTCGTTAGTCCCCACTCCAATCTCCTTGCCTTCTTGTCTTCGGTCGGTATGGAGTTTAGGGCGTAATGAGACAATTCGTCATATTTGGCCGCATAATGGGTGACGGTTAACGTTCTTTGCTTTAGATTCAGGAACTCCTATTCCTTGGCTAGGCGAAGAGGCGTGGGAAAGTATTTGTAGAGAAACAGATTTTCGAACTCAGCAAAAGTCATGGTGGCTATAGTGTGGGTTGCTTCCATCAGGTCCCATCCATAACGGACCTCTCCCTTTAACTGGTAAGTGGCTAGTACCACACGGTCTCCATCCAAAAATTCCTAAGGTTCTAAGAATCACCTTGACTTCCTTCAACCACGTCTTAGTCACGATGGGGTCAGTGTCTCTGTGAAAGGTCGGGGTCAACGTTTGTAGAATTCGTTCATGACCTGGGTTTGGGTCATTGGTCCATTGTTGTGATTTTGGGCTTGGCGGTTGGTGTTCAAGGCGGTTATGAATTCTTTTATGATTTGGGTCAGGTCTGAGTTTGCGTTAGAGGATCCCTCGTTATCATGTCCTAACTTGTTGCACGTGTTCACCATCTATGAGTAAAAAAAATCGAAAGGAGGATTCAGTCTACTTAAACAAACTTCCTTTTGCAAATGGTGTTTCTTTCTAAAAGGTCAAAAGTAGTTTATTAAGTAGCATGCAATGTATTCTTTAATAAGACAAGTTTTTTTTTATAGATAAGCAAAAAGGTACAACATAAGCATTGAGCTCTACTAAAATGACAAGAAAGGACGCAAAACGAGATTTTTCTAATACAAGCTACGATGATATGATCCTACATACTCCTACTATATGATTCTACAGGTTATAGGCTTTATTCTACACCGCTACTACTCCACTCTAGGGTAGAAACAATTTCAAAAATCTCTCTCAACCACTTCATGTAGTTCCTTTCAGCAATGATCTCGGCTTTCTCAAAGAGCTCATGCTCCTGCGTAAGTAGCTCCTCTTCAGTCAGGATGGGTGACTCCTCCAACAGTCCTAGGTAGCACTGAGAAAGGTACAAGACGTCAGCTTCCAACTCTGGGGTCAGTTTCCATTTCAAACATAGGGAGGTCGAATGGTAGCTCGAAGCCCTTAATAGGTGGTGCAAGGACTTCAACATGTGGAAGATATTTGATAAGTGGTGCAAGGACTTCAACAGGTGGAAGGTACTCGGGGATCGTAGCTGGTGGGGGCATCTCGTAGGTGATTGGGACTTCGTATAGTTGATAAGCACCCAAGATTGTATAATCTTGGTGCTCAAGTCCCCTAATTTGTAGCGTTTGAATCCTTAAGTTTTGTTTTTTTAGTCCTTATTGCACATAAGGTTGTTTTTGTTTAGTTTCAAGTTAAACGTTGAATTAAGGCGACTTTATTGCCATGGATTGTTCTCGGAAGCATCCAAGTATCAACGGCTGCGCGGCAACTCCCCACCAAGTCCCAACGGGTGTCTAATTGAGGATGGAGAGGTGATCGGGTCATCGTTGGGCTGCTCAAACCAAGGCAAGACCAAAATCAAAGTTCTGCCAACCTTGAACCGGTACTGGGGGTTGCCCGGTACCGGTACGTGCTGTCCAAAGTTTGGGATTTTCAGCACTGTTGAAGACCTTGTACCGGCACGGGGAGTCAGCCAGTACCAGTTCAACTTGCAGAAAATATCCACGTTTTTGCTTCTTTTTCAACCTTCCACTTTTGAAATATTTTCTACTTTTGGCTACTTTTAGGATATTTTTGAGATACTTTGTGAGAGAGAAGTGGCCTCCTTGTATAAATAGGCCACCCTCTCTCTCCTTTATCTCTCTCATTCATGATACAACTTTAAGTCTTTTTAAGTTTGTAGAACTCCATTAATGCTCTCAAGCTTTCTAGGTTAATTTCTTCAAGAACTCCTTAAGGTATTATCGTTTGTTAATTTCTCATTTATTAAAGTTGTTTGTACGGACTAGATCCTTTATAAAATCAAGTTTGTTTTCGTTTATATCGGTTAAATCTTATGGTTTATACTTCTAGCATGATTTGTTCTTTAAGTATGTGTGAGTAGTCATTTGGCTAAGTCTCGGGATAATCTTTCCCGAGGACTTAGGTGGTTATTTGGTTCTCGAATCTTTGGGCTTAAAAGCATGATTTTTGGAATAGGGCTTAACTTGCATTTTTGGTCTAAACAAGGGATGTTAACTCCTTGGTAAGGTGCTTAGTCAAGTGGTCTTGGCAAGTGGCTCATCGAGGGCTCGTGGCCTCTTGTGTGTTCGATTAATTTGTTAAACAAGTTGGTTCGTCTCCGTTTAATCACATCTTTTAATAAATGTAATCATTAAAGTTAAATTTTTTGGGCGTGAGCATACAGTCGTGTCTCTCGCTTGAGTTATAATTGAGAATCGGTAACGGCCTTTGTCAAGGGTTAGACGATCCTTAGACTTGCCTCTTTTAAGGTTATTAAGCGCATTTTAGTCTTTCGTTTTAGCATTTCCACCGTTTAAAGCAAAACCAAGTTGGCCGTATTAAACGCCGAAATCCACCATATAAACCTACAATCTGATTAAGCTATCTTCGAATTCCCTGTGATACGATCTCGGTCTTACCAGTTTATTATGCTTCCGATCTAAGCCTATGCTTGGGGTTTTCTCAACCTTATATTTGAAGGCGAGGTTCCGGAGCTAAGGAATAGTCCCAGGTCATCATTAGGTGTGGGTGTTGGTCCTATGCACTCATGTGCTAGTAACGACCGGTAATCGGCTAGGACTTGTAGGGTGAAGGGTGGGCATCCTATTTGTCATATGCTCGACATCTATAACAATAAAGAAAATTATATATTAGACTTAACAGTGTAATGTGACATCGTACATGAACAGTAGGCAGGCACAAGGATAAATGTGTACATGAATAGTGATCAAGTACTGAAAAAAACATATAAAAACACGCAATAACTGAAACGAGTCGAGTACATCATAGATAGTCAAGGCTTCCTCAGTTAGGTTTTCTTCATCCCTCTTCTTAATTAATACATTAAAAGTTTAACTACTATTAAGCCTCCCTAACTGATCTAGAAGATGTCCGAATATTGGATCGTATACATGCCTATGTCAATCTCGTAGGGTGGTGATGTTCCATCACCAGAGTCAAAGAGTATATCTATGACTTCTGGCTCTTGCTCGGCCATCTCAGGCTCCATTTCCTCCACTTCTATCTCCCAGTCCTCTAGTCTGATTTGAGGCGTATTCTCCCCAGGGTCCTCCTCCTCTATTGGTTCCTTCTCGGGATCTTCTTCAACTCCCTCAAGCACAAACTCCGCGTCGGCTGGGGGTGCTATCTGGACTAGGACGGGTGCTGCTATGTCATCATCCTCGTCCTTATTCCCGAGAAGTGAAATGGCACCATGCTTTTGATAGAAGTCATGAACGTAGGGAAAGGGATGGGGGAAATAGGGATCATCCACTTGTTGCTTTGTCATTGATCTTATGGTGCTTTTAAGTTGGCGAGTTTCAGCTAGCAGGTTGACCTGGTAGGGACTCAGGTGGTTCATTTACAAGGAAAGATTTTTAAACTCAATCAGTAATATTTTAAGACAGGGATTTATTAACTTCTAAATTTTTTTTTTGAGTTTTCAAATTCCACATTCGATACTTGATTTAAGTCATCATCCAATTGTTCGGAAATTTTCAGTTTAGTGGTACTGCCAATTTCCACACCTTACTTCAACCCGGAGGTTGTTTTGTCAGAATTCCACCCAATTTGGGATGGTAAACTTAAACTCATTTCACGTTTGTGCAATGGTCAAACTATCTTATGGTCTACTCATACTACCCATGGCCGAGGTTTTGAACCTAGTGGTCTGATACCATGTTGTAACGCCTCTAATTTTGGGAACATTAAATAAACATTTTTATTGAAAACCTATATGGAGTCTGGCTTATTATTACAGCATAATTCTTACAAAAGTACATTTATTCAACAAAGGGAGCGAAACTAGGGTTCCTATCAACTGCTCCACCTGCTCCTCCATCCTAGCCAGCCCCGAAAGCCTTCAAGGTGTAGAGTTCACCCTGCTCATCTACAAGTCTGACACATTATACCAGCGTCGCCCCCAATATAATATGTCAGGATTACAACTGTAACACCATAAGTTACAAAAGCTCAGAAGAATAATTCCATACACGATAATCCATAATTATAAACAACAGGATATAAAAGTAGTATATTATCTCATGTAAATTCAGCGATTTCTAAATAGCACATGCATATTCAACAACTCCTGGATAAACAGTTAACAATAACACATGCACATTCACTATTCATCTGGCGTAAGTGTCGGTGTAATTAGAGTTTTTCCTATGCAACATTTACATAGACTGTGTCATCATTTTCATTTTTCTTAACGATTTAACTTTTCATTTTTCAAATCAACATTTTCAAAATCTTTTACACACCCAACCTCGGTTTTGCCATTCCATACTCCTGAGTATCCTCACAATGGTTCCGCCGTCTCAGGTTCCTATTGGCACACAATTTGTATTGGCTCCTCTCCGTGGATAACCAAGCCACACACCCAACCTCGGTTCTGGGCTCCCGAGTATCCTCACAATGGTTCTGCCGTCTTGGGTTCGCATTGGCACGCACAGTCGACTCTGTCGATTTCTAGTCTACTGGATAGATGCTGGAGAAATTGGATTGATCGGACCTAGCATAGTACGGGATACCACGGAAAAAGTTAAGACCATCAGACAAAAGATTCAGACCACTCAAAGCCGACAGAAAAGCTATGCGGATAAAAGGAGTCGACCATTATCCTTTGTAGTAGGAGACCATGTGTTCCTGAAGATCAGACTAAAGAAAAGAGTTATCAGATTTGGAAAAAAGGAAAAGTTGTCTCCACGCTACGTCGGACCCTTTGATATTGTGGAAAAAATCGGGAAGGTTGCGTATCGTCTATCACTGCCACCATAGCTAGATAGAGTATATAACGTGTTCCACGTTTCAATGCTCCGCAAGTATCTCGAATTGCCCACACATGTCCTCAACTGGGAAGACATCACCATAGACGAAGATGCAACATACGAAGAGGAACCAATAGAGATTCAAGACCGAAGTGAGAAGATAATTCGAAACAAGACTGTCAAACTAGTACGAGTTCAGTGGAAGCACCGTGGATCGGAGGAGACCACATGAGAGAGAGAGGAAACCATGAAAGCAAATTACCCACACCTATTCGAATCCGAGCGTGTACTTAATTTCGAGGACGAAATTGTTTAAGAGGAATAGTTTGTAACAACTACGATTTTTAGTAAATAAAAATTTCATTTGAAATTCCTTTATTAATTCTTGGATTGCTCTATAACTTTCTTTTTAAATCTTAATAATCCGTCATAATTAAATTTAAGACTTATAAAATTAAATTACTTCACACCGGACAATCTAGTCATTTTTTAAAAACAAGTATGCTTATAAGAATACTTGTATATTTTCTTAGTGAATGAAATAAATTCTTAAAATTTTATTTCTTGACTAGAAATTCTACTTGACAAGTATAAGTTAGCTCCCAACCAATTAGTTGGAGAAACTTAATTACCATTTCAACCTAGTTACATCCTCCTAACTTGAGATGAACATTTTCAACCACCCTTGAACCACATGAATCATTCCAAACCCTAGTTGAACTTTTTCAACCTAAGAAAATAATGATTTTTCTTCCATAAGTAGTATTCCTATACTTGTCATGCATGTAAGCCTAGAAAAAAAATTAGACTTGAGCCTATTATTTGTCTTACAAATAGCCTTTTCTAGATTTTTCTAGGTATACATGCATGCTAGCCTACTTTAATCATACCTATACACACACACACACACACACACACACACACATACATAGACTTTTTAGGAACGTCTTAACTATTTCTTACAATATGTTGTCACTTTCAAGGGAAAAACTTACCATTTCATCATTTTAAAAATCTAGTCTTTAATCATCCTAGATTTTACTTACAATGTACACCTAAGATTGACTAAACATTGAAAGGCTATTTCTTTTAGCCTAGCTATCATTTTCTTTTATTTGTAAGACTTACTAACTAGAATATAATTGCCTAGGATTCTCCTTTAAAGCTTTATAAAAATCCTTCATGATCACATAGTCTTGCACCTAGGATAGAATGATAAGAGAGGGGAAGACTTTGGCATACTTAAAATTGGATTGGACATAACCATAGAGCAAATAAATCATGGAAAGGAGAGAGAGGGGGAGGCTAGCCATATGGGGGGAGAGAGAGAGGTCCTCACTTTCCTATAAATAGGACCCTTGTTAAGCCATTTAACTCACACCTTCAATCTCTCCAACTTCTCTCTCTAGAAACTTGTGTTTGGTCTTTATTCTTACTTTGTTCTTGGTATTCTTGAGTTTTTCTTAATTCTTTAAGAAACTCAATCCAAACCACCACCCGACCATCCTCTTGATCCAAAAAGTTTAGTAGTTTGGTTAAGATTTAGTTTTGAGAGAAAAAGAAAGTCTTTTCTTTTCTTTTTTGAAGCTACCGTAAGCTTATCATAAGAAGTCACTTCGTTCGATAGCCACATTCACCTTTCGTAAACCGACGTAATTTTCTTTTCCGCAGCCATTTCCGTCCGCCAAGAAGAAAGGTAGAATATTTCTACTCATTTTCTCCAGTAAAAATTTTGGTTATATTTTTTGTGTTTAAAAAAATGCATATTAAGTTAAAGTATTAAAAATAGCTAGCAAACTTGTGTTACTAAAATTTCAAAATGAAATATGATCATGTTGAAAATCTTGACTTTTATTCCGGAAAATATATGTTGTTTTGAACTTTTCAAATAGAAAGAAAGGATGGATTTTTGAAATGTAAGAAATAATAGTTTGATTCGTAGCACAGTTACTTAGATTTTTTTTGAAGGAGGTTATGAGCATGTATACATGTTTTTAGTTTTAAATTTACTTGTCTTGATGTTGAGTTATGTGCATAGCTTGTTGAATTTATTGACTAGTCGATGGATTAAACATGAAAAATACCATAGAGTTGGATAATCTTGTTATTTTAATTATTCTAGTTTAGTTTCAAGATTACGATCAATAATGTATGTTTACGAGACACCGTATACAGTGTTCTTATGTGGAAAGTCCAACTGCAAAGTCCTTGCATGAAAACGAGACATGAAAATCGAAAAAGTCTAGAAACATGACACGTAGGGTGTTAATAATGAAAAGACGTGTTTTAAACAGAAAATATTTTTGAAACCACAATGTGGCTGGACTTAGTAGCCCATTGTGTGTGTGTGCCAATGGGAACCTGGAAGGCAGAACCATTGTGGGGATACTCGAGAGCCCAGAACGGTGGAACCGAGGTTGGATGTGTAAAAACGATTTTGGTGTTGATCATGAAAAGGTGTGTTTTAAAAAGAAAATATTTTTGAAACCACAATGTGATCGGACTTAGTAGCCCATTGTGCGTGTGTGCGTGCAAATGAGAACTCGAGACGGCGGAATCATTGTGAGGATACTCGGGAGCTCAGAACGGCGGAACCGAGATTGAGTGTGTGGCTTGGTTATCTGTGGAGAGCAGTTAATGCAAATTGTGTGTCAATGGAAATCCGGGACGGTGGAACCATTGTGAGGACACTCAGGAGCTCGGAATGTCGGAACCGAGGTTGGGTGTGTAAAAGATTTCAAAAATGTTGATTTGGAAAATGAAAAGTGAAATCGTTAAAAAAAAGTAAAAATGATGACATGATCTACGAAAATGTTCCATAGGAGAAACTTTGATCACACGGACACTAACACCAATTGAATAGTGAATCTGCATGTGTTATTGTTAATTGCTTATTCGGAAGTTGTTGAATATGCATGTGATATTTAGCAATCGCTGAATTTACATGAGCTAATATACTACTTTTATGCCCTATTGTTTATAATTATGGGTTAGCGGGTATGAGATTATTTTTCTGAGCTTTTGTAGCTCACGGTGTTATAGTTGTAACCCTGACGTATTATACTGGGGGCGACGCTGGTATAATGTGTCAGACTTTGTAGATAAGCAGAGTGAGTTCTACACCTTGGAGGCTTTCGGAACTGGCTAGGATGAAGGAGCAGGCGAAGCAGTAGATAGGAACCTTAATTTCCCTCCCTTTGTTGAATAAATGTACTATTGTGAGAATTATGCTGTAATAATGAGCCAGACTACATATATGTTTTCAATAAAAATGTTTATTTAACGTTCCCAAGTTAGGGGCGTTACACTAACTATATATATATGTATATATATATATATATATGTATGTACAGACGCGAGCTAAATAAGTAAGATGAGGTGGATCCACAATGACTGACGGGTATAACGGTGTCGTAATTTTTTGCTCCCCACGTACCTCCACCACCAGCAAAGTCCATCTCCCTCATGCCTCTAAATTCATCTAGGGCGTGACTATTCACAGCCTTTTATTTTCTCCCATAGCCCACTACATTTCGGTAAATGGTTGTTGAAAATCATACATAACATTTCGGTAAATAGCTGTTGAAAATAAGATTATATTTCGGTAACTACATGTCAAAAATATGTTCAACTTTAGGCAAACAACTGCCGAACATACATTTTCGGTAAATAGCTGTTGAAAGAAATATTATATTTCGGTAATTTGAGGTTGAAAATGTATCTTAATTTCGGTAACTAACTGTCGAGTATAATTGAAAATTTTTAACGGGATATGGGAGAAAATAAAGGGTTGAGAATAGCCGCTCCTTGCATCTAAGTTCCAAGTATTCATTCAAGAGTTAGAATATAAATGGGTAAATTACTTAAGTGGTCCCTGCAGTTTTATCTTTATTTCACTTTGGTCCCTATTCTTTCAATTGACATGATTTCAATCCTTAAGGACAGTAGATAACTTTGGTTAGCTCCCACTAACGAAATCCACTGGACAAATTACACTTGACCCCATGTAGTTTGGGCTTTGTGCGAATTGACCTATTGTCAATTAAAAACTACCACACGATTCCATGTAATTTGTGTACTAAAGTGTACCGTTACATCTTTTAATGATAAATGTCCAAAGACCATATTACCCTTTATATCATTTTTTTATCTTTTCTCTCTTGTATAGATGTAACAACATACAATTAATGTATAATTCTATTTAGTTCTTTTTTACTTTTGTTAGTTTTTAGTCAATTTTTTAAGATTATTTATTCATCTTGATAAGAGGAGTGTAGAAAGTAAAAAATTTGTCCGAAATCATAAAAATAGGTTCGCTAAAGCAAAAACTAATTCAACACAAAGAGAGGAAAGAGAAAGAGAATTAGATACGAAAGGTAATTCTGTCTTGTACATTTATCATTGGAACGATGAACTTTAGTACAAAAATTACACAAGGTTGTGTGGTAGTTTCTAAATGACAAGGGGTTAATTTGCATCAAACCCAAACTAAAGGTGGTCAACTGTAATTTTCCAAATGGGTTCCGTTAGTGGGAGATAACGGAAGTTATCTATTGTCCTTAATTGGCACAAAATGGAAACTGCAAGGTTAAAATCGAGTCAATTGAAAGAGTAGGGACCAAAGTGACACAAAGATCAAACTATAAGGACCATTTAAGTAATTTTCCCAATATAAATTTAAAGCCAAGTATGAAATTCATACATCTATCTATGTCGCACTAGATTTACATTCATATTCTAACTCTTGAATGAATGAATACTCGCATGTAATTAGTTTGCAAATAAATTAAAGCAAGCAGTTCTACTGATTTTTTAGTCGTTTTAATTTGTTGTGTAAGTGATTTGGGTAAATTGGGTTCGCTTAGATTTAGCCCTTTAGTCATTTCTGTTTTTTTTTAGTAGTTAATAATAATAAAATGAGATTAGATTAGGTGAAGTTGTGAGAGTCTGTATTTCTGTGCACAGAAATATATAGGTAGATAGATGGTTTTCATTGAGATCATTTTACAAGCTTGCTGTTTAAATTGATTTTTTTTTTTAATCTTTATGTAAAGATTCTAGGGTTTAGTTTGTTACGTACCCAAGGATTTAAATCTTTGTATTCTTTTTACGCGGTTTACAATGGATGTCATTTTCAAGTGTTCAATTAGTCGGCCATTTGGAAAATTCGTCTTACCTTTCTCCATCGATACTAGGTTTTTGATTCTATGTTGGATAACATATTTTATTTTTACTGTGACTTCTATACCATATATAAATAGGAAAATTTGTAATTATCTAGAATGGAAAGAAACGGAGGGGGCTGGGATAGTTGGATGTGTTACCCATAAGAGTGATAAACGAGTCAAACGAGTCAAGTAAGTAGTTGTTCAGGTTTAGTTTGATAACTTAACGAGTTTTAAAAATATATTCAAGCCTAATTTATTTATAAGACGAGTCGATCGTAAACAAGCTTTAATCAAGCCAAACATGACCTGATCTTAAATAGCTTAAATTTTTATACATAATAATAAGCCGAATGAACCGGATAGTAGCTTAGTCAAACTTGGCTTGAAATCTTAACGAGCTTTAAAAAAATAATCTAGCTATGTTTGTTTATGTAACAAACCAATATTGAACAAACTTTTAACGAATGAACACAAGCTTAGACTAAAATAGCTTGGTTCGTTTAACAGCCCTAGTTACCATAAAACCATAAGAGACTATGAGGCTAAGTTTCTTGAAAAAAAGACAATTGCATGCATTGCCTTTTTGTTTTGTTTTTATTCAATTTTTTTTAGCGTTTGTTAGTTTTGCGTCAAACTTGAATGAATTATTGGTTCGTCTCGATGAGAGGAATTGGAAAAGTAATAAAATTATGACCGAAACCCAAATTTTTTTTTTTTTTGAAGATTCTAAGAAAATGCCCCAAAAGCTGAATTTTAATTTGGGCTTGGGTTTCGGTCATAATCTTTGGCCTTTTTGATTTTTCTTATTAAGACGAACCAATGGCGTAGACAAATATTTCTCTAGGAATAAAGACAAATCGATGGTATAAATAAAAATATTGAATAAAGACAAAAAAATTCAAATGACTTTTTAAGGAAAACTTATCCTGAAAAGCAATGTATTTTATGTTCTTTTATAAGTCACGGTGTTATAGTAAGAAAAGACAAATATTCCGATTCTTTCACACGACTATACAAATTGACCGTCAACTTTAGGATAAATACTAAATATAATAATAATAATATTACGTGATAGTATCACCAAACAGTAAGAAAGCAACATTCACTATTACGTGGTTGGAATACTAGAAGATAATAAAATGTCTCATCAATCTCAAATTCATGATTTTGAATGGGCCGACAACATTTTTTTAGAGTAGAAAAAATAGTGTCACAATAACACTCGTGCCTTTTTGATTGGTTTTTCTTTTGTTTTGTTTATCCTTCATAATTAAGTAATATCTAAAATTCACGATATATAAGAAGAACTATTTGTCTATACTTATTTAGTTATTTAAAAAAATATCAATGAATTCATAAACAAGTACGTTTGAGCTGTCTTAACTTATCTTTTCATAATTATTTTACTATGTTTGTCTTTGGCAAAAAAATCTTCTCATCCTTTCAAAATTCTACTTTCTCGATGAGTCTCGACAAGACTAATTATAAAATAAAACTAAGAAACATGAGCAAAAAACTTTAAAGAGTTGACGAAAGATGAAAAAAATAATCCAAACGAAAACTTATCGTTTACTTGGCAATGGGTGAAACAAACAAGCCCTTAGCACACATTAAAGGGTCGGGTAATCCGGGTCGGGCATGGTTGGTCTATTTCTTTGTTTTGGAGGGGAGGGGTTTAAAAGTTTAACTTAACTTTTTTTTTTTTTTGGAGGGGAGGGAATTCAGTTAGGGATTTGCCCATAATATTCTACAGTATAATTTTTTTAATATTCTTAAAAAGGCAAAATCGCTATAGCTACAAGGTCTTATTGATGCCATATAAACCTCTATAAAAGCCGCCACTGCCTCATCTTCCCCCATCACCATTGTTCCCCTAGCTCTCTCTCTCTCTCTCTCTCTCTCTGCTCACCTCTCTGTGAGACGGTGAAGATTTCAGTATAGACAAGGCACAAAGAGTTTTCGGTTTGTGTTTTCCCCCAGCTCTGTTCCTTACGAAATGCCCAACGCTTATTGTCTAGTAATTTACACTTAATAATAATATTCTGTGATTCTTTTTTTTTTTTTTTTTCCTTCTTCCTAATACAGGTACTCTCGATCATAATCCTTCCATTTGAGAAAGAAGAAAAGGGCGGGCGAGCAACAACTTATTTGTTGCTCTGAATCGACGAAAATAGGAGCAACTGAAGGAGTCAAAGGGGGAAAAAATTGACAGAAAAAGAAGAAAAGGAAAAATGAAGTATGTGTTGGTGACAGGGGGAGTAGTTAGTGGTCTTGGTAAAGGAGTTACGGCCAGTAGCATTGGTCTCATTCTTAAGGCCTGCGGCCTCCGTGTTACTTCCATCAAGATTGGTACGTCTATCATGCATATGTATGTTTAGTTTTTAATTAATCCGGTTTTTGCCTGCGTACGCGCACCTCAACTAATTTCTGGGTTCAGTCCCACCGTCCACTGGGAGAGAGTCCGATTAAAGCCAAGGCAGGCCTCATATGTATATGTATAAGCATATTACTGCATCGTTTATTTGGTCTATTTTCTTTCTGGTGGTTGGAATATGTTCTTGTAAAATTAACCTTTGAGTTTTTTTGATTTAAAGTCGGATGGAAAAGCTTTGGCCGCCTTTCTACTTTGTTGATTTTTTCGTTGTTAGGAAACAAAACTACCCATTTTTTTTGTTTTTTTTTTTTCTGTAAGGTTTTCTACTTTTTGTGCTCATGTCTTATCTATTAGTACTGGAATACTGGTTTTCCCACCAGCGTACCGATTCAAAGTATTTTTGAAGAAATGTAATTTTGTTTAACATACAGAACTTAGCTGGGGAATCTCTGATTCCCTTTTAGTTATTTTTAGTGTTTTTTAGTCTAAAGGTTCTGATAACTTGTTGAAAAAGAGCATACTTTTGCTTTTCAACCAGCCTCAAATTGAAACATCTTAATTTTTTTTTGTCAATGCTTATGGAAATAGAAAATTCAGGATAGAAATTGTCAGCATTAGGGATATCGGTAATTATCTGCTTGATGTGCAATATCTGAGGAAAAAATATTGCCTCTCAGATGTCTAAGAACATTCCTGAATGTATTCATTTATTAGCCCCTTATACATAGACAGTTAAATTTTATGGACAAAAAGTCTAGGAATGCAACTTTAGAACACAACTCCTGACATGTGTCCGGAACCGTTGGATGTAAGTGGTCCCAAGTTCTACCGGCTCCGGATACATTTGTGTGTGCAGTGTTTTAAACTTGTGTTTGCTCTTGTATTATTTGAGATTGTTAGTCTCTAGTTTTTCTTAAAATCACATTGCGGTGCACAGTCGAGGAACTATTCTTTAATCACCAGCTATCTTTTTCCCTATTCAGATCCTTACTTGAACACTGATGCTGGAACCATGTCCCCTTTCGAGCATGGAGAAGTGTTTGTTCTAGATGACGGTGGAGAGGTAACAGAAACTCCGTGGGTCTCTCTCATGTGACTCTTATTTTTGCGTACTGTTATTCTAATTTGGAGAAGTGGGATCTATTTATTTGAGTTAACTAGACCACGTGAGGCATTGTTTTTTTCAGCATGAATATTGTGATTTGTGAACTGAGACACTTTGGTGTTGCATTGCAGATTATTATTGAGCTGAAAGCTATGAGATGTTAATCAGTTTATTTTGTTAAGAATATTTCTACCTTGTCTTTGTTTTTTCAATTAGAACATGCAACCTGGTGGGTAATAATGCAAAACCAAGTAGTTGTAGATTATATTTTTTTGTTGGGTAGGGATGGTGTTCAAAAGGTGATAAAGTTAATTGCTGTGGCTCTGGAGATTTCGGTGGAGGTGAACTGCAGACTTGTATGCGGGTTTGCTTTGAAATGAACGAAAGTCAAGTGAACATTGTATTTATGCTTGACATTCCACTTTTCCATCATGCATAAGTTTTAAATTGCAGCAGTTTATGCTGTCCGTGCACTTCGTTTTGCTTCTGATTATAAGCTTGGATCTTTTGTTGGAGAACTGGAAATTTTGTGTAATACATCAAAGTGCTATTCCGTTATTGTTTGAAGGTGGACCTCGACCTTGGAAATTATGAGCGGTTCTTAGACATCAAGCTGACACGTGATAATAACATCACTACCGGAAAAATTTATCAGGTATGTGAGTTAAATTGTGAATTGTCTTCTCATATCCAAGCTTGTTGATAGTGATTCTCAAGGTCACTCCTTACTGAATGATTGACCTGTTGTTGTGTGCCAGTATGTAATTGACAAGGAGCGAAGGGGAGACTACCTGGGGAAAACTGTTCAGGTCTATCTCTGCTTCTGAATTCAATTATTAAGTTGCACTCACTTGTAAGAGCATAGTTATTGAAGGACTTGAATCGAAATTCTGTTTTCTCTGAATAACAAGTTGAATTGTAAATCATAAAGTTTCCACACAATTCAAAATTCCAAACGGAGGAAATGTAGACAGTACTGCTTTGGTCGGGTAATAGTGGTGTATAAAAAGGCAAATCAGAAGTACATAGTACTGGGGTATACAAAACTATGACCATGGTAAATTTGTTCCTTAAGTACGTGGAGCTAAAATACTAAAGAAAACAACAAATTCATCTTCTAAGTTTGCAAGAAGGCAAGTGGACAGCACAGTTTCACTGAAACATGATAAATTGGAGGATGCCCGAGCCAGTCCAGTATGTACCTGCAATTACGAATAAGGTTACTGAGATGCTGTTCTTCATTCAAGTTCTTATGCAAGAGTTTAAACCAAGATTTCCCTTGGAAGAGCCATCTTTGTTGAGTTTAAACCTACCATGACTAGGAAGGGAGTCAAGGGACCGGCCTACTGGAACTGGCAAGATAGGTCTCCTTTGGCTACTGAAATTGGTTGTATTGCTTCTCACTTGCCATGCAACAATTTTGTGGGGATGGACATCATTTCAAGGAGGATTTCCAAAACAAAAGGAATAGTGGGGTTTTTTTTTTTTTTCCGAAATACTGTGAAAGGAAGTACCACAATTTTACAAACTGCGGCCGAATGCATGGTGGAATTTCGGGGGTTTGTGTGGACCTTATTTTAAACAACAGAAAAAACTCGTTTTGAATGATTTGCACATCATGCAATACATAAACACTCGTCTCTATGACAAGTGATGTGGGTCCAAGCCCCAGCACAATCTATGATCCTAGATTATGTTATTGATGATTAGAATGACAAACCATGGGATATATTTATGAGTTTGACCAACATGACATCTAAGATCCATCATACAAGATGTTAATTCATGTATAATGTTTGTGTATCAAGCCAAATCTTAGAAATCTGTTGTGCATCATACGTTCTGGATGCATATCTCGCTCTCATGCATATTCTGTATTCTGATATTTTATTTCTCTTCGGCAGGTTGTACCTCACATTACTGATGCCATTCAAGAATGGATAGAACGTGCAGCAATGATTCCTGTTGATGGAAAGGAAGGTCCAGCAGATGTTTGTGTCGTTGAGTTGGGTGGTACTATAGGTAGGTTTTCACAAAGGCCTGATATGACAGAATGCTGATGAAAAGTGTCCATATGTGCCAACGTGAGATGTTTTACTGTTTGGCTAGCTAAAAATCTCTTTTCTGATGCAGGGGACATTGAGTCAATGCCATTCATTGAGGCGCTAGGACAGTTCTCCTACCGCGTAGGTAAGCACAAGGAGCTTCGATGCATAGTACAAACATGTCAATTGCTTTCTTGCCAAAGAAACTGAAGTTGTACTCCCATCATTAATATGTTTTGCATTCTTCCATGAATGCTCTCTACTCAGGTGACGGCAACTTTTGTTTGATACATGTCAGCCTGGTGCCTGTTTTGAGTGTTGTTGGTGAGCAGGTAAAGTTGTAAGATACATACATGACTCACTCTACCTCTTGTATGGTACATGGTTGCAGTGAGGGTCTTTCTTTCGACTTGTTAAGAAAATGACATTGGCAGTTTGATGACCAGTAATTTTGCTTACCTTGTCCAGAAAACAAAACCAACCCAACATAGTGTAAGGGGACTAAGGAGCATGGGATTAATGCCAAATATTTTAGCTTGCCGGAGCACAACGGTCTCTCTCTCTCTCTCTCTCCATACATGCTCTTACATTTTGTGTGCATACATAATACTCCATGCCTCCTAATGCGGGCACCCCATGTATCGTTGTGAACACGTATTGAAATGCATTTTCAGGAACTTGATGAAAATGTGAAGGCCAAGCTCTCTCAATTTTGCCATGTTCCGGTAACTTGCTTCTGCGGACTTTTCTCGTTTTGTATTTTTCCCGATTGATTGTGACACAAGGCTTACTTTGATTTGACTGCCACATTCATTATATGTTTATCTATTTGCTTTTCGAGATGGTGCTTTGTTAAACTCCAATGTTTCTTCAGGATAAAAATATCATCACTCTGTATGATGTATCCAACATCTGGCATGTTCCTTTGCTTTTAAAGGTAAGTTACTCAGTGATAGATTGAAGTTTACTCAGTTCCAATTTTCATCTCCTGCAAGCCCTCAAATAGGCAATTTTTGCTCTCAATTAGGATCAGAAGGCACATGAGGCTATCTTGAAAGTGCTGAACCTATCATGGTTTGTCGATTGAGCTTAATTCTCTTCATTGCTTCTGTTTTCTTGGATGGATATTCGCACTCAATTTGTTAGTTTTGGTTGTCATATTGATGATATTTTTTATTTATTCTGTTTTGTGTAGTGCCAGCGAACCGGAATTGGGGGAATGGACAACTAGGGCTAAACTCTGCGATAGCTTACATCAGCCCGTATATTCCTAGTACTCCATGAATTTAGTATATTCTTCTACTGTTTGCTGCCAATGCATTAAGATTAATCACTTAATTACAGGTCAGAATTGCCATGGTGGGAAAATACACTGGCCTTTCAGATTCGTACCTTTCTGTTCTAAAGGTGAATTTAGTTATCTGTGGGTTTGTTAAACTCGTGTTGTCTTCTTAGCTTGTGTAATACCATTTAGAGTAATTCTCACAGTAGTATCTACACTAACATTTTATCTGCATTTTTTTGGGGATAGATATCCTGTCTTCAATTTTTGATCGACTGACACCATTCTTTAAGTAACGCTTGAAACATCTCATCTGATGTAGTCATCTGATGTAGTAAGGCTATAAACAGAGAAAAATTGAACAGAAAAGTTAACAGTATATAAAATGCTTTGCTACACCATTTTTTTTTTTTTGGGGGTAAATGTTGCTACACCATTTTTGCGACCATAGATGAGCAATCCTTGTGGTTTCTCGTTCATCTACGGGCTTAATTTGTTTCCACATACTTCAGATGGTTTCCCAATTTTTCTGCTTTTCTTGAGCTTATCTGGCATGACTTGGTTGGTCTGGAAGCAGTATTATTGCAGCTTCATTCTAGGTTGTGGTTCTGGTGAGGCAATTTTGAGATGCAGCATTGATGACGTATTGGTGCTTTCTCTGGAAGTATCAGCCTTCACATACTAGCTGAATCTAATCTGATGAACTAAAATACTAGTAGAACCTAATTGTGTCAGTTTTAAGGTTGACGGCGTTTCCCTTTTCTTTAGATGCAGTAGCTATGTTCCTTCTGCATTTGGGCAAACAAAAATAGAGGAAAGAAGAAAGGCCATCAAATAATAAATCCCCAGTGTCTAGTTTGTAGAAAAAGCAAATGATATTAGGAGTCAATAAGATTGTTTGATGTGATGAGATTCATGTATGGCGGCGTTCATACAAGTTCGACTGCAGGAAGGTAGTGAGTTATGGGAGGTACTGTTATTGGAACCCATTTGGGGAGTTTTGGGTACGTATTTGAATGTGGGTTCAACTGATCCAAGTACCCGTATTTTTGGACTTACATCCCTGTTTCCTAAGATTAAGGGTTTGGAATGCTTGACACCTATACATACCCAGACGATACTTGTCATTGAGTCCATGCAATGTGAGCCTGGTGAATATTATCCGGATTAGGTATATGGGTATTTTCCCCTGTATTCCATAGTCTCATAAAAGGAAAATGCTGGCCACCCTTTGAAAGTAAGAGTGGTCTTCGTTACAATAACTACACCATTCACTAGTATCACAAACTCTCTTGAGTTCCGATAGGTTGGCTTATTAGCTGCATTCATCCTGTGTTGGCTTTAGTATTTGGTAGTATCTATTAAATGTTCTCTCTCTCTCTCTCTCTCTCTCCACACCCACCCCAGATATGCTTGTTGTAATTCATGTCCCGAAGTTCTCGAACACCTGCATGCGAGGGATAACGCGGAGACTTCGATCTCACATGTCCCGTTTTGATCTAATGAACAAATAGGTGCATGATATTGTGATAACTGTATGCATCTTGTGGCTTGTGAGGAGCCACTAGTTGACGTTGCTGCTAACTAAACTATGTGATATGCTCCTTGTAGGCTCTTTTGCATGCTTCTGTTGCTTGCTGTAGAAAACTTGTTATCGATTGGGTTCTATCCAGTGATCTTGAAGAGGCAACTGCTAAAGAGGTAACAATTTTGTTTTAGGAAAAGTCTGTGTATTTATGTGCACAAATCCAGGCACATCTCTGGATCTGTGCACATTAATTTCTTGGTCACGTGTCTTTTATGTTTAGCATTGCCTGACTACTTTTTATTTATTTATTTTTGCGCACAGAATCCCGATGCTTATAAAGCGGCTTGGAAGTTGTTGAAGGTTGGTATATATTACTGTTTCACAACGTTGAATTAGCCGAGCAAAGTTGCTTTCCTAGGGTTCTACCGGTTAATATTTAGCTTTATTTTACAGTAGGTTTTTTTAGTAGCTCTATCATGAGCTTTTACCTTCAGGGTGCAGATGGTGTGCTCGTTCCAGGCGGTTTCGGGGACAGAGGGGTGCAGGGGAAAATTATGGCTGCAAAGTATGCCCGGGAAAATAGGATTCCATACCTTGGAATATGCTTAGGCATGCAAATTGCTGTCATTGAGTTTGCTCAATCAGTCCTTGGGCTACAAGACGCCAACAGCACAGAGTTTGATCCTAACACCCAGAGCCCTTGTGTTATATTTATGCCAGAGGTTTAGATCTCTTATCGCCTAAGCTCTCGAGTTCTAGTATTCCCCTTCTTTTTCACTCCTCACTTTTAATGACAAATCTGCGCTTCGTACCAATGACAGGGTTCAAAAACCCATATGGGAGGCACTATGCGCCTTGGATCAAGAAGGACTTATTTTCACGTCACAGACTGCAAAGCTGCAAAGTTGTAAGTGCTCTTGGTTACCTTCACATGAAAAATGTAAAGAGATGCTGATGTATAAGTATGTAAAACCAGATATTTTACTTTTTATGAGGTAAGTTACAATTGCTATGAAATCAATTTATGGAACTCAACATATAGAAGAATTGGAAGGATATTTAAGTACACACATGCCGAATTAACATGCCCAGTATACATAATTGATAGTGATATTGAATTTTTCTAGGTATGGCAATAAGAGCTTCATTGACGAGAGACATCGGCACAGATATGAGGTAATTAGCTTCAACCACCATATTGGCCCGACACAGTTGTTTGCTAATTGTCGCAAAGTCTATTCAGTAGGTCTTTTGGGTTGAGAAAAAGCTTTGCCTTATGTAGGTAAATCCTGATATGGTAGTTCAACTTGAGGATGCTGGCCTCGCGTTTGTTGGAAAAGATGATAGTGGTCGTCGCATGGAGGTAGATATCAGAATCATGAAAATGGCCCTTGTAGCTTTTGAATCTATGACAATCTATGTGATAGTCTGTCACTGCTAGTAATTTTGATTCTATATTGGTATTTAATGCTGCAGATTATTGAACTGGCTAACCATCCATACTATGTTGGCGTTCAATTCCATCCAGAGTTCAAGTCAAGACCAGAGAAACCTTCTGCTCTTTTCTTAGGTATTTGGATAGTCATCCATATTCTCCAAAGCTTTCAACTTATAGTAATTTATACCCTTTCAATATTAATTTGTAATCGTCCTTTACTTCACAGCATCATATCATATGTATCTTTTGTATGTATATATGAAGACATTGAATCAAAATTAGTTATAAATAATGGGGAATGAATAGCTGTAATTCAGTGGTTGATTGACCTGAATGTTTCATGTAAACCTCAAAATGGTAGACAAAAATCATTATGATGAGTGTAAGTTGAGCAACTAGAATGTTGGTGTGGCATCTTGAATAATTTTATGGGAACCGATGTTGAAAAAGATTTTCCTTGGAATCCAGCCTTTTCTCATTTGAAGCAATGTACCTCGTAGCACTGGTTCAGTGACTAAATGTCTTTAGTAGCTGTCTGAAAAAGTTCAAGTTTATGCATACCACATGTCACAAGGATGACTCAGACACAACACCTTGGTTTTATCATCCAACCTTGCATCGTCTAAGCTGTTTTGACCGGTGTTTTTATTGGCCAAGTTAAATCTGTGGCCCCGCTCAGTGCTTATAGATTAATAACCAATAAGTCATGCCCTTCAAGTTCCACCTTTGTTATCTATACTTTTTGCGCTCTTGTAAGTCTTATGTTTATTCGCAATGTAGATTAGAGATGCAATGAAAGTGTAATTATTTCATAAATACACTCCTAAAAAATTTCTCGGCAGAAAGTTATGAAGAGCGAACATCCTTAGACTAGTTATGTTTCATTGTCTTTGGAATGCAAGAAATTGTCCTGCTTCGAATGTTTGCATCCTCTCAAGTTTGGGCAAACAATGGTCGGCATATCTCACATCCTCATTTATTGAATGTCACATGTAGGGCTTATAGCAGCAGCAGGCGGACAGTTGGACGCTTTCCTCAAGAAGAAGGGTGTGATAAGGGCTAGTATGAGCAACGGTAATTCAACTATGAAATCACGCCAATATGGGAATGGAGACAAGACCTCCAATTGGTCATCATTGGGTGCTAATGCTATCTACACAAACGGGAATGGTGTCCACTGTTAACAAGAAACTTGTTTTTGGTGCTAATTTACTCCTGGGCACCTCTCTACCTCTTTATATGAGTGCCCTATTATTTTTGCTAGGAGCTTTCTTCTCGGTTGGTCTGTACAGCCAGAGTGTGGATAGGGTGTGATAGCTCTCGAATGGACACGGTTCACAGAACAGAGCTGGATTCCGGTCTTTTAAACGGAACAGCCTTTTGTATTTACAGGAAATTGCGGATTAACGAGGGGATAATGGACTATTTATTTGTTTTTGATTTATTTATTGCTGATGTTTCAATTGCAATAACTGTTTTGATTTGTAAAATCTTGCTATGAGTGTGAATATTACTCATCTTTCTGGCAGTCACGCTTAATTGGTTGTAAACCTCCTGTGGATTTAGTTCAGAAGAATGAGGAGCTAATCGGCCTATGCTGCTGTATGTTACAATGAAGGTGATTTTTATCATCTTTCTGGCAGTTAAGCTTAGCTGGTGTAAACCTTCCTGTTGATTTAATTGAGAAGAATAAGGAGCTAATCGGCCTATGCTGCTGTATGTTACCATGAAGGTGGCAACTTTTCATTCGTGGGATCAAGTGTGCTACCCTCTAGAAAAAGAACACAAATCCATTTTGAAGGCATTGCAGGTGATAATCATATACTAAATTATAACCTTAGTATAGATATGTGTGTGCGCACGCAAGCGCAGGAATATGAAATCATCATCTGATAATTACTAATGGTACTTTTATTTGATGGGAACATAACATGCAATTGATCAAAGGACATTAACCCATGGAAAATGAGACTCGCAATCTGTAACTCTAGACACATGCTCCACTTTTAGATGTATTACTCTTTTCGTTCCTTTTTAATTGTCTCATATAAAAATACGTGCAATTTTTGGATTAAAAAAATAATGCACTTGAAAGTTTTTTTTCACCAAATTAAAGATCTAAATTACGCAGTTTTTTAACTTGGTGCAAAAAAGTGCAAAAAAGTGTTAAAAATTATGCACGAAAATAATTTTCTTTTTTATCCGAAAATTGCAGTAGAAATCACTTGAAAAGAGACTGATAAAATGGACTCCCCCCCAGTTAACCTAATTTGGCCCCAGAATTCCACTCACACACTGCTCTTGAAAGACAAACTAATTTCTAGCAAAAAAAAGGCTGAGATGGACACTTAGATGGTGATATATATTGAATAGTGCTAGCCCGTGACTATGGCACTACGCATCCCTGTTGGAAGGGGATGACAGTTGTGTGATTTAGGTAAAAACCATGGGTCCTTAACCGGGAAGTGGGAGGATGCACTACAGCCTTTGAATCAAATGAATCTAAGCCCTTCTAACAACTTGTCCCCACACCCTTCTATTTTATAATAGAGAGAGATGCATGCACCTACTTTCCCATTGATATTTTCCCGATTTTTGTTTGAGAAAACAGAAACATACTACAACTAATACAAAACAAAATACAACAAAAACCCAAAAAGAATAAAAGTACAAAGAAAGAAAAAAATAGCTTTAGTGTCAGACCCATCGATCTCCATGGATATCTAGAGTAGTAGGCTTGTTTCTGCCACAGGATCGCCAAATTTGCTATAGACGCCTTCTCTGTGGCCACAGGAAAGCTCTACAACTGTCGCCAAACTGATCGGATTCAAGAGCCAAAACTCATATCTAGGCCTCTCTAGTCCAAAAATGATGCGAGAGTGGGAGATCTTCTCAACGGAGGGAGAGAGTCTCAACTATTTCACAACCATGGAGGTAGCCAGGTAGGAGAGGAGGAGGAATAGAGAAGAAAATGGGAAGGAAAGAGGCGGCCCGTGGGGAGGAAAGAAACAAAGAGGGAGGCGGCCAAAGAAAAGAGAAAAATGGGGAAGAGGGCATTCTCTCTCCAGCGAAGAGAGAAAAACACTTTTAGAATTCTCCATGGACTCTCCACCCATCTCTATGAGCAGATCGATAGGTCCGACACTAAGGCTTTTTTTTTAAAAATCTTTTCCCCCCTTGTACTTTAGTTGTTTTTGCTTTGTTTTAATTGCAATATGCTATATTATTAAAACGATAGGTTTCTGTTTCCTAAAAAAAAGAGATTAGTCACTATCTTTATAGACTTTCAAATGATTATGTCCTCCCATGAGAGAGGAGTAGGGAGAGAACATGTGAGAACTCAAGGATTTACACTCCTTCCCAAGCTGTGCCACCCCACCTCGCCCTCACCTTACATTTTTTCCCTTCCCCTTTCCTCCCCTCCATAAGGATCTGGCTTTTTCATTTTCCTAATTTGGGTTGAGCTCTTTATTAGAATGAAACATAAAGATCTCCCATTTTCTCTTTATGTGGGGGGCTGAATTCTTCTTGTCCACCTTGACCCGTTTTAACCGAGTGACGTGGCACCGGACGTCGTGTACCTGCAGAACCGGAGGGGGTTGTTCCTCCGGGAAGAAGCTCCGATGATCTAGTCAGAAAGGAGAGCTAAGAGGAGAGAAGTTTGGTAAGAAATATGCTCTAGGAGGAAGAAGAGTTTAGAAATCTGAACCTTTTACTTGGTGGAAGTACCCATCTATTTATAGGCTAGGATGAAGGGAGTAAGTATGGTGCAAGCTGTCTCTGACGTCCATGTGCTCGGATGACGTCATAAGTCAGAGGCATTAATTGACTGCCGCCTGTTGGGAGAAGGGAAGCCGCCCAGTCAGAGCAGGAAGGGTCACATCAATCAGGGATGTCTCCTCACCTATCAGAGAGGCTCCAACACGTTTCTTTGGAAGCTTCCAGAAGGTTTTGGAGTGGCGGTCTCCGAGTGAAGCCATTATAACCGAAGAAAAGAAGAACGGAAGACAGAGTGCTTTACCGAACAAATAAGATAGTATCACTGCCTTATCCGAACGAAACGAATATGTCATCCTTCGGGGTGGGATCGAGGCTCGGCTAAGCTCTTAGGATTATTTTATCCTTCGAATAATACGTACAAATGACGTACTCAGGTCCCTCGAGGAACAGATGAACTGAGACAAATTCTTGGACAAGAACAACACATCAAATCCCTTACGAGTCATCCGAACCCTTTCGGGACTTCGGATATTTCGCTCTCCTACAATAGCCCCTCAACTCCTGTTTCCTAGCTTCGGCAGGGAAGAAGGAGTTGAAAGAGTAGCAGCCGAAGATTAATAGCCGAAGCAAGTTCACAGCCAGGTTTCCCGAACGTCATTTGTAAGTGAAACGTTAGAAAGGTATCAAATCGTCAGGCCTGCTACCTTCATTTAATGCTTCTGCAACCGCCAGCTCCAAATGACACCACGTGTCATTCTGCTATTGGATGTCGATATGGCGCACCCCGTCAATCTCCATGTGTCAAACATCGGCGGTCACATCAATCTCCCGCCCAAATCCTATGGCTAGAGGCTCAGCACCGCTTCGAATTCCGCCCTAGGTATAAGAGACGGAGAGAGGAGAGAGAAAATCACTTTTCCTCCCTCTCTCAGACGTTTGAACAGTATGACGTCATTCCCATTTTCTGAAACTCAAGCAATCTGCAGATTTTCGAAGAGTTTGAAGCGTTTAACCCAGAGTTTTCTTTGATTTCAAGGTATATTTCTGATTTCTCCCACTTTTCCTGCATTTCAGTTGTCGATACACGCTTTTAGGGCCATTTTTCTTTCATTTCGTCTGTTTTGTCGCCTGTGCACTGTAGAGAGGGTTGAAGGTGTTTATGTGTTCTTCCGAACATAGATGCATCTTCAACGTGTGTTCTTCCGAGCACACATAAGAGTATTTTCCCCATACTTTGGAGTTTTCACTCAAACTTCTCCTTTGACTAATCGTCTCTCGGAAGAATCGGTTCGCTCGGACATTTCTTTTCACCGAACATTGGCACAATAGGTCTTGACCATGCAACTCGCTGACGGTTTTTCCCCTTGCACTTTTGTTTTTAGGTATGGATACTTCTTCTTAAATTTCGTTTGGGGAGTCATTTCGTTCGGTAGACAGCTCAACTTTAGGCGCTGGGGGAGCGAACCTCGCGATTACCGATGATATCTCCAATCTAGCTCGGAGTTACCGCGTTCGGGAAGAAGGCGAGGGTTCTGGAGATTCCGCAAGAAGTGACCTCCCCGCTCGCGTCATTCCTCTCCGAACGATGCCCCCAGAAAGTGAAATAGTCGCCCTGGAGGACGATCCTTAGGAGAGGGAGCAAGACAACTCGATGGAGGAAGTGGAAGGTGACGACGAGGCCGAAGAAACGGTGTCCGACAGAGATATTGCCGAGAGGGGGACAACCACGACTTCGTCGAGCCAGGCCGAGGGTGGAGGAGCCGCTGGATCTTCCAAACCTCAAAAGAAGAAGAGGAAGATAGTCCCCCTAGATCCTGATGTCATTCGTGACCGAATAGGAAAGGACCCGTGTCCTTATTGGAAATCCTTCGAAAGTGAAGACGGAATGAGGTCCTTCCGACGGGATTACAAAATCCCGGACGATGTCGTCATCACTCCAGTCCCTGGCCCTCGGATCAGATTCAGTGACGAACATATCACTGTTCCCCTAATGGCCATTACCGAAGGTGGTCTTAGGTTTCCAATGCACAGGATCCTTAGGGAGATCCTGTACCTTTTTACCTTAACCCCCTGCCAATTGAGCGTCAATTCTTTCCGCATTATCCATTCGATAATAAAGCTCGCCCAGCTAAAGATGTATCCGCTCGAAGCCCATCATATTTTTGAAAATTACACGATGTCAAGGAACATCAGGTATTCCCGCTACTACCTATGCTCCCGAAGGAACATGGCGAAGATAATCCCAGAAGGGATGTATGATTCTGAGAAATGGGCCTCGGATTACGTTGAAGTTCGGCGTAATTATCACTATCCCCCAACGGAGTACGGGCACTTCGAAGTTGCCACACGCAGGGGCGGACCTCGTAAGAAATCGTAGTTTCACTGTTTTTCTTTAATTTGAATTGCTTTGTTCGTTGTAAACTAATATTTATTGTCCTTTGAACTGATTGCTCCATTTCTTTTGTTCAACAGATACAACACAAATCAACAAGGAGTTGCTGCGAGCTGCGAGGAATTGTAAGCTTGCCGCTACCCTTCTCACCATCCCCTGGGAAGAAAGAGACGCCCCAACAATCCTCGAGTACAAAGCAGCCTACGGGGGGCGTATCCGAAAGAAGGAAGCGGATAAGGAAGAAGCCACTCCCGAAGACCTTCCCGAAGAACGTCTTCCGAGTGAGAACAGGCCTCCCCGGGGACTCATCCGCGAACCTACCGAAGGAACAACCCCCGAAGAAGAAGAGAACATGCCTCCACGAAGCATGAAAGACGTGCTTCAAAAGAAGATGGAGGCAAAAGAGAGGGACAAGGCCAAGGGCCTGTCGAAGAAAGCCGGAGCACCAGAGGCCTCAGGCTCTGCTCCGAGCAAAAAGGTGCCTCCCCCTCCAACTCAGAAACGTCCTCCTCCTGCTCCTCTGTCGCCGAAGGAAGCCCCAGGCAAGAAACAAAAGACAACAGTGCAGACGGAGGCCGGAGATGTGGCAAGTGCGGCGGCAAAGGGGAAGGGGACGAGTGAAGAAAGCGTCCCCTGGGTGCCGAGCTTCATCACTGCCGATAAAAAGCAGGTCCTGAAGTCCGACAGCCTGCGGGAGGACCCTTCCCTTGCCCTGACACTCTTGTCTGGCGTGGGCTTGCTGAGGGATATTCAATCCCCGCCATTGCTCAAAGCCGCTCTCACCGAATACTACTACCATGCTGGAAGGGTAAGTCGCTTCGGTCATAACAGTTCGCTTTTCGCTTTTTCCTTTGTTTGCTTGCTTATCATAACACACTTATGCGTCCTCAGGCCTCCCAATCAATCATGAGCATGAACCTTCACCTCACTGAGCATGAGAAGAAGAGGAAATAGCTACTGCAGTCTTTACAAGTCAACAAGGACGTAGCCGAGGAGTACAAGAAGAGCTGGGAGGAATCCGAGGCAGCTCGCCAGGCTCTGGAAACGCAAGTGACCACCCTCAACGAGCTGGTCAAAGGCATGCAAGAAGCTGCCGAAAAGACCAGGTCGGAGGGGAAAGATGAGGGCCTGGCCGAAGCAAGAGCGTTGGGGAGGGAGGAGATGAAGAAGGAGATGGAAGGGGAGCTTCAGAAGGCGTACGACAAGGGGTACTTCGACGCTGAAGAAGCTGCTGCTGAGGAGCTCGTCGAGGCCCAGGCTGAGATGCTTGAAGAACAGCATAAAGCAAGCTTTATGCTGGGCTACAATACAGGCTTTAATGACGCCGGTGTGGAGGCTGACGACGAGCGAAGAATGCTTGTTGAGGTTCCTCCTCGGAATCTGGCCGAAGCGCAGCAGCCCGAGGATGAGCAGCAGCAACAGCTTGGTCCGAACGAAGAGACCACAGATGCTCCTACCGAGGCTGCCACTTCTCCAACTCCTGCTGATGACCCTACCCTGCCTCTGTTTCCGAAGGAAGTCCTTTATTTAAGATGTGCTGGGCGCTTTGTTTTGTGTTTGTTGTTTTTGTTCATTTTTTTTTGTTTGTTAGGTGAACATGTTTTGCCCGTTGGCATGTGAAACAATGGCATATCATACCACTTGGAATGTGAATGTTGAAACTTTGTTTTGTTTTTTTAAAGTATGGTTGTTCGTTTTTATTGCTCGCTCCGTTGTGAATCAATTTTGATGTTCGGATAAACTTCGACTTTTACTGACGTAAATCCAACAGTTGCATGTGAACATGTTCCCGTTAGTATGTTCCCGTTAGTATTCCCGTAGAGTAGCCCCCTGTCTGTTGGGATTGCCGAGGGGCAGAAACGGGAATCCGAACAGATAGTAAGAGAACAGGGATCCGAGGGGAACGTATGGGAAACTAACGAATAGAAGTACGAAGGCGACGAGGAGTACACCCGAACGAGGATAACTCCGAGGGCTACGAAGATTTCGCCCGAACGTGGATAATTCCGAGGGCTACGAGGATTTCGCCCGAACGAGTAAGATGGCTTGCTCAACGGCTTAAGACGGGCTAGGTGGAATACCCAAGGCGAAAGAAGAACAATGAGTAGAAAAGAAAGGATACTTCTATTAATAAGGCCCAAAGGCTTACAAGGTACAATGAAAGAATAAAAGTTACAGAAAAACTAAGCATGAAACAACAGCTAGCCGTGAAATTTCCGGAGCTTCTGAGCGTTCCAAGGGTTAGGTATGGGGGTGCCATCCATCTCTGCAAGCTTATAAACTCCATGGCCGATCTTCTCAATCACTCGGTAAGGACCTTCGTAGGGATCCTTGAGCTTCGTCAACTTGCTCGCTTCCACAACCATCCGAAAAACGAGGTTCCCAACGTTAAATGGCCAAGACCGAACGTTCTTGTTATAGCCCCTAGCCACTTCTTGTTAATAGGCAGCATTCCGGAGGTTGGCATTATCATGAAGTTCTTCGGCGAAATCCAATTTAGTACCCACGAGTGCATTGTTAGCCACAGGATTGAAATTCTCTGTACGAGCTGTTGGAATCAACGTGGAGAGAGGGAGAACGGCCTCCATGCCGTAGGCCATTGCAAACGGGGTACGACCCGTGGAACGCCGAGGCGTGGTGCCGTAAGCCCACAAGACATGAGGGAGCTCTTCGACCCACAATCCGAGCTTCCGCTCTAATCGACGCTTAAGCCCTCGAGTGATGGTCTTGTTTGATGCTTCGGCTTGACCGTTGCCCTGTGGGTACGCCACCGAGGAATTCTGGATTGTGATCTTTCGTCGTATATAGAACGCTTTAAGAGCAGCGGCCACAAATTGGGAACCGTTGTCCGAAAGAATAGCGTATGGAATACCAAACCGCCAGATGATATGTTTCCAAATAAACCGTTCCACGTCACCTGCAGTCGTCTTCACCATAGGCTTGGCTTCGACCCACTTAGTGAATAGGTCCGTGGCTGTTAGCAAATATTCAAAACCCCCAGGTGCCTTGGGCAGTTTTCCCACAATGTCAAAAGCCCATACTGCAAAAGGCCAAGGACTTGTGATCATCTTGAGTGGGAAGGCTGGTTGGTGTATAAGGGAAGCCTGCTTTTGGCACCGAACACAGCGTTTCACATATTCCTCGGATTGTTTCACCATCTTCGGCCACCAATATCCTTGAGTTAAAGCTCGTTGCGCAATGCTGTGTCCACCTGAGTGAGCCCCACAACTACCCGAGTGAAGCTCGTCTAGAACGCCTTCCACTTGGGTCTCATACACCACTTTCAAGTCGGGGCCGGTGAACGTTTGTCGGTATAAATGTCCATTGGGATCCAAAAAGTAGTTAGCGGCACGGCATCGTACCTTGTGAGCTTCCTTCCTATCTGCAGGCAGCGTTTGATTCTGAAGGTACAACACTATGACATCCAGTTGGCTTGCACCGAACGATATGGCTGCGACAGGAGTACCCAAGGTTCAAAGCTCGGAGTGTCTATTTCGTCAAACACAATAGTGCGATTGCCCGAGGCTCGGTAAACCGAAGCGAGGCCTGCAAGGGCGTCAGCATGAGCATTATGCTCCCGAGCGATCCATTCGATCTCCACTCGTCCAAATTGCTTGAGAAGAGCTAGGACGTGGCTCACGTAGGCATTCATACGTTCATCCCTCGCTTGGTAATCATCATTCAGGTGGCCCACAATCAACCGAGAATCACAATACACGTGAACAGAATCCGCGCCAAGTCGAAGGGCAAGTTACAACCCAGCGATCAAGGCTTCGTATTCGGCTTCGTTGTTAGTCGCTCTGTAACCGATTGAGACCACATTTTCGTGCACGGTTCCCTCGGGGGATACGAGAACTATTCCAGCCCCAGCCCCGTGGACGTTTGAGGCTCCATCCACAGTCATTCGCCAAGCATCTCCTGAGAATAAGTTCCATTCATGAATAGGTCGTTTCGTGCCGAGCGTAAACCTCGAGCGACGAGCGTCTGTTGGCTGTTGGATCCACTCCATGTGGGCTTCGGTGGCAGCAATTCGAGCTTCAGTCTCCGCGAGAGCTAAGGCGTTGGCTTCATCTTGCAAGCCTGGTGTTAGCTCAGCGAAGAAGTCGGCCAGTGCTTGCCCCTTGATAGCCGTCCGTGGCTCGAATTGGACGTCGTAATTGGCTAAGTCTTGTGAGAACCTGAGTATCCGACTCGAGGAATCAGTCTTCCGGAGCACTGCTTTGAGAGGAAACTTAGTAAGGACCACGATCCTATGGCATTGTAAGTACGGCAAAAGGCTCGTTTTAGACGAAATGAGGGCCAATGCCAACTTCTCCATAGGCAGATACCTAGTCTGAGAGTCCGTCATCGTTTTGCTTGAATAAAAGATCGGTTGGTGTTCCATCCCCTCTTTCTGAACAAGCACTGAACTGGTGGCATGATCTGAAACCGCGAGGTAAAGGTACAGATCTTCATCAGGCTGAGGCTTCACGAGGAGAGGAGCATGCGACAAGTAATCTTTCAAGGATTGCAGGGCCTGCTCACATTCTTCGGTCCACACAAACCTTCGGCGGCTCGTCTTGATGGCTTGGAAGAACGGACGACAGAGGTCCCCCGAACGTCGTATAAACCGATTCAGTGCCGCAACCATTCCAGTAAGACGTTGTACTTCCCTGATAGTCATAGGAGCTCGAAGGTTTTGCATAGCAGTAAGCTGCGTCGGATCTGCTTCTATGCCTCGGTGACTGACCATGTAACCGAGGAATTTCCCTGAGCTGACTCCGAACGCACACTTCTCTGCATTGAGTCGCAGCTTCCGTTTCTTTAGGACTGCAAAGACTTCTCCGAGGTCCCAAAGATGATCCCGAGCGAACTTGCTCTTGCACACCAAATCATCGATATAAGCTTCTAAAGTTCGTCCGAGCATTCTTGGGAACATTGATGTTATCGTCCGTTGAAATGTAGGCCCGGCGTTCTTCAATCCGAATGGAACGACGTTATAGCAATAAACGCTCCGAGGGGAAATAAATGCTGTCTTTTCCTGATCACCTTCGGCAAGGGCGATTTGGTGGTATCCTCGATACGCATCCATGAAGCTTAACCGCTCACAACCCGCAGTTGCGTCCATCATTTGTTCGATCCGAGGAAGAGGGAACCGATCCATCGGGCAAGCATCATTGAGATTCGTGTAATCCACACAAACCCTCAACTTTCCATTCTTCTTAGGAACCACAACAGGGTTAGCCAACCAGGTAGGGTAAAAAATCTCCCGTATTGCCCCTGCCTTCAGCAATTGATCCACCTCGGCCACCACAGCCTCAACATGAAGTGCAGATGAACGCCGAAGCTTCTGTACCACCGGCTTTCTATTCGGATCGACGTTTAAAGAATGGGTGGCAAACGAGGGATCCACGCCCGGCATTTCTTGAGGAGTCCAAGCAAACACCTCAATGTGTCGAGTGAGGAAATCAAACATCTCCTTTCGCTCCTCCTCGGACAAAGAACTGCCGATGAGAAAGTATCGGGCGCCGTCCTCCGTGATTGACATGCGAACTAGTTCCTCGGTTGACCTTTGCTCGGCTGGCAATCCCACATCTTCAAGCACTTCAACTTCTCCATTTTCCACACACTGCACCTCCAAGCAGCTTTGTTTCATCGTAATTGTACTGATATAACATTTCTTGGATTGCACTTGATCGCCTCGGAGGCTCTCTTGTCTACCGTTCCAGCCGATGAACTTCACAACTTGGTGGTAGGTAGAAGCCACGGCTTGCATCCCGTGTAGGCAGGCTCGACTGAGGATTACGTTATAAGGGTTAGGAGAACTAACCACTATGAATTCGACGTCAATCACTCGGGAACCGGCTCTCACAAGGAGGTTGATCATACCGAGTGGCCAAACCGGCGCGCCTGTGAATCCAATGAGAGGTGTTGTTGCTGGCCGAAGCTGATTTGGGGACATGCCGAGACTCTTGAAAGTCGAATAAAACATCACATCCGCCGAGCTCCCCTGATCAATCAACACCTGCTGGATGGTCGATTTGTCAATGATAACCGTAACGACGAGGGCATTCGTGTGTGGCACTTGAATTCCTGTCAAGTCTTCAGATGTAAAAGCAATTGGGCCATTGCCGTTCGGATCTTCGAACTTTCTCTTCACCGAGGAACCCACGTTACATACCGAAAGAGCAGTGACAGCCTTGTTGATCTCTAACTGCAACTCAGATACTCTTCCCTCGGAAGCAATACCTTGAATGACACTAACATGGACTTTTCCGAGTATCGATCCACGGATTGAGGTGCCCGGCTGCAGCAAGTTCCTCCAGGTATCGCTTGAAAGGTTGACACTTCGTCGTATAGTGCCCCCGCTCCTTGTGGTATGAGCACATCCCAGGTCCTTGGCCATTCATTCCGAGGAGCCCAGTAGGCCAAGAGAAGAATGGGAGCTTCCCAATGATGGAGAGGAGCTTATAAATGGACTCGGTGAACGTAGTCTGCTCGGCAAAGTATTCGTCGGGCCTCGGCTCACGCTTTTGTTGTTGCATTACTTGTTGTGGTTGACGTTGCGAGGGTCGATTTCCGTTGTGCGGCTTACTCCCTCCTGACGTCTGCCCAATATTCGCCACTTGCTTTTTGGCTGCGGCATGTGCCTTAGAGGGCTCGGCGACCTTTGGTGCGTTACGTTCGGCCATCGCCTCTTCATGGACGCAATCTTTCTCGATAATAGTCATGAGTTCCCCCATACTCTTCGGCGGATTCCTTGACAGATCTCGAAACATTGCCGAAGTTGGGTCCAGGCCGTTCATGAATGACTCGGCCGCCACTCCCTGATCGCAATCAGGAATAAGATTGTAGACCTCCCAATATCGCTCGGTATACAGCCGAAGAGTTTCCCCCGCAGCTCTTCGCATGTTTATCAGCATTGAAAGCGTCTTCGGCTGAATGTTGCTGGTTACAAACCTCTTTGTGAATTCCAACTTGAGCTCGTTGAAACATGTGATTGACTTGGGTTTCAACTGATTGTACCAGAGCATGATTGGCTCACTCAACGAGAGGGGGAAGATTTTGCACATAAGTGCGTCGGAGAAGTTGTGAAGGCTCATCATTTGTTGAAAGCGGCAGACGAACACAACTGCGTCCTCTTTAGCCTCGTAACGCTTGAGTTTTGGCATCACGAATCTATCCGGGGGTCGCTCCTACTGTATTGCGTCCACGAAGGGGGAAGCTTTTGCCTTCCCGAGCTTCGAATTATATTCTGGAATAAGAGTGGGCCTTACGGCCGGTGGTTGCGTGGTCTGACAAGGTTCTGGTTCTTTCCGACGTTCGTGATGGTGTTGCCGAGGATGATTTACTTGGTATCCCCTCCTTTCCCTATCGTTTCTTGTTGGTTTGGGCGCCCCCTTGGAACCCTCAGGCTGTGCCTGCCGAAGCTCCCGAGGATCGGCTACCCGTTGATATACAGTCGGAAGTCCAGTAAACTGGTCGTAGAGGGTAATTGTATTATCCTTTTCCGAGTGCCGCTCCTGACTGGGCACCTTGTGATGGCCCCGTGATCTTTCGGTTCGCCGTTCCCCATAATGATGTTAGAAAACTTGATACGTGGTCTCCGTTTGTTCGGGGAATTCGCCCGTGTAACTTCGCCGAGGTGAATCGTTAAGATCCACGGGCTATCTCTCTTTCCTCGAATCTTGATGATGTTTATGCGAGTGATGCACCTGACCTGATACTGTCGCTCGGTGCGTTCTCGCCGTGGAACAGGTTGCGGAAGATCGAGTGCTTTCTGATCGAATTATGCTTGCTAACCGAGGACCGGAGCCCGTTGGTTGAAGCCGAGCGTCCTTGCCTAGACGTTCGAATATGGTCCGTCTCTCGGACGTTGCCAAGTCTGTCGTTCTGGTAGGATGGGACTTTCTACTACGTTTATGGTGTTTCGTCGGTTGACTTGGCCCGGCTGCGTGTTTATTGGCTGGTGTGGCGAGTTGGCCACCGTCACGCTCTTCTAGACGTTGCTGCAACATGGCTATTACTGCTGCTTGGCGTTTTTGCTCCGCCAGAGCAATATCCAGCTCAGTTTGAGGGAACGTGAGTTGTCGAGAAACTGGAGGGTGTGTTGCATGTTCTTGATTAAGGTTGATAGACCCATATCCGAACAGTCCAAGAGTGAAGTTTTCTGGGCCAGGAGGAGGAAGGCGTTGAGCCATAGGAAGAAGGTGAGGGGGAGGGAGAGAAGAATAGGAGTAGAGTCGAGATGGAGACAGAAATCAGGCCCACGGTGCTAGATTGATAGCCTTCCCCAACGAAGTCGCCAATTGTGGGGGGCTGAATTCTTCTTGTCCACCTTGACCCATTTTAACCGAGTGACGTGGCACCAGACGTCGTGTACCTGCAGAACCGGAGGGGGTTGTTCCTCCGGGAAGATGCTCCGACGATCTAGTCAAAAAGGAGAGCTAAGAGGAGAGAAATTTGGTAAGAAATATGCTCTAGGAGGAAGAAGAGTTTAGAAATCTGAACCTTTTACTTGGTGGAAGTACCCATCTATTTATAGGCTAGGATGAAGGGAGTAAGTATGGTGCAAGCTGTCTCTGACGTCCATGTGCTCGGATGACGTCATAAGTCAGAGGCATTAATTGACTGCCGCCTGTTGGGAGAAGGGGAGCCGCTCAGTCAGAGCAGGAAGGGTCACATCAATCAGGGATGTCTCCTCACCTATCAGAGAGGCTCCAACACGTTTCTTTGGAAGCTTCCAGAAGGTTTTGGAGTGGCGGTCTACGAGTGAAGCCATTATAATAGAAGAAAAGAAGAACGGAAGACAGAGTGCTTTACCGAACAAATAAGATAGTATCACTGCCTTATCCGAACGAAACGAATATGTCATCCTTCGAGGTGGGATCGAGGCTCGGCTAAGCTCTTAGGATTATTCTATCCTTCGGATAATACGTACAAATGACGTACTCAGGTCCCTCGAGAAACAGATGAACTGAGACAAATTCTTGGACAAGAACAACACATTAAATCCCTTACGAGTCATCCGAACCCTTTCGGGCCTTCAGATATTTCGCTCCCCTACATTTTATTATTGAATTGAGCAACTCCAATTTGTGGTGGATCAAATGACTGGTGGCTATAGGCTGCAAAATGACATGTGGCGGCAGTAGTCTTCCATATTTTCAGGAATAGTGAAGGCAACAACATATATCTTATTGAGCTTGATGCAGATGATAGTTTTTACCACTTTGATGAGCGGGATTGTAGTTCCAAGTTTCCAACATTGAAGCATTTTTTTTAGTTTGTGTAGGTCTTTAGCAATGAGTCTTCTCATATTTTTGTTTATGTAGTTTTATTTGTTGTTGAAGTTTTTAATTAGTTAAGCATGTAAATTGCATAATTCATAGTTAAGTTCTTATCAATTTGAACTGAATTTGTTTGGACTCGAAATAAATTACAAGTCAAGAGTTATGCCACAAACTTGGGAGCTTCTACACGTACGGACACCGATTTCCTCTCAGTGCTCCTATCAATAGTTTATTTTTTAAGGCAACAAAAGTATTACTAGTAACCCAGCTATACAAAGGAGTAAGGACCACGGGTCCATGAAATACCCGAAAACATAATCAAAATACAGAAATAAAAAGCCGGGAAAAAATAAAAAAATACAATTTGGTTCCACCATAGTTGGGGAGCGTGGGCGATTTTCTTTCCTTGGGGAGAGAATATCAATCATTTCACAGCTATAGATAGGCAAGAGAGGAGAAGATAGTGGAGAGAAGAGAAGGTGGAACCGTCGGGGAATGTGAAGGAAGAAATGCAATGGTGCAGGTGGGATGGGTTCTCTTTCGGGAAGAGAGAGAGAGAGAGAGAGAGAGAGAGAGAGAGAGGCACCCTCCAATATTGAAAGTAAGAGTAGTAAACTTGCTAGTTGCTACATCATACAAGTGTATGTCCTCACTCTACAAGTTTAAAGTGTAAGAAATGGCTGTCTGACCATAAATATAGCAAAGTCGATTCTTTAAAATTTAAAGTCAAAGGCGTACTAAAAATTTTAAGTTTTTTAGTGTTTCTTGAAATGTATTTATAATAAGTGGTTCTTTAACTTGTCACATGTGTCCTATTGAGTAGGAGGACATAGTATAGAGATTTATGTCACAATTAGTCCATTTACTTTTTTCCTTGTAGTCTCCAGGACAATTGACACTCAGTCTCTCAAAAATACCCTCCGACGTATCTGTTCATTTTTTATGTATCTGTTGAATTTTTTTTTTATTTTGACCTTTGACTAGCGTTGACCAGCGTCAACTGGTGTATTTGTTCATTTTTGTTGTATCTGTTGATTTTTTATTTTTACCTCTACCATCCAACCACCACTTCTACCACCACCACCACGACGCCACCACCACCGCCACCATGCCGCCACAACCTCAGCTTCCACCACCATTCCATTACCACCATGCCACCACCTCCACCACCACCACCACCACCACCACCACCACCACCACCACCACCATGCCACCAAACCCTCCATTTCCACCACCACGCCACCACAACCTCCACCACTCAACCACCACTTCTACCACGACTCTATCACCACCACGCCACCACATCCACCTCCACCACCACCACTTTCACCACCACCACCACTATCATGCCACTACAACCTCCACTTTTTCCTTGTAGTCTCCAAGACAATTGACACTCAGTCTCTCAAAAATACCCTCCGACGTATCTGTTCATTTTTTGTGTATCTGTTGAAATTTTAATTTTTTTTTAACCGTTGACTAGTATTGACCAGCGTCAAATGGTGTATCTGTTCATATTTGTTGTATTTGTTGATTTTTTATTTTTACCTCTACCACCCAACCACCACTTCTATCACCACCACCACGACGCCACCACCACCGCCACCATGCCGCCACAACCTCAGCTTCCACCACCACTCCATTACCACCATGCCACCACCCCCACCACCACCACCACCACGATGCCACCAAACCCTCCATTTCCACCACCACCACACGCCGCCACCACCTCCACCACTCAACCACCACTTCCACCACCACCACCACGACGCCACCACCACCGCCATCATGCCACCACAATCTCCACTTCTACCACAACTCCATCACCACCACGCCACCACATCCACCTCCACCACCACCACCACCACCACCACCATGCCACCACAACCTCCACTTTCACCACCACCTCTACCACCACTCCATCACCACCATGCCACCACTTCCACCATCACCATTACACCACCACCACCACCATGCCACTACAACCTCCACTTCCACCACCACCATGCCACCACTCCATCACCACTACGCCACCACCACCTTCACCACTCAACCACCACTTCCACCACCATATATGCCGCCGCCGCCGCCGCCGCCGCCGCCACCATGCCACCACAACCTCCACTTCCACTTCCACTTCCATCACCACCTCTACCGACACTCCATCACCACCACCACTCAACTACCACTTCCACCACCTCCATGTCACCACAACGTCACCACCACCACCACCACTACTCAACCACCACTTCCACCACCACCACTACGCTGCCGCCGCTACCACGACAACCTCTATTTCCACCACCACTACGCCACCGCCACCACTCTATCACCACCACGCCACCACGTTCACCACCACAACGCCACCACCACCACCACCACCATGCCACCACAACCTCCACTTCCACCACCACCTCTACCACCATTCCTCCACCACAACCATCACCACTTCCACCACACCTCCCTCCCCTCAGCACCTCCATAACCATTCCACCACCACCCCAGTTCTCGAATCATGTCTACCACCACCACCACCTCTCCATCGTTACCGCCACCACCACCACCACAACACAAAACAGATACAGATACACCAAAACAAATACAATAGATATAGCATAACAGATACACCAACAAAAAATAAATAAATACATACATATATATATATACATACATACATATATATATATATACATACATACATATATATATATATATATATATATATATATATATCAACAGCAAATGTACCAAAACAAATACAAATATACCAACAATATCTGTTGGGGTTTGTTCCAGCTTCTCTCTTGCAAAATTGGAGAGAGAAACATATTTTTCGTTTATTTTGGACGGAGGTTGACGGTACGTAAGAGTTTAATTGATGAGTGTTTTTAATACGTCAAGTGTTTATATGATATTTCGGTAGGGTCAGGTGTTTATGTCTACTACCACCATGACCATGTCTACCACCACCACTCCTCAACCACCGCCACTGCCACAACAAAGTTTTTTTTTTCTTCTTAAAACAGATACAGATATACCTAATACAGATACACCAAAACAGATATAATAGATATACTGCAACAGATACATCAACACGCGGATTTAAAAAAAAAAGGATATACCAACACAAAACAGATACAGTTGTATCAATAGCAGATGTACCAAAATAGATATAAATATATCAAAATACATACACCAACATAACACAAAACAAATATAGATATACTAATACACCAAAACAGATACACCAACACAAAACAGATACAAATATATCAGTATCAGATATACCAAAATAAATCCTCTTCCACCACCACCACCACCACCACAATTTCTACCACCACAACCTCCACTTAAAAATACAAATATATCAACAACAGATACACAAAAAATGAACAGATATACCGGTAAATGTCAACGCCACTCAACGGTAAAAAAAATAAAAAAAATCAACAGATACACACAAAATGAACAGATACACTGGTCAACATAAGTCAACGCCGGTCAACAGTCAAAAAATACAACCTCTACCACCACAACCTCCACTTAAAAATACAAATATATCAATAACAGATACACAAAAAAATGAACAGATATACCGATCAATGTCAACGCCGCTCAACGGTCAAAAAAATAAAAAAAATCAACAGATACACAAAAAATGAACAGATACACTGGTCAACGTAAGTCAACGCCGGTCAACAGTCAAAAAAACAAAAAAAAAAACCAATAGATATACCAAAAGTGAACAGATACACCAGTCAACGCCAGTCAACAGTCAAAATAAAAAAAAGGACATTTTTGTGTTAGCCAAACAAGGCCCTTGTCTCATTAAAGTCAATTTAAATGAAAAGACATTTTTTTTATGTTAGCCAAACAAGGCCCTTGTCTCATTAAAGGCAATTTGGTCTTTTCATGGACCTTAAACTTCAAAATATTTTCATTAATGGACTTTACACATCACTGAAACTTAAGCTGGACTAATTCTACTTTGACACCTCTTCTTTTGGAGTTTAGACCAATTTGTTGTTTATAATAAGTGGTTCTTTAACTTGTCACATGTGTCACTAAAGTTAAATTTGATATAAAAATCTGCCAACTCCATTGAAGATAAAATTTTAAAAAAACCCACAGGCCCTAACCTCTCTCTCCGACCCTATCCTTCAACGAGAATACCCACCCCTCTCTCTACTCGCTAGCCACTCCCCCACCTCACGACCTCGTCTATTTGAAGCCCTTCACGGCCTCCACAGTCCAACCTCCATGGGTGGCAATGATGGAGGGTCAGATCCACCTACCTCGGTTCTAACCCAAGCCTCGACAGATCTACTGAGATCTCAAAGTTTAGGGTGGTTTCGTGCTTCCTCCAACAAATAAGTGACCAAACCCGAGGCGGCGGTTCGGGTGACCGAAAGTTTCTTTTTTAGTTTTTCTTTTCCGTTTGTTCTTGTTTATCTCCTTTAATGGAGATTTATGTTCCCTACGTGGAACTTTCTCTACCCTTTGTGGGTGTTGCTTCATTGTACTTGGTGAGATCCTACCCAATAATCCATATGAATAACTTGAGTTGTTTCCACATGACTGTTTTCACACACTTTTGGTTGAAGCCCTTATGAGGACATAACATAGTAATACATGCGACAACGAAATGCACCACAACACACATGTATTGAGCAAAGTCAGGAACTTCACCGAATCGCAGTAACTTAACTGGCATAAACCCAAACAGGCTGAAGATGGAACATGCCGTATGATTTAGTTAAACCTTTAAAAGAACTAAAATTACACAAAGAAACCAGAAGCAAACTCAAGCAGTCTCTGCACTCAAAGCACTCTGACCTATGAAGAAGTATGATGCTCAAAAGCACGCAAAACCAAAACCTTTGCCGTTAAAATTCCACCTGAAGTCTGTCTTCAACTAGGACTAATTGGATCCAAATCCCCAGACACAAGTCTTCCGCTTCCTTCTGTATTTTCGACAGCAGCTGTTACTGGGCTACTACTACTTGCAGGAATCATTTCACTCACTGTAACACCACCGCTGTCCGGTTGCGTACTGCTCTTTGCCATTTTGGGGCTCATACTAGGGGTGTTGGGACCAGAAACACCAATAGGTTTTGACCCATTCAGGGCATTGCAGTGTGGGCAATAGTAAACTATGTACGGGAAATCCTCCTTCCTTGCAAGCCCTGCACAAAATGATAGGACAACAAATAAACTTTTATCACCGCATTCTGCACAAAGCCAAACTGATTATGCTAAGCATTGTCAATCTCTTCTTCTGTTTGTCTAAAAGATGGGCGCAGAAAGTTTACTCACCATTGTGCATATGGCAGTTCCCACATATTAGAGCATAAGACTGTGTTGGATCCTCACCCACCAGCAATGCTGCAATCCGAGCAATCCACCCTCCATCTTGCGTGGTCGATCCTGGATTACGATGTTCCACAACCACCTGATCATGCTCAGAAGTCTCAGAACCCTCATTCCCTGTATTACGGAGCATTTGTTTGTCAGTGTGTTGCAACAGAGGGCTCCCTGTGCCACTGGATCTCGTACGGGGCTGATTTCTCTGTCGAAGACCAGTAGATTGGACAATCTCAACATCTTTGCTCTTTCCTGTTGGGGCATTGAGCTTAAAGTCATCTCCTACATACACTTTCAAGCCAGAATCTGTACCCAATTTGGATGCAAGGACAGTTGCAGCAGCTGCCTTTGCTGCTGGGTCAGGGTCATGCCTCTGCAGTTGAAACTCTGCAATTAATATACGAAGCATTTCAGGTACGGAAATTGGCTCAATTTTGCAAATACGGTCTTATGCCTGAGAAGAGGCATTAATGTAGAAAACGAGAAATATAACAGGAATACCGAACGAAATACGCTCCACAGAAGGGGGAAAGAAAGGCTCCACAAAAATCTTAAACATACGGGAAGTCCCAACAATTAAGGGCTTTGTCAGTACCAGTCTTGAACCCAGGGACCAGAGCTTCCAAAGTGGACAGGAAGCCAACAAGCCACCGGAAGCTGGTAAATCTCAAACAATGCCTCTCTAAGAACTAGTTCATTCAGAACATTGGCAGCATTTTATGCCTGCCTATTTTGCAATTGACAACACCATCTCATTTTGCTCCCCAACTTTTCAACTCTTTCACCTAAAATTTCAAAGGCTAAATTACATCGACTGACCTAGACAATTACAAGAACCTCCCCTAAGGTTTAAAAAATGAAGTAACCTCCCTCATGCTTTAGTTGCCAGTATCTGATTTCCCTTCCATACAGACGGTGTTTGTGATGCTAGGGGAAAAGTCTGATATCGTCTTGTTGCTTTTCTTCAAACATCTCATTTTTGCCATTGCCGAAACAGAAGTATAATCTCATCCACAGCCTAAACTCTTTATTCTTCACAGTAGTCCGGACCAAGAACTCCATACCTTAACCTAGATTTACAACCAAACACCAAAGCCAATGATCTCTTCCAGATTAATGCCAACCACCACCACCACAAACCCAACCCCCCACCCCCCTCTCTCTCTCTCAGTCGGGTGTTGAATGGTGGGCGTTAAATTTGAGTGTTGACTATTGCCTTGGCAAGGGGTTTGGGGATGGTGGTCAACTACAATGGTTTGGGAGTTGGAATGTGAAAAAAGAGGCAGATTTTGCGGTAGGGCTCACATCCTCGTTTACCTCCAATGTTAGCAATTACACATCCAAACCTTAAACCACCCCAAATTCTCTTTGATCAATTCAACACAATTCAAATTAAAACCTTGCACAATCAAATCAAACCACCACCATTTCCAAGTTATAAAACTATGATTGCAACAAACCAACCCCCAACAACCAAATGCAAGTCAACCTTGTCACTGGGATTATTGTGTTGGATGGCGGGCTTAAATTTGAGCATTAAGCAAGTTGGGTTTCATGGAGAGAGAGAGAGAGAGAGAGAGAGAGAGAGAGAGAGAGAGAGAGAGAGGTTTTTGGGCTTTGGTTGGTATGGCAAAATGTTGGGGCTTTGGATTAGATGAATGATGGTGGTACTATCTGATATAATTGGCTAATCCACATCCAGCTGAAAATCAACCCGATGCATTCACATTCTGAAAAATAAATAGTTCACTAATACTGCACAGAAAGATCAAATAGTAGCAAGACGCCACAAAACAATAATAGAACGGTACTTGCTCTGTAGTCATATCACCTGAATTAGCTGTTGTGTAATATAGTAATATGTCTTCTCTTTAAGCTCATCAATCTTTTCTTGCCTTTCAGCCCGAAGCTTTTCCAAAGTTTTCTGATCCTTACGCTCACCTATGAGATCACACACGAAAGCATCGAAAAATGAGAAAGCCTATTTCTAGTCAAGATGCCCCTGTATGGTTTTCCAAATCCACGAAATAGTTAAAAGCGTGACATCGTACCAAACAGGGAACAAAAGACTTAATCATGCAGATGTACAGGTCAACTTCCTTTTGCTAATAACAAAAGTAGAAACAAAATGACTAGAATTAGGAATGTTATCAGCATGGAAATAAATCTGGTAAAAACTACTTCTATCCAAGTAAAGGGCAAGTGCCCAAACCCTCCTTTTTTAAGAATTGGTCATTTTTTCCCGCAAGGTAAGTTTTGAGTGTGCAAGCCCCAAAAATTCATTGAATACTGCACAAAGGAATTTTGTCGCATGCTTGTAAGGAGGAACTATAGCCCAGTTTAAAGTCTCAAACGTTACTATTCAGCATCAATTGAGTGAATCTAAAGCTAACCAAACTGACCCTTAAGTCCAAATCAATTGGGGTTGGCTATGTGAATCCGTTTTCTCCACTGAGCTCGGTCCTTTAGAATAAAACACCCATTCTAAATATATTGAGCTGTGGTTCAGCATCCAGTATGTAATTTGTATGTATCAACATGCTACAAGGAAAAAAAGAATTGTACCATTGTCCAAAATATCACTCGTTACCCATCGACTGATCGGTAACAAGATCATTTTTGTTTTGATCGGCCGATGGGTTGACAAGATCTTGGACTTTCACAACCCGTATTTACCTATGTATTGGGTGGTACTATCTGATACTGGCCACCACATCTCCACTTCTGAAACGTATCTCATTGTGGCGGTTTATAACCCTAAATATAGTACAATTTCCACATTCACTAATCAATTCGATTGCTACACATTGCACCAACCCCTCAGCAAAGCAAATACAAGTCCTTCCTCATCCATTGCTTCAGCCCTTCGTTCTGTCTTGGTAACACGTTGTCAGAGGCCTAATGTAATGTCATGTATGGTGGAATAAAAATGACTTGGCTCCTTCACGTACAACATTGTCATGGTGGTGGAGAACTAGAAATGGTAGGTGGAGGGGGTTGGCCTAGAATGGTGGGGGTTTGATTCGATTGAAGAGTGATGGGTGGGATTAGTAGTGGTTCTCTTGCATATTAGATAGGCATACATATATGTATCTCTGTGTTTAGTTTAGATTTGAGTAGGGGTTTAAATTGCAATATTCACTGCCACAATGGTCGTAGTCGTGTATGACTAGTATTAGGAGTAATGAGCAATGCATAAGGAGGTTCAAAACTAGCAAATCCCATAAGGCTAATTGATAAGCATGTTATAACCTTATTTAACACAAACCGAACATTTGCAATTGTTCATAATCAAGATTCACATGGATAAGTTATGCCAAATATAATACATATGATTAGACAACTCAGTTGCCATACAATAAGTACATAATTGGCATATAAAAGTACTGAGCAGTAAGCAATGATAGATCAAATATCTTGTCGATAACAAAATGCACTTATTTATAGGGAAAAATGCATGTTACCCTCTTGTGGTTATCCTTCTCCAATCTCTCTTACTCTCTCGTCTTTATGTACATAATTTGATACCATATTAAGCTGAAGTTATACATTAATCAAAATCTCCCTCTTATAATTATAATTTTGAATTTTTTAAGTTTTCTAATTCTCTTTTTAATCTTGTCGGGGTCCAATTCTCTTTGCCAATTGACAAAAAAATAACGTTTTCCTAATTTAGTGTACAAAGTTACAGACAAACACATGATATATGTGCATATACTCATACACTTAACTAACAAGGAAGCTTGATTTTTTTTTTGCTTGGCAAGGAAGCTTGATTGTCTTTTTTTTTTTTTTGCTCAGCAAGGAAGCTTTATTTTTAAAGATATCACATAAATCCAACTGTTGTTAACTATCTTCAATGAATCCAAGAGATTTCCATGTGAGATACCAGGTCAAGTCTCATGCCCAAAGAAACTGCTCCATGTTCTAAGGGTTGAAATTGAATTAAAGCGCAGGATTTCCCAAAACTGTAAGATCCAGCTATAACTCTCGCCCAACCCCACCCACAACACCACCCCCCCCCCCCCTCCCCCCGCTTTATACTTTCATTTTGGCTCTCAGCCCCTTTCATTTCAAATTTGGAAACTCCTTTACTCGTATTAAATCACCGTCTCTTTTCTCTCTTAGTCTCCTGTAACGAAGTAGGACACCCCTGCAAGGGTTACCTTATCTCCACCAACCTCTGCTGCCACTTAAATGTTTAGGAACCAATTGGGCCTCCCGGGCATACTGAGTATTACTGAGCCAATAAAAAAAAAAGGTCCAATGTTTAGGACTTCATCGAACTTCACGAATCCCACAGCTCAAACGGTCTAATTTATCATCTCGATCTCCTTTTTGATTTACAACTATGAGTATGTGTTAAATTAAGAGACGTAGAAATTTAGGGTTATTCTCCTCATTCATAATATTGAATACAACCTAAGTATTTATACAACACATTAGACTAATTATACTATGGTCCTAGGGAATGAACTAGTTACATAATAGAATGACTAATAAGCTAATTACAAATAAACCCATAATAATCTAACACTCCCCCTCAAGTTGGCGCAAAGATATCAATCAAGCCCAACTTGAACACAATGGGGTTGAAACTCTTGTGACCAAGTCCTTTTGTGAATATATCAGCCAATTGATCTTCGGATCTCACAAAAGGCATGCATATCAACCCCTCGCTCAGCTTCTCCTTGATGAAGTCCCTGTCAATCTCTATGTGCTTCGTTCTGTCATGTTGAACAGGATTATGAGCAATGTTTATGGCAGCTTTATTGTCACAGTAGAGTTTCATAGGACCGTTATCAGAAATTCCCAAATCACGTAGCACTGTCTGGAGCCATAAGAGCTCACAAACTCCATGCGCCATAGCTCTATACTCAGCTTCTGCACTAGACCTGGCAACCACTGATTGCTTCTTATTTCGCCAAGTGATCAAATTCCCCCCAAGGAAAGTACAGTAGTCAGAAGTAGAACGTCTATCATCCATAGAACCAGCCCAGTTGGCATCAGTAAATGCCTCCAACCGTAGGTGACCATTATCAGAAAACAGAATTCCTCTCCCTGGAGCAGCCTTGAGATACCTCAAGATACGGTAAACTGCATCCAGATGTGAAGTACGAGGATCATGCATAAATTGGCTAACAACACCTACTGCATAAGTAACATCCGGTCGGGTGTGCGCTAAGTATATCAGTCGACCCACAAGTCGCTGATATCTCTCCTTATCAGTGCGCTCCCCCACATTTCCACTAAGATGATGATTCTCTTCAATAGGAGAATCTGCAGGTCTACAGCCCAACATACCTGTTTCTTCCAAAAGATCAAGTATATACTTCTGTTGAGAGATAAAAATACCTTTATCAGACCTTGCCACTTCCATTCCAAGAAAATATCTTAGTGGTCCCAAATCCTTAATCTCAAATTCTTGAGCGAGACTGGATTTGAGATTAACAAACTCATCCACATCGTTGCCTGTCATTATCATATCATCAACATAATAAGGACAACTATCTTACCAGCACCTCCTTTGATGAACATAGTATGATCTACATGGCTCTGTTTGTAACCAAACTTCAACATAGCCTTTGAAAACCTCTCAAACCACGCTCGAGGTGATTGCTTCAACCCATAAAGAGCCTTTTTCAATCTACACACCTTTCCCTCAGTCTCTGAGGAAGAGAACCCCGGTGGTATATCCATATACACCTCCTCCTCTAACTCACCATGAAGGAATGCATTTTTTACATCAAACTGGTGAAGAGGCCAATTCAGATTAGCAGCACACGAAATCAAAGCCCGCACAGTGTTCATCTTCGCTACCGGAGTAAACGTCTCCTCATAGTCAATGCCATAGGTTTGAGTAAACCCCTTGGCTACAAGTCTTGCCTTGTATCTTTCAACTGTACAGTCAGCATTCTGCTTTACAGTGAAAACCCACTTACATCCCACTGATCTCTTTCCTCTTGGAAGTGATACCAACTCCCAAGTGCCATTCTTTTTCAAAGCTTCATCTCCTCTACCATAGCTCCTTTCCACTCATGTATCATGAACACATCCTGCCAATTCTGTGGAATAGATATAGAAGAAAGAGACGAAACAAAGGCATGGTATGAAGGAGATAAACGATCAAAAGAGACATACTGAGAGATGGGATGTTGAGTACATGACCTAACACCTTTCCGAAAAGCAACAGGAAGATTATCAGAATCAATAATAGGAGGTTCAATGGGAGAAGATTCATTACCAGATGAGTCAACTGAGGAGTCCGGAACTGAAGCAGGGGATGGTGATTGGCAAGGTGACAGTACACATGAAGGTTGGCCTTTCTTTTGATACGTTGCCAAGGTTGTAGGCCATTCACTGGGTCTGATACGCCTATCCACATCTGCTCGTCCACCAATGTCCTGTTTTGCACTATCAACAGATACTGGTTTCCCTCCAGACTTCTCTTTCTCCCCCTCACTATAAACGGGAAGGGACCATGACCCTTGAGTTAGAGATGTAAACACTTCTTCCTCCCTCATCTCTTCCTGACTAACATGCTGCTCCCCCTGAAGAGATGGAGTGGAGGGAGAGTAAAAAGACTCGGTTTCCCAAAAAGTGACATCCATAGAGACAAAAAATTTTCTAGAGTGAGGATCATAACATTTGTAGCCCTTCTGGGCAGGAGAATAGCCAACAAAAACACACTTGTGAGCTTTATGACCCAACTTACCTCCAGCAGGGTGAGAAGGATGAACAAAACACACACAACCAAAAACTCTCGGAGGAAGAGTCAGGACACGAGAACTGGTAGGAAGACACTCAATAGGAGTCTTGAACTGGAGAACACTAGAAGGCATACGGTTAATAAGATATGTTGCAGTCAAAATCGCTTCTCCCCATAAATATTTGGGAACATTTATGGTGAACAAAAGAGAGCGAGCAACTTCAGTAAGATGACGATTTTTGCGTTCAGCAACTCCATTTTGTTGTGGAGTGTCAACACAAGTCGTCTGAAAAAGAATACCATTGTCATCCAGAAAAGCCCTAAAATTCCTATCGATATACTCGGTGCTATTGTCACTACGGAGAATTTTGATATTCGTATCAAATTGAGTGCGCACCATGGCATGAAAAGATTTAAAACAGGAAAATACTTCACTTTTTGACTTAAGTAAATACACCCAAGTCACACGAGAATAACAGTCAATAAAAGTGACAAACCATCGAAAACCGTTAAGAGAGGTAACAGGAGAAGGACCCCAGACATCAGAATGAATAACCATAAAAGGAAAGTCACTTCGTTTATTAATAGGTGCATAAAAGGAACGCTTATGTTTGCCAAGCTCACAGACTTCACAAAAAAACTGACTCCTAGAACAATGCTTAATTAAAGTAGGAAAAAGTTGTTCTAAAATCCCAAAAGAGGGATGACCCAATCGACGATGCCACTGATGTAACATAGAGAGAGCTGAACTCGTATCTGCTTGTAGAGCAAGACCACATGACAGAGGTGGACAAGGTGCAGACTCCAAAAAATAAATGCCACCATGTGCTTTACCACTGCCAATCACTTTGCTCATGTCCAGTTCCTGAAAAACACAATGAGTAGGGAAAAAGGTCACTGAACAATTTGCAGAACGAGTAAGACTACTAACGGACAGAAGGTTACTGGCAAAGTTTGGAATATGGAGAACTGAAGAGAGGGAAATAGAGGGAGAATAGCGAACGGAACCTTTCCCTGAAATAGCAGAGAATGATCCATCTGCTATTTTGACCTTATCCTTACCAGAACAAGTAGAGTAACAATCAAATACAGAAGAACAACCTGTCATATGATCTGAGGCACCAGAATCTATAATCCAAGGAATAGCAGAAGAGACAGTAAATGCGCTAGCCGGAATACCTGTGTGGGCAAAATAGGATGATGTGGAACCTGTTGTGGAGGTGGGAGCTATAGTAGATGGAGAATCAGCCCGAGCCATGAGGCGCCTGAGAGCTTGCATCTCCCCTTGAGAGAATCCACTAACATGATCAGAAGGCGCCTGACCTCCAGTATTGAACCCAGAATCAGGCAAGGTAGTAGCTGTGGACTCTGAAACATGAGCCTGGGCTTGAGAACGCATGAAACTGCGACTGTGACCACCGCGTCCACCCCCTCGCCCGCGAAAGGGACGGCCATGTAACTTCCAACAGAAATCCTTGGTATGGCCGGTGTTGTGGCAATGATCACATCGGAGTGACTCACGATCAATAGGCCCACTGCTAGCACCAGACTGTGACTTACCACTCTGTGGAGTAAGCCTAGCACTAGAACCAAACTGACCCTGAGGAATGGCAACCAAAGTAGAACGATCAGAAGTAGGAGTATGCACCATAGCACTCCTCCTACTCTCTTCCTGTTGAACAATAGCATAGGCCTCTCCTAAAGACGGAAACAGAACACGACCCAACACTTGCACTCTAATTGGATCATATTCTCCATCAAAGCCAGCAAGAAAATCATAAACACGCTCTTTCTCTATTCTTTTTAACCAATTGGCAGCATCCACGGTACCAACAGCCTGAAACCCCTGATAATAATCAAATTCCTGCCATGCTCCACTCAATTCAGCAAAGTACACAGAGACGGGGTGATGATTTTGTTCCAATGTACGAAGTTTTTTCCTCAACTCAAAACACTGTGCACAATTACCTTGTTGCGAATAGGTTTGGGCTGCAGTAGTCCAAATCTGATATGGAGTATCAAGGAGTAAAAAAGTATGGCGAATATCAGCCCTCGTGGAGTTCAACAACCAGGGCATAACCAACGATTTCTGTGATTTAAACTTCTTTAGTTCAACAGCTTCAACAGGTGGGGTAACAGAGCCCTCAATAAACTCTGACATCCCTTTGGCCTCAATGGCTAAAGTGAAAGTGCGAGACCAAATCAAATAATTGGAACCATCCAATTTAATATGGCAAATATCCAGAGAAAAGTTATCCAGAGTCCCTACGCGGCTCAACTCATCCTTTGTATTAACGGAAGCTTTGTTTTTATCCTTTGATGACATTTTAATAGTAGAACCACAACTCCGAATCCACAATACTCAGTCAACTCAGCAATAACTGTCCCAAAACAATACTAATTGCAGAAAAAAACCTTAATATAAAATGTTCAGAGCCAACTGTCACCTTAAAACACCTTAAAACAATACCAAGTGCCAGATAAATATCAAATGACACCTGTGAAGCTCCTAACAGTGCCAAACAATGCTGAAGATGTAGATTAAAACATCCCGCTACTACCACTGTTCCAAAAACAAAGAGGTCGACCACTGAAACAGTCCGTCGGAGGTCCGGCGAGTGTAGGCGAGGTCGGAACTGACGGAGACGGCACCGGAGATGCAGAGACGGCGTCGGAACAGGCAGAGACGGCGTCGGAACAGGCAGATCTGGTGCGTATGAGGTCGACAAGGGTCGTACGGCGTCGGAAATCGTCGGGCTCGACTGGAGTGGTGTCGTACAGCGGCGGAATAGACCACGGAAGTGCTGACAAGGCTCGTCGGCGTCAGAGAGCAGTCGGCAAGGGTACGACAACTGAGTTCATCGACTAGGTCCCAAAAAAACGACGACGGTGGACTGAAGTTGCTGGGTCTCAATTGATCGAAAGGGAAAAACGCTAGGTAGGTCTCAGTTCTACCGCTCTGATACCATGTTAAATTAAGAGACGTAGAAATTTAGGGTTATTCTCCTCATTCATAATATTGAATACAGCCTAAGTATTTATACAACACATTAGACTAATTATACTATGGTCCTAGGGAATGAACTAGTTACATAATAGAACGACTAATAAGCTAATAACAAATAAACCCGTAATAATCTAACAGTATGTAATATTTACACATGTTATTCTGAAATCTAAAGACAAACCTTTTACCCCTTTCGGTTTCAGCATCCTGAAATCCACGCATCAGACTTGGAATCCATTATAGCTATGATTTATAACTATGAACGAATACATGGATAAGTTCTTGCGAGAAAGGCTCTGCATAATCTGAGGATAACAGTTTTCTTTTGTTTAACTTATTTGTTTGAGAGGTTTCAGGTTGCGATCATCTTGAGTTGCTGCACCTTTAGCCACGGGCCATTTTCTAGTACATCCTCGTACACCCCACACAGCCAACCCCCAAGTCCCCACCAACCACACCATTATAACGACGGACAACCCTCCACTGACCAACCACAGCCCAGCCCTCCCCTACACTCCTCGACGAAAATCGGCTCCATCTAACCAAAAATTTTAACAATTCTGAAGCCAGAGAGCTTATGGACCAGCACTGAGAATAACCGCACCTGAAGTATTTCAACTGTCTTGTATGTTTTCTGTCATACCGTCATAACTTGAGAATTGAACAAGATCCTATTGAATCCCTTGAGAATTGAATAAGAACCTATTGAATCCTAGTTCTCATATAATAACCTGTGTACACTATGGCTAGATTACCTCAATATTCCTTTTGTACATATAATTATCAAAAAATAACTTTGCTCCCTGGTTTTTATTGGTGCCGTGCTGATTTCCGTACAGCAATTTTTTATTTGTATTCCCATAATTGCCTGATATATAAAAGGACATCTATCAGTAGAGAACTCCGTAGTGACCTAAGGCACTCATTTAGCAATCAACATAAGTAGCAACCTAAGGCATGATGCTAAAGTCCAAAAAGCATGTTTTTTATTAGTCCAGGATCCTAAGTTTCCAAAAAGAATGTATTCTCTAACAAAGACAAAACTGAGTCCGAAATTTGCAATCCTAAATTGCTTCAAGAGACAGTTGAGCCAAATAATTGAAGCAAAGCATCCAACGATAATCAAAACTGAAGGATTCAAAAAAAGTCAAGATTAAACAGATTCCAGATTCCAAAACTGTAGACTTGGCAAAATTACAAAATCCAATGTTTCACAGGGAGCCCAAAATCAAAGGAAATCATCTGCCTAAGCATTAACAGAAAAGAGAGAAATTTATTTATCAGAAAAAAGGAAAATAACAGAAGTAATACGGGACATATTAGGACAATACAGCATTCTGGAAGAGTTTTCAGATACTTACACATCCTTGTGAAGGTTACAAGTGCTGAGTAAGTAATAGACGATAATCCCGGCAAAAGAAACATTGGCAGAACCCGAAATGCCCTCATTTTCCAGTTCAAATCTAAGGACCTTGTTGTCATGATAGCATAAATCACTGCAATAACCTGGCAACAGAAATTATCTTAAGACTCAAAGGACTTAGAGAATATAGACATAAAGTAGTGCTTTTGCACAAAATGCAATTACCAATCAACAAGGAACAGGAAAACACAATGACACAATAAGCCACTTATATTTCTTCAACATTGATGGACATGCAAACATCATCAGCTAAAAGAAAATATCAATCAGAAGAAAAGAAAAAAACAATTCAGAGTGAAGTTTAGTTTTACCATAACAATCTAGAAAACTGTCCAAGAGCAATATAACTCAAATTCTCACATTCCAAAACTTGCCCCTAAAAGCAAACTTGTTTGAGCCAGTACCAGGATGCAATGCCCCAACTAGACCACTCTCAACAACGTTCCTCAAGAAAAAGGCATCAAGGGGATGCCACCCATGTACAAAAGAAAACGAAGAACCAAAAGGCCAACAACACCAAAAGAGACCAATAAAAAAGAACCTATACACCGCTCTACATGAAGAAAACTCCAATGATGATAACAATGAAGTTTTGCAAATGCATACCTAAACTTTCATGCCACACAAACAAATTCTCAGTCCGAATATAAAGAAATAAAAGGAAACACATCTTACCTCAAAAATAACAGAGAATATTATCAGATGCCTAATCATCCTTCTCCAACTTCGAGACCTCTTTTTCATTCTAGCAAGAACAGTAGCTTCTTCCTTTGAAATGTGTTGAAGTCTCTTCTCAAAATCATCACCATGTTGTCTAAAGAGTCCATTCCAAATTCTAGATATTACTCCTTTCTGCTGCTTCTTCACAGTGGTCGCACTGTCATTCTTTTCAGTAGCAAGAACCTCCAAATTCTTTCTTGTGTCTTGGGCCTTATTGGACTCTCCAGCCATTCCTACGGGTTAGTTCTAACTCAGCAACACAAATAGATTCATTTGTATTTGTTAACTAATCTAAACTGGTAGGCCAAAAAAGGTAAAGAAAGAAAGAAATACTACTATATTAGCCAGAATAGTGATGAATGGGTAACCCATACATACAAAAAAAGTTCACCATGAAACAACAATGATTCACGGTACTGGAGGCACTAAGAGCATGTTCCCCTTGAGGCATGTGATATCATTGGTAACATGCAAAACACTTTCTAGCCTAAGAGAATCTAGGCAACGACTTTTGTAAATGAGTAAGAAACAATGAACCATCTTCCAAGAAAATTTAACATTCAATCTTGAATCTGGATTTAAAAAAGCTGCTCTCTCAAAGAAAAACAGAAGTGCATGGTTTACAAATATACAATTTGTAACCCCACCAACACTGTAAGTTTTTATGGGTGATATTTGGTATACAATGAATCCAAATGACATTGCGGTGATTTTAGGGCCAATCGTAGAGCACGACTGAATGATTTTGAGGAATCATTGTGTGAAGCCTAGAAAGATATTATTTTCTGTGAAGTACCTCTGGCTACTATATCCTGTGCCTGCGAGTTACTCTAGCACTTCAACTTGGGAAGTAAGAAACGACCCTATCCAATGTTAGAATTTTGCATGGTGATCTTGGTGTCCTTGGCTATCCTTTTGCGAGAAGCAATGTCACGTATCTTTGGTAAAGAAGTTAATGTGAAATGCACAAGCGTGAGGGCAAGCTCACCTCAACAACTAGCTTTTCGGGTCTAATTCTACCCCAGACAATGTACCATCAGAAAAGTACCCAAAAATATTAGGAGGGTGAATGTCCTCAACATGAACGAGGAAGGTGCTGTTAACAAGCTGTGTGTAATGGAGGATGCGAAGCGAAGTCCCACATTATCTAGGTGTGAATGATGTAGATTGTAGAGTATACAAATGTGAGGGCACCCCGCACCTTAATTACCAGGTTTTTAAACAAGTTCTACCTAAGATCCTCAAACGATGTTGTCTTCATGTCAAGTGTGCAGTCAAAATCGGAGCTCACTACCGGGGCAAAGGAAGGGCTTAAAGTCATTCACTAGATGTGTGCAATGATTCCACTAGTCACTTCTTCGAGAGTACTTTCAGGTGATTTGTCGCTTAGTAGCACGAAACGGGAGCGGGGGAGCGGAAGCACCTAGAAGCTCCTAAGGTTGGGAGCGCCTAAGGAGCATATATCGATTATATATAAATACATATATAAAATATCTTTAAATACTTAACCATTGCAGAAAAAGTGATGCTTATTTAGAGTTTCCCGATCTTAAAGGGTAATTAATGGAAGTTAGATTTTTCCAATTTGCAAAACTTCTTCGTTTGTATGATTTTCATATTCTTATTTCCACAATAGCATTACTCCCTTAAAAGTAAGAGAATAATAGAATAACTGCCTTAACGGCCGATAAGTTCCCATCTTAGTTAGGATTGAGCTCCCGTCTTGAGAGCTCCCGTCAAGCTCCCATCTTGGGAGCGCTGATTCAAGCTTCCGTCTTGGGAGCCCACCCATTTTGGACCGTCGTGGTTGTTTACTAAAGGTATCAGAGGTAGCTTGTGCGAAAGTCTGTGTGGATCCAAGGACACTGCATGATAAGCCTAGGGATTCATCTAGTGTGTAAAGTCATAGCTGCTAAGGAAAAAGCTGTGCCATAATGACTCTAGCGCTTAATACCCAATATGACCTACATCACCTACCCTGCTTTGAAAGTTGGCTCGGTATCTAGGTTAGGCAAGTAGGACTGTAGGAGTAACAATCCTATTGTCCATGGCTAGCCCTTTTGGGTGAGCTTCCTGATTTTTTTTCTTTGGACATCCTAAAATTGAAGAATGGAAAGGGAAAGAAAAAAAGAAGCTGACTGCCTTGTTTGAATGGTGTTTTGGAAAAAAATTCCCAACTCCAAAAACACTCATTACCCATATTTCCAATTATTACTCTCATTTCACTCTCCACTCATTACTCATATCTCCAATCATTATTCTCATTTCTCTCTATCTCTCCCCACTCATTCCTTCTATCTCCAATTATTATCCTAATTTATCTCTCCGCATTATCCCAAAAACAAAACTCAAAAATTTTTAAAACATCATCCAGCATACGTTTCAATGAAATTTTGAGTGTGAAAATTTTCAGCTAGACAAAACGTGGGCTTGGCTTCACAAGTCGATAGCTTAAGCTAGTGTGTTCCAGGTGAAGATCCATATTCCATACAAGCCCGGGATTTATGGATCTAAACTCATATATAACACGTTGAAGCTACGTGCAAAAGATTCACAATGTAAAAAGAAACTATATTCAGGGCCGGCCCCGGGTAGAAGCCTAGAAAGCAAGTACTAGTGCTTCTGCGTCAAATTGATATCATACCTGGTGTGGGGATCGGACATCCTACTACTCTTTCAACGAGTGATTACTTACTAGGCCCCAAAACATGTTTAAGCATCTAGAGAGAGAGAGAGAGAGAGAGAGAGAGAGAGAGAGAGAGAAGTAAAACCTAGAATTCTATTATGGGTTGGTTGTAATCGCGTAGAATTTTGGATGTAGGTGGCGACGATTGCAAAGGAAAAACCTAGAATTTGATCCTCTGTATCGAATTACTCCCCTCGCAGATTACAGTTCAGAGTTTGATCACAGCTCTGGTTTTGGGATCTCACGCTCGGAGTTCTCATTTCCGAGTTCTCTTTATTTTATACTTTTCTGTTTTTGGTTACTTCGTTTGGAAATTACATAGTAGTAGAATGGAGGGAAAATTTCAAAAAAACCCCAAACCTTTTAACTCAATGTCCCATAAGCACCTGACCTTCAAAAAATGTCAATCCCCCACCTGACCTTATCACTCCGTCATCAATTAACCCCCTCACCCAATTTTCCGTCCAAAATCTAACAGAATTGATGACATGGTGCTTAAATGGACATTTTAGCCCTAAAAAGAAGACATCTATGCACCACACAATAAATCCATAGACTGAGGTACACCCAATCCCCCCTTTTGGGGGGATGGAAGGCCGAATTGGGTTTTTTTTTTTAATATTGCATAGTTTTGTAAATTGAGTCACGGTTCTGGATACATTTAGGCCCTGTTTGGCTAAATAAGCCAACTGGTTTATTTTTTGTCCTTATTCAAATTTGTTTTGTATTTATTAGTTTTTCGTCAATTTTTTGGGATTAATGCATTGTCATGACGAAAAGTATCTATAAAATAAAAAATTATAATCAAAATCTAATTCTTTTTGAATAAAAATAAAAAAATTGGCTTATTTTTGTCTTTATTCAAAAAAATTAGGTTTTGATGGTAATTTTTTACTTTTTAGATTCCTCTTGTCATGACGATGCAATAATTTTCAAAAAATTGATGAAAAACTAACAAATACGAAAAAAATTGAATAAGAACAAAAAAATAAATTATTTTGCTTATTTAGCCGGACAGAGCCTTAGTTGCCGGAAAAAGAAATGTGGTTGCCGAAACCACGGGGAAGACAACGGGGAGAATTGGGTGTGCCTCAGTCTGTGAATTTATTGTGTGGTGCACAGGTGTCTCCTTTTTAGGGCTAAAATGTCCACACAAACGCCATGTCATCAATTCCGTTAGATTTTGGACGGAAAATTGGGTGAGGGGGTTAATTGATGACGGAGTGATAAGGTTAGGTGGGGGATTGACATTTTTTGAAGGTCAGGTGCTTATGGGACATTGAGTTAAAAGGTCAGGGGTTTTTTTGAAATTTTCCCTAGAATGGAATGTATCGATGCTTTCTGTTTTACTCCCTGATTTTCGAACACATTACCCACACAAATGATTTATACACAGATTTTTCGTTGGGCTCACTTTTGGATTTTACAAAAAATAATCGACTCTTTCATTAATTTTAAAATACATTTTAGCTGATAATTTGCCACCTACTATTTCTCTCTCTCTTGTTTAATTCTCTTCTTTTCCTTCTCTTCCAAAACGTCCAAGCACAACATTAGCCATTAGTCTATAAATTTCACTTTCTCGATACTTTTCAGCCCAAAGTATGTAACACTGTCTAAACAATAGTGACTAATAGCAGCCAACCTTAAAACATAAGATGTTTTTTTTACACGTTTATCATAGAAATTTGCATTTCTTTACCATTTCATATATGTATTACTTTTGATTATGGAACAAGAGAAAAAATGCATTTCCATTTTGCATCAGATTATTCCCTGATAGAATCAAAATCTCGACTTCCTCTCGAGTCTATCATATCATAGTTAGTGACTCCATTCCAGATTTTATTTTGTTTGGATTTGTATCGATTTTATTTTAACATCCCCACCTTATATCCTTTTGAAAGATCTAAAGGTCAAGCAAGTTGACTCGATCAATGCAAGTTGGTGGTCAATAATTGTGCCATACGACCAATTTTCATGCATGTGGCAAAATTTCTAATAAGCTTTTCTAATTGACATTCGTTCTGGATTTGGTCCTTCCGAAGTGAAAAAGAATATATTTGGAGTACAAATTGACATATAAGAAAGTTTTGAACAATCACATGTGCTATAAATAGAGGAGTTGAAGCCCCCATCAAATGGCATATTCATATTGGAGCATTGAGTAAAATCAAGAGGGAAGAGTGGTCTCACATGTAGATAAGAGGTTTGTTGAGTAGCCAAGGATGATTTGCTTGCTTCCTCCTCCTTAAGGGATCTGGAAATAATCAAACAGATCAACATTATATTATTCCAAACTCTTGTTTGAATTCAGGCAATCACCTTGGCTAAGTTGATCACAATCTCTTCTCTTTCATGTCAGACCCTTCTCTTCTTCCATTGCCAGTTACGCATTACGCATGCATGATATTATCTTCAAGGATAGAGATATATATTGTCACGTGTACTGCCACAATGAGGAAATAATTCTCCGGTAAAATTCTGATGGATCGATGCTCACGCTATGTTAGACTTTTTTACTGCATATACAACTTACTGCATTTACAAAACTAATATGCATACTGCTAGTGCTACGGATGAGCTTTTCTTCTGTTGCAGAAATCTCTTGCTGCCATAACATGTGACGGGTCTATTGTCCCCACTAAACTAAGGTAGAAAATGCTAATAAATAGTACAAAATAGGGCAATTAAAGTATATGGGATACTTTTCGGCAAAAGAAGATTAAAAATCTAATGGAGAGATGATTTTTTTTTTTTTTTTACAGGTAATAGGTATTCTATTACCCTACTTTTCTTCTTTCATTATCCGTTGACAATACTACATAAAGGGGGGAGGGAGTGGACAAAGGGAGGGGGAGGCCATTTGCATGTGACGAGAAGAGATTTGTTTGTTTGTTTTTCCTTATTTTTTTTATGGTCAGGTGTATGGGCTAACTAACTTATGCACACCTCGATTAATCATGACAACCATAGATCCACTGTCCACTAACAGAAAGCCACACTTGAAACCGGATCAAATTCTCCATATGAACTAGCCCCCAAGGTGTGTAATTCGTAGAAACGGAACTCATGGAGTTTGTTCTAGACTGACTGTGTTTGTTTTACGTCTCTATTCGTTTTGGGTGTCAAAATCCAACTCCTCTCTCTGTGCATTGTCCCCAAAAAAATTTCTCTATCAATTTCTTTTCACTTGTTACCTCCAAAAACTAGTACTCAAAACACAAACTGAACAAACCGAAATTTAGGCCTAGGTTCTAGCCAGTCATTTTTATTTTTGGATAATTTTTTTGTTATATACACTCTCCTTGTTTTGCTCCCACTTAATTCACAAAATAGGAAAATGCTAAAAAAGTCAGTGGGCTTTTATTAAGGTTGAAAAAGTAAATTAATGTGTAAAAGTATATAGTATATGATAGCGTATAGAAAAGTGTCAAATGGGTATTGAAATTTGTGGTTCTCCCAAATCAGACCCAAAAACGACCTTTTATGCTTTGCCCAATCACGCGTTATTGGAAAACTTGTGATCCTGTTTAATTGTTGACATTTGAATCAGGTTTGTATTATAAATTTATAAGCAACAAGGTTGTTTCATCCAAATATTTTTTCGTGCTAACCAAACACAGGAAAATAAAAATTTAAAGTTTGTTTTTTGAAAAAACATTTTACAAACATTTTACATTGTAAAATATTTTATTTTGAAACAAACGGAACCTAAGAGGAATTCAATTTTTTGGAGAAAAAAAAGATAAGTGCAATATAAACGAAAACACAAAATGGTTTTGCATGTCCTCCATCCCAAAAGTGAGAAAAACCGTATCCGTTGGCATATATGCTCAGTTGATGGTGTGCTTGGCTGCAAAAAAAAAAAAAAAAAAATTATAATGTTAAATGGCAAGCATGTGAGATTTTTGTTCCCATAATCAAAGAGAGTCATGTTTTTAATGAAAAAAATGGGAGTGATAAATGAACAATGTTTGATGAGTAGAACGGAGGAAATCAACAACAAAAATAACTTTCAAAACCATATACTACCTATTACATAAGCTGAATGCCATATAAAATCTTTGAGGAAGTGGAGTTAATCTGCCTAATTTGAAGATTTGTGATGTAAGGGCAGCTAGTCTTGCTATATCCAGAGCAGCCTCCAAGGAGAATGAGGCTAGTAGGGGTTGCAACTTGAACATACTTAATGGTAAACCGACTAATTCGGGAATCATTGATTCCAAATGGCATTTTGAACCTCATCCCATAGCACTGTTGAATCCTCATCGAAGCCTTACCAAATCAAGCCTCAATATATAACTAGAGAGCCTTACTAGATGAAGCCTTAATACATAGTAGGGGTGGGCACGGGTCGGGCGGGTCGGGTATGGCCCGCCATTCGAACCCGACCCGACCATGTCGGGTAGGAGAAAAACCAACCCGAACCCGAACCCGAACGATGGTGTACACCTGCCCGTGTGCCCGATTTTTTTGGTCGGGTCGGGTCCGACCAAACCGAAGTAAAGCTACATGAATTGTTCATGTTTTGGTCGGGTTGGTCGGGTCGGGTCGGGTCCGACGGCCCGCGGGTATTTTGCACACCCCTAAATTACATAGCATGCCACCTAAAATGGTTGACCGTTCACCGCAAGCGTTGCAGCTTCAACAACTTCTTGAGGGATCATTACAGAACATTACAGAAACATAGAAGACACTTGAAAAAATAATTAGCACATATCATCAAATCCGACAGTTTCAACCATTTTGAATTTGTAGACACCCAAATCTGGACTTCCTAGATTAGTTTACTTACGGTATTTGATTCCCCGATGATGATGTAGATCAAAAACACCTTGAAAATGTTAGTGTGTTTGAGCTTTGAGCGGTTAAACCCCTTTTGAACCCTTTAAGCCCGAACCAAAAAGCCTTAGCCTAAACCTTAGCTGCATACGTTGGTTTACCATTGGCGTACGTTGGTCCACTGCCACGTGTCAGTCATCGGTCAGCTTTGACCATTAACTAGGCTTGGACCTGCTCACGCAGGTCAACAACTAGCGTACGCCAGTCAAAGGTAGACCCATCAGCTCTATTCAGTCACGTTCACAGGACTTTTGTGGCATCATCAGACACAGTTTATTCATCTGAGGGTGATTTGCGGACATGGGGATGTCCTCCCTCCATACACAAGTCTCCCATCACCCTCTCTTCTCATTAATGAGAGGGAAGCCTACACTCACTACAAGAAAATACACTTTCGCCGACTAAAAGTTTAGTCGCCAAATGTCATATTTTAGTCGCTTAAATATTTCAGCGACTAAATATTTGGTCGCCAAGTTTGTCGCTGACACTTGGTCTGGGAAAGTTTTTGGCGACTAAATATTTTGTCGGAGAAAAAATCGACTTATGCCGACCAAAAATTTTGTCGGGGAAAGTTAAGAACTTATGCCGACTAAATTTTTTGTCGGCGAAATAAAAACTTATGCCGACTAAATATTTTGTCGGCGAAAATTAAGAACTTATGCCGACTAAATTTTTTGTCGGCGAAATAAACAACTTACGCCGACTAAATTTTTTGTCAGCGAAAATTAAGTATTTAGTTTAGAGCCATTTTTTTAAAAATTTCAAAATATTTAATAATTTCTGACCCAAAAATCTTTATTCAATATTTCAATTCATTCTATTTAATCTAAACACAAGCAATAACAAATGAAACATAAAATTTAATCCATCCAAAAGCACAATTTAATATATATATAACAACTAAGCATAGATCAATTCCAATTCCAAATTTTCATAGATTACATATTCATATCCATCATATACAAAAACCATCTATCTAAGTCCTCCATCCCAAAAGAAAATCATCCAAGTCCTCCATCCCAAAAGAAAATCATTTGCCACTCAGTAACTAGAGTTAGTAAACACGGCTAATCTTCCCTGTTTGAGTTGACCGCTCCATATACAAAATATGTCCATCAAAGTTTTTCCATCACTACAAAAAATCATTAGCCAAATTGCTCCATATACAAAATCTAGCTGTCCATCAAAGTCTTGCCATATTGCTCCATATACAAAATCTAGCTATTCATCAAAGTCTTGCCAAATGGCTCCATATATAAAAATCTGTCCATCACAAGCAAAATTCATCTTTCAAATTGCTTCATTTACAAAAAGCATCCCTTCAAGTCGATCTAGTATCTGTAGACGAAGAAGTGGTAAGCAACAAATTATTTGTCAATTACCATGCTCCAATATACAAACAATTATAACCTACCTATGTCTACTCATTTATCTACTAGTAACAAAAAAAATAAGGCAAAGATATCAGCAAAAGATCCCTAGAAGGGACCAAGGCTGTCTACCAAAAAGCAGAAGGTATACTATAGCTTATAATTTCCCATTTTTTACCATACTAAAAGAAGATATCAACCAATGAATTTTGTCACAAGGTAGCCTATCAAAGCCTATCAAGGTGCCCTGTGGGGTATGTGAAGATCCCCCAAGACCAGCATCAACACCATCCCAAGAGTTTCAACAGTTTACCTAAAAATCTGCATGACCCAACACAATTTTCCTTTTTTTGCATAGGTAATGCCCAACAGATCTAAAACCCTATAACTTGGCAAATATGGCCATGAAATGACAAAGTGATACAGCTATATAGTGCAAGTCTGAAATAAACATGATCGACCTACATCCAAAAAAGACAAATTGGTTTGATCAATCACAAAATTAGTCAAATAGGTAGCAAGAAAATCTACTGAATGGCCTAAAAAATGAGTGTACAAAGTTAATAATTAATGTAGGAAAAGAGGGCTACACAAGGCAAAAATTAGAACAGAGATTGTATGGATGCCACTGCTATGAATGTCAATAACAAGTAATTCGCACTTACCAAGGAGTTCCATGAGTGTCTAGGAATTTAGTCACAAGGCTTTCAAGCCTAGCAAAGCGATCTCGCTCCTCTTGGCGCTCTCTTTCTCGCTCCTCTCGCTCATGCTGATACTCCTCTCGCTCTCGTCGTTGTTCCTCACGAAGCAACTCCATTTCAGATCTAATACTCTGTAGCTCTGAATGTGCTCGTGACTCAAGATGTGATTTGAAAGATAAGGAAGTAGGCGTTGGGCCAACCCCAAGTCCTCTAAGGTATTTAGGATTCTTTCCTTTTCCCAACACCTTTGTTGAAAGCTCCTCATGTGTCAATGACACTCCAGACTCCAATGCCTCCTTTTGCGCTTTTTCCATCTCCGCCTATCAGTGCCAAAGAAAAGATTACATAGATAGTTCAATCATTCATCCATTTCAACCGTAATTCCCATTATTAACCCCTCATCATTCATAAAGTGTTACTAGTTCACTTAATAACCAATACAAGTTCGCAAACGCTATCAATTTAACGAGTTGCACAGAAACCAAGTGTTTTGAGTTTCTCAGACTGATTTCAAGCCCATTTTGGTCCACCAAACCTCAGAATCCGAAACAAGTATTCAAACAAAGTTGTAGAGGATCAAATCAGCTGTCCAACGCAATTTGAATCGAGTCTAACGGACATCGCATGTAAGAGTTATGCCCAAAATACAAACTGCTGTCTGGGAACAAAAAAACAGGACATCCAGATCTGGAATACAGATTGGATAATGGACGTTTCTGGGCATAATTTATAAGTATGAATTTCTGTTCATATTTTTCCTAGATAGTAGACTCAAAAATGGAACTTTTGGCACAAGAATCAACCAAAACGGAGCTTTGTAGAATCCTAGGGAATTTCTGCAAGATTTGTATAAAAAAAACTTGAACCAGTCCAGCTAGGTGCAGAAAAGTGACGAAAATAAGGGATTTCCGAGGCCAAACTTCAAACAATCAACAAAAGTACGATCAACCACAATATCCACACATCACACTAACTCAAAAACACATAAAAGTAGTTAAAAGTGATCAATATAGTATGAGACACTACCTCCCTTCGACCACCAATTTCAGTACATAAAAGTGAATTAGAGCAATCTGCCCTTATTCTGATCCACCCCTACTGCTACAAAATTCACCTTCACAAGACATTAACTCAAACTGGAAAAATGAGATCATTTCACTCCCAAAGACTTGAACAATGCTTAGATTGTGTTAGAACAATCCTTTTTCATGTCAACGTTAACATCAGACATATCATCTCATTAATTATGCATGTGAAGATAGAAGCACTAAAATAAAGTGAAGATAGCAGCACTAAAATCAAACATGCTCACTAACTCCCCTAATACACTAATGAAGAGAATTTAAGGGCCTAGAATAACACAGTTGGAAGACATACATGTAGCACTGCACAAGTAGGATTGATCCACTCTTTCGTCTTCTTCAGCGTATGTGATTTTTTGAAGAATTCACAGAAATCGGGAAGTTCATTATCATTTCCTTCAGCCTGTCAAATTCAAGCCGATAAAGTTTGACCAATCAATATCACCAAAAATAAGTAATTTCCTACTATTACATTTGCTTTTCTAAACCTCTCACCTCAATGGACATCGCAGCCGGAAACGATTTGGACCCCATAGTGTGATTATATGGGAGTTTTTTCCTGTTTTTCTTCCCAGCTATGCAGCGCTTCTGCAAATATATTTATGCAGTTATGTATGAATGTCACATATGAGTTTAAAACTAATAGGTAGTAACTTACCCGAATTTTTGGATCTTTGAATACTTTGTCGATTAAGTACTTCCAATCATCCATATGCATCCCAGGATATGGATTGCTATATGGGTCCACTTTCGCTTTCCTAAGTTTTCTATAATGACGCCTCATGTTACACTTCCAATCTTTATACAAAAGGGAGGCCTTCTTGTTAGTTACAGCATCAGCCAGTGAATTTTTTTTTGTTCCATCTACGATGTCAAACTTGTCCTGCAACCATAATACACTAATTGATACACTTCATTCTTACAAGAACACTAACTAAATTCTGAAATAGAGAATCGTTACTCGATTAGATTGCAGGATGGTTTTTTTAGCCATTGGGTCCACAGACTTCCATGAATGGGCAAAGCCTTGAATAGGGCAAAACCTCCTAATCTGTACCCCAAGATCAGTTGCTGCCATGGTGGCATTCACCCCACAGAATGCCTTCATCTCCTCTGGGACAGTAACTACAAGCTTTTTTCCTTCATGGTGTGCTATGAATTTATCTAAACTTTTGCCAATAGTAGGTCCCCGCACACGTTTTGAGGATGATGCACCTGTTGAACAAACAATAGATTCGAAATAGGGTACGATGATGAAAGCAAAGCATTCATGAAAAATAAGTTAAAATTATCTTACCTGTGCCACTCACTTGAGGAGATTGTGCAACGATAGGGGGTACGGATGGGGTTAACCCTTGGGTTGGAGATAAGGTTAACCCTTGGGGTAGAGATGAAGAGCCACTTTGATAGGGAGATGGTGTATGTGGAGATGGGGTTAACCCTTGAGGTGGAGATGAGGTTAACCCTTGGGTTTGAGATGGTGTAACATTTTTAGCGGGAGATGGTGTATTTGGAGATGAGGTTAACCCTTGGGTTAGAGATGGTGCAACACTTTGCAGAGGAGATGGTGTATCCCTATGGCTGCTAACATTTCGACGACCTGGTGCCATCTCTATGCCCTATAACAGCATAATATAGAATGCCCAAGCATAAATATATAATGTAAAAATTCATAACACAAGAAGATAGTAGAAAGAAAAGAAAGAAAGAAAAAGATACATTATTTTTGCTGATCATTAATGTATACTTATATATTGTACCTCCTGCTCAAAAGAAACAGACTCATTGTCATCATCATCCATAAAAGGAGTTGCATTATTCTTCACCCCATGAGATTTACGTATCTCATTGTTCCTCTTTATCCACTCATTTTTTTTCCTCTCATAATCTGTTTTGACATGAGTCGCTAGAAAACTAGGTTGGAGCAACAGTTTTCCTCGTTCGGACATTTTGCATAACTATGAACTATGAAATAAACACAAACAAGTTGTTAGAGGCAAGATGCTTATAGACATATGAGTAAGCCCATAAGTAAGTTCCTTGGTCTTTTTTCCTCACCAAACAAGTTGGACTAGTTAGGACAATTTCTTTTTACCAATTTGATCAAAAAGTACATCTATGTGTCATGTTTGGTCAATGAGAATATAGGTGCCGTAAAAAAGTAAAGGAATAGAGACAAAGCGAGAAATTACCAAACAGACTGAGATGTCTTCTTGCTGTCTTTAAAGGAAGGGATCTGATAAGAACACAAATTAATTCGCAAAGTAAGTAGCTAGTAGAGGCCCAGTAATAAAATAGTCGAGTATCCTAAATAACAAAAAAATTGGTCAAAAGACTTAGATCCTAAATAATGCTCAAACATAACAACTCAATAATGTTCAAACATAACAACTCAATAATGCTCCAAAGACTTAGATCCTAAATAACAAAACAGTTGGTCCACTATTATGCAAGTCTCAACAACAAAAATAACGAATGAAACTTTTCAGCAACTGTTCAGCACTTCTACATAGTACTTCAAAGTTGATCAACTAATAGTATACATTGAAAACTTCTAAATGAACATAAAAGAAACTTTTCATTTCAGATTATCTATACATTATTGTACTATTATAAAGGAGATATAGAGACCATGCTATTTGAAACTGAAGAAAGCTAACTTATAAAGATCCGAGTAGGCCAATACGTACACTTGTTAGTCTTTTTCTAATTAGGACCAATTTTTTTTTAGCAATTTGATCAAAAAGTTTATCTAGGTGCCAAATTTGGTCAATGGGAATACAAATGGTGTACAAATAAAAGGAACAATGACAAAGCGAGAAATTACCGAACAGCTAGAGCGAGATGTCTTCTTGTTGTCTTTAAAGAAAGAGACCTGATATGAAAATAAATTAATTGCTTCCCAAAAAGTAATTAGTAACTTCACGGACATTAAAAGTATTCTGTTTGGGGAAAGATTTGTAAATCAGTTATGAATCAAACACATATAAAGCTCAAGGGTGTTAAAAGCCTCATTAAGTCCTGCACCTTTTTCCCATTGAACAATGTTTACTCACAAGAAATCTCCGTTGAGCAAGAATGCCAAACAAAATTCAGTTGACCCTGGTTTCCCTGGGTATTCGAGTCCAAACCCTTTTGATTCTGACGACGGATCAGGCGCGAAGAAAAGTCTTAATCGTGTGCAAAGATCAAATTCTGAGCCTACATTAGTTAACTCACATCTTGGTACACATTCTTCTGATAATGATGAGAGGAACCGAAACTCTTCTTCTTCGTACTCCCTTACTTATTCGTCAAGAAATAGATACAAGAACGATTTCCGTGACGCTGGAGGATTAGAGAACCAGAATGTGCAAGAATTGGAGAATTATGCCGTGTACAAGGCCGAAGAGACAACAACAACAACTGTCAAAAGCTGCTTGAAGATAGCAGAGGACATGAGAGAGGATGCTATGACACAGATCAAATGGATTTTTTTTTTATCCGAACACGATTCATATCATTTCTAAGAAGCCATATGGCATCTACAGATATTCATCCGAAAATAATGACAAAGGAAACACCAAAACCATCCAACTAAGAATGAATGCAAGGAAGATAAATGTCTAAGACCAGGAACGACTTTACACCACCAATAAAGGTTGGAACACGTGGAGTATGAAATCCAGACATTCAATCTCCTAAGGATTGGCGAAAACCTGAGTCACAGCTAGTAACACAACTCCGACGGATATCAAAATAGCAGAGAACAATCAATTGCCTTGGGTTACTACCCAAAAAGCACGCCTGCCGTCTTCAGGTGAGGATACAAGACGCCGTCTGCTGAGGGCACGAACGAGATCTCACATTAAAGCAGTGGAGGGAATCTCCGAGGCAAACTTGCGTTGTCACGACAGGCTCTGATCGAGAGGAAAACTGAGAGCCAAAAATCCATGTTGGCTAGTGGATCGGTCCTACGATTGCGGTGGCAGACTACTGACCTTACCCTGCTGCTAGAGCAGAAACCACCACACATCCAGGCACCAAGGCCAAGCCCTTGCCCTTTATACTACTCCAAAAGCCAAGCCCCGAAGGAGTTATTCACCCACCACCACAACCTTTCAGATCCAGGGGAAACCAGGACTGGAAACTCAATCCGAACAAGCCGGAGAAAATAGAAAGCAGAAAAAAAACCCCTCACTCCTCCTCTTTTATTACTCTCAAACCCTAACCACACCACTACCTATAGCGCAACACCTATAGCACAGCAGCACTATTACGGCCTAACATTTTTATGTATTTAATTAATTATATTGGCCGTTTGTTTATTGGAGTTGTGGTTGGATCCTAATTAATTATTTTGCGGGTGCTATATGGGTATTGTTGGGACGATTGTAATATTTGGGGTATGCGATGAATTTTACGCGAAATAGTGGTACCGGTTAATAATTTTGTAAAATGTATAGGGTGCAACGTGAGTGGTGGGTAGTTTTACAAGTTACTACTTTTAGGCGATATTTTCACCGTGTAGGGTTTTATTTGGGAAGAGCAGCAGTCAAAAGTTGAGAGAACTTTGAGAGAGAGAGAGAGAGAGAGAGAGGGGGGGGGGGGGGGGGGGGGGGGGGGGGGGGGGGGGGGCGCCGTAGTCAAGATTTCGACTAGGTGGTGATCAATCGGGTAAGTGAGTTTTGTTCCCTTTATTCTGCTTTTCTTTTCATTCTTCTATTTTACATGAGTAAAGTTTGTCTTCAATTGAAAGGCATAAGACAATGGGGTTATGGAGGGTATGGTTCTGGGTTTTGTACAGGTTTCACTAGAGAGAGTACTCAGCATGGCTTTGTGCGGGTTGTGTGATGTGAATAGTGACTTTAGTGTGAGTGATTGACAAAGAGAGAAGATAGCACGAGACAGGAAGGTATGTGTTGTGATGAGATGTGGAAATTTGGTTTCTAGTGTAATTAGAATACGGCCAGTAAATAATATTTTAGTTAGGGTTACATGTGTTGAATGCCTTGAATAAGAACTAGAGGTTTTGGCACATTGGAAGTGGTTTATGTACGTGGTTAGATTGTTCGAAGGCCTCAGAGATTGGTGTTTAGGTTTTGTAGTTGACTGGAAAGTTGAGTTGTTTTAGTTTTAAGGTTAGTTAATTTACTTTTAGGGTAGTCTTAAATTAGTCTAGGTAGAATTATATTTGGAATTGTTGGTGATTGTATATAATTCTTTTTGTTCAGCTTATCATCTTTTTACGTACTCGAGTTGCATTACTTTTGGATCCAGGCGAGTGGTTAAGCATGTTACGTACTTTTGAACTTCCTTGTGTTCCCTAAAATTATTCTTCTAGAAAAGTCATAACCGTTGTTTGGAAACAAATAATTGATTGTGTTTGGTTATGGAAATTGCATGTCGTTTGGTGAAACTATTTATCGTTCGAATAATCTTTTTGGTGAGAATTTGGTGGATATTAATGGGAACATTTATTTTGGAAGTCCAGAAAAATTATTACTCTTCGTGTTGGTGACCCTGGCTATTAAGGAAAAGATCGTGTTAGGCCGGTAACCCTAATGCTCAACGGCTTTTCTGTCACCGGATCGTTTTAGGGAAAAGTACCATGGGCTGCCAACCCTAATGACTCTAAGTTCGATATTGGATCCAATTTTGATGAGATTTATTTTGGCCATGGTAATGTTTGATTGTGGTTCTCCATTGTTGATGGAGTTAATGTTGTGATCACCACCAAGAATATTTATTGGTTAAATGCTTCATTGATTAATTTATTATTCTGATGGACACCTTGTATGCCAAATTATGTAAAATGGTAAATTATTTTAATCTTCGTTTTCAACTTTATTTAATATACATACTTGCTATTCACTGAGCTCGTCAGTTGACGGATTTATTCCAACTTCTCTTTCAGGCAAGTTGGGGAGTTAGGCAAGAACTCTAGTGTCATCTCGGGGATTTCATTTGTTGACCTCCTTAGGGTGTCTCATTAAAATTTTATTTTAATAAATCGCTCCCGCATTAAAAACAATTGTCAGATAATTACAAATTCTTTTTGTTAGCTGAACCACTAGATATTGTTTGGTTCATGGGATGGTTGTATTCCATGTTTATGATGGAGACACATTTGGCTTTTGATTTGATTAATAACGAAAAAGCAATCATTTGATTTTCGGTTATTTTGATTTATTCAGGTTGTATGTTCCATGTATTAGCCTCGTGGCTCATAGCCAATTACTTCTCATTTTAAGGTGTGACAAGTACCACCACTGACGCAACCACCAGATCAGGGGACTCGGAGGGAGCCGAGCTAGAAAGAAGAGCATCGGCCAAACAACCATGGCCTCCACGCCGGTCGCACATCCTGAAAGCCCCAAACTGAGGACGAAGAAAAGGGGACTGGAGAGATGAAGAGAGAGAGCGGAGAGAGGACATAAAGATGGAGGAGAGGGAGGAGAAATGGAGAAACCAGGGGGGAGGAGGCAAAGGCGGAAGCCCCCCCCCCAAGCAAAGGTGGCGGCTGTTAAGAGAGAGAATGGGTGAGGAGGTAGAGAGAAGAAAAGGAGAAAGGGGGAGATCAAATGGATTATCTGATCAAATTTGGTAATGGGATTCGGATTTTATCTAGTGCATTGGTAGACTTGGCCTATATGGATGTCCTTTTATCATAGCTAGTATTTTCTGGAGAAAAGTTCATTGATTTCTTCCACTGGGATCCTTCTATGGGCTAGCGTTAAGCAAAAATAGTGATGATTTACAAGTAAACATTGTCTATAACTTCTTGCCTTTAGCATACTTGTTTCTTGTAACACCCTGATTTTTCAAGGAATTTCAGAGGTATTAAATAATAATTTTTTATTCAAATAATTTCAAAGCAACTCTAGTCTTAATACAGATTCCAAGCATACTTGATCTTTGCCCCTGGTATCCCTCCTATGTCAAACTGTACCACCATTGAATCCTGCACCTTCTGGCAAATTGATCTCTAAAGCAACCAATTTACCAGGATACTGACATATCCATGAGTGATAATTTACCCAGTAGAATAATCCAACCCAACTTCCATCTTACTTTATAGCTAACAAGTAAACAATATAATATTGATGTGAAAGAATAAAACTGAGATTTTACACATAAACTGATTTATTTCTATCCATTAACCTAACGTGTGATCTAAGATCTCATGCGCGAGATCTTTCCTCCCCAACTGCTAGTCATACAGGTCCCATGAGATCACTTCATTTTGTTGTCGCGGATACACCTAAGTTATATACCAAGTGTGCATCGCAGTAAGTATAAAACAAAGGGAAAACTTATCATGTCGTGACATAGCTAGGATTTTCCTATCTTAATCATCACTTTACCGTCACCACTGGACTCCCACCAGTTTGGAGAGACTAGGCCTCCGTTAGCACCCATCTCAATTCATATATCAAAAACCCGCTTGCAGGCAATCTCTAACATCACTTCTTTCCAATTTAACTTTTACCTTGCAACGTCTAGATGAATGCTATTCACAAATCAACTCATATCTCTAGGGTCCAATCTAGCATATAAATCAAGAGTCGGAGCAATATACAAATAATCAAAGCGATAATTGAAGTAAATAATAAATGTAGAAATCATGTAACTTCTTATGAATAGGTTGTTGCCCTTAATCTTGTATGGCTAAGAAGTTAAATTTAATAGTGGAAATCTTTATTAATAAAGAAAAATATTTTTTGTTAAATTACGAGTAAGTCTAGGCTTGTATTAGTTTATTTATGAAATTAGATTGATTAATAACTATATTAAATACATTAAATAGATAAAAATATTAGAATAATTAACATGACCTTAATAGGAGTCCTAACAGTCCTACACAACATTTTTGGGTATCAAAAATTGGGTTCGGAGGGTCGCGAGGTTATTTTAAATAAAGATATTACTGAAAGTATAATAATTAGGTAATAAATAACATATGTTGAGGTTAACAAGATCTTATCTTAGGAGTATAAAGAGTCCAAAAAAAATTATCCAGGCATTAATAACGTGGTTCGTAAGGTTGCACAGTTGTTTCGATTGAAAATTTCGTAAAAAAAATCATAAATAGATAATTAAATAAATATTTTTTATTAACAAGATATCATCTTTGAGGTGCAAGGAGTCAACGAAAAATAGTTTGGGTGTCAAAAACGTTGGTCGAGAGGTCGCAAAATGGTTTCGAATGATTTTTAATAAAATCGAACAGAGTTCACGGTGAGAATCTCGGCCGCAAGGTCAGACTCAGTCAAACCTTGCGGTCCACCAGAAAAAGTCTGGACCTTGCGGTCCGAAGGTTGCGGCCGCAAGGTTGGTTCGCGATTTTGAAATTTTTTTGGTTTTCCACGAGTTTGATGCATGCGAGGGACATGTGTTACGCTTAAAAACACTTAAATATACTTAGAAAGAAGTTGAATAGGATTATAATACCTTGAATTAATCGAATTGAATAAAAAATCGAAACTTTGAATTTGGAGTAGATGACTTCGAGTTTGATGATTGGGGAACCTTGGGATCAAATTGGAGGATGTTTGGGGATGCTCGGAGTTATGGGAAGTGATTGAAACAGTTGAATTGGATTTCGGTTGGGTCTAGGCACAAAACCCACTTTTCTCTACTCCATTGATTGGAGCTTGAATTGCCTTTGGTTTTCTCTCCTTTCTGACTCAGGGGTGTGTGAGGGTATGGTCGTGTGCTCGTAGGTTAGTGGGGGGTTTATATAGGTGAATTTGGGAGAGGATGGATAAGATTGCATTTATGGAGGTTGGGTTCTGGGATTAGAAATGGACGAGATAGGGCCAGGGTTATAGAGGAAGCAGGAGGTGGATAAAAACAAATTGAATTCGGATTTTTCTTGGGGATAAAGAAATTTTCCGATTTGCGGGGATAAACATGGTTTCTTGGAGGGGAAGAAAGAGGGAGATGGGGAGCTGTTGAAGAGAGAGAGAGAGAGAGAGAGGGGGGGGGGGGGGGGGGGAGGGAGGGAGAGATGCATGCATGTTTGGTCTATGTTTTAAAAATAATAATTAAGAACTAATATGAATATTAATGCTGTTATTATTACTATTTATATAAAAAAAATAGGGTCGTTACATTTCTTCTAAATTTTTCAATCCAAAAGATTTTTGTTCAATCCTTTTTTTTTTTTTTTTTGGGGGGGGGTCAAAATTGTAGAAGTTTCATTGCCAATCATACAAAATAAATGAATATGTGCGAGAAATTTATTGGAGACCATGCACAAAGAGAAAAATTTGGGTGCACCCAAACGAACATGGCTATGGTGTTTGGGGTGGGGGCTGGGACAATACCAACAATAAAGATGCGTGCCAGAGAGAGAGAGAGAGCAACTATTGTATATATTAAGGGTATTTTTGTCTGATAAGGATTGTATATCCTCAAGAGTATAACACTTGTAAATCGACGGACCGTAAACCTTTCAAACACAAAACCTGGGCTAAATGTCTCTATAGGCCCCTAATTTTGGGTTTAGACCAATTTTTCGTTGATTCAAAACTCGATTTTTCACCAATGGACTCTAGCTCAATTGACATCTCCTGGTCCTCTTCACGTGGGAGGTCAGGGTTCGAGCCTCGTCGTGGGTGTTTGAGATTTAGGGTTATGGATAGCCTTTGAAAATCACATGTGTACTAACATACTAACATCCCAGTTATCCAATGTATACTTGGCAAAAAAAAAAAGAAAAAAAACCTTATCTCTCAGGCTCTGTTTGAAAAAGTTTTTATTTTCGTTATTTTTTGAAACAGGTATCATAAACATGATTGTGTTATTGTTTTTTTTTTTTTTACAAAATTCATAATCAATTCCACTAATTTACGAAAATTCTAGAAACGCAAATAATTGCATTTTCATTTGTTTTGAGAACACTTTCGGCAGCCCAAAAATAAATAAATAAAAATTATTATGGTCACCAAACTTGTTTTTTATTTTTATTTTTTAATAAATAAACAAAAACTCATTTCTTATTTTTCATAAACAAAAAATAAAAAACTTTCAACTTTAGGCTTTGTTTTATAAATGTCATTTAGATATGAAATGTAAAGCTATTTGTTTATACGCGACTCTACTTTCTGGGTAAATAGTGACATAATGAAAACATCCAATTTAGAAAACAGTGCTTCCAGATATTTGAAAAAAAATTACTCAAAAAAGAAATCAAGTATTTTCGTATCAAGAGTTTTGAAAATATTTACCCAGAAAAAATCTAGTGTTTTTGTATTAAAAAAAATACTGTTTTCTAACTGGGATATTTTTATGGGTAAATTACTGTTAACCCCCTTTACTATGGTTCAGAGACACTTTACCCTCTCTGACTATTATTTCTAGCACTAAACCCCCTCTAACTAATGGAAACCCTTCTTCTGTTTGCATCAATCTATACAAATGTATTAATAAAGTCTCACAAGTCTCCAAACACCCATCCCTTGATTTTCATATATTTCATTTTCTTTTAATTTGTATAAATTGGGAGAGAGAGATAGAGGGAGGACGTGGGTGGGTGGAGAGAGAGGGAAGGAGGGAACATAGGGTTGGCTGAGGAGAAGACTAATGTGAATTGGAGGAGAGGGCCCGTTAAAAAAAATGGAGGGAGGGTTGGATTTTGATTTTTCTTATATTGTATTTAATGTAAACGGAAATCACACCTTTTTACTGTTTCTATTTATTTATTTTTATGTTTTATAATGGATTTTTATTTTCTTTTTTTAATTGATCATATATATTTTTATTTATAGTCGCACAAGCAAAATAAATTATTTTAACAACTAACTTTGTGTTCCGTTAGATATACGAGACAACGAATAAATTTCACTCCAATGTTTTTCTGTTGACCCGTGCATTATGCGGGACACAACGCTAGTTTTGTTAGAAATTGAATGGTAAATGTCATGAGCAAGTCACATGTCCCCCATTTAAAATTTACGGATGTTATTACCCTTTTCCTTTTTCCACAGCCACGTCTCTCTCCTCTTACCAACAGTCACCCAAAACCCAACCAAACCCTAACCTATATCACCTAGCCAAATCTTAAAATTGGGATATACTTCTGCAGAGAGAGAGAGAGAGAGAGAGAGAGAGAGAGGAGAGAGAGAGAGAGAGAGAGAGAGAGAGGATCGGGAGTGTCCTTGGCGGTACCAATCAAATTGACGAGCCTATGGAAACCGGAGATAGTAGCGTTGATTTGAAAAATCCCAGCGGCCACCGCTTGCAACGTTGATTATAAGATGACGACGACGAGGGTTGGAGTTGCTGTAACGACCCGGATTTTTGCCCTATTTTTTTCGAATAAAGAAATTATTTTTAATCAAATAGTCTATAGTAATCGATTAATTATTTAAAAGTGTAATTAGATTAAACTAGAACCTAGATTAATTTTTGGCAACTGAAATTAGTTTAGCATAATTTTACCTTAACTTGTAACTATAAATGTGTGTACATATTTATCTATATTGTTCATACTAATAATCATCCCACAATTTATGGGATTTGGTTACCCATCTCTCACCAATCTCTCCCTCTATCTTTATCTTTTCACTTATCCACATCCCTTCAAACTCTTGCTAAACTATATCTCTTTCTAATCTCAACAACTTCCCACTCTCCCACTTTTCTCCACTACTCCTCCTATATTACTCTACGTCTACTACAAAACCAAACCCATCTTTCCCATCCCATATTATTCGGCTGAGAGAGAGAGAAGAAAAAGAAAAGATCGATCACACAATTTCGTTTTTCATCCATATCACGTACCTCTGTTCATGGCCTTTTTCGTCCTTGTTGATATAGTTTTTAGGCCTGATTTTCTTCATAAATGTTGTAGAGGTCGTCGAGAGCTTCGATTTCAACCCAAGAATCACCCAAAACAGTCAAAGATTGATAGAGTTATCGCTGTCCAAAGTTCAGTGAAATTTTCGGATTTCTGTTTCCAGACAGCACACAGGACTTATGAAAACCCCCATTTTTCTCCTAGTTCGAATGGTTTTCGGGCTTAGACTTCTTCACAAAAGTTGTAGAGAGTTTCGAGATCTTCGCGTTAGATACAAGGATCGCCAAAAACGGACAAGGTTTGATTGGGTTATTTTACTCCGAAGTTGCTGCTGGAATACCAAACTTTCTCCTCCAAACGAAAACCCACCGGACTCCACCGAATCGCTTTATCCGGATTAAAGGTATTATAATCCATCTCCTACCTTCTCCTAAGTATATTGAGTGATTACGTATGGAGTTTATGTTCCGAAATGAAAGAAATCGATCCCGACGTTGTGTAGTCGGAACCGGCCATCTTCCTCTGTTCTGCCGGCTGTTCTTAGTAAAACCACGAACTGAGATTTGAAAATTGGGTTAAAAATTACACTGTAGCCCTTTTAGTTTAATTGGTGCATTAAGTTTGGCCCTTATGTATGGATAACTTGTTAAAATTGACCCCTGAAATTATTAAGTTTATACTTCGGCCCTATATGTTAATAATATGGGTTTTATAAATTACAATCAATACCCGGAGGTGATTAACTGAAATGTTCAGCCCCATATTCTGTTTGAACAAAAAATGTTTTATGATTGTATTGTTTTACCTAATATTTTATAGGTAATTAATAAATTTATTTATTAAATAAAAGATTTCTTGTATTAAATTAATTTATTGGCCATACAAGACTAAGGGCAACGGCCCATTCATAAAAAGTTACATGATTTCTACGATATTTGTTTATTTCAATTATCATTTGATTATTGTTCAAACCCTTGATTTGAATGCTAGATTGGATCGTATAAACATCGGGTGGTATGCAAATAGAATTTACCTAGACGATGCTAGGCAATGGATAAATTGGAAAGTTTTATTTTTAGAATGCCTGCAGGCGGGATTTTGAGATGTGATGAGTTGGATGTGATGATTTGAAACTGGCTAGTAAGCCCAGTGATGATTGATGAATTGAAACTGACGGGAGTCCAATGATGAATTGATACTGGTGGGAGTCCAGTGATGATTGTAATGAATGTGAAGTGGTATATAAGATAAGCGAACCCTAGTCATGATTCAGGCATGATAAGCTTACCCATTTGTTGTAGTTATTGGGATGCACACTCGGTATATAACTTTGGTGTATTTGCGATAGTAAAGGAAGTGACCTCATGGGACCGAGCATGGCTAGCGGTTGGGGAGGAATGATCTCGTGGATGAGATCTTAGATTACACGATAGGTTAATGGATAGTAATGAATTGGCTTATGTGAAAAATCTCTGTTTTACTTCTTCGTATAATTTTATCCTGCTGCTTGCTAACTGTAAAGTAAGAGGGGTAGTTGGGTTGGATTATTCTACTGGGTGATTTATCACTCACGGATACGTCTATATCCTGGCAAATCGTTTGCTTCGGCAATCAATTTGCCAGAGGGCGCAGGATTCAATGGAGGGGATTCAATGATGGTGCAGTTCGACACGAAAAGAATATCAGGAATGGAGATCAAGTATGCTCGGGATTCGTGTCAAGCATAGAGTCAGCTCTGAAGTTAATGTATTTTGAATGAGTAAATTTTCTTAAGATTGTAATAGCTAAACATTTATTTTGGAAAATCATATTTATTTAGCAAAATTTTCTTAAGATATTATTTTCTTTTGCTTCCGAAAAATCAGGGCGTTACAGTTGCTCTAACCAAATTCCAGAGATCGGTTGACCGCGGTTTTGTTTGGTTGAGAGTTTAGTTTAGTTAGTTTTAGTAGAGGGTGGAGAGAGAAATAGAGTAATGTTTGGAGAGAAGGTTAATGATTGGAGAGAGATAGAGAGAGATGAGAAAGTAATAATTGAACAAATAGGGTAATGATTGGAAAAAGAAGTAGGGTAATGATTGGAAAACAAAACAAAACACTCAAACGAACATAGCATGCGTTTCTTGCGTAAATTTGTTTTCCACTACTTTCTCCTACGTTTCTTTCATTAGCGTTGAAGTTCTGATCTAAACGCCGACTTAAAGAACGCTTCAAAGAGCCGAGAGAGAGAGAGAGAGAGAGAGAGAGAGAGAGAGAGACAAAGAGAGAGAGAAAGAGAGAGAGAGAGAATTGAGGTGGATGTTGGTGCTCTGTTGGACGACAAGGCCAAGAGAATGAAAGATCTGTTGTCGAGCTTCTAATCCGCAGATCGTCCTCCTTTATTGCCCTCCAATACTTCTTCCAAATACGCAAGCTTGACACCATCAACACCACTTCTTTTGATTCTAAACAATACATGAATCTCCTCGTACGTAATACACTTATTACCATATACCAATTTGACATAGAAATCTCATATTTGAGCTTTACCTATCTCTTTCAATTTGCTTGGTATTGGCTTGAATGATCTGCGAAATGGCTGGATTGAGCTTTGCCTATCTCTTCTAGGTTTGTTGGGTTTCACCCTGGTGATGGCGAGTTGTGAGAGATGTGGCGGTGGGTTGTGTTAGGCCCTGAAAAGAAGATTGAGCCTTAGCGGGTTGTGTTAGACCCTCAACAGAAGATTGAGCCTTGAACAATGGTGTCCTATACATAGAGGGCCAAATGAGAATTTAACGTTTTCCATTAACGCCGTTTAAAGCATTTGGAATTTACATAGTTAGACGGGGTAAAATGCTAACGGGTGTTAGTTAAAGGGATTTATATTTTCTACATTTACTTGAATACTTTTGTATTTCTGCCTCAATAATTTTGATCACCGACGACTCAAAATTGAAAAAGTCTTTTTGGGGGAACGTTAGAGTTGCTTGTCATCAATTTTTCTTTGATGCCCCAATGTGGTATTGGGGCATGATGCCCCCATTTAATACTGACCTTCAGATCAAGTTTTGGGTGAATCTGAGCCGTTGGATCAAAACCACCTCAAAAAAGTATGGTGGTTTTGCCTTTTTTTTTTTTTAAAAAACGTCATTATACTTACCATGAACACTGGCTCTACTTACCATAGTTTATACTGACACTTACCACAAAATATTGTATACTTACCACAACAAAAGACTAAACTTCAACGTTTTTGCCCTTTCTCTCTCTAACTTGTTCTCTAGGTAGCCGGTTTGGCGGGAAAATAATTTTTTTTGGTGGAAAAATGTACCTTTTTACAAAAAAAATTAATTCTTGAAAATTTATAAGTTCACACCACTTTTTGTCATATTCACCCTACTTTTTGTCATTTTCTTAATCATTTGTGTAATAGACTATCAAATATTTGATGAAAATATAATTTTAATTTAATAATATTTAATTTGTAAACAAATTTTTTATAACAAATTTTCGAAACTAAATATTTAAGCCAAAAAATTGCCTTGATTTTAGATTCATGTTGTTAATATATTTATTAAATTATTTTAATTAAAAAGTATTTTACAAATATTATTTATTTATTATTTTGAATAACTTACAATTAATGTTGTTAATATATTCCATTAAATTTTTACTTTGTATATATATGTTTCTTATAATAAATTTTTAAAAATAATAAATATAAACAATATAATTGTAATAATCTCCTAATTATATTTAAATAATTTATTTAAAATAGTTTGTGCAATCGATTAACGTGATATTATAACGATTAGTAACTATAATTGACATTAGACTATTCAATTAGTGGTAGAGTGACGATTAATCTATATAATCAACTATAGTAGTCATAATCATTTGACTAAGAGCTTAATTGACTGATCATATTCAATAAATGATGATTGACTATAGTAACCAAAGTCATTGCTTAATTGTATTAATGATATAATGATGATTGAACATTAATACAATTGGTTTAAATGAATTGGTTAATTTAGGTTGATAGTGATCATGTCATTACCAAATGACATGATCACTATCATGTCATATTCAATGAGTGATGATTGACTATAGTAGCGAGAGTCATTGACCAATTGTATTAATGCTATAGTGATGGTTGAGCATTAGTACAATTGGCTAAAATGAATTGGTTAATATAAGTTAATAGCGATCATGACATTAATACATGAATTAGTTAACAGTAGTGTTGGTTGCGATCAATGAGTAAATGCTACAATTGGCTAATGTACGAGTAACCACTAACTATTGATTCCTAATGTTCATTCAATAAATTATTTAGTTTTATTAACCATCAAGGTATTATACTTTAATTACGAGGTAATATAAATTCAGTAGAATTAAGTGACATTAAATTTATTGTGGTAGTTACCTTTTTAACTACCCTTATTATGATACATTAGTTACATTACATAAATGGGTATCTACCCGTCATTAATGTCATATTTATCATAGAATAAGGCTATACATACCATGACATTCGGTTGTTACTTCATGATGTAAACATCCCACGGTTTATGCCAGCACTTACCTTTTGAAAATGATACACTTACTACATATTCAGATTTTTTTGCCAACTTCTTAGGTGCAACAAGTTTGAAAGTCTTACTTACCATACTTACCATAGTATAAGGTCACGCTTACCACAAAACATGATCAAACTTATCAATTAGTAACAATTACTTACCAATATAAATCGGAAAAATATGTTGTGGTTTTGGATAGTATATACCTCTAGTTAATTATATCAATACTTCGAAGAGTAGTATCTCTATTTTGAAATAATAAAATTTCGGCTATTATCTCTTGATGCGATCATGCTACGATTTTTGTTACTACTTACCATTCTGAAAGGATCTACTGACTACATACTTGAACGTTTTTTGCAACTTCTTAGGTGCAATAAGCATGGAGTTTTGCTTACCTAGCACACATATTGGAATTACATGGAGTTTTGCTTACCTACCATACATATTGGCATTAATGGTACTAAATTTCTCAATACCTACCTTAAACTCTTCAACCTTATCCATTCAGAACTACCAACTAACTCTTCAACCAAATCCTTCAACCTTATCAACCTTATAAGTATGTCCAGTTTGAAGTCAATACATCCATGGTAAGTATGTTCATTGATATGGTAAGTAGCTTCAGTTGCCAAGAATTTTCTTCCCAAGTTTGTGTAAAATATGTCCAGCTTCAAGTAAATACATTCAGTATTCGCGGTAAGCATGTTCATTGACATGGTAAGTACCAAAATTGGTCAAACAAAAAGAGCCAGCGAAACATGAAATCTATTAACAGAAAGAGCCACCAAGACTAGCAAAAAGGATCAAGTCACAATGAGTGCAATCTACATGACCCAGGTTACCAACAAGGTGGGTGCAATTTACATCCATCAACAATACAACAAAATTAGCCAAAATGTTATTAATTTTTTCTTCTAGCGTCGGAATATTTCTGTTGAGTCTTCCGGATTTCACAATTAGCTGACACACCATCAAAACCTACGAAGGCATAACATCTATCAAATCAAAGAAGAGCCACCAAGGTATCACATTTATCAATATTGACAAAATAAAAAGAGCCACCAAACATCTATTAGTAATAGTGGTTATAGTTTACATGACCCAGATGAGCAAAAGGTTCACAATAGCTGCAATCTGCATGAGTCAGATTAACAAAAAAGTGGCTGCAATTTACATCTGAAATAATACACACATCTATCATTGTTTATCCTCTTTGAACCATACAACAAAATAGCGCCATTAGTTTTTCCTTCCAGCGTTTGAATATTTTACTTGAACCATCGCAATAAGATCTTGCCATGGCATATCAAAACTAGCATCATCAAAATGATACTTCTGTCCTCATCAACTAATTGCAAAAAAATTCCTTGCCATGGCGGGAATGTGACCGTTATTTTCTTCCTAAAATTGCGACACTTCTTCGTTGGTGGGGTCTATGTGGATTACCTGCCAAAACTGCACCAGAAACAACATTAGATTTGCAGTGCAAAAAAGAAAAAGAGTATTCATTAGTTTTTCCTTTCTTTCACAGAAAAGAAGTGGACTTGAGACACCGAGCAGAGCAATTTGGTCATAGATGTTATATCAGTTCAATTCATTATTTCATTTCAAACTACTTCTGTGTGGAAGTAAACGTCTTGAATGACTTCATATCGAGAAAAAAAAATTTAGCTAGGAAAACATGAACCTGCATAATTGGAAATTTAGAACTACCAAGGGCATTTGTTTAGGCTCTGTTTGGAAATTTAGAACATGCAACATCATTTAATCTAGCAAACAAAAAAAGTTTGGTCTGTCTCACAAGACAGATGTTTGCTACAAAACCTAAACAACTAAACGAAGTGGTTCCAACTCATTTTTGCATATTGGAAGTTAATAAAATAAACATCTCCAGCATTGTTATGTGGCAAATCAAAACACACCTCACGGAGCAAAATCAACTAATTTTTTTGGCTTAATAAAATGAGAATCCATTACCTAATCAACTAAACTTCAGAACAGAAAATTAATTAAGACAAAAAACGAAATCCCCAATTTCACCTCAACATGGAACCCTAATTTTTTGTGATTAGAACAAGTTTGACTGTGGAAACTGATGTTAAGGAGGAACATAGAGAGAGAGAGAGAGAGAGAGAGAGAGAGAGAGACCTTGGCGGTGGCCGGTGGGTGGGTTTGGCGTCAGTGAACAGTTGCGCCTGGGGGAAGCGATCTTCGGAAAGGGTTGCGTTGGTGGTTGCTGGCGCTGGAGTTGAGGAACTTCCGGTGGTGGTGATGGGTGGCGCTATGGGTGTTGGCTCGGGGGCGATCGTTCCTCCTTTCTCTCGACGTTAGATCTGGAATGAAACATGAGTTTTAGTTTTTTTTTTCTTTTTTTCTTTTTTTCAACCGGCCTAAGAGGTTAGCAGGAGAGAGAGAAGATGGCTCAATCAACGGCTGTCATTAAATTAGAAGATCCAACGGCTCATGACAATTGGGGGCATGATGCCCCAAAACCACTCTGGGGCATCACAGCCGGAGCCGCTTGTCATAGAAGCACTTCCTCCCTCTCTCTCTCTCTCTCTCTCTCTCTCTCAAGCCACAAACCTTTAGGAATGATCGATTTTTAGAGCAAAAAACCCTTGAAAACGTGCAACCATGATGTCACCTCTCGCTTTCTGCAAGTTCTTGGAAGAAATCGAGGCCTTTGGGTACTGGACTCGACATAAGTTCAAGATGAAGGAGGCGATGACGATTACGACTGGATATCGGAGCTTCTGGAAGATGGCTCCGATGATGTCATTTTGCAAAACCCTAAGCCGCCGTTGACGTCGTTTTGCGAAACCCTAAGCTGACGTCATTTTGCTAAACCCTACTCAGAGGCCGACGCTTGTGGCAGCGGAAGATTTGGACGATGACTGTGTGGTACTCTTGGAGAAGGTGAATGTGATCGCTGGTGAGTCGGATGATGTTGGCGAGAAAAAAATAATTCATTCTCCTCTTTTTTCCCCAATTTTCGAGGCCTAATTTTTGCTAGACAGCCCCTGCGGGAGCAACCACGACCCTTTTTATCAAATTTTAGCGTTACTTTTATAAATTTTGAACCCTAATTTCTAGCTTTCACTCAAAATTTTGACTCATTTATGGGTCGGTTGTAGGAATATTAGCAAGGATGACTGCATAGTAATACGAAAGTGGACTTGCTTAGAAGTTTAGTTATGTGAGTGCAGGACATTAGTGTTGGATTGAAGAGAAAAAAATTGTAGGTTAAAGCTGGAGGTTGGAGGGCTGTTGGTTCAAGAGGTTCTATGCCATTAGTTTTGAACATGCCAATGTCGTTGCGTCTTAGTTTTCTGATAATTTACTATACTGTCCTTATTTTTCCTCTTTGTTTGATTAGTTTCATAAACTGTTCTTCATTTTTTATGCGTTGCGGTTGTTCTGCTACTTGAGAATTGTATATGGGTTTGATCCTTTACGAGTGCAGAACAAGAATTGGATAAATAATAGATCAAGACAGAGGATTTTTCCTTTGTGGGAAGATTTGCCTCTCTGGTATTGGTTAGTCCCTTAGTGGGCTATAGACTTTGCAAGTGTATTTCTTATATAGAACTCTTTCTATTATAGAACTTAAATTGTAATGTTTTGATCTTAAAAAGTGGGCCTTATGCGGCATAAATTTGTGTGACTCTTTGCTGACTTTGGAGTTGGTTCTTTGTTGGTTGGAGTTTGCTAGAATCGATGGCAGCGATAGGCATTGTTTGTATTTTATGGATTGCTATCCTTTCTTGCATTGTTTTTGTCCTCCTATTTCTCTGCGCTTTTGCATTCTCCTTTTACAGATTTCCTCATTTCAATGTTGTTGCTTTTCGAAAGTGGGCGATCTATTGTTGAATCCAACAATGTGGTTTCGGATCAGGTGGGAAGACTTCTCGATGCTTATATTCTTGACTATCTTTTCTCTTCTTTTGCATTTTCTCTTGTTAACATTTTATTTGGAAATACAATTTGGTAAGTGTTTCCAGATTTTGCTTTCTTGGTGTAGAATAGATAATTTGGAGAGGCATTGTTATGCTATCTTTTATAAATAGTTGTGTTTGTCATGAGAAACATCAAATGCCTCTTTTGCTTTTTTTTTTTTTTTTACTCCTCCTTTCTCAGATGAAATCTTCTGCATTTTTTTCGTACTCCTATATGTTGTTGCTTCATTGAACTCACTGAATGACTGAAATTGAACAGACCTGTGAACATAAAGTTAAGGTTCTGATGCATTCTTATGATATCAAACTAATATCATTGAACAAACTTTTGATTCGGTTTTATTTTTCAGGTGCGAGCAATTTGGAACACAATTAGGGCTGTGATGGAATTGCTTTAAAACTACGTACACAAGTAACAAAAGTACTCTTTGCTCCTTCTCACTATCTCAAACAAGGATTTGATGCATTCTTTTTTAACTTACTTGCACAAGCACGTAGCTACAAAAGCTGCTCATGTAGAGCGCTAAGCTGATGAGCTCTCCCTCTTTACGATTAATTCATTTATGGAGTGGAAGAAATGCAAGGTTTTTTTCAAAAGAAGGCTCTGCCTATGGAATTATAGCTTGCCTCTCTTCGTGGAGATGATTTTCCGCTTTGCTAAAACCAGATAATCAGAGACAACTGAAAGCTCTCCAATCTAACTTTTAAGGAATAACAGTAGATTTTGCAGTACATAATACTTGTGCTCCGATTTCAAATTCCGTTTTGTGTCCTCAGTAAGTTTTATGCCCCTCAATAACCTTATGCTTCCATTCACATGTCGTTATCTCCATAGGAAATTTTCTTCATTTGAAACATCAAATGCCTTTTAATACAGGATCAAAATGTTTGAAAAACTTGGCTTTCTTTGTTATTCTTGAGTACATATACACAGAATACTATGGAAATAAAAAAGGATTCATTTCATGTGTGTGTGTGTGTATACACACACACACACACACTTGTGGGCAATGCGATGCACGTTTCTTCCTCAAGGAAAGGATTCTGTTCCCCTCCCAAAAGAGAATGCCGGTTCGCGGGAGCACTTTAAGCTTGGATGACAAGCGCTCGCGAAAATAAAAAGTCACCACTTGGGTTTGAATGTCCGACACCCAAGGAACCGTACTTCGAAGCATTTGCCCCGCTGTTTGATTTGAAAAAGTTAAGAAACCAGTCCGTCATAACCATATCTGGGTTCGGGAGCTAGGTTACGAGAGAGGAAGGGTTTTATGGCACCCCTCTCGCCCAATCTGGAGATCGGTCTCTACTTTAGGCATTTGCGAAAATATTTGTTTTGCGATTCTGTTTGATTAATCAATTTTTAGCCAATTAGGGCGGGGGAACAGTTAATCGGGGATTTAAAAAAACTGTAACAGTTTGTAGGGTGTGATAGATGATAGCGTGGATGGATGAATTGACGAGAAATAAATGAGATAAAATCTAACACTGAGATTGGATACCAAAACAGTGCATGTGCATGGATTTGGCGCAAACGATGGCCAACTTGCATGCATGGGTCTGCCAGCATGCAAGTCCACCATTGCGCATCAAACTCACTTCATCGCGCGAGGGTTGGCATCCTGCCAACAGGTTAATTTTTATCTCCTTCTGGGCTCTGAAATGGACCAGTGCACACCCATGACAAACCAAGTAGTTTATATGTGCTAAAAGTAAATAATTATTACAAGCAAGATCAACAGAAATAAGGTGCAACCCCTAAACAGTGGGGGATATTAAAACAAAGGCCAAGAATCTAACTACCCATGCCAGGGCAACCATTGGAAATAGGCCGACCATCGCGCGACGGAGTCAGTTCATCGCGCGAGTGTCATGACTGGACTTCCAGGAATTGCTTTGCATGCCTGGGCTCTGAGACATATTCAGAAGCAATCTAGGGGCATTCCAGAACAATTAAATGAGTAAAATAAGCTAAGTTAATTGATTTTAACATACAAAACAGTGAAATATTCTAAATATTCTTCACAGGAAAGCAGAAAATTATGTAAATAAGGACTAGGATCCCATCCCCACGAGAACCATATCGTACTAACTAGAACAGTCACGCAATGAAGTGGGTATCTCGCGCGTGGGAGTGCTGGTCCACAGTAACTTGTAACTTTGCTGGCTTTAGGACCAGGACTGGTATTGATTACTAGCTTTGGCCCTGCCAGCCCCCTCAGGGATCAAAACAGTAAACAGTAGGGATTATACCTTTGCTTAAGTGCTTTGAAAATGGCTTGAATAAGATGGTATGGCTTGGAAAATGAGTATGTGAGAGTGATTTGAGTGGATGAAGTATGAAGTGTGCTTGGGCTTGTATATCTCTTTTTTCTTTTTGAATTTTTTTTGTAACCCTTGTAAAGAAAGGGCAATGGTGCATTTATAGGAGAAGGAAAGGGCTTGGTTGGTGGTTCTACAAGGGTGTACAACTAGCCAACAAGGCTGGCTGAAGTTGCTTGGTAAAGAAGTGGGATGCCAGAGGTGATGGGAGAGTGGGGGAGAGGTGGTGCAAGGGCAGCCCTGCAGAACGCTGTCCAGTCGACGAAACGGGGTTATATAGGCCTGTAGTCCCCTGATGATCACACAATCCAGCTGGAAAAAGGTGAAAATGACAGGAGTTGACCATTGCGCGAGGCAGTGGCTTCATTGCGCGAGTGTTCAACTAACCCCACGATGGTCAAAAGTCAAAACTTTGACTTTGACCACCACCTAGCAAGTAAAGCACCGCGCGAGAGACCCATTAGGCCGCGCGATGGTCAAACCTGAGGTCAAGGTTCAAACTTAAAGGCTCTAGGGCGAAGGACGGGTTCCATACACTCCAAGCTCAAACCATTTCACTCTCAAGACTGTTTTCGACCTGATTCATCATCGGGGAAACAAGAAACCAAAAAATGAAGTAAAACGATTGGGAAATAAGATTAGGGTGTCTACAGTAGTCCCTCTTTGACGGCATGCGGAGCACCATTGGCTGGTACGGGTAACGTCAAAGATTCCTAGACACCCATCTAATTCATCCCAAAAGCCAATCAAACGAAAAGCGCAAACAAGTATATACATATACTGTGCACCGAAGGGTTAGAGAGCTGGTCACTTGTTGATGCAAGCTCTCCTGGGGAACAAATGATTTGGATGGATGGATCATCGCTGATTGAAATTGGACGGATGGATCATCGCTGATTGAAATTTGGACGGATGGATCGTCGCTGATTGGGAAATTGGACGGATGGATCGTCGCTGATTGAAATTTGGACGGATGGATCGTCGTTGATTGGGATTTGGACGGATGGTTGCTGATTGAAATTTGGATGAATGGATCGTCGCTGATTGAAATTTGGACGGATGGATCGTCGCTGATTGGGATTTTAGACGGATGGATCATTGTTGATTGGTTGTGGAAAATCGTGTGGGGCGGACTGCTGCTAGGGATAGAGAAGTGCTCCGGCTATGAACGCTATTAGAAACTATTGTGGTTGCCATAATGATGAACCATGGGCCTTCGAGGCATGACCGGGCCCGCCCAGAAGTTGGATTCAGCCTTCAGGCCCGACTGGATCATCATGCGACGTAGTCATTTCGTCACGCGAGGGACACATATTAAGGCTTGGATCTGGCAAGAGCCCAGACCCGGCCCGTGCCTGCTTTCTCCCATATAATCGATGGGGACCTTTTGAAACCGCTCACAGCAGTTTTAAACTCCCTCTAACTCCCCTCTCCCTCAAGAACTCTTCCGATCTCAACCCAAACCCTTGATTTCTTTATGAAACCAACAAACCCACACACGTGTGAGCATCCATGGCGGAGCATGGCAATGATGGCGGTGGAGGAGAGGTTGTTGATCGTCCAGAGGATGTGGGAGGGCCAATGGAAGTCGAAACGGTAGACGAATAGCTGGTGGAGCCCGCTGTGGGTGTCGGTGCAGTGGCGACAGGTGGTGGCAATGGCGTTTAGGGCCACGAGCAGGAGGTTGGTGGCGTCGACGAGCATCGCGCGACGGAGCCAGATCGTCGCGCGACGGAGGGAGTCGGGGCCGTGGGTCCTGAAGTCGAACCATTGGACCCGAGCATGGCCGTGAGTGGTTCAGTGGTTGTTGGTGGTAGTTTCGAGGGCACAGGCAGTAGAGGTGCCGATGGTGGCGGTGTCGAGCCAAGTGAGACTCCGCCGAGGGATCCGGTGAGAGGTAAGGGTGTGGTGAGCGAGGAAGATGGTACCACAGAGGTTCCTGAGGAGGAGGTACTGTTCTGGCCAGCAGCGACATCGTCGGGCCACAGATCGATCACGAGACAGGATCTCGCAGAGTTTCTGAGTGAGGAGAGACTAGCCCGGCTCCTCGAGGAGGATCCCATGATTGGGGCTGCCGTTTTAGAGGCTCGAGAGGAGCGAGAGCGGGAGATAGCCGCTTCAGAGGCCGTGGCAAGAGCCGAAAGGGAAAGAGCCGCCAAGGAGGAGGTTCTGAGAGATACAGAGACCGAGGAAAGGGTCGGAGCTAGGGTACACAGTCCTAGGGTGACTGCGGTGTCGGAGGTAGAGAGTTTGACTCGGGTTCCATTTTCAGCAGAGGGGTACGAGTTACCTGCTCCTCACTTGTTCGTTCCGTCGGGTTTTGCGGCATACAGGCCACGGCAGGTGGAGTATGACTCTGAGCTCGTTTTGAGAGACCCTGATACCCATATTTCAAGCAGCTGGTCTGAGGTAAATTTCTGAAAATCCCCATTCCTTTGCGATTGCAAATTCAAATACACTGTACATATGGTTAAACATTGAAAGGTGTATAGTGATCCTTGAAGTAGACTTGAATGGCTATACCATAGTTTCATGTCGAATGCCATGCATGCAATATAATAACTTGAACCAACCATTTGTTGTCAGGCTACATTGATTACCTAGAACTTGAAAATGAAAACCTTGCATGCTGATATGCCTCTCGTTGTTTGTTTCTGTGTCTGATGCAGGAGAGAGCAAGACAGAGAGACATCCGAGGTTTCGGGGGTGCGTGTAGCTCTTTGGCGCTATATGAGGGTTTACCTGCTAGCGTGAGGCAGTTGGTGGATGAGGCAGGCTTCAGGGAGTTCATACAGACCCTTACTCCGGTCAGGAATGACCATGCTGTCCTGGTTGCACTTGCAGAGAGATGGAGGGATACCACCAACACCTTTCACCTACCGCCCGGGGAGATGACAGTGACGCCTATTGACTTTGCGGCGATCACCGGCTTGAGAGTCGGGGGTGATCCTATCCCGTTTGACTCGGGTATTTAGGAGGACAAGGTAGCCCTGAAGTGGTTCTTGGGAGAAGTGCCCAAGGTTGAGGAGGGGATGGCGAGGTACGGGCAGTTCACCAGATACCTTAAGAAGAAAGTGACGACTAATCAGGAGGCAGAGCAGATGGCCCGGGCGTACTTGCTGTACCTTTTTGGTGCCACCCTGTACCCAAACAGGCATAGCAAGGTCCACCTATCGTACTTGCCTGCACTGAGGGACTTGAGGACGGCTTCACGCTTTAACTGGGGAGGAGCGGCACTTGGCGCAGCTTAAGGTTTTCTGGGAGATTCATCGAGGACGGAGATGATCACTGCTGGGTACTGGTGGATTTGGGAGGTATGATTTTGATAGAGTAATGCATACTTTCAATTTATCCTTGCGTTCATTTCAATAGTTCAATGTGTCCAATAACATTCTTGCATGTACTAATGATTTGATCTGTTGATAACCATGCAGCTTTGGGCCTACGAGGTTTTGAACATGTGCCGTCCGGTGACGAAGAGTCTAGACTTGGGGATCCTCCCACGTGCTCATATCTGGAGCAAGAAGAATATGGGAGAGAAGAGAGGGAAAGGTGACCTGAATGGCTTCAGGATATACCTAGACGAGCTCCGACCCTCACAAGTATAACATGAAACTTTATCAAATAGAAATATGCATCCCTTTCCATTGTTTCAATGCTGTCGCTGGTCGATACTTGCATTGTTCACCTGTGCAGATCGAGTGGGATCCCTGGAGGGTGGCAGAGCCGGAGCCTGAGTACCTAACTCGGAGTAGGGTTGTTACAGCGAGCAGGGGGTTGCTGGAGTCAGCTTTCGGTTGGCAGTGGTACTTGGGTGACCGAGTGACACGCCAATCACTTGGTTATGCAAGGTTCCAGGTGCTCGGACCGCTTCCACCATGGGCCTCACACACAGAGGAGTACACTTTGGCCGAGCTGAAGACCTTTACGCGGCCTGACATCAACCTGACACGCTACCTGCGTCCTGGCATGGACTACGCGACTTACCAGAGGGAGCGCTTGGCGGGGCCATTGAGAGTGCAAGAGTTCAGAGAGGTCCGGAGTCAGGCTCGTGGAGCTGCTGAGGAGAGGAGAGCCATTTCAGGGAGACAGAGCAGTGGTGAGAGTCGCGCGAGGCGGGGTCCGAGTGGACAAGTGAGAGGTGGGCCACCAGAGTTGTTGTGGAATATAGCAGTAGTAGACTCTCAGGGCAATCCAGCTGAGCTACACCTAGCCCCTGCCAGAGTTGAGCCTTCACCCGTTACCATGTCGGTAAGACATTGTAGCCTTCATTACTGTATTTCAATGAAATTTTAACCATTGCCCAATAGTTCATGTTCAAATCACTTGTAGGTGCCCAATGAGTGGGTGAACGAGGCTGTTCGGCGCATGCTTGCACTGGAGAACGTGATAAGAAGAGCGCCAAGTGGTTTGCCATTGGACTTGCGCTATCCACCGCCGGCGGCTCAGAGATCTCAGGTATATCCTTCGGAAAATGATATCTTCTTGTATGCGATACATTCCTGCATTCGATACATTCCTGCGTTCGATACATTCCTGCATTTGATACTAGATATATATGCACACTTGCCCAATACATAGTATATTCTGATTGCTGTTGACTGGGAATTGATCATACCTGCTTTCAAACATACAATATGGAAAACATATGCTAATGTACGAAAATTTACAACGCAGGCACAGGGACGGGCAGCTCTTAGGAGAAAAAGCGTCAGAGATCCTCCACAAAAGAGGCTAGCAGCTAGGATTCCCGCTCTTCCACTCACTATCAGACCACAGACGCGAGGCTCACAGCTACCTGCCAGGAGCGAGGAGGCGGCCCGATAGGCCGTGGCACATGCCGAGGAGAGGTACCAACTGAAAATGTGCCAGAGGCCCTCACGAGACGAGTCAGTCCGTAAGAAGCGACTGATCCTGCCCGAGGTCTCTGAGGAGGAGCACAAAGAGGAGGAAGAGGAAGGAGAAGCAGGCGAGGAAGGAGAGGATGAGGATGCCTTTGATAGTAGCGGCTCTGACGACTCTGTGGACGATCCTGGGTCTAGGCGGGATCCTAGAGAGAGAGACGACGACGATGGCAATGATGGAGATGGTGACTGGTTCGGGGAGGATTGAGGGCTACTAGGAAGCCTCATCTCGCTTTCTGCATTTTTGCTTTTGCTTTTGGGCCTGCGTGCCCGCGTAGATAGATCAACTGTCGGAGCGCCGTAGGTGATACTTGATAGATGTTTTGGAGGCCTGCATGCCCTTGTCATTGATGGGCGAGTGTGCCCCAGTTGACACGATGATTTTCGATTGGCCGAAGTGCCGCACGCACAGTAGCTTTCTTTATTTAGACATGGATAAATCATGGTTTAGCTACAAAGTTTGCATTTTCACAGTTTTATTTACTCTTGTAATGGATTAGAGTAGATAAAAGTCCGCCACAAATACCATGCTTGCATTGATAACGTACTGAGACTGCTCACAGACACACATATATGTACAAACATAACTAGCTCAGAAGAAAAACGAGAATGTACATTAGGACACAGCCAGGATACGAGGGTACAAGGGGATATAGTGAAATTTCGGGCGTTCATAAGCCAAGACTCAAAATATTCTAACCTGAATAAAAAAGACGCCTTTGTAAGGTCACGTATGTACAAAGTGACCTACACAAGTTGACGGAACCGAGGAACACGTCTTAAAACACAAACTAGACCCAAAAGTGCTACAAAGGACACGAAACGGACACGAGACGGAAAATGTGACTATTATGTCCCGGATTGAAACCGACACCTCCGCACAGTCATACAAGGCTGTCATGACCTGTGCAGCATGGGAGAATGGGGCGTAAACCTCTGAAATGAGTTTTGACCTCCTGAAACGGTCATTTGAACTTGAAACGGGCCGCCGTGTAGAGACCCGTAAATTTCCTATTTAATTTTAATATTGTAGTAAAAGAAAATAAAAGGAAAGGAAAGGGCGAAAATGGCTTAATTACAAACATGGGGGCTATATGTGCAAGCTTTGGAAAATCAGGGGTGTTGGTGTAATATGTGCATGTGTGTGCCGCGTATGTATACCTGGGAGAGTTTTCTTTTTTTTTCTTTTTCCCATTTCCTTTTTCTCTCCCTCGTCTCTCAGCTCTCTCTCGACCTCTCTCACCCAGTAACTCAAAAATCCATACCAATCAACTTCCAAACCATCTTCTACTTGCATATACGAGTTCGTATCGCGTTGGATAGAGCTCGGTTGGGAGTATTTTGGCTTGATTTGGATTTTGAAAGCTAGGGCTTGCTCCATTTCTTCGATTTTGGTTTGAATACTCGAGGTAGGGAATTCTACCTCTCTTTATATGTTATTTGGGTTCTCCTATGTCTTATTTGAGTATTCCCATGCTTTGTTTGAGTTTGAATTGGTCGTTGTTTGGTCTGGATCAAAATTTGTCATCTGTTGAAAAATCGCCGAAATTCTGGATTCCTACCGGTGGGACGTTTTTCTATACCGGTAGAACCTTGTTTCTGTGACAATGTGTATTCACTATTTTGTGTTTGTACCGGTAGGACTTGTTTCCTACCGGTAAAATTACTAAATTTTCTTGGACCCTACCGGTACCATTTATTTTTCTACCGGTAGAACTCTTGTGAACCAGAATTTTGCTTCCAGCGTTTGAGGTTTCTACCGGTAGCCCCAATTTCCCTACTGTTAGGGTATAGTCAAAATTCATATTACTTCAGTGCCGTGGGAATCTCACCTTCCTACAGCCTTTGACTTTTCCATGCATCCACATGAGTAGTATAATCATAAAATAAGAAATTAGGTGGTCCCACTTGTTTCTATGAGTACGTGATGTGTCTAGGAATTTCTCAAATTGGTAGAGCTATCAACTGATAAAATACTATGGGCTTTTGCACGACATTTGTACGAACGATTCACTTGAGCACATAAACGGCATGCGACAGCTAGACACGGAATATCGAGTAGTTCGAAGGTTGAGTTGAGATAACAAGTTTGGAAACAAAATAGAAAATACGATTGAGTTGATGTGTGAACTATCCACTTAACATCACTATTCCTCTCTCATCCGTACTCTTGTAATCGAAATTTTGGAAACACATAGGGTGAAATGCGAAACGAGTAACGTGAGGTGGATGTACGGGGTCATGAGTACCCGGAAAGTATTATGGGTATATGGGGCCCTAAGACCCGGAATGTGAAGTGGATGTATGGGGTCATGAGTACCCGGAAAGTGTTGTGGGTATATGGGGCCCCGTTTCTTCCTTTGGGAAAGGATTCCGTTCCTCTCCCAAAAGGAGAATGCCGGTTCATGGGAGCGCTTTAAGCTTGGACGACAAGCGCTTGCGAAAATACAGAGTCGCCACTTGGGTTTGAAGGTCTGACACCCAAGGAACCGTACTTCGAAGCACTTGCTGCGCTGTTTGATTTGAAAAAGTTAAGGAACCAGTCCGTCATAACCATATTTGGGTTCGGGAGCCAGGTTACGAGAGGGTAAGGGTTTTATGGCACCCCTCTCGCCCAATCTGGAGATCGGTCTCTACTTTAGGCATTTGCGAAAATATTTGTTTTGCGATTCTGTTTGATTAATCAATTTTTAGCCAATTAGGGCGGGGGAACAGTTAATCGGGGATTTAAAAAAACTGTAACAATTTACAAGGTGTGATAGATGATAGCGTGGATGGATGAAATGGCGAGAAATAAATGAGTTAAAATCTAACACTGAGATTGGATACCAAAACAGTGCATGTGCATGGATTTGGCGCAAACGATGGCCAACTTGCGTGCATGGGTCTGCCAGCATGCAAGTCCACCATCACGCATCAAACTCACTTCATCGCGCGAGGGTTGGCATCCTGTCAACAAGTTAATTTTTATCTCCTTCTGGGCTCTGGAATGGACCAGTGCACACCCAGGACAAACCAAGCAGTTTATATGTGCTGAAAGTAAATAATTATTACAAGCAAGATCAACAGAAATAAGGTGCAACCCCTAAACAGTGGGGGATATTAAAACAAAGGCCAAGAATCTAACTACCCATGCCAGGGCAACCATTGGAAATAGGCCGACCATCGCGCGACAGAGTCAGTTCATCGCGCGAGTGTCATGACTGGACTTCCAGGAATTGCTTTGCATGCCTGGGCTCTGAGACATATTCAGAAGCAATCTAGGGGCATTCCAGAACAATTAAATGAGTAAAATAAGCTAAGTTAATTGATTTTAACATACAAAACAGTGAAATATTCTAAATATTCTTCACAGGAAAGCAGAAAATTATGTAAATAAGAAGGACCAAGATCCCATCCCCACAAGAACCATATCGTACTGACTAGAACAGTCGCGCGATGCAGTGGGTATCTCGCGCATGGGAGTGCTGGTCCACAGTAACTTGTACCTTTGCTGGCTTTAGGACTAGGACTGGTATTGATTACCAGCCTTGGCCCTGCCAACCCCCCTCAGGGATCAAAACAGTAAACAATAGGGATTATACCTTTGCTTGAGTGCTTTGAAGATGGCTTGAATAAGATGGTTTGGCTTGGAAAATGAGTATGTGGGAGTGATTTGAGTGGATGAAGTATGAAGTGTGCTTGGGCTTGTATGTCTTTCTTTTTTCTTTTTGAAATTTTTTTGTAACCCTTGTAAAGAAAGAGCAATGGTGCATTTATAGGAGAAGGAAGGGGCTTGGTTGGTGGTTCTACAAGGGTGTACAACCAGCCAACAAGGCTGGCTGAAGTTGCTTGGTAGAGAAATGGGGTGCCAAAGGTGATGGGAGAGTGGGGAGAGGTGGTGCAAGGGCAGCCCTGCAAAACGATATCCAGTCGACGAAACGGGGTTACAAAGGCCTGTAGCCCCCTGATGATCACACAATCCCAGCTGGAAAAAGGTGAAAATGACAGGAGTTGACCATCGCGCGAGGGTTCAACTAACCCCGCGATGGTCAAAAGTCAAAACTTTGACTTTGACCACCACCTAGCAAGTAAAGCATCGCGCGAGAGACCCATTAGGCAGCGCGATGGTCAAACCTGAGGTCAGGGTTCAAACTTAAAGGTTCTACGGCTAAGGACGGGTTCCATACACTCCAAGTTCAAACCATTTCACTCTCAAGACTGTTTTCGACCTGATTCATCATCGGGGAAACAAGAAACCGAAAAATGAAGTAAAACGATTGGGAAATCAGATTGGGGTGTCTACAATACCCATTTTCAAATTTTAAATAATAAAAATTGATGTGAGTTTGTCTACAACTTTGAAACATATAAGGTTGGTCTTAAAGGAGTGACCGCTCTGTCGAAAATTCCTGGATCCGCCACTGCATGACTTGCTATATATGAATTATGAATCCATATGCTACTATGTAAATGCTAGTTGAAGTTCTGTATTTGATCGTGGAGCTGAGTTCTGTACTTATGTATATCAAACCCTTGATCAAACTTATGCATACAACGTTTGCTATGCTCATCTACATTTATAATTATTTCCCACAATGGGCATGACAGACGTGCCTTGCACGTCGCCCTGTGCCTAGTATTTTTCTAAGTGTACCTTAAATGGTTTTGTTTAGTTTAATTGTTGCAGCTTAATTTTATTTTTGTGCAAGTGTAGCGATTGCTATCTTTATTTCCTCCTTTAGCCACTTTGCTATGGCATATGCTATTTCTTCCAAGTATTGATTAGGTGATCGTGTGGTGTGGATGTCTGATTCAAAATCCTTTTTGGTGGTATGGTTCTATCTTTTCCATTTTTTTAAAGTTCTGCTTTAGTAGTTTTATAAGTTTCTTGGTTTCAATGAATTTTGTTGGTGGGTCATGAAAAAAAGGCTAAGGATGTGAAGTAGAGTTCTGTTTCTGCTTGACCATTTCTAATCCATGTATTTATTTCATGGTGCTTACTGATGTCATCCAGTAGATGATTTGGCATGTGATGAAAAATAAGTCCGAGTGTGTCAAGTATAACAAAGTATGATCAAAAGGTTGTCAAGTCATTAGGTGGTGATACCTTAAAAAGGGAGTGCATGTGGCTGCGACTGCTATTTTACCCAGCTCAACTCAAAACTATTGGGGTCAACGAAAGGGTGGGAATGGAATTGTATATTTTGATGCGCCATTGTTGTCATCCATTTTGAAACTTCATTTCTTTTTAGGATCTCTGAAATCCCAACTCAGTTGGTTGTGAAAGTAGGTCGGCTTTCATTGTATCCCCCATGTTAAAAGGAAAAGAGTAGGTTATTATGGTTACAATTTTGTCCAAACTATGCCCTCCATTTCTTTTTACCAGTGGCGTGTGGTTGCTTCTGGAGCAAATTATATGGGCATTCGAACATGCAATTATTTGAACTTGAAATAGTGTAGTTGAAGAGAAAACATAAAGATTGAACCTCACTTTTGTACATAATCCCAAATATTTGGGTTTTCAGTCCCTTTGGTCGCTCAATTTCCGTACAAGGGATGATATTTGAGCTAATTCTTATGGTGATTTTTGGTTTGCTGGTACATGTCTTCCAGCTGTATGGATTATTGGGCAATAGGGTTCTCTACCATTCATTTCCTTCGAGCACTAAGTGGTTTTTAGGAGGGGCTGATAAATATGGGGTTCAGCCGGCTGATAAGTATGCAATTCAGCAGAGGTCTACCTGCAGGCCATTAGGCGGGAACAAGGAACAACAGTTATGAGTTACAATATGCTAAGCAAATCAGCTGCCAATAGGTCATAGTAGTGGATGGCGAAATGGTGACTGGATCTGCAGTTGTGGCATTCACGACTATTCTTCTCTTGAACAAGTACTTCTATGCACTTTGAGCGTTTACTATTCTTTTGATGCTAAAGTATTTGATTTGGCTTATGTTTTTACTGGCAGTGCAACAAGTGCAATGCTTCCATTCCATGCCACCACGTACATCCTTCTGTCTGTCACGCCCCCGATTTTTAACTAAATAATAATATATTTTCTACAAACAAAAGTCTTTCTCTCAACTATATTTACCTTTAAATGTCATGTAAATCCAAATAGCAAATCAAGTCGCTTCTTCTTCTCTCTAAAAATTTTTTTTTTTCATAAAGTCTTCCCAAACTTCTTCCATTAAAAGAGATTCACAATAATCAAGGAGATGAGTTCATACAGAGCTTTGCATATAATCTAATCAAATGGTACAACCCTCAATTGCGAGTAAAGTGCATAACATGAATTAGACTAAATGATAAACACTTCCTTAACGATACCAATGAAGCTCTCAAGAGACATCGCAATGTGCACTCCATGCAATCCAAGCTATGTGTCATGACGAGTACCTGAAAGGATAGGGTGAGCTACACTAGCTCGTAGAGATATCCATACCTAAATTATATGCAGAAGTGAAGACAGATCCCAAGGAAAAACATTTTCCAAAGCATATTTGTTTTGTCAAAATATGGAACTCAAAATACCATACCCACGCTGGAAAATATTTAACTTCATTTCTCAAACACTGACACTTTCACCCACACATACCAATATTCTTAAAAATCTCAGTTTACCGTTACGGCGTTACCCAAATCAATCCCTGCTCTTTCATTTCCATTTCAAAGACCCAAAGATTAATCTAAGTTCTTTAATGAAAACCCTCATTTTTCTTGTCTCACATAACTAGCCAACCTCTCACCAAAATATACACTCACACAGAATAAGTTGCCCACCGCATATCAAAAGAACAAGCCACAATGATTTGGAGGTCTAAAAGAAGAAATATAAAACACGTATTGACATACTAGATGATCCAAGGTGGTAACTCAAGTTCAAGTTCTGTGTTTCTCATACGCATATTCCACTTTGTCTCAAATTCACATCATCGATTTTCAAAAAAACCAATTTCCCTTTCTTTCCTTTTTCTTTTTGAAAACATCAATAACCCAGCCATTAGAAACATACCACCAACACAGAACCATAATTTGCCTTCAGATTGGAATTTGCAAAATGCCATACACATTAAAACTTAACATCTTGATGCAGAAGGATTCATAGCATAACGTAACAAATAAACGACAGATTCCCAATCTCTTATGTCATGTGATTAATCTCATTCATTCACTTTCTGTGCGTCAAATCTTATAAGCACGTTTCTGGGCATGGGGACCCCGTTCACCCACAAGTCACCAAAACTACCGCGTCATTCACATTATTAGTTCAACACAACCAGCATCGCCCTTAGAGTCACCACGGCTTTCCCCGGGTCTTTTCCCTAAGTCGATCCGAAAAAGAGTCACCATGGCTTTACCCAGGTCTATTCTCAAATCCGCAGAGCAGTAGGTCACCACGGCTTTACCCGGGTCTATTCCCACTTTCACAAAGTAACAGGGTCACCACGGCTTTACCCGGGTCTATTCCCGCATTCACAGGGCACTTGGGTCACCACGGCTTGACCCGGGTCTATTCCCATAATCAATATACACTGATGATGTAAACTTGCCAATACGACTTCATAACAGGGTCTAATATACTAAAACCATTAAGAGGGCAATACCCACATACCAAAACACGCATACTAAACCAACCCATGGATACAATACATAAAGAGGAAAAACTGTTTATTTTTCTCTAAGTATCAAACAACATCAATGTCAACACACCAACAATGCATATCCCTTTAATCCAACACCAAGTCATCTAGATCAACCCATCGTATCCCCACATGTCCAATTGGCGAAGTTAATCATTTACATTAGCCCATATTCAATTAAACAACATGAATTCAAGCACAAAACTTAAACCATTGAAAGGCATACTTCTTTTTCTTTGATCCATAGGTTCTACATCAAACACGGAATTCGGGTAGCCTTATTACGGCCATGCAATTATAGCTCAACGTAACAATGAAACAGGTGCAAAGGCAGAATTTGGGTCAACTTTGGTTGCAAATCTGTTATTGCTCGGACCTACCCATGATGCATGTGATGTATCGTTGGAAAGCTCTATGTGTCTAGCTTCTAACAAAACAAACGGTGTGTCGTTTCGAGTCCCGAGCTAGGAGTTATGTCCATTTTACCAAAGTCCGCCGGTGCTGTCAGATTCTACGCTGGAGTTAAGTAAAATTGATTGAAAAATCATAACTCTTTCATCTTAAACCCAAAAATGTTGAAACCAATGCCAAAAGTTGCACCACTACAAGCCGTACACTCAGTAAATATTCCAGGTTCAAAAACGAAAGGAGGCTAACCCAACAATCAAAAGAAAAATCGATTCGCAACCATTTTCGCACCAGTCGACCAACCCTGCTTTAGAAATTCACCAAAAATTGTATACTTAACCAAATTACTTGATTCCAACGCCAATCTCTTCTTAACTTAAATATGCAGCTCCTGTAAAAGACCCAAAGCCACCCAAAATGTTCATCATGCCCAGAAAGTTAAAAGAAGACAGCCACGCACAGATTCGCGCATCCAGAAAACAGCCAGTATTCAAAAATTCATAACTAATTGTGTGATTATCGGTTTTTCATGATCTTGGTACCGAAATCTTCGTATCGAAACGTACTTCAACTTTTATGAAGGCACCAAAATTTAATTCCTAACAGAAGGGCTCCCAAAAGACAGATTACCAAAGCCCACGAAATTTTCAGCATACCCAAGATTTATTCAAGACTCAAAATTGATTTTTGTACATCCAACTAACACTTAAACATGTAAAGAAGGTAGGAGATCCCTACCTCGAAGGTTAGAAGCATGCCCGAACATGGAGGAAACTTCGAAGCGCTCCGATGTTGAATTTTCTTGGATGGATAGGAAGCTCTCGTCGCGTAGAACAACTTTAATACTTGGAATTTTTCCGGAATCTCACTCGTAGTAGATGAGATCGAAGAGAGAAGGTGAGAGAGGTGAGAGCCGAGAGAGAGACGCCGGAAAAGAAGAAAGAAGGGAAAAAAGAAAAATGATCTCCTGCTCCTGATTTTTTTGAGTTTTATAGGTCAAATAACACTTACACCCCTTCACTCCTATTGTATTACGTCAACTCCCACAACTTACAAGTCATCTCACATTGACCCAACTCATATCTACCTCATATTTCACATTTCATAGTATAATCTCGCATTAAATTTATTAAAATAAATACGGGTCTCTACACTGTCAGCTTTGAAACTTTTAAAATTAGGGTCCAATATATTTTGCAATCGGGCCAAGCTCGAGTTTTAGGCTTGCTTTGTTTGTATAGGCTTCCCTCGAATTTTTTTTCCAATCGATAGGCTTCCCTCGATTATAGAGGCTTGTTTAGTAAATGAACCGGGCTCGGCTCATTAAGTGCTCGTTTTTCAGCTCAAACTCAAGTTTTAGGCTCGTTAGTTAACGAGGCGAGCTCGAACACTACAATGCTCTGCTCATTTGCACCCTCAATTCCAGAGCTTGTCCCACCACAGCTAATTATGACTTCCAACACTGGAATACGAGTCTGGGTGATATGTCCATTGATTGTCAATTGGTTTTGACTTAGATGCTATTATGATATCAAAGCAAGGCTTTTAAGAAAGACTCTCTAGATTGATTTTTCCTTTGTTTGTGTCATTACTCATAAAAGCTCTTTCTTTCATTGAGACCTATGAATCCTTTGTTTACCTCTCCAGTTTAATTCCAAGGTCGCACATAGGAGTGATAAGGTGTTCCCACATCGGTTAGTTATCACTTCTAGTCCACAGTCCTAGAGAAAGGTGTGAGAAACCAATTGAGCCCTTTGATTGGGGAGCCTCAAGGATATTGAACAGGGGCAATTTTGACTTTTTGCTGCTAAAATGGGTACTGTTCATGCACTGTAGCTGTGATTTAAATTTACTTAAATGGGTTTTCGGACTTTTGCCTTTTACCTTGTCCCATTAGCCAGTGCAATTTCGGCCCGTTTTGTCGTCTACCTCGGACGAAAGCCTGCAACGCATTTCTTTTTCCGTCCCTCTTCTGTGGGTTAGAGAGAGAGAGAGAGAAAGAGAGAGAGAGAGAGAGGAGTTCAAAAAGTGAATGTCAAAGATTCGGTTGGGCTTCTCTAGTCAGTGCACTAAGGTAGGATTTTCATTATTTTTGTCACGCTCTCGATTTTTAATATAATTAAATAAAGTTTTTAATAAACAAAATGCTCACAATATATAATATATATAATAACCCAAAGAGTTCATAGTTCCCATAATTTCAATTTACAGTCCAACACTTCAAATTTTAAAAAAATTACATTGGCGGCTCGCCGGCCCAAAATAATATTTGCTCGAGATACATAAATGTTAAGAGCTGAGAAACATCCTTAGTCACAAAGAATATAAAATTAAGTTACAAATACGTCTTTGACAAAAAGGAGATTTTACAAACAGAAAAGCTATGTGCACAGCAAGTGTGCACAGAGCACGTTTTTTCCTGCCTCGGTTCGCGCAAAGATGATCGGAACCGCTCATTTTGTTTAAAATATGTCGTTTAAGAGCTCTGTAAAAAATGAGTTTCGTTCGATATCGTTACAGGCATTAACAAAACACCCAAACTCACTTCAGAATGGCCTAAATTCTGAAGAATGAATAACAGAGGGAAAATTTATGCAACTCTTCTGTGAATATGAGATGTCAGGTAGAATGAATAACAGAGGGAAAATACGGTGTCTCAAGTGAAAAACAGAGTGTGAATCATAGGTATCCCACCATTGATTTCAGAAGTGAAGTACAAGGACGACGTACCAGTTTCTTGTCCACCATGGAGATCTACTATCCATACATTATTACTCATGACTACCATTGCCTCTTATCCTATTCCGAATTACCTATCCGATATCTCAACTTCACGACATACACAACAACACACGTTTAAAAGAAATAAGTATATCTCTACAGTACCGTGTCCAAATAACCAACCATTCCTTTCATGGATTCATTCTGCTAACCCTTTATTTGTTTCCATATCACTATTGCAACCAACTTCACACGTCATGAGCAAATGCTCTTAACGGGCTATTCATGGAGTCCCGTTACTCCCCACAAGAACCTCTTTTGCCGATGGAACCAATTTCAAGTCACATAGCATTGATCGTCACACCACCATTTCCTTACCACATTTCATAACTCTTACCATTTATCTCAATCGCATACAATAAATTCATAAACAAGACTCATTCATATAGAAATCGTAAGGGTAAATCCCATCTCAATCGACTCACAAACATGACACTATCAATTTCCTTATCATCATACAGGTATTCACATTTCCTTTTTCAAGCACATTCACTCACCACAATTCATGATTTCCCGCCTTTATCCCATTTACCCCTACAAGGTACACAAAAGATATATATCGCCTTAAACACAAAGAAATGTCCCTCATATCCAAACCTAGTATTATCAAGTTCAAAGGAATGTCCTACGTATCCGTTCCTTGTATTGCACATCGACACATTTTACTTTCATCAACATTCGTTCATTACGTTCTCTAGGTTCTCCTTTCAACATAGGAATTTTTTTTTTTATAAAAATTTGCAGTGGCTACGGGTAGGACCAAAAATGGGCTACGGATAGGAGAATACAATGTTCAGTTTCTGATCAGTGGCTATGGGTAGGATAAAAAATGGGCTACGGGTAGCGCCCTGAAATTTTCTGCGAATTTGAACAACTATGCAAGGTTCACTAAGGCTCAAATCAACGATCAACAACAAGTTCTGAGCATCAAAACTCCTTATTAACACAAAAGAAGTTAGAAATCCCTAACTCAAAATTCAGAAGCAAAAGCCCAAGCTCAATTGAACCCTAGGGCTCAAACTCGAAACCCACCAAGATTCACCCTTTCCAAGCTCAATCAACGTGAACCACCAGTCTAGGAAGGTGGGATACGGTCTAGAGTGACTGGACTTTCGAGGGTTTTGAGTGTTTGAGGAGCGAGAGCAAGAGGGAGATGAGAGACATAGAGTGCCGTGAGGGGTGGGAGAGAGGGAACCGAGAGCTAGAGAGAGAGATGTGAGTTGGGTGAGAGGAAAAATGATTCTTCACCACACACCCACCACTTTATATACCACTACACAAATCAATTTCACTTGCACCCTAAACTTTAAAATCCTTGCACAAAGAACCCTCATACACATTCTACAAATTATTATTCACATAATTTGTAGGGGAAATTGCATATCAGTGGAGAATGGGGCAAATATTGCCTAGGTCATGGAACACTTTTTATGGAATTCATCTAAACATGAGAAGGAGAAATTTTAATTCCCAATACATGGAGAGGCCACCTAAAATGACTGTTATACCCCTGAAGAAATAAACCCTAAATCCCAGCCACCGTTCCCTTCTCTCATTTCATCCTTCCTTCGTACGCTGCTACTGAAGAGGAACAGAACAACAAGGGAGGCTTCTGCTTCTGCTTCTGCTATTGTTCCCCACCCCTTCTTCCTCTCTCACTTCATCTCTCTCTAAGCTATAGTATTCTGTCCATTCCACCGAAGAAGAAGTAGTATTTTCTCCTTGAGCCTAAACCGTCTGATTGTCTGGTAAGGAATGTTTTGGGTGTTTGAATGTTTTTGCAGTTTTCTCTCTTTTCTCTTCTCTCATTTCGTCCATGTGACTGTGTTTGTAAGCAATTTGGTTTTTTTCATTGTATGGATAGCATTGAATGAGAGAACCCCAACCGATAGAATAGCAGCCCATCCTACCATGGTTAAACCCAACATTAAAATTCTGATAATAATAACCATAACTCAGCAATACAACTTGACCATTGGTTGGAACTAAGGATTTACTTTTCTGCTTCAGCTTGATGATGTAATTGATCTTGTGATTCCTAGAGGCAGCAATAAGCTCGTCTCTCAAATCAAGGAATCAACAAAAATTCCAGTTCTGGGTCATGCTGGTAAGATATTCGCTTGAAAAAGTAATTATTTTCTTAAATGAGGAATTGAACAAGGATGTCGTGTTGAATATGCTTTGTTTTGTTGTTCAGATGGAGTTTGTCATGTTTACATTGACAAATGTTGACAAGTCTGCTAATATGGAAATGGCAAAGAACATTGTTCTAGATTCTAAAATGGATTATCCTGCAGTCTGCAATGCAATGGTAACTGAAATTCTTCGTTTATTATCTTTATATCATGTCAAATAAGGTCAAAACTGGTTTTCAAGTACTCATTTAACTTCATATTAATTGCGTGTGGTGTAGCAACAAAATCACTTATGAGTGGCTTGACATTTTTGTCTATTTTGTTTCTCCCCTTTTAAATTCTCAGGAAACACTCCTTTCCTAATTTTTAATCGATCTCAGGAAACACTCCTTGTTCACAAGGATTTGGTGCAGACTGGTGCCATTCACGAGCTTATTGTAGAACTTCAAATTAAAGGTACGAAAATGATATCTGCACCGACGGTTTCCGTAGGGAAACCGTCGGTGCAAATAGTAGTACTCTTAAAGGTAAGGCCTACGTTGCAACCAGTTGCCACATAAGCTAAGAAGCACGGACACTCATAAACTCCGAAATGTGTGCTCAACATTCATTCAACGTGTCCTAATTCAAAAATTAAATCATAGTTGTACTTTTTCTATGAACACTTTATGGATACTTTGGCAACTCTTCTTGGGCGTCCCGAACATGACTTTTGGGTGAATCTCTTCATACTAACAATGTTCCTCTGTAAAATGCGACTCATGGAGTCTATGTAGTCTAAACATTAAGGTAAATACATCACGGGTTACTTTAGTAACTTATCTCGGTTTCAGGTGTTGCTATACATGGTGGGCCCAAGGCAAGCTCTTTGCTGAATATTCCAGAGGCGCGCTCACTTCAGTTCACGAGATGACAAATGGTTTCAACATCTGGTCTTTTAATGGCAAGCTTCTATATCGCATACTAAAGGATCACTTCTTTCAAGTAAGAATTCATGCTTTTGGGGACAAAAAAAAGTGATCTTATTGAGCAACGTTTATCCTTTGGGGTTGTAGATAGAGTAATTAGTAATACATGACTGCCTTGGTTTTGCCTGGGATATTGCTTTACAATATTTACTGATATGGCTTTGCAAGCGGATTTGAGGTTTGATCATGTAGCCAACCCCAATGTTTGTGCTGGCTTTGGTTGAATTACTTTGTTCTCACATTGATCAATAGCGAAAGAAACATTCTATCATGTCATAACTGCTGCATGTGCTGTTGCTTGTAATGACATTAATTGTGAAAATCAAATGGTCCTGGATGTCTTCATAACCCTATAGATTTACCTTAGGTAAAAATGGATGTCATTATATAATGGACGAGTGACACAAGTAAATCGAATTGTCGCTAGTAGACTATATAGCGATTCTATGGGTGGAGATATTAGATATCTAAAGTTTTAAGGTCCTACTCTTGTGTAAAATGCTATGATCCAACACCTTTCATAGTAACTTTGTCAATTTTGTACGATGCTAGCAGGAATTGCAATAATGTTTTTGAAACGAAAACATAACAAGGGAAAAGTATTGGGGAACTTGGATTTTGGCTGGAGGTCATAGGGGAGACATGAGACAAAAATACAAGGGAAGTTCTTCTATCTGCACTTGTCGAAAGCTACAAAAAAAAATAAAAATTGCTTTGAAGGTGTAAAGCCTTAAGCTGTTCTTGCCCTGGAGTCTTATTTTCAGCTGAGTTAATTCCAATCTCGAACATAGCCCGTTCAAACACAACAAAAGTTCACTCAATTCGCAAATCACGATTTGATTGATTTTGTTAATGCTTTAATACTTTGGGTCGTGTCTGGGGAAAATTGATATTGTCATCTGGCTTGCTGCGTGGTTGACATCCCTAATCAAATTGGTATGCGAGTTAATAAAAGGAATTGTTTTATTGGGCACTAAGGGAAGAAAAAGTGTCATTGGTTTTAGGATTCAGGATCATGACTTATTTGCTCTTTATTTACACATTTTGTGGCTGCCACGGTTGACTCAAAGAGTTAGACCAATGAGTGCACTTTAAGTCTTTCAAAAAATTTGAATCAACATAAGATCTTCGGACTTCGGGGGTGTTAAAGCATCCAACTCCAAACCAATTGGCAATAGGTGGAGTAGCCTCTAGAATATATTAACCAAACTTGGGTGGCTTAGATAAGCGATGTGGGACAAGTCTAACACTCCCCCTCACGTGCAGCCCGGATGCACGTGGAGGTAATAGACCAGGAGCTGACTGACTGACTCGGGCAACAGAGATGACAGAGACTTTCCCACGAGAGGTGAGGCCACCCAAGATCTAGCTTTGATACCATGTTAGATTTCTTGGAGGGTTCCCACCTAAAACCGATTGGCAATAGGTGGAGTAGCCTCTAGAATATATTAACCAAACTTGGGTGGCTTAGATAAGCGATGTGGGACAAGTCTAACAAGTCTAACAGGGGGCTGATATATGGGGCGACTGTACGGCCTGGGGCTGAGGTGGATGTTACTAGCCCAAGCAATGAATTATGCATTTGAGAATTGACGAGGTGCATATGGGTATGTTTTATTTACTTATCAGAAAAAAGAAGAAGAAGCTATGTAGTTGTCAAACCCTTGTCTCATGAAACACGGGACTCATTCCTTGACCTTAGTTTTGGAGTCTTTCGTTGAGTTTGTTTATTGCAACTTTCATCGGTGATCATGGTTTCACTTTTCTTGGGTCTTGTCCTTGTTTAACAAAACTGTTTCTTTTGGTGAGGTGGGTTTGATGTTAGTACAAGACAAATCAATAATTAATAACTTCAGAAGTTATACGATGCATACAACAATGTTAAAAAAAAAAAAACTGTGGCTGATGACATTCATTCGTTGAAATATAGATCAAACATTGGGTTTATCTCCTTTCGTTTCTTTGACCACCTAAGTGTACATTAAGGCCATAGTTGTTTTTGTTACCTGCAATAGCTAGAGCTATTTGTCAATTTTTGGTTTTCTCTCCCTACCTTATATCTTGCAACTTATGTATAGGGAATCAGGCGAGCCAACCAAGAGGAAATCATATTTACCCACACCAGAGGAAAGCAATTTTTGATCATGAGGAATGGTACAAGACTTTATTTTTTGCTATGGTCTTAGTTTGTTCAGGAAGTCATGTGTTGTTCCTCTTGTGTGGTAGTATTAGCCAGTTTTGTCTCAAATCTACTACAAAACTTCATAGCTAACATAAGATAGTGACTGCAGCTTACCAAAAAAAGAAAAAGATAGTGACTGCATAATGAATAAAGCATGTCATAAAAGAGCTTAATTTCTGGTCCCTTAAAATGCAATTGTCCTTTTAAAGCAATTTATGCATTTCTTTCCACTTTCTAAATTAACTCATGGCAACTGAATTCCTTTTCACAGTTCCTTGTCTACGTAGCACTGCATCAGTAGAGGAAGAATATGCATTTCTTTCCACTTTCTAAATTAACTCATGGCAACTGAATTCGTTTTCACAGTTCCTTGTCTACGTAGCGCTGCATCAGTAGAGGAAGAATATGAAGCTACCGGAGGTGAAGTTCTTCTGGATAATGAGGACAATGATGGTTGGCTGGCAACCATGGAAATCCGAAAGGTAAGTTATGTAACTTATGTTGCAGCCTGTTAATCTGAAATTGATTTTCACCCATTGTGACATTACGCTATGTACTGCTTAGATAACAAACATGAAGAGGAAGAAAACTTGCCCTTCAATGGAAACTTTGGAGATCAACAAGAAAAACACTATTCAATCTATTGCTTCACACTCTGGGGGTGAGGAGGAAGAAGACATACCAGACTTGGCAGAATATGAGGAACCTGACAACCTTATTGAAACAGACCTTGTAAGTTGATGGTTGGACCTTTTAGAATGATAATATGTTTTTTCTGAAAATGATTACTTGATGGAGGTTGGTGGGCTAAAAGTTAGTTTATTTAATCCACTTTCATAAGCTAAGAGCAAGATCCTTCAATAGGACAATAACTTGAGAGGATCGACTAACCTGAGAGGGAGGAGTAGCATTTCTAGAGGGATTTCAAAGTAGGAAATATGGGTGTTCTATATGGAGTAGGTTGAGGGGAAAATTCGACTGATGTCAAGAACTGTAGGGAATGTGCCTTAAGGCTTCCTAATTGCCTATAATTGGCATTGTGGTGGGTTTGGCCTTCTCAAAGTCTCTAAGTTAAGATTTGATAAGGTAGGTAAAGGCTTTTAGTGGTCTTTTCATTGACTGAAAATGAGATTCAATCAGGTGTCATGCAACTTGCTGGTTTTTAATGAATAAGGTGATTTGAGGTCCAAAATGATGGGTTTGGTATTTAGTTGTAAATTAAGGTCAAGAGGGAGGGGAAGGGGTTAGACCGTTGGAGTTGTTTTTGCTTGATTGTATTGGTTTTGAGGCAGTAAAAAACACAATTTGATGGCATTAACATTCTACTATTCTGGTTGAAGCTTTGTTGTCGTCATTTATTAAGTGTAACTTGTAATGCATGCAACACTTCAATCTACATATCTTGTGGCTCAGGAGCCTGACGATGATAATATCCCAAGAACCCGCACATATGATGTCAGCATCAAGTAAGTTAATCATAAAGGTCCTCTGGATTGTGATACTTGTTCATGATTGCGCATCATTTGACGTCTAGTGCTCCCTTTGTGGTTGTGACAATGGTATTTTGACACTTTCATTTTAGGTATGAAAAATACTATCAAACTCCCCGTGTATGGCTTACTGGATATGATGAGGTTGGTCACAATAACTTACCTTTCCTTCATTGATCATGCGAAATGCTAAATGAAGGAATTTAGGTCTTTTGTTGCTTACGGTAAGCATATTGAACAGAGAAAAGGTGGTGGTTAGGCATCAGGGATTCAATCCATTGTTGTGCCTTAAGGTGTTAGTCTTTGATATTTATAATCTTCTACTTTTGGAATAGGAGGAGATTGCCAAGAACTTGGACAAGTACAGCAAGAAGTACGAAGCGGAGGACCAAGACGTGTCGCTGCTGTTCAGCGAGCAGGACCGTGAGAAGCAGAAGATGTTGAAGGAAGAATGGGAGAGATGGGTTTTGGAGTGGAAGCGATTACACAAAGAAGAGAAATCAGACCGGCAGTGGCTTAGGGACGGAGAAGCCAGTGACGAAGAAGAGGAATATGAGGCAAAGGAAGTCGAGGTTGAAGAGTATCTTGATGTTTCGAAGGAGGTTCAATTCGACTTTGGGCAGCCCCGTCTCTCTCTGTCTAACTATTGTTGAGACTAAAAGTGTAATGGTCATATGTTCTTACCATGGTATGTAATAGCAGACTCTTTCTTTGTTGTAGTGATTGGTTTTCGTAGCTTTGGTTGTATGTGTTGGTAAAAGTGTAATGGTCATTGTATGAAGGCAATCCCATTAGGCCTTCCGTTTGGTTGGTAATGTTGGTTATAGAAGTAAACTTTATTTGTTTTGGCTCTGTAATGAAATTCTGAGAAATATAATGGTATGTGGATTTAAGTAACACCAATGCCTTAAACTCGGGTCGGAGTATTTATTTAAATTCAATTACAGGAGTGACAGGGCATATCAAAATTTCTTGGTATTTTGACTAACACCAAAAACCTTAAATATTACTCCCTCCGTTCCAATTTGAGAGTCCATTATTCCTTTTTGGGTTGTTCCAAAATGATAGTCCTTTTCCAAAAATGAAAGGAAAATTTTGGTGATTTTTCAAAAGTGTCCCTCACAATTGAATATAAGTGTTATAAGTAAGTAAAATATAGGGGTAATGGTGGAAATAATAGGTAATATAGGTGTAGTCATTGTTGTCCCCTAAAATAGTTGGAATCCTCAAGAGGGACTCTCAATTTGGAACAGAGGGAGTACGTCGTTGCGCCTTGTATGAATACGGGACAAAAGCTCCATTCACCTGCAAATGCGAGTAAAATTACTCAGTTTTGAAAAGTCTTCTAGTTTGCGTTAATAGGAATAATTAATGACATAACTCAGGACATAACCTCGTAAAATACAAGTCTACTACTAGCACGAAAACTTAAAGGTAAAATAATACACACGAACTACATTTATATGGGAACAATTTATTTCTTTCCCTTCTTTTTTCATTGTAGCATATTCACAACGTGGCGCTCATAACCTTTGTGAGTCATTGTCTCTTGCCTGTGTAGAGGAACCATGCATTGCCGCTCACGAATATTGCCCCCTCTACCGCATGTTGGCCTACGAAGCCCATGGTTGTTAGAAATTCCCGATGAGTTTCAATGGGATATGGGGCCTGCAAAATAATTAATAAGTCCATGTTAACCATGCCAACCAAATTTGAAATCACGTCATTGATGTTTGGGAGTGGTTTGTCCCATCCTATACCGCAACAATAGACAACGATGTCAAAGCTTCGATTGTTTTCATGGTAAGGTAGTATTGCATCATCGTTCCAACCCATGATACTTCGAAAATAAGATTAAGTTGCCCATTTTATGAAAATAAGATGCCCTTTTTATGAAATTAAGTTGCCCCTTTTGTGAAATTAAGTTGCCCCGTTAGGAAAATGTGTTGCCCTGGGTATGGAAAAAGTTTACACCATATAAACGACAATTTTTCAGTTAATGGTCATATCACCTTTCTGTTTTGTCACCCCTGACCCTTGCTCTGTCACTCCACACGTGTGGCTCTTTTATGAGATTAAGTTGCCCATTTTATGAAAATAAGATGCCCCTTTATGAAATTAAGTTGCCCCTTTTGTGAAATTAAGTTGCCCCATCAGGAAAATGTGTTGCCCTGGGTATGGAAAAAAGTTACACCATATACACGACAAGGGGGCCAGTGAATGGTCCTTTCACCTTTCTGTTTTCTCACCCGTGACCCTTGCTCTGTGAATCCACATATGTGGCTCCTTTATGAGATTAAGTTGCCCCTTTTATGAAAATATGTTGCCCCTTTTATGAAATAAAGTTGCCCCATAAGTGAAATTAAGTTGCCCCGTCAAGACAATATGTTGCCCTGTGTATGAAAAAAAGTTACACCATATACACAAGGGGGGCCAGTGAATGGTCCTTTCCCCCTTTTATGCATTAGGGCCTGTGACAGTTGCTCTGTGATTTGGTGTGTTCTCCATGGATGAAGGTCTGCAAAGTCAAACATTTTCGTTGTAGCTATTCAATACGTCTCAGAGAATCTCACTACAACTCTCTTACTGGGGAACTGGGGCCAGTGAATGGTCAAATCACCATTATCTTTTTTCACCCGATGCAGTAGCTCTGTCAGTCCACATATGTGGCTCCTTTTATGAAATTAAGTTGCCCCATTTGAAAAATATATTGCCCTGTGTATGAAAATAAGTTACACCATATACACGACAAGGGGGCCACTGAATTTTGAACTTTGGGGGGGGGGGGGGGGGTCACAGTTGCAAATAATACCTAACTCCCAAAACATGGGCTCCTCAACTCTTGATTCCACAAGACATCCCTTATTATTGTTCATCAGTTAAGTTAATATTTGAAAGAAAACATTTTCCCAACCATGCAACAACAAAACCCCATTCATTCTACAGCCACAAGACAACGTGCTTTTAACCAAGCCAAGAGATTTTAACCTGAGAATGCAAAATAAGCACAAAACTAATCGCAATAACAAGCCAAGTATATTAAAAACTAAGTTTTTATTCGATATTGTTCCAGACCGAAAAAATTTACAAACTGAATGCATATGAAATGCGGTATGAGAAGAGTAACTTCCACAATTTATGAGAAATGAGGTCGGTGGCAGCTATTCAATAGGTGTCAGAGAATCTTACTACGAGTCTCTTATTGGGGCCAGTGCATTGTCATATCACCATTATGTTTTCTTACCCATGACACTTGCTCTGTCAGTGCACATATGTGGCTCCTTTTATGAAAGTAAATTGCCCGATAAGGAAAATATGTTGCCCTGTGTATGAAAATTAGTTACGCCATATACACGACAAGGGGGGGGGGGGGGGGGGGGGGGGCAGTGAATGGTCATATCAGCTTATTGTGTTCTTACCCGTGACACTTGTTCTGTCACTCCACATATGTGGCTCCCTTTATGAAATTAAGTTGCCCAGTCAGGAAAAAATGTTGCCCTATGTATGAAAATATGTTGCACCATATAGACGACAAGGGGGACCAGTGAATGGTCATGTCAACTAATTTACCTGTCTCTATACACACTTGCTCGGCCATTGATGAAGCATTCAAAACAATTACGATATGGATCCAAACTATCCTTTTGGAAGAAGACTAGAAAAGGGAGAGAATTCTGGTTCTCATACACAGGCACAAGCACGTACATGTACACGTACACCCCCACCTGTTCAACATCCAAACATCCGGCATTCGTTAGGTTCGGCAGAAGATGATGAACTGCATCGTTTACTTGAAACAAGAACTATGAGAGTTCTCACAAACGGGGAAGTTGTGGAACGATCGATAGAGGAATATGGTGTATTACCAATCGAAGTGCCGCCACGAGTACACCCCACACCTGTTGATGTACCAAACAACTCCCGTTTTTGTCGTTTTCGACTACCAAGTGAGATGGAAGAAGGGGACGATCGTCGACATTTGCGGCTTTCTGTTGTGGATGCTTGGTTGGCGGACTTTAAAGCAAGGACTCGTGAAGATTTGCCCGTAAACCTTATGCGTGGGTACCGAGGGGTCATGTCGCGCAATTCATTTCATAAGTGGCCGAGGACAGGCAGTGAACCACCACCGCCAACGGTAAGTCCACGTGAAGATCAATGGCTCCTTCCTAGATTGGACTATGCGCTTGCTATATACGATAGGCGTGGCGAACGAATTTTTTTTGAACCTTTGTTGCAATACGATGCAAGTGAAAATGCTTATTTCAAACTAGACTGGAACCAATCTTCATTTGAGTGTGAAGTCGGTGATTTACTTAACTGGCCTAACATGTTTGTAAAGAGGAACAAGTTGGAAGCGAAATGTCGTAAGTACCTACTTAAGGTGCCTAAAGCACGGTCAGCACAGATGATGGCCGGAAGAAGGCCAAACCGTCTCCATAACGATGTGTGCGAAAGCCTGCAGGTCGAAATTAATGCAATGTGCAGGCGACTAATCCGTCAAGGCCTGATTGTTAAGAAAGTGAGGGAAACCGAACGGGATGGCTTCTACCCCAGAGAGTCTATTAGAGAAATTAAGAGGGATCCACAGTATGCATCCGACCCCGAAGTATCTGATTATTCTGATGACGAATAGGAGTAATTGTATTTTATTTCATTCTACTAATTATAAATTGTGGTAGTATTGTTGTTGGATCTATGCAAGAACTTTATGTTTTGTTGCCGGAGACAGTTGCTCTGTGAATCCACATATGTTGCTCCTTCTATGAAATTAAGTTGCCCCTTTTGTGAAATTAAGTTGCCCCGTCAGGAAAATGTGTTGCCCTGGGTATGGAAAAAAGTTACACCATATGCACGACAATTTTTCAGTGAATGGTCATATCACCTTTCTTTTTTGTCACCCGTGACCCGTGCTCTGTCAATCCACGCTTGTGGCTCTTTTATGAGATTAAGTTGCCACATTTTATGAAAATAAGATGCCCATTTTATGAAATTAAGTTGCCCCTTTTGTGAAATTAAGTTGCCCCGTCAGGAAAATATGTTGCCCTGAGTATGGAAAAAAGTTACACCATATGCACGACAATTTTTCAGTGAATGGTCATATCACCTTTCTGTTTTTTCACCTGTGACTCTAGCTCTGTCAATCCACGCATGTGGCTCTTTTTTGAATAGAAGTAAACAATTTATATTACAATGAAGTTGTTTGGCATGTTGCATATTCATTTGCCATTTTGTAAAGGTACATGCCGATCATACCAATGTTAGTAGTACACGGAAGTGAGGGAATTGGGACAGGATGGAGCTCCTATATTCCGAATTATAGTCCAAGGAATATAGTTGCTAATGTGAGACATTTTATTTTAATGTTGAGCGAAGACAACAACCACTGAATCCTTTGATTTGTTTTTGTTTGGGTAATTTTGCTTGAAATACAAAACGAGGTTAAACGAATGTACAACTTACAAGGGGCATACCTCAGGAGGAAAAAAAAATAGAAAATCATAGATTAAGTTGTTTTCTCACCCGTCAAGGCCTGATTGTTTTCTCACCCGTGACCCTTGCTCTGTCAATCCACATGTGGATCTTATATGAGATTAAGTTGCCCCTTTTATCAAATTAAGATGCCCCTTTTATGAAATAAAGTTGCCCCATAAGTGAAATTAAGTTGCCCTGACATTTGTTAAATATGTTGCCCCATATACACAACAAGGAGGGCCCGTGAATGCTCCTTTCACCTTTCTGTTTTCTCACCCGTGACCCTTGCTCTATCAATCCACATATGTGGCTCCTATGAGATTAAGTTGTCCCTTTTATGAAATTAAGACGCCCTTTTTATGAAATAAAGTTGCCCCATAAGTGCAATAAAGTTTCTGTGTCTTGAAAATATGTTGTCCTTTTATGAAACTATGTTGCCCCATCTTTGAAATAAAGTTGCCCCCTTTGCTAATTGTGTCAACTTCATTGTATTAAACCCTTATAAATTGAACTATTGGTTTTTTATTTTTTGTATGCTAATTAGCCCCCCTCTCTCTCTGTCTAACTATTGTTGTTGAGACTAAAAAGTGTAATGGTCATATGTTCTAACCATGGTACTTAATAGCATACTCTTCCTTTGTTGTAGTGATTGGTTTTTGTAGCTTTGCTTGTATGTGTTAATCAAGTGAAAAAAGTTACACCATAATCACGACAAGGGGGCCAGTGAATGGTCCTTTCCCCCCTTTTCTGCAATAGGTCTCAGAGAATCTCACTACAACTCTCTTACTATAAGTCTCAGGGAATCTTACTACAGGTCTCTTATTGGGGCCAAGTCATATCACCATTATCTTTTTTCACCCGTGGCAGTAGCTCCATTAGTCCACATATGTGGCTCCTTTTATGAAATTAAGTTGCCCCATCTGGAAATATGTTGCCCTGTGTATGAAAATAAGTTACACCATATACACGACAAGGGGGCCACTGAATTTTGAGCGGGGGGGGGGGGGGGGGGGGGGGGGTGGCGCGGCATCACAGTTGCAAATAATACCCAACTCCCAAAACATGGGCTCCTCAACTCTTGATTCTATTGTAGTGAGATTGAGAAGATGAGAGGAGAGGAGGCAGAGAGAGAAAGCTATAGGTTTGAAAAATGAAAGATATCCCTAAAAATGGCCTAAAGTTGTCCCAAACATCAGGGTACAAAAGTCTAAACTACCCTTGGAATGTCCAAAAGTCGGGTACACAAATCTGCAGAAACTTCTAGGCACTACAGGTAGCACCGTTTTTTGGCTACAGGTAGCTGACTTGTTTTGCAATTTTGACACATGTATTGATCACTGGCTACGGGTAGGACCATTTTGGGACTATGGGTAGCGGCTGGAGAGTTTTCATTCTCCTTTGTTTCTTCAGCCTTTTCATGCCCCTTGGCCCTCCGTTGTTCCGCACACCCTCCAAAGCTACTATTCATCATTCATTCTTGGGACTCGGTGGCAGAGTGCCACGTGCCCTCGGGTTTACGGATACCCTTAGAGTAGATCCATGGCATCAAAACACGCCTTATTCACGCGATTTACCTGAAAACGCCAAAAACACACCTTTCATGCAATATCGTTCAAATCAAGCAAGTTGTGCACATGTGTGTGACAAAAAATGTGAGAGATAAGCCCTATTATTTACACTATTGAGGGCTTATCACACCCCCCAACTTGGACTTTGCTAGTCCCAAGCAAACTAAATCGGAATAAAAGAAATAAACTAAACAATCTCCCCAAAGACGAGATACGATAACTATGCTCAAAATTAAATATGGCAAGAGTCCAAAAAGATTCCTCATAAAATTTTCAAGAGGGATCTGCGCACAATACATGGCATTCTGTGGGCACGGGTGTTTCCCCTATCGGCATCCCAAAAACTCTTGCAACATCTTCTCCAGTAATATGAACAACTACGCCCCTCATAAATTCTATGCTGCAAGTTTCAGGATTTAAACATTGCACCAAATGCATAGCAAAGGCTCTATGCAGATGCCACACTTCACATCAAGTAATGTATGGAATGGATTAAATGCTTTGATTGCATCACATTGGTCTTGAGTCAATGTACCAATCAAGGAAACAAATTTCCTAGGGGAACACCTCGTCTTTATAACCAGCCACAAGTATAAACAAACGGAAAATTATATTAGCATTGTAGTAATTTCGTTATCACAAAAGGTAGCACACATAGCAGGCATTGGGTGGTCATTTTGTTAGTATGCAACATTTACATGTTAAAACAATCAAAAAGTGATTTGTGATAATGAATTAAGTAGTTGTGTTAAAGTGGGGCTAAACTCAAATTGGATAAGACCACAATGAAAAATGATACATAAACAAAGGCATAACTACCTATATATGAACATAAATGCACATAAAGGTAAAATCGCATGATTAAGCATTTCAACTCCTAACTACGGTACAAAGCATCGTTAGTTATTGACATACCGACACTTTCTTCTTCTTTTTACTCTCCCCTTTACTCTTCTTCTTCTTTGGACGGGGCGGACAATTGTTGCCCTCTTCTTGACTCGATTCGTCATCATTCACCTCCTCCTCATCATTATCTTCCTCACTACTTGATCCCTCATAGGTTTCGTTGTACTTTTTTCGCAAGTATCCCTTATGCCACCATTTCGACATGGCTGCCATCACCTACATAGGAAATGAATATCAAATACATGATAAAAAAAATGGTACTGATTAAAAAAATTCAATTTTTTTCCATCCCTCAATCCTAACCTCTGTTTGTTTTATTATATTGTCTTCTTTAAATGCTTTCTTTAAACCTCAAGTAAAATCCTTCCTACATTTAACCAAGAATTGGGTGGTCAATATGTAAGTGGGATAACAAAAGACATCAAATATCATCTATTAAAACTCACACATAAACAGCGAAACCACTTGGTTTCCGTTGCTCCTTTTATAAACTACTTCCCTCATGAACTATTGCACCCTTCTTGACCTGCACTTTCATAGGTGGTACTACTGATTTCCTAGCTTCGGCCTTTGAACATGCCATCATAGAGATAACTGCATATGAAACTAGGAAGTTTACACATAAAAACCATGATAAGCAACCTGTGAAGTATAAATCTTGAAAATATGTTTCAGATCATCTTAGTTTCCTAGGGGCAGCCAAAAACTATTTCAGATATTGGGGGTTTTCTAAAAGAACGACATAACATGGATATCCCGTCTAGATTCATCATTTAAGTCATCTAGCAGGAAAAAATGGATAGCTTGGAACATGTCCTAAAGTGTTTGCTGCAATATAACTGTTTTTTCAGCTCTATTTTGCTTGGAATTTGGTTGTAATGGTTTGGTTTACCATACAAAGAAATACAGTGCAACGGAATGTCATAGCACACAACTCAGATTCCATTAATTTACAAGGAAAGAATCGAAGTCATAGTTTAGCAATCCCAAAAATCCCAACTTTGGCTATTAAACACTTCGAGTTTACAACAGATACAAATACTCCTCACCATATATCCCCATTGTCTGCTTTTGAAAAAGACCATCATTTGGGTGGCTGGAGCTTGAGTTAGGCATTTTACTAAACATGCATGCAGTTAGCCTAATGGTAAATATGAAGCCAATTTGCAAAAGTTGAGAGTATCTGACCATATAAAGCTAGAACTCTCAACCTAAAAAGGAAATCAGGCCAACTTGCCACCAAAAGACATATGAAGAAACGAAAAATCTTAACTGGTTGTAAAATCACATATCAAGGATCTTCAATCGACTTGTTAATAAGCAAACCTCTCCTTAAGTTGGCCCCCAAACAAGGGACTCTAGTTTGCAAATCAAACTTGCCAAACCTCCGTACAAATTGGGAACGAGAATTATTCACAAAAATATGATCAAGGATGGTTACCGTTGTGCTCGTAACACCAACAGAAGCTACAAAACAATTCATTACTTCCAAGGATCTAAATGCTTACCTGAACCGGATTTATGTTAAAAACGAGAGGCAAAAACCTGTTTCCTTATTCATAAAACCCTTTCCGCTCCATTTCTTCCATTTCCTCGCAAGTGGAGGGGAACAAATGGGACAAAGAAATGGTTACAATTTTTCCGCATCAGACATCTGATTCCATGCTTCCGCAGCTGGTTTGGTATACTGGATAGTGGAGATGAAAATTTGTGTTAATACGACCATTCACTAAAGTTTACCAAATAACCATACGAACTACGACCGCATTAACTCTAACCTTTGCAATTCTAAATCTTGAACTCTTGTTGGCAGCTTTGGCTTTTTCCTGATAGGTGGCACTACAGTTGGAAAGGTAGAAAAGGCATTACAACACAATCAATACAAAATGGAAGTAATTACGTTAACAAACTAACTATATTAGTCATACAAATACGTATAGGAAAAACAGATAGGGATTGGTGTGGGTACTTCCCACAGCTGGCTTTGACCTTTCTACTCCTGCCTTAGACCCTTTTACAACTTGCGGTCTCTTCTTTCCAGTTGTCATCCTTCGGGAGTGCAAAAATAAGAAAACTTTAATCATTCCAAATATGACCAAGCAGATCAATAAAGCATTGCAAATATACTCTTTCAGTATCTCAGTCACGAATTGGACGTTACAATCATTAACCCATAAGTTTGAAACCCAGCCAAAAAGAATTACCAAGCCTTCTATCTTTTATGTCTTATCCTAATCACAGACGAACAATGTGAGCCCTATCATAATTTAATCCACATTCGCCAAAACGCACAAAAGCTCAAAAAGTCAAATATACACATTGACACAATTTATCTTAATTAGATTATGCATCCAAAAATACCAACGTAGCTGAGAATAGAAGCATAAGGGAGACAAATAAATTTCCACCTCTAAATCCAAATTTGTTGAACTGTTGATCATACAATCAATGTATAATCTAGGTGAAATCAGTGTTCAATGGGAAGAGGGGTATTTAATCCCCAACTCATGGAGTAGTTTTTCGGCATTGAAAAGTCATGGAATAGAAAATATTAATTGCCAATACATGGTTTTATGCCCCCCCTCCCAACATCATTTCACTTTCATACCCTTTGTTCTTGGATAGATTGATTTGATATCAGAATAGTAGTTCTTTCTTGCTTTGGATTGTACCTAATTACGTCTGATTACGTATTATGAAGACAACAGATGTCCAGGGTTGGAATGGAGTAAACAACAAAAAATGCAGTCAAGGTTTGTCAAGTTCAAAGAGTTGAGTAACATAAGTACACCAATCTCTTGGTTTAGGATGTTCTGGTTGTGCTGTGTAAGTAATATGGGTCTATTATACACAATTGCTACAAGTCTCCTAATTTTTTTAATGTGGTTTTTGAACTCGCTTATTTTAACCACCATTCGCTGAAATTAGCTGTACAAAGCAACTACTATCTTTCCCTGCCATTCGCGGGGAAAGATCTTGTGATTCATTAAACAGGGATCATGTAATAGGTGAAACGCAATAGAGTGATTAAAGGAACTAATTAGACCAAAGCATGAGGGAAAGTTTGAACCTAAAAACAGTCCCAAAAATAGGAGAAATCCTATTGGTGTGAACAAAAATTGTCTGTTGGTGAGAAATCCTCATTATGGGATTTGTTATCATACAATCCAAGTGTTGAAAATAAATATTGTTGTCTATTCTAATATATAATCTATTCTAATAATCTAATATATATATAAAAGGAGAAATCCTATTGGTGTGAACAAAAATTGAAGTTGTGTCATAATAAAAGTAATTTTCGCTTTCACCCAAACTTTGTATATTTTCTGCGCAGTCCCGCGTACAAATTCTTGATCAAAATTGTAAAAACACCACATGCCAAGTACAGTTCTCCCACGTTCACCGAGTAGTTTACTCTAAACCCGCCAATAATGGTACTTCTTGGGGCAAATTTCACTGACCTCCCCTGAGTTGTACATGGAACTAGTTTCATTCATAACTCAACCTAATTAAGCCTCATTTTAGTTGACATTTACAAAATAAAGTCATCATAATAAGAAAAGGATTCATGTAAGTTCTGACAATAGGTCCTAACTCAGTCCATAAATATTGACAACTTTTGGTTCAACCTATTCTACCTTAAAGGACGTTGCAGAAAAATGTGATAGATCACGTAGGACCTAGGCCGCGTGAGGGATAGGCTCCTTCCTCTTCTCCTTTCGTCTTTAGACCTGCAACAAGTCACTAAGGCTATGGAAGCCTAGTGACCCTCCGACGATCAAGTTAGATCTCAGGGGTGGAATTTAGGTCTAGGGTTAGGGAAGAGTGGCATACCTTTCACAGTGTGCATCCCTTTGTATTTATGGACCTAGGTTTACTTGGCCTCCAAGCCAACGCGTGGAGATCACGCTCGGGTAACCGCTTCGGATGATGTCATTCATGACGTAGGGAACAAAAACGGTTACGGAGCACATGACCTGATCCAAATGATTATTACATTAATGGATTCGCCTTGGGGTCCACTTCATTGTAACTGCCTTGCCTTCTTGCATTGGTCTGTACTAGCGCCGAAGCCCACCACCGGGCATGGTACCGAAGCATGGGTTGAGAGTAACGAAACTCCTTGGTTCATCGGATGAGACCAACGAGACACTGGCCCGTACACACGGCTCGGTTACCGACATGGTAACCGGAGCCACCACAATAGCCCCTCAAGTCCCTGGAGCTTCACACCCCTGCTTCAGGGCCTTGATTTCCTTTCGAGCCATCGTACCCTCAAGCCTACCGAAGAAGAGTGACCGAAGGGTGAAGGTACCTCGGTGGCCTCCATTCCAGCTGTTTTCTGTCAGAAAGATCCATGTGTCGAAGTCACCGAGATGATAGAAGGAGAAAGCTGCCTCGGCACGTGCTGTGTCAGTTGATTGGTACGAAGCGTCGCTTCGGGGACACGTGTCACTAGGCCAATGGCCCTGCCATACAGCGCCTTCACCTCAATGCAGAATCCCATATGTCGGCCGTCCGATGAGGACACGTGTCGAAGATCCTACGGTTTGGTGCACGACGCTTCGTTTCTCGCGCAACGTTTCATCCCTCTTGATATAAATAGGTGAGAGAGAGGAGGGACGGCCATTCTGCCATTTGCTCTGAAGTTCAACCGCCGCCGTCGTCAACTGCCAAATTTCAGTCGAGATTGTGATCGCTTTGGACGATGATCGCTGTGCGAACTCGTGGTAAGCTGATCTCCACACTCTTTTCTTCATATTTTGATAATTTTCTTCAAGTTTCGAGTCGTTTTTGGCGTGGTTTAAAATTGAACCATCGCTCGCCGCCTCTGGCTCACGGCGGCGCTGAGAGTTCCCAGCTTTATTCTCGCTGCGACCGAGGCGCAAATTCTTCCCGAGGACTATATCCTTCCCGAGGCCTATCTTCAACCGTAGACTTTAGGATTGGTCATACCAAAGAAGGGGAGACCTCCCGAAGAGGGTACCCCGAATTTAACCGAGGCCAATAAACTCCGAAGAACAATGACCATTCTGTCCCGAGCGCTTAGGTCTTCTTGCTTTCCCTGGGCATATAGCTAACGGGTTTTTTGCACTTCTTTCTTTGTTAGGTAGGGGCAAATGGTCATTGAGGTCTCTTCGGGCAGTTCCAGTAGCTCGGTTCGTTCGGTTGATCTTGAAGAGATTTTTGCGGAGATACAGTCTCGAGCCCACTATCGAATCCCAATTGACTCGATTGAGCCCCACGATCCTCTGACAACTCCACGGCCGCCGATAGCATTTGACCCGAGGATGACAGAGCCAAGTACCTCGGACCACGCACCCGGGGATTCGCCGACGCCCCAGAAGAGGTTCAGGGACGTAGAAGGCCGATGAGGCCTTGCCCCTACAGGAACCAATACTTCAACGGAATGTCCGCCGCCTACGCGGAATTCAAGCGAGTCTACAGCGTGCCTCACGACATTGAGGTTCGGCTGCTCCCAAACACCGACCCAAGAGACCTTCCCCACCGAGAAGGGGCACTGATCTTCCCCCTGATGGCCATAACCGAAGGGGGGATTCGATTCCCCCTCCACCAATTCGTCAGAAGAATTCTCCGAACCCTAAGCCTTACCTCATCCCAGCTGACGGTAAACTCGTATAGAATTATTACGAGCATCATAGAGCTGAGAAGGCAGTATAACTTGACCTTCGGTATGGAGGAGCTCTTCGGCGTTTACCTACTTGGAGTCAACCGCGAGCACCAGCGGTATTATTTGTCCTGCCGCTCCGGTTACGACACATTTCTGATCGATCACCTGCCTGACTCCGAGGAGCGGGCCAGCCTCTATGTGTCGGTCACCGGGAACTTCATGTTTGGACCCAGGGAGAGAGCAGACACAACCACCACGGTGCAATTCGAGAACAGATCCCCTGGTTGGCTAAGTTTTTCCTTTCGGTTCATTCGTTTAACTTATTGCTGTACTTAGCGCGTTGTACTGATATCCCACTCTTCGGTGCTCTATTTTTTCAGGCCAGGGAGTTGTTGCTGCGCTTCGGGAGAGAGCCGTTCGTTCCCGGATTACTGCTGCCTTCGCCATCCCCCTCATGAGCCGGTTTGCCCCTGAATTACTCGGCTACGTCGCATCGTACACCGGCTTTCTAAAGAAGAAGCCGAGGAAACAGGGCGTCCCAAGGGCAGGCAGGGGACGAGGCCGAGGAGGAAGGGCCGGAAGAGGGGCCGGGTAGGGGCGTGGGGCTAACGAAACAGAGGGGAGCACTACCGCGCCTCTGGGCGTCATCCGAGAAGAAATTGACCGAGAGACGCCGGAGCGGACCGGGCTAAGCGACGAAATGTCTGGACCGGGGAGAAGAGAAGTTCTAAACCTGAGGCGCCAAAGGCCGAGAGGTAGTGGCCGAGGTCAGCCCTTTACGACGCCTGGCGCGGGGACCTCGAGGGTTTCCCCCGCCTCTCCAACAGGAGCCCCCGGAGAAGCGGGCTCGGCTAGATGAAATGAGGGATGATCGGACCGAGGGCCATGAGACCGCCGACCCCACCGAGGATGAGCGTCAGGGGAATGAGGGGGACGGGGACGGCGAGTGGGTCAACCCGAGGGAGTTTCCCTGGGCTCCCGAGTTTCGCCATTTTGCAGGTCGTCCGATTCACCACGCCAACACCATAAAGAACCTCGGTGTGGCGTTCGGTATGCTCATAGGGAGCATCCTTCCTCGGGACGCCCGGGCAGTGACTAGCCTGACCGAGGACATCACCGCTGAGATTGCACAATCCCTCTTCAATGTAAGATGCGACTGCTTAATTTGCTTCTATTGTTCTTCGCTTCTTCCGACCTGAACATTCAAAATTCATAAGCTCTTCGGTTTTGTTGACAGGCCGGTGCTCAAACGATGGTGATCAATGACCGCTGCAAAGCGCAGGAGAGGGAGATTGAAGAGCTGAGACAATGTCTTGGGCAAAAAGACGAGGATTTGAAAGTGGCCAGAGAAACTTACGAACTCTATCTGGCTGACTTTCAGAGATGCGACGGCGAACGAGTGCTTGCTGAGGCCCGAGCTGCCAAGGCTGAAGAAAATGAACACACGCTCAGGGTCACCCGGGCTCGGGAGGTTGAAGCGGCCAAGAACAAGGGCTATGACGAAGGCTGGGACGCGGCCGGGGTGGAATACAAGAAGCAAGTCCGGGAAATAGAAGCCGAGCTGCACAAGGACCGATTCCTGGATGGGCTTCGGTACGGACACGAAGCCCTGCTGAGCAAGCTTAACCTCCCTGCGGACTCCGAGCTCCGAGCTTTGCCACAGCCGCCTCCCGAAGAACTCGTGCTGCCCGATGAGGAAGACGAGGCGGCGATGAATCCTGAGGGGCCACAACCATCAGGGAATCAAGCCGAGCCTGATGTCGCCGCACCCGCCGAAGCAACTTAGGATTGCTTTTACCTACTTCCCCCTTCTTTTATTTGAACATTTGTGCAAATTTCTGACCAACTTGTTTTTGACTGGACGGCTCCGGACATATGGAGTTTGCCGTACTAGGGCTTGTAATAGTTAAGTAGGTCTGTTATGATTTTGACTTTGCGTGAAGTATTAGCTTTTGGTTTTCGTTGAATGGATGTCTTCTTCCTGATTCATATCTGCTTTTTCATTGCTATTTGGATATGTTAGTGCCCCTTGCTTCGGTTCTGCTCCTGAAGCAATGTTGTACCGAAGAGATTTCGGGAGCATGATCCGAAGCAAATTGGAGTTTAAAAGAAGTGATAGAAAACCAAAGCCTTGGTTTAGCAGAACTAGGTGTAAACAGGTGGCCTGGTCCGAAGTAAGAAAAGAGCAGGTTGAATTTTTCCATGCCCCTGCGACGGGCTAGGGCAGCCCTAAGCATTATCGACGAGAGTGCTCGTGATGAGACGTAGGCTCGCGAGACGGTGGTACTACTTGGGGATTTCAGTCGCATCGTGAAGGGATATGGCCTTGGACATAGGTTCGGGACGCAGTGAGCCCGAGCAGTGATAGACATTGGTGGGTCAGAATAAGGGGCTCGGTGTGGAGCCGAGTGTCCTTAATGCGAGTGACCAAAAGTCCAAACGGCCGAGGAGGCCGGGGTGACTTAGTGGGAATTTTGTCCAAGGGTATCACCTATAATAGGACAATATCCCTGAAATCAGTGTAAAACGGCTCGTTGAAGATAAACCGAGTGTTAGTAATGAAGACAGCATAAGCAGAGAATATGAATAAAACTTCAGGAAAAGAGATTTTCATTCAAACTCAATGGGATGCAAGCATTACATAAGTGGGCTGCCTTCAACATCTGAAGTAATGGAAATACAAGTGAATAGGAGATAGGGCGTCGATGACCGAGCGCTTAGCCGTAGAACTTTTTAAGGTTGTTGGCGTTCCACGTCTTGGCGATGGGCGATCCGTCCAACTTTTCCAACTTGTAATTCCCTGAACCGAGGTGCTGAAGGACTCGGTAGGGGCCCTCCCAGTTGGGCATTAACTTCTTCTTCTTTGACTTCTCCACAACCTTCTTCCACACGAGATCGTCCGGCTTGAAAGAACGGAGGCAAACACTTCGGTTGTAGCCCTTGGCAATTTCCTGTTGGTATGAGGCAAGCTTGATCCTTGCATTCTCTCGTTCCTCCTCGGCCAGGTCGAGGTCTGCAGCAATGGTCTCAGTGTTGACCGATTCTTCAAAATTCTCAGTGCGTAAGGTGGGGAGCCCCACTTGGATCGGGATAACAGCTTCCATGCCGAACGCCAAGGAAAAAGGAGTTCGACCAGTGGACCGATGAGGCGTTGTACGGTAGCCCCAGAGCACCCTAGGTAGCTCCTTGGCCCATTTGCCCCGTCGAGATTCAAGTCGGCGCTTAAGTCCAGATGAGATTGCCTTGTTGGTTGCTTCGGCTTGTCCATTGCCCTGTGGGTAGGCCGGGGTAGACGTGTCCCATTTGATACCATACTTATCAGGAAGGGCTCGGTATTTCTGCCCCGTAAACTGCTTCCCGTTGTCTGTGATTATGGCAAACGGTACGCCGAAGCGGGAGATAATGTTTCGCCACACGAAGCGGATGACGTCTGTTTCTTCAATGGTGACCAGAGGTTCGGCCTCGACCCACTTGGAGAAATAGTCGGTTGCAGTTAAGAGGAACTTGAAGCCGCCCGGAGCGACTGGTAGCTTGCCAACGATATCCATGCCCCACTGGGAGAAAGGCCAAGGGCTGGTGAGGGGGCTAAGGTCCTGAGCCGGCTGATGAATAATCGGAGCGAACATCTGACACTTCTTGCAGCGCTTGACAAATTCTTCAGAATCCTTCTTCATTGTCGGCCACCAGTATCCCTGAGTAATGGCTCGGTGGGCGAGGGACCGGCCACTGGAGTGGCAACCGCTATCGCCGGCATGCAGCTCTTCGATGATGCCTTGGACTTGGTGTGGGTGTGCCACCAGTAAATAAGGTCCGGTGAATGACCTTCGGTAGAGCTTGCCATTGGGATTGAGCCAGAAGAGGGCAGCTTTGTTCCGAAAGCGGTGGGTGTCTTTCTTGTCGGGAGGGAGGGTGTCTTCGCATAGGTAACTGACGATTTCATCCATCCAACTTGGACCGAGGTCTATGTTGAGGACCTCGTGGGATAAAACTTCAAGCTCAAAACTTGGTTTGTCAATGGAGCTGAAGGAGATAGAGCGATGTTTCGAGGAGGAGCAAGCCGAGGCGAGTCCTGCGAGTGCGTCGGCGTGGGCGTTCTGTTCTCTGGCGATGTGCTCGATGCGGATGGCCTCGAAGTCTTTGATGAGTTGGACGGCGGAGCTTAGGTAGGTACGCATTCGGTCGTCCCGAGCTTCGTATTCCTCTGACAGCTGATTAACCACAAGCTGGGAGTCGCTATATATCACCAGCTCCTCGATACCAAGCGCTCGGGCGGTCCGGAGCCCTGAGATGAGTGCTTTGTATTCAGCCTCATTGTTTGAGGCAGGGAAGTTGATGGAGATCGAGCTTTCATGCAGGACGCCAGAGGGGGAGAGAAGTACGATGCCTGCTCCTGCGCCTCGGCTGTTGGAGGCGCCATCGACGTACATCTTCCAGATGTCGCCGTGAAAAAGCTTCCAGGCGGAGCTTGGGGTTGCCTGGTGGACCGCTTCGGTGGCCGGTGGCGGGGTTGAGGCGAGAGTGTCAGTCGGAGTAAGCTCGGCGATAAAATCGGCGAGGGCCTGAGCTTTGATAGCCGTCTGAGGTTGGAAGTGAATTTCGAAATTTGCCAGGTCGACAGCCCACTGTGAGATTCGGTTAGAGAGATCAGCCTTCCGAAGGAGAGACTTTAGCAGGTACTCGGTTAGAACGATGATGCGATGGGCCTGGAAGTAGGGGGCCAACTTTCGAAAAGCAGAGACGAGGGCGAGTACCAGCTTTTCCAAAGGAAGGTAACGCGTCTCGGCAGGAGTCATGGTTTTACTGGAGTAGTAGATGGGCTGATGCTCTCGGTCTTCTCGTCGGACGAGTACCGAGCTGATCGCGTGCTGGGAGACAGCCAGGTAAAGGAACAGGTCTTCCTGATCCTGCGGGGTGATGAGGAGTGGGGCCTCGGAGAGATAAGTCTTCAATTAATGGAGGGCCCGGTCGCAATCCTCTGTCCAGGCGAAGCTCCGCCGGCTTCCTTTCAGAAGCAAAAAAAAACGGTCGGCATTTATCCGAAGACCCGACTGATGAACCGGTTCAAGGCAGTGGCCATGCCGGTTAAACACTGGACGTCCTTCTTGTTGTGCGGGGCGGAGAGCTGTTCGATGGCGCGTTTTTGGGCCGGGTAGGCCTCGATACCTCGTCGGGAGACTAGGTGACCGAGGAACTTCCCGGAGCTGACGCCAAATACACACTTCTCGGCATTGAGGCGGAGCTTATGCTTTTTAAGGATTTCGAACACTTCGGAGAGGTGAGTTAGGTGATCGCTTGCACGCATGCTCTTTACCACCATATCGTCGATATAAGCCAGCATCGTGTCCCCCAATAGGCGTTCGAACATCTTGGTGATCATGCGCTGAAAAGTAGCTCCGGCGTTCTTCAATCCGAAGGGCATGACGAGGTAACCAAAGATTCCATGGGGGGTGATGAAGGCGGTGTGCTCGACATCCCCTTCGCTCATGGCAATCTGATGGTAGCCTCGATACGCATCCAAAAAGCTGAGTCGTCGTGGCCGGCGGGTGGCGTCGACAAGCTGGTCGATCCGAGGAAGGGGAAAGAAGCCCTTCGGGCAAGCGTCCGTTGAGATTGGAGTAGTCAACACACACCCGCCACTTGCCGTTCTTCTTTTTCACTACGACCGTGTTGGCCAACCATTTTGGGTACTGTACTTCTCGGATGGCATTCACATTCAGGAGCCGGTTAACCTCTTCGATGACTGCGTTGGAATGGAACGAAGAAGATCGCCGCGCCCGCTGCACAACCAGGCGCCTGGCGGGATCGATGTTGAGTTCGTGACAAATGAAGGACGGATCGACCCCTGGCATGTCGTATGGGGTCCATGCAAATACCTCGATGTTGCACTTTAGGCAGGCGATTGTTTCGTCTCGATCAGTATCAGAGAGGGAGGAGTTGAGAAGGAAGAAACGGGAGCCGTCTTCGGTCAAGGGGACGGTGAGAAGGTCGTCTGCGACTTTATCGTTTACCGGTCCCTACCGACGTCTTCGAGGACTGGAGCCTCGGGTACCTCGATGAGGTTGACCCGGGATGTCCACTTACTGCCCGAACAGCATTGACGTAACACATTTTGGCTGCGGTTTGATCCCCGCGTAGATCCTCCTGTCGTCCGTTAGCACCGATAAAGCGCAGGACCTGGTGGTAGGTAAAGGCAATGACCTTTAACCTATGGAGCCAGGTACGTCCAACAATTGCATTATAGGGGCTAGGGACGTCAACTACTACAAATTCCATGTCGAGAACGACCGACCCGGCGTGAACTGGGAGAGTGATCGTGCCGATGGGCCAGACCGGGGCACCGTTGAAACCGATGAGCGAAACTTCGGAAGGGCGGAGGTCGGTGTCAGGAATCTGTAGGTCCTTGAACAAAGAGTAATACATTACCTCGGCCGAACTACCCTGGTTTACGAGGACGCGTCGGACGTTGAATGTTCCAATCCGTAGCGTGACCACGAGGGCGTCATTGTGCAGAAGTTGAACACGGTCGAGGTCCTTCTCGGTGAATGTTATAGTCCATTTGGCACCGTCATCGGTTTTAGAACGCTTCGGTTCTGGACCGATCATCATGACGTGCTTGGATGAGGAAGCCGCGTCCAGCTCCTTCCGAATGATGCGAGCAGCCTCGGAGTTTAGAGGGCCGTGAATGACATGGATCGTCTGGACCTCTTCCTCGGTATTTTGTTCGGTACGCTGTGCCCCGAGCTGCGGTTTTCTCGCGATCGATGAAGTTACTGAGGTGGCCGTTCGCGACAAGTTGCTCCAAATAAGCCTTGAAGGGCTTGCACGCAGTGGTGAAGTGGCCCTGTTCGTTGTGGTAACTGCATCGGACGATGGGGTTTTTGATTTTCCCGTTTTCAGTTCCGAGCTTCTGATTTGGGAAGGAGAAGAAGGGCTGATCCTTTACTTGGTCAATGATCCGGTAGATAGGGGTGGTGAAGACAGTCTTCTCAGCGTTGAAATCGCTAGGCTTCGGTCCCCGCCTCTGTGACTGCTTGATGTTGTTAACCTGTTTCTTTGGTGCGGAGACAGGTGCGGAGGTCGGTGTGGATGCCGAGGCGTTAATCGTCTTCGAACTTGTTGGCTTCCCAATACCCGTTCCGCCTTGGATTCGATGAGCTGGCACCATCCCTCTGTACGAGTCATAAGGTCCTTCATAGAGTTGGGCTTATGACGAGCGAGGTCATCGTAGACTTGCTCGTCCTGGGAGGTGAGACCGAGCTTGAATCCACGAGCGGAAATAATGCCATCGCAACCTTCAATCTCGTTAAACAATTCCTAGTAACGGCCGGCGTACTGCCGGAGCGTTTCGTCATTTCTCTTGCTGAGGGCCAGGAGCGAGTCAATTTCCTTCTCGTGCTTATTGCTCGTCACGAACCGGGCCATGAAAGCATCACAAAGGGAATCGAACGAGGAGATTGACCGAGCCGGGAGTTGGTTGAACCAGGTGAGGCCCAGATTGCCGAGGCTAGCAGGAAACACCTTACATAAGAAGGCATCGTCCGAGGGCTCGTTCCGAAGAAATAGTGACATAACGAGCTTGTACTGGACGACGTGGGTGTACGCCTCGGTCTTTCCATCGTACTTAGCAAACTTGGGTTGGGTGAATCCCTTTGGGGGGTGACCGAATCGATCTCCCTCGTAAAGGGGGAGGTTGTGAGCCGGGTAAGCCGTGCGTCATGATGAGGTCGGATCGAACGGTCGAGACCGTCTGGACCCTCATTCGCCGTACGCTTTGTTGGGACAAGTTTGTCCAGCCTGTCGTACTCCTTCCTCTTCGGTGCGACGCTCACCGACTTCTGGGGGGAACACTCTCAGGGAATCTTTCGGTAGCTATCTCGAGCTGAAGGCTCAAGGTGCTCTGTGATCGGGCTTTTGCTATGAACGGCGACCGGGTGCGAAACGATAGGGCTCCTGGCTCTAGAGCTCTTTAGACGCTCGCGGTATCCCTTAGTTTGGAATTCCACAAGACCGTCGTCGCCCCTGGCTGCCCTTGTGAGGCTAGGGGTGGATTCTCGGCCCTTCTTTCCCGCTCGGACCGAGTGAATGGAGGAGGCGAGACGCTCCCGGCACCGAGTCTCTCGAAGGCTGATGGCCTTCTTTGGGGTCGCATAGGGGACCGGGAACGATCCCTACGCGTCGTTTCTTTCGGATCCCGGGGGATCTCCGCCCCTGGTGGTTCGAGACGATCCTTGACTGAGGGGCGGGCTCTGTGCTCCAGCAGGTGACCAACCTCGCGGCTACGAGGAGGGGTGTGACGGCCTTTCCTTCCGCCACGACTCCCAGAGGAGTGAGATGGGGAGATCTGGAGGAGATGCTTGATCTCTGCTAACTCGTCTCGAACGTGTCTATCGCGTTCCACGACCGTTGTGAGATCATCAATTTTCCGCTCAAGGTGGCGGATGTAGGTGTGGAGCTCGGATGGCGGACCGGCATCTGGAGTTGAAGTGCCGGCGCCGACTCCGATGGACATGTGCGTCTTCCTAAGCGCGGTGGCCCCGCCAGAGGCCAGGCCGTGGTCCACAAGGGATCCGAGCCAGTGGGCGGTACCACCGTGATGCGTATCGTCGACTTCAACCATCTCTGATTCAGGAAGGCTTGAACGAAGTAAAAGGGAAGGAGTGGAGGTGGGTGGCTAGTTCCCCAGCAGAGTCGCCAATTGTGGGGGTTCGAATTGTTAGGACCTAGGCCGCGTGAGGGATAGGCTCCTTCCTCTTCTCCTTTCGTCTTCAGACCTGCAACAAGTCACTAAGGCTATGGAAGCCTAGTGACCCTCTGACGATCAAGTTAGATCTCAGGGGTGGAATTTAGGTCTAGGGTTAGGGAAGAGTGGCATACCCTTTCACAGTGTGCATCCCTTTGTATTTATGGACCTAGGTTTACTTGGCCTCCAAGCCAACGCGTGGAGATCACGCTCGGGTAACCGCTTTCGGATGATGTCATTCATGACGTAGGGAACAAAAACGGTTACGGAGCACATGACCTGATCCAAATGATTATTACATTAATGGATTCGCCTTGGGGTCCACTTCATTGTAACTGCCTTGCCTTCTTGCATTGGTCTGTACTGGCGCCGTAGCCCACCACCGGGCATGGTACCGAAGCATGGGTTGAGAGTAACGAAACTCCTTGGTTCACCGGATGAGACCAACGAGACACTGGCCCGTACACACGGCTCGGTTACCGACATGGTAACCGGAGCCACCACAGGGGAAGTTCCAAATGGGAAAGAGGAGGTTTACAAGGGGAATGTAGATAGAGACGAGTGAAATTGGCGAGAAATTTCTCAAGGAAAGTGATACTAGTATATTGCAACGGAGAACTTGTCAAAAGAAAACTACCGCATGTCTAGATGGGGGCGACTGGTCAATAGATTTGTGTTGAATATTACTCTGTATGTACACAAACCAAACCGAATGGGGTTCAGAAAAGTCCAGATAGAATCATATATATCGTCCTACGGAGTAATAATGGAAAGAGAAGAGCGTCGAGGTTAGACTTTTGAACTTTTGTAAAAACCCTCTCCCCCCTCTTTCTCTCTCTCTCTCTCTCTCTCTCTCTCTCTCTCTCTCTCTCTCTTACCCACTTTGCAGAATTAGACCGTTTCCTCATCTCTCTCTCTCTCTCTCACACACACACACACACGCACACGCACTACGACCAAATATTTCTATCTATCAACCCTTTTAGTTTACCAAGATGGAGTATCTGTTTTCCGGAGGCCGAGTTCCTGCCGTGCTTGAAAAGCGCTGGAAAATGCAGCGCCTGAAAACGTCGTCGCTTGGGGCCTAGTTAAACAGGCCATTCGTTCACCTTTTGCTCCTCTCTCCCATAATCAATCGTTTGCTCCTCTCTTTATTGTATGGATTATTTTGACCATTAAAATATTATTTTTATGTTAACGAGTTACCATTAAAATATTACCTTTTCTCGCTCCCTACCACTCTCTCACCCTCTCTTGTTTTTTTATATATTATTAAACAGTTTCAGAAAAATTAAGTGCTCCAATTAAAATCTGTTTAAATTGGTGCAAAAATTTTATTTCTAAGATCATATTATTTTACAAAATGATGATTAATTTTTGTTTCTAGTGCTCTCAACAATCTAAAAAAATTAAATACTTCAATATTCAATCTTTTTAAACTTGTGCTAAGATCTTATTTTTTGATTATTTTATCCTATAGGGTCATAATTAATTTTTTATCTCTAATACTCTCATAATCAAGTATCTACTCTACATGATCTTAAATAAAGAACAGATACTTAATTATGAGAGTCCTAGAGACAAAAAATAATATGACCTTTTAGGATAATGATAAAATAAAATAAAATTTTTACATTGATCCAAACGAATTGAAAAGTGGAGGACTTAATTTTTTTATCATATTTTTTAATATATAAGTAGTCTAAAAAATAAACAAACGAAATTGTATATTTTAATAGGTTTTAGGTAAAATAGATAAAATTGGTGTAATTGTGAAAGGAAAAATTGATAATTTAACCAAAAATATGCACCGCTCATGAGATAGTTATTTAAGTGAGAGAGAGAGAGAGAGAGAGAGAGAGAGAGAGTAAAAAATGAGGGAAAGCTGAAGTGGCTTGTCTTTACTTGGTCCCAAACGCCAACGTTTCCTGTGGCTGCTAATTCCAGCGCTTCCCAAGCACTGCAGGGACTCGGAATCCCTGTTTTCCCCGAGGAAGCTCCGTCCAGTTCGTTAGAATCGTTACTGTTCAGTCCGGTCCAGTTTTGGGCCGATGTGGGCCCCCTCCCGGACCCACAACAACTATGGCAACATTTATTTTGTAGATCGTTGAGTGTATCATTCATGCAAAAAATTAGCTTTATAGAATATTAATAACAAGTATATGATAGAAATATACTTGTCTACGAAAAAATGGGCAATTATGAGTTTAAATTTATTTTTTGTCGTCGCATTTTTCTTGTACTTGTCGATGTGCAATCAAACTAATTTTTTATGTGGATAACATACTCAACGAACTCTACAAAATGAATGTTTCTAATCATTGTCAATGATCCAAAACTGGCCTAGACTAGACACTAACCCGTTTTCCCGGGATTTTATCTTCTTTTTTCCCCTATAATCAAGTGTTTGGACCAGCTTGTGAGCACCTTAACTAATCCTGGCCCTTGAAACAGTGGCCTCTAAGATTTGAAACGTTTATGCTTTGTTTGGATTGCTTTTGAAAAAAAATTCTCAAGCCATTGTGAGATTAGACCTTGCACCTTTTTGGAGGACAAACCCTTTTATAGTCGCATTGTCATAGGTCCCCCCCCCCCCCCGGTTGTATTCCCCCCCCCCCCCCCCCCCCCCCCCCCCCCCCCCCCCCCCCCCCCCCCCCCCCCCCCCCCCCCCCCCCCCCCCCCCTTATACACTTGCTCTTATTCATGTTTTTCTGAATTGGGAATTTATAATAGTACTGTTAATTTGATTTTAGATTTTAGAAGCGAAATATTTCTAAGAACTCTTCTGGAGTAGTTGCCTTGGTAATATGGCAAGTAGACTTTTAAGCTATGGTGCTTTGAAGATATTTGCAAATAAACACAGTTATATACAAGATCAACATTTTACAACAATATCTTTGTAATGCAGATTCACACAATAGAAGATAAAAATACCAAAAAAGAGTGCTAAAATCAATTTTCTTCTTAATAATTTTAAAAAGGATGTAATAATTTGTGAATTTAGGTATACTATCAGACATTAATTGTTAACTTAGTTTTATATGTTGAGTGGGTAACCGCAACACATGACTAGAGATGAATTGAATTTTTTCTTTCAAAAAATATAGCGGTGCTATGAGCACCACTCTGTTTCACGTTTCACCGCAGCTTTCAATCTCACCGTTTGGCTCAGCAACAGTGGTCCGAATTTTAAAAGAACTCTTCCTTAAATCCAGACTGTCCAAAAGTGGACTGTGAGATTGAGAGTTGTGAAACAAAGCAGTGTGGGTAGACTTTCTTCAAAACATAATCCTACCAAACAATTCCTTCTATACAATTACATCTAGGAATTGATAATGTCACTCCCAAAAGGGAGTGCGGTTATCAATTTGGGGAGTGACATTATGAATGGCCTTACATCTTCAAACAAGCAGCATATCATCGATTGTTTCATACTCAACAAGCCTATGAATACCCAATGTAACGCCCCGAATTTTGGGTACGTTAAATAAACAATTTTATTGAAAACTTTAAAGAAAAGAGTCGGGCTCTTATTACAATATAACTCTCAAAAGAGTACTTTCATTACAAAAGGGAAAGAAACTAGGGTTCCTAACTACAGCTCCGCCTGCTCTTCCATCCTAGCCAGCTCCTCGGCTCCGTACGCCTCCAAGCTGAAGATCTTGCCCTGCTCATCTATGAAGTCTGACACATTATACCGGCGTCACCACTAATATAATATGTCAGGGTCACCAAAAGGTAACACCGTGAGCTACAACGCTCAATAGGAAATCCTTACCCACCAACCTTACGACGGTAAACAATTACAACAATACTAACAATCACACATCGTTAATCACCTATCGTTGGTGTCCAAGATTTCCCGATTTCTCCTACGCGACTCGTCGTAGACCGTGTCACCATTTTCCACTTACAAAACAAACTTTCAAAAAATCATCAGTTTAACACACACATTTGCATTGGCTCCGTACCGCGGATAACCAAGCCTTTAAAAAATCTTTTGCATTGGCTCCGTACCGCGGATAACCAAGCACACACACACCCAACCTCGGTTCCGCCGCGCCGGGTTCCTGAGTATCCTCACAATGGTTCCGCCGTGCCGGGTTCCCATTGGCACGCAAAACTAGCATTGGCTCCTCTCCACGGATAACCAAGCCATATTACCATAAGGCTACCACGTCCGGCCCTATTGGCAATCTTCACAAAGGGCTACCAAGTCCGGCCACATTGTGGTTTTCAAACAAATCTCACGTAATACCACCAAATTAGTCATTACGTAGTTTCAAAAATACTTTCTTTCTCGGAAAGACTTATCCTTTCATAAACCACACCCTAGGTGCCATGTTTCTACTTTCTCGGTTCTCATGTCACGTTTACATACAAAGACTCCGCCGTAGGACAAAGGTAAGCATAAATCAATTTCTTGTAAACAAACAAGATCATCCAACTCTATAATGCTAATCATGTTTAAATCAACGCTTAAAGCATAACGCCACATGTTCGGACGCCCTTGGAGTGATAAATCACTTATGCTTTATTGTGTCACAAGTAATACAAGCAATTCATATATGCATTCTTATAAACATCTTAAAAGATCAAAATACGAATACCTCATTCCAAACAATAAGTTCTTTCTTAGAGATCAAAACAACATACGTTATACTTGAGATGGAAAATAAGAAGATCATACATAACTTAGGATAGGGTAAGAGTATCCTACCTTGATCCGAAACTAGTCGGGGCCGAATAAGCAAGGTTGAAAAGTTCTACGGGCGGTGAATCTGGACCGAACTTCGGACGGCAGTAACTCGGTCAATCTTTGGCCGAATACGATCGCTCTTGGGTCGAAATCGAAGTTCTAGAAGTGCTCTACAACTTCCATGAAGGAAGTTAATCCTAGAAACGACCTTAGGTTGGAGAAAAATGGGGGTAAAGCAAAAGACAGTAAGCTGTCTGGAAATTGGGAATCCAAGATTTTACTGAACTTCGGATGACAACATCTTTGTCATTTCTTCTCAGATTGAGGTGGTTCTTGAGCTTAACTTGAAGATCTCGAAGTGTTCTACAACTTTCCCGAAGGAAGTTGGTTCTAAAAACTATTCTAAGCAAGAGAAAACTGAGGATTTTCAAAGGGACAGTAGGCTGCCCAGAAATGGTTTCTAGAGAGAAGGAAGAGCAAAGCTTTGAAGGTGTGAGTTTTGAAGCTTGGAATGGCTTCTATTTATAGGCAAAACTTTGGCTCTCTCTCCTCTTCTCCATGGCTGGCCCCCCTTTCTCTCTCTCCCTCTCTTTGACACTTGTCATGAATCTTGGAAGATCAAAGGCAAATCCAATGGCTAGGATTGTTTCTTGGGAGACTTGGTGGGCAAGAAGAATATTGGTACAAGATATTGTGTTAAACAATTGCTAATGGTACAAAGGAGGACAATGGAGGGTTAATTCCTTAGCTAGGAAGGAAGTTTCCCATGGATTTGAAGTACAAAGAAGATCAAGGAAGGTACAACCAACTCTCCTTCTTCTTTCTTCCTCTTCTTTTCCTCTCTCTCTCCCTCTCTCCCTCTCCCTCTCTCTCTAGCCGAATTTCTTCCTCTCTCTCCTCTCTTGCTTTCACATGGTACACCTATATACATATATAAGTACAAAAAAAATGCAAGCAAACAATTAAACTAATGGATAATTTTGTACTTAGGATCAAAGGTAGCCTTTAAGGTCTAGATTTTCCTAATAAACTAAGAAATAAGCACATGGTACTTAAGGCAATATTCTAATCTACCATGTACTAGAATAATATATACTATGGTACCCTTGTACAATTGGAAGTTCAAAACCCCATTAGAAAATAGTTAAGGGTACCTTAGGAATCTTGGTACTAAGTACCCTCCTAATTAAAATAATGAAGTACTTTCACACATGGTTTAAAGAAAAGGATTAAATTAATAACCCATGGTACTTTGGTGAAAGACTAATCTTTAATCCATTGGATAATAAATCCCCTAACTTCTATTATCCAATGGACAATAGTTGCTAGGGAAATTATATACTAAAATAATCAAAAGGTGTCCTTTAAAGCATTTAAAAAATCTATTTTTTATAAAGACTAGTACTTAACCAAGTATATCTTTAATATAAACAATTGGGGTTCTATTATCCAATGGATAATAGTTTCCCTAACAATCTTTGTCCAATGGACAAAGTATAAAACCAAAATAATTAAAAGAAAAAGAATATCCAATTCTTTGACTAGGGTTTAAAAGGTTCAAAAAAGGTCCAAGAGGGGCAAAACGGTCCAATTGAGGTAACCAGATAGCTTCCTAGTTTAGTTCCTCCAACCGGATGGTTAGAAGCTAACTAGGCTTGCTAAGTGGGGCTAAAGTGCAAGAAACGAAATTTCAAGGGGCAAAAATGTAACTTTGACAAACTATAGAAATTTAAAAGTAAATCCAAGTAATAAAATTCAAATATTTAATGAAATTTTTACCGACTAAAAATCAGGGTCGTTACACCCAATATGCAACCTTGACGAAGTTGATGGATACCATAAACAACCCAATAACATAAATACAAAAACACTCTTAATTCAGGGATCGACGTCAATTTCAAGAACTGCCAACTTCATCATTCTGTATACGAACTTGTCGAGAGCTGCCGTGTCTGCACTACTGAATTTCAAACCATATCTCCTGAAGGCTCTAAAAAGCAACCCGTAAGAAGAGTTTGCATTTTGCGCAGTCGTACACTTAATTTTTGCCTACAGGCCGTGCAGGCTCTCTAGAACTACAGAGTCTCGCTATTGGTCAAGGAATTTAAAGGTACGGAGCTCATGATTCCGCACCTGTGACAATGTCTGTTAGAAGGAATTTAGTACCCAAAATATGAATAGGAATCGAAAATGGATCTGATAATTAGGCATAAAAGCAGCAAAACTTAAAGCTCAAGAAAAGTTAAGTGCACGCGCAGCAAGCTTAAACAGTGTCAATTACTTCTTTCAGGCCACTCATTCTATTGCCTACGACAAGGACTGTATGCATCTTTATATAGTGTCATAATTGTCACCACTAATCCAAACTCAAAAGCAGCTATTGTTTTTTTGTGACATCTTCAATTTAGTTTTTAGGGCCCATCTTTCACATCTCATTAGCCACGAAAAGAGGACCATAATCACCATTTTGATGTCTGTGAGTTGACGAAAACCACCAGCGATGGCACTTGCATTTTTAAGACTTTAATGGCAAGCTATTTAATTATCATAACTTGGGGAGCTTCAAAGTTACGCTCCAATGGTATATGGCCTATGGTTAAAGCATCGTCGGTCCAACAACAGAACATTTCTATAATTCAGCAAATTGACACTACGATTTCTACGTTATAACACTATCTAGACAAATAGCAACTCCACCACTGGGGATGTACCAAGATGTCAAACTGACCATGTCTCGGCAGCAATAGTTAATAAGCAGCTATTGTGAAACACCTAGTGACTTGAATCTGTTCCAACCTCTGATGAGTTCACATTACAATTGTAAGGATAAATTAACATATCTTCCATGATATCCTAGTCTTCTCCTATTTGTTTCTCTCAAATAAAATCCCATCTAATGAGAAGAAAAAGTAATGAAAAGAATCAAAATATACAAACACGGATCTGCGGATAAGCAACTTAGATGATGAAAAACCAGAAAAATAAAACACTTTTACAGAAAGAAGGAGACTATTTAGTAAACGAGCCTCTAAGTACATTTCATCAATGCTGAAATGCAACTGTTTTAATCCAGTCAATTTGCTACCCTTCATGGAAATGCAACTGTTCTATCCATCTTGCCCTTCAAATCTGCATCTGTTGCTCCGGCAACAGGCAGCCTAGAAAGGAGTGGACCCAAAATGCTGCCACAAGCGCTTTAAAAGCAAACAAGGATGTGAACATGGAATCACTAACAGCCTAACCCCAATAAGATCATGAATGTGGAGAGTACTTGGTAGAGACTAGAAGGTGACATAATACCACCTGGTGATGCTATTTGTTTCCAGAATTGGTTAGAGAAACCACCAAACCAAAATACGACACAAAACAAAAGTAGTGGACTAAACACTACCAGATCAAGAATACATTAGCTGGACGAGTCTGATGTCCCTCTGTGTGAGATTGTCAGGGTGATGTTACACAAGATAAAACATTCCAAGGCATTTAGAGGTGATGCAAAAAAACTGAACTCAAATTGCTAGTAGAATAATTATTCAGCAGACTTTTGGTAAGTATTGACTGATTGTCTTTCAAAATTGAAAATCGTAGACTCCAAACTAATTATAGCAGGAGCTTATGGCTGATCCAAAATAAAAATGGTGACTTATTGACACATGAACTACAATGGATCCACAGAAACATATAAAACTCACTTTGCTTCAATCAAAAGGACTTCCCACATCGATGGATCCAATTCGTGTATTACTTCTAAGGATGACCATATCACATACATCAGCAATACGATGTCCCAACTACTTTTCACAAGACTGTGAGTACAAAATTCACCGGCTAAACATGTGAACATATTTGACTTCTGAGCCATAACCGTATCCAGTTCAGGCACCAGTGAAGACTGCATTTTTTAGGTATTAGGGGCATAAAGGATGGTAGTACAACACAAAAACAACACAGGATAATATATCTAAAATAGAGTTCTTTTTAGTTCTCAGAATTTTGCGAAGAATATGCTATCCCATTTAGTCTTTTGTAGGTAGCTATTCCAACCGATTTCAAATTTCTTGTTATAGGTAGCTAATCAAATAGATGGATCTAAACCCTACTAAACAAAGATGTACAGTTCCACGCTGATCAGAACAGTTCCACGCTGTGTCTCCATCCCTGTCGGGATATGGAGAGACAGCCTTCAATTCAACCTGCCGAAGTCTTCATACTATTCTTCAATTCTCTTCTATTTCCATCTTGTTCCAGAATTTCAGTCCAGTTTGTTAGCTGGATTTTGGTTTTCTGTCAGTTCAGCAAGAATCATAAAATGATGAGCAGTTTTTTGTCATGAACCAAGATAAAGTTCAGTGAGATGTAGATGCTAGTTTTCCAGGTCAATAACACTTTGTACCAAACGGTTTCCAAATTAAGGACTTCGTGTTTCATTGGACATATAGCTAATTCGAGCAAAAGGGTACAAAATATCAAGACACAGATAAACTAACCCAAAACTAATTACTTGAAGGAGGATTTGAGACCAAATTATCCATCATTCCTCTCATTGAATTCTAGAACTTCAACGCCAGAGCTTTTTGGTCTTCAGTGAGTCCTCTCAATTCTAGCTTCTCACATTTCTCGCCATATGGGACAAGACAATTGGTCAGAAACTTAGAACTTTTGAATGTAAACAAGCTTTTGGTATGGAGAAGTAGACTTTTTATAGACGAAATGAAGCATGAAAAGAATTCAATGGCTGTAGCTAGAGTAAGTTCAATAGTTAACACCAAATATGCAAATGACAAATTAGGGGACAAATAGTTAAAGGGAGATCCCATTTTTGTATCTCCTTCAAAATGATGTGTCAATGTCATTGGAGTACACAGGTTTGTACCCTATTATTTGTATAGATAGATAGTGATATTGCTCATTTGATTACTATTATTACTCATTTTGGTTTTTAGTTTAAAATATTGTTCTATTTCATTGGGTAATATGCACGTGCATCATGTGTGCCGCAGAAATAGTAATGGTCAACATGGACCAAAGATCAAGTAAACAACCCAAAATGCTTTTCAAAAAAGTACAAGAAAAAAAAGTAAACAACTCAAAATGGACGAAATAGAAGGTTCAAATGGTCCTACGCTTTCATATGAGAGGTCATCCATTACAACTCAAAGTTGCAATTCCTAAACTACTTAGAGGAACATTTGCATAAGAGGAAACTTTTAAATTTATATAACATTAAAATTTGATGAACAAAAGGGACAAGGAAAAGGAGGCAAAATGCATTTAATGGAAATAATAAATTGTGAAAGTGTAATCATTCATGAATTAGAGCATTCATAAGCAATTATCATGAATTGGATAAGGAGAGTTTTTTTTTGCTATCATTGGAAGATTTTATCGAATAGTTAGCAGGCAAAATCATAAGAATGGACTCCATTCATAAGTTTGCATGGGGATCTTTTGTCTTTGTCACAAAACAATTGAGAAACATAAAAAGTAAACTAATGGTGAAATTGAAGCAAGAATAACCATCTAACCTTTGAAATGGCTGTGAAATAAAAATACCACACTCTCAAAAAATGGGAATGGATGCACAAATACAGCAGAAGGAGCCTAACAGGATTTGTCAGACCAGAGAGAGAGAGAGAGAAAGAGAAAGAGAGAGAGAGAGAGAGAAAGAGAGAGAGAGAGAGAGAGAGAGAGAGAGAGAGAGAGAGAGAGAGAGAATGGAGGGTAAACTGCCTTGTTCAAGGAGAAGTTGTTCAACCTACAAGAGTCGGTGTGAGAACTAAACCTTAACTCTTAAGCATGTATCTGAAGCAATAACCCACATCTCCCACGATTATAGCTAATCAGGTTATTAGAATTTATGTAGATAAGTAAGAAAAATAAATTACCTAAAATCCAATCTAACCTAACACAAATTTATAGAATTACCATTCAGTACCACTATTTTACCCAAAATCAATCTCATACACCAAGAATTACAATCGTGTCAATAATACCCATAATGCGCACAAAAATAAATAATTACGACCCAACCATAATACCCAATAATAAATGGCAAGATAAATAATTACATTACATAAATAAAACTGCTAGATCGTAACATCCTTCCCCCCTTAAAATAGATTTCGTCCTCGAAATTACTTACTGACCATGCATACAAATGTGGGTACTTCACGCGCATCTCTTCGCCATGCTCCCATGTAGCTTCTTCAATCTCATGATTGTGCCACAACACTTTGACCAATAGAATTGTTTTGTTGCGAAGCACCTTCTCCTTTGTATCAAGAATCTCAACGGGTTGTTCATTGTAGGTTAAATTTTCCCGAATATGAAGTGGCTCGTAATCGATAACTTAGGACGGACTATGCACATACCTCTTCAACACCGACACATGAAAAATATTATGAACTTAGCCAAAACTAGGCGATAACACCAAACGATAAGCCACCTTACCAATACTTTCCAAAACATCAAATGGCCCAATATAGTGAGGACTCAACTTTCCTTTTTTACCAAACCGAGTAACTCCTTTCTATGGGGACACCTAAAGAAACACCACATCTCCTATTGCAAACTCCAAATCCCTTCTGCGATTGTCCGCATAACTTTCTGTCCACTTTGAGCTGTTACGAGTCTTTCTCGAACAGTGGAATCTTTTGAGTTGTATCCTCAACCAAGTCAGGCCCCAAAAGTAGCAGTTCTCGAACCTCACACCAACAGATAAGTGATCTACACTTCCGTAGATACAAAGCCTCATATGGAGCAACTCCCAAACTCGAATGATAATTGTTATTGTATGCAAATTCCATCAACGACAATTGATAATCCCAATTTCCTTTCCACTCTAAGGCAACAGATAGGTGATCTACACTTCTGTCGATACAAAGCCTCATATGGAGCAACTCCCAAACTCGAAGGATAACTGTTATTGTATGTATGCAAATTCCATCAACGACAATTGACGATCCCAATTTCCTTTCCACTCTAAGGCACATGCTTTCCATAAATCCTCCAAAGTCTATATAGTCCTCTCAATCTGACCATCTATTTGAGGGTGGTAAGCAGAGCTAAAAAGTATAAAAATACCCATTGCCACCTAACGGCACTAGAAAATTTAGATACAAAACAGGGACACGATCCGACACCATTGATACAGGTGCACCACTAAGTCTAACAATCTCCCTAACATGCAACCGCGCCAAACAATACAATGTATACGTCTCATCTTAGTAGCAACAAAATGCATTGACTTAGTGACCCGATCAACTACAACCCCCAACTTGACATTCATGTAGTCGTTCCAATCTCTTATCAAGTCCATATCACTTTCATGAAAATCAAAAAAAAAAAAAAAAAAGTTTAAGTAGTTATTTGATACACCGAAAAGAATCATGACTCCATAAGATTGAACATCACGAATATCCAAGAACTCCAAAAGTTTGTCAACCATTCAATAGTTACTGCCTTATTACGTTCAACATTAGTACACCCAAGTGCATCTAATTTAGTTCCAAGTGGACAACCGATGCTTAAAACCTGGCATACATTTTATAATTCAACCAATAAGATCACCAAAGCAAATGGTATCATGCCTTCTAAGAAAAAGAAATCTAAACCTCCAACTTGAATTCTTTCTTTAACCATCTACAGCTTTAAATTTTTAACTAGCCACCAAAACAGCATCAAATCACTCACCAGACCAATTCATAGGTTTCCTCCAAAACTCTAACGTAGTGGGATAAAAATACATTATCCACACTCCAATATAGCGTACCCCACACACTTCCAAAATCACAACTATATACATGCCGCACCGAAGAAATTACAACTTTTAAAAAAAATGCTAAACTAAACAGACTCCTAATCACCAAAATTGCGTTCATCCATCAATCCATTAACATATCGCTATAAAGCTCCGCCATTAATATAACATTCACAACACTAAATGTCTAAACATCCTAAAATCTTTTTCTTCTAATGAAGTGAGATTATGAGGTCCTATATCAAATTTCAAGTTATCCATTTATCTCTTTCACATCTAACTCTGAAACAATCATGTTCCCAGAATACGTAAATTCCTCCCACTGCGTTTTTTTCTTCTTCTTCTTTTTTTGTGTGTGTAGCATCTTACTACCATCCTCAGCTACAAACCAACAACAAATCAATAAGAATATCTCTGAAACTATAATTCAGCTTCACCTAAAATGACTATCTCGGAACAACATAAAAGACAACTAACGAAGTTATCAGTCAAATTAGAATTAGAAGTTGTGGAAAGAATCCAAAATATTTCCACCCCAAACCAAGTAATCAAGCTCTAGATATTCGACATCTAAAATTGATTACTACTATCTGAACAATCTCAAAAATCCAAATTTCTACTATCCAACTCTTTAATCCTCAAAGATACGTTTATCAAAGTATCACAAGTCTTATGGCTCAACAGATCACCTCTTATTATTAATCAATTTACTTATCTAATTTTCTAATCAACTAAATTTCTTACACCATTCCGTCGAAACAATTTCATTGAACCATTCTAAAATAAACCTTCACGAGAGTCAAATCAAATTCAGATTAACATGGGTACCACTGAAATTACTGAAGTGTAAACAAAATCTTACTCCATTAAATCATCCAAAGGAAAATATCAAGGGTCATTGTGCACGTATCTATAGCCTTTATCAATCACCCAAACTCAATAGTGCTTTCAAAGCTAATGATCGAACTAACTTGCTCATAGTCTCACTTCCCAAAAGAACATTTACTACACATCACTGCCTCAAATTTCAGAAATTCACCTCACATCTTGAAGACTAACTCCATGCACTAACCCAAAATCTAACACCACTAAAACTCGCATTAAAATTTTCTCTTGTCATTTCAAAACCACGTCCCTATATTATCCCAAAAAGGAAGAGTTTAAACCTTTTTTTTTTTTTTTGATAAGTGCAGATCTTATTAATCTCAAACAACAATATAAGTCTAGGGATATAGTCCCTTACAACAACCAGCAGAAAACAACTCCAAACTAGCCATCAAAACTAACAAACAAGAACCAAGAAAACTAAACAGGTAAGAAAATCCTAGTAGATAAGCCCCAATTCCTGCAGAAAGATTGATTCTCCAGAGACTGTTTCATCTTTCTCCTTGAGCTAAGGAAGTCTCGAACATCAGCTACAATGCTTCTCATCACCTGATCATGCCCCATCACTTTCCCTTGGAAAATTCGACAATTTCTCTCCCTCCATAGACCATAGACAGTTGCAACTAGGGAACATTGAAGACTAATAGATTTCAAACTTTTACCATTGACCTGCCCACAATACCAGTCAAGAACCTCCACCAAGCTACCAGGCATATCTAGAATCATATTTTTGGTAGCCATATGCTGCCATACAACAGTGGAAAAAGAACATTCAAATAATAAGTGTTGGTGAGTTTCATCAGACTTACAAAGAGGGCAGATGCCATCCAACTGCATACCCCAGCTTCTCAACCGATCTTTGGTGTTAAGTCTTTGAAGGACAGCTAACCAAAGAATAAAAGACCATCTAGGGACAGTATTACCACCCTAGACAATCTTGTGCCAAGGCTGAGCTGGATACCTTTTCCTAATAGCATTACAAGCTGACTTCACAGTAAACATGCCACTTGGATGAGGTAACCGACAAACAGAATCTTCAGTGTTAGGATTTGGTCTCAAACTTGGGGAAGTATGAGCCATAATAGTTTGAATGGATTGATTTCTCAATCTAGGCCAACACCAATCACCTTGTTCTATAATAGTATCAACTTTACCCCATAAAGCTCTGCCCAAATTAGTCACAACCCTCTCACCAAACTTAGCACATACAAAGGACCCAAGTTGTGCCAATTATCCAGCCAAAGAAAAGTATTTGCCCCATTACCAACAAGACATCTGATAAGGGGTTGGCACAGTTTCCTTAAGCCAAGGATTTTCCTCATAGTCCAAGAAGAATCACAAGGAATACCCATGGTCCAAAGACAGTTCTCTTTAATGAAATATGTGTGTATCCACTTAACCCAAAGAGTGTCAGCCTTCTTACACAAAGCCCATAAATGACTTAGTATAGAAACCCTATTTCACTCCTTGATTCTTCTAAACCCCAAACCCCCTTCCTCCTTAGGACAATTAATTTGATCCCACTTAACTTTAGCCCCAGAATGCTTAAGCTCAATATCAGACCAGAGAAAAGCCATTAAAGTACATTCAATCTTCTTAATCACTTTACTAGGAATGATAAAAATAGAGCTCCAATAGACTTGAATGCTGAACAAAACAGACTGAATGAGCAAGGCCCTCCCACCATAAGATAATGTCTTAGAATCCCAGTTCAAAATTCTATGAAGAATTTTCGCCTTCAAAATAGCACAATCATCAGCTTTAAGTGTAGAAGAGATCAAAGGAACACCCACGTATTTAATTGGAAAATGGCCTTCAGGAAAAGGAAGGAAAGCCCTCATTTGAGCCTTAAGATGCACATCCACACCCCCATAGAAAACATCACTTTTATGAATATTAGGTTGAAGACCAGAGGAGTGGAAATCAGTCAGAACACCATTAATAAGCTCAAAAGAAACTTGATCCACGCTACTCAGGATGAAAAGATCATCAGCAAAAGCAAGATGGCAGATATTCAAAGCACTACACTTGGGATGGTAAGAGAAACCACCATTTTGGACTCTATATTTAAGAATAGCAGCAAAAGCTTCCACAACAATCAAGAAAAGGTAAGGTGAGATAGGGTCACCTTGCCTTAAGCCTCTATAACCAGGAAAATAACCCTCCATATTCCCATTAATGACCACTGAGTATTTATCTAAGGAAACACATTGCTTAATTCAGTGCATAAATAAACTAGGGAATTCCAGACAAATCATAGTGTCAAAAAGGAAATCCCAGTCAACCGAGTCATAGGCTTTCATAAGATCAATTTTGATTGCACATCGAGGAATGCCATGATCTCTATGATAACCTCTAACTAACTTTTGTATCAGAAGGACATTATCAACAATTGATTGTCCTTTGATAAAAGCAGATTGAGCTTGATCAATAACAAAAGGCAAAACACATTGCATCCTATTTGCAAGGATCTTAGTAATGCATTTATAGTTCACATTGCAACAAGATATAGGCTTGTAGTCTTTGAAAGAGGAAGGAGCACTAACCTTTGGAATCAAGGAAATAGCAGTGGCATTCCATTCTTTAAGAAGCATACTAGATTCAAAAAAAGAGGCAACAGCAGCAACAAATTCACGTCCCACCACGTCCCAACTTTTCTGGAAAAACAAAGAGTTGTAACCATCAGGCCCAGGGGCCTTGTCCCCCAATTAATGGACATAAGAGCATCCTTTATTTCAATCACAGTAACAGGAGCAACAAGCATAGCCCTAAGGTGATGAGGAACTTTTGTTTGGATAGCTTGAGTAAGAATAGGAACAGAATCAGTTTTTCCCATGAATGGAGTACCCAATAGTCCAATATAGTAACCCAAGATCTCCTGCTTAACAGCCTCGGGATCATCAATCAATGTACCAACAGAATTAGTGAGACTAAGGATTGTGTTCCGTGCCCTATGGGAGCACATTTTCCTATGGAAGTACCTAGAATTCTGATAACCCAGAACAAGCCATTTAATACTAGCTTTCTGCTTCAAGAAAGATTCCTCAGCCATTCTTAACTCCATATATTTACCCAGCATTTCTTTCTCGAAATGACACAATGCAGAATCAAAAGGAGATTGAAAATACAAGTCTTGTACTCTATCTAACTCCTCTTTTGCCTCACAAACTCTTTTACTGATGTTAGAGTAGTACTGAAAATTAAACTTTTTGAGAGCACCTTTTAATCTCTTCAGCTTAGTAGAGAGCACAAACATAGGCCTACCAGTCACATGCTCAGTCCAAGACTGGACCAGAACATCTTTAAAAATAGGATTCTAAAGCCAAAAATTGAAAATTTTAAAAGACCCTTTTCTATGTAAACCGGGCAGCACAGTTAACACCATGGGACAATGATCTGACAATCCAGGAGCAAGAAAAGAAGCTTCACAGGCAGGGAAAGCCACCAACCACTGATTATTAGAGATTACTCTATCAATCCTACTTTTATTATCTCCCAAACCACCCCTTTTATTAGTCCAAGTGAACCAAAAACCCTTAGCTGGTAAATCATCAGGTAGAATATCAGCTAAACAATGATTGAATTCAGCAGCTACATAAAGGTCAAAACCTACCAGTCTCTCTAAAGCTGCTCTAACAGTATTAAAATCACCCATTTGAACCCAAGGCTTAGTACCAACAGAGTTAGCAGTGGTTCTCATATCATCCCACAACTGTCTTCTATCTACAGCTCTATTATGCCCATATACCGCCCATATACCACAGATAGAACAAAAGAAGCAAAACCATCCAGAGGAAGAAATTCAGAAACAATCAGTTGATCAGAAGAAAACACTTAGAACTGCCAAAAACAATAGGGTCCCACCCAAGGAAAATCGGAGCAACTGGACCCACAGAGTAGTTATGAACACTCAACCAGTGAGAAGGAAAACAAGACTTAGTAGTAGAAGAAATATTAGAATCTCTAACTTTAGTCTCCACAACACCCATGATAGACAATTTATGAGAAGAAATAAAATATCTAACCTCTTGTTGCTTAAGAGGATTATTAAGTCCTTTTATATTCAAGCACCGACTATGAATGATTAAGAAGAAAGAACTTTACCAACCCTCCCCTTACCAGGACCAGAATCAGCAGGAATAGCACCCTTGCCAGGCTTCTTAGCACCCTTACCACGGCCTTTACCTTTCTTCTTAAGGGAAGGAATCTCAAAATTTTCAACAATCAAACCCTCGTTAAATTCCTCCTCATTAGGAAGAGAAATCAGAACTCCATCTGGATCAAGAAAGGCCTGACCCGCATCACTTTGTAAGATCGAAAACATATTCTCCCCAAATATAGTACCAGAAGCAGAATGCAAAGGCTGGGGAAGAAAAACCACCTCTGTCCCCACCAAAACAGACTCCTTTGAAGGATTTTCCAAAACAGGATCACCCTTACCACTCACAACAGCAAGAGATAGAACAGAAGCAACCACAGAAAAGGCAACATCAGAATCATCAACTATAGAGGAAGCAACAATGGCACGAGTAAAGGAGGGGCAATCTCCCTAGTTGTTTTGGCCACCCACACCTGCTGCTTAGGAAGCACAGGTTTAGAAGCAACAGGTTTAGGGTGACGTTCCGATGACCAAAAACATGACAAGATTCACACATGAGAGGTTTCCGTGGATACCAAACCCTAATTGTAAATTTGGCCCCCGAAGGTAAAGGAAGCCCAAAGCTTTCAGGCAAAGGAACTGAAGCATCAACCTCCACACAGATTTTAGCATAACTAATCCTCTTACAAGACTTAGTGAGGTGCTCAGCATAAATGGGTTTCCTGATAGCACTTGCCACATGGCTCAACCCCTCTTCAGTCCAGAGCTCTAATAGAACATTATAAAAATGGGCCCAGATAGGAATTTTATCTAAATGCTCCTTAACAAGGCTCATCCCAGGATGCCATTGTTTAAGCACCATAAGCTTACCCCCAAAATACCAAGGGCCAGACTCAATCACCCACATGTAACGATAACTCTGATCAAAATGGAAGAAGTAAAAACCATCCTCATTTGATAGCACATCCAACAACCCAAATTGATCCCAAATCTTATGAGCAATGGTCTCAACAGCAGTTAAATGAAGCTTCCGATCAACAAAATACCCAACTACCCAGTGTTTCCATCTATCCACCCCAGCACTAGCAACTGACTCAGGTATATTCACATGCAAATCATTATTCTCAACAGCAGGGGGACAGTAATGCAAATTCATGCGAGAAATTAATGGATTAACAGAAGCAACAATGTCCTTCTAAGAGGTGGGGGAAGGGGGCTTACCAGCAGGAACAGAAGAAAGTGAGGAAAAGTTACCGTTGAGCAGAACCCTAGAGAACGAATCCTCAGCTTTCTGACGAAGAACTAAATTTTCTGAAGTACGGGTTTTAATTTGTCGCACCACAGAATCATCAGAACACTCGAACTGCAAATGAGAATAAGTCCTCCTGAGATCCCCATCCAGTAAGTCAAAAGCTACATTTCGATCAGAACACATAGAAACCCTAGGGTCTGCAGGAATCGAACCAGGAAGCAACAACCACTCCAACAAAACACCAGAACTAACAGAAGGATCCTTAGGGTTTTGAGAAACACGAACAGGAGAGCATAATGGAGGGAAATTACCGAGTGAGACAAAAAGAGGAGACAAAATAGCCATGGAGAGTAGAAGAGAAGAGGAGATCGCACAAATCGCCTTAGAGCTTCTTTTCTTCACCTACCTTTGGCACATTATTTGGCATATTGATCAATTTTAGTCCTTAAGTACGTGACGATTTGAAGAGTTTAAACCTTAGTAGCAAATAACTTAAGAACTCCAAAACTACTAATGATAAAGTCGGTGATACTCCAAATTTACTTCAACGGCACAATAGCAACTCTAATATCATAAGTTTAACATAATGTATTAAGCTTCCAAACCACCACCGGTGCACTCCATAACTTTACTGTCTTATCACCAAACAAACTAGAAAAATACCCTTCCATATGCTCAAACCAACCCAACCCAACCCAAGTACTCACATCCTGGTATAGCCATAGCCCATTACATGGCCACTACAAAACTACCAATCAAGCGGTCATACCCTTGCCAAAGCCTATCTATTTACTGTCCAATTCTCAGAACCGAATTGCTACAACTACGTTTAGAAAAAACCATAATTTTAATTATCAACTACTCGCACTATATATCCACATGGTCATCTAAGTTTTGTTTTCATTTTGGATTTAAGAAAAGAAACATCGGTATCCTGACCGTCAACTAATTCATAGGGTATTCATCTCCTCATAAATGTCTACGAATTCATAGTGTATTTCCTTAGACAAGCATAATTATTGACCTCTCCAAATAAAACATAACCAAATCTCTACTAGGATACCGAGGATAGGAACAAAGGACCAATCAAATAACAACAAATCAAGACTATCCGGGATGTACTGAGTATTACGAATAAGAAAATCTTGGCACACCCTCACACAATTCAACTAGCCCATTGTCAATACCAACTTGTAGCGATCCTTCAAGTTACATTCTTAAGTCAATCTCCAAGTGTACTAATTCTTCATATTCAATAACATCATATTCGAACTATATTACGTCACCGATGGACTTGTAAAATATGTGTGACGATCACAATAACGAATAAAATCACTTATGCTAATTCTCCTCCAATATCCTATCCAAAGTTTACTGAAAAATAATGTTCCCGCCGAATGACTATTGTCTTCATAAAACCATTCGGCTACCGATGCACATCAAATACCAAACATTCTAACAAATGGCACTAGGACTCTGGGGACTCGGACCCCCACTAAGTAAACATGATACAAAATGAATGCAAAAGTAATTTTGTAACACTCCGTCCCACATCGGAAGTCTACATGGGTGATCTTGGGCATATAATAAACCATGAAAGTTACTACCAGTACCTTGGGCTTAAGCTTTTGGGCCATGTGATGTGGCTTGTGGATCAAAATCAAGGTATTGGGTAAGTGATTTACATGGGGCGTTACAAATGGTATCAGAGCAACTCCTGTACACAACCGTGTGGCTTAGGCTCAAGAAAAGACCCATGTACTGCTGTGGTGACTTTGCTACTAGAGAAAAGACCCGAGTAATGCTATTGTGATTCTAGCCACTAGGAAAAAGACCCGGGTAAAGCCGTGGTGACTCTAGTGCCCAACCTCGCGAGGACGCGAGGGAATAAAGTTGGGGAGATTGTAACATCTCGTCCCACATCGAAAGACTACATGGGTGATCTTGGGCATATAATAAATCATGTAAGCTACTACAAATACATTGGGCTTAAAGCTTTTCGGCCATGTGATGTGGCTTAAGGATCAAAATCAAGGTATTGGGCCAGTAGTCTGCTTGAGGCGTTACAAATTTTCGTTTCTTTTTTTAAACCTAGGAATTGATGCCAATTAACTAGTCTAATGGCACGTGCGTTGCCAATTTTAACATGACAAATATAAACAATTATGTGTTCAATCATAATTTTTTTAAACAATAATTTAAAGGACATGGGGAAGTTCGAAAATACAAAACATGCTTAACCACTCACCTGGGTCAAAATATTATGCAAACCACAAACACAAAATGAGACTATTAAGTTTCTAATTTAACAAAACTCTAAATCCTACTACTAAAATACCAAAGACTAGCCCCACAAGGACCACGACTACCAACCAAAAACCATCTCTCAACCTGAACCACCAGTTTCCAAATCATCCACCAATCTCCACATTCTCTATTAATTAACCTATAACCAAACATGCTTATAATATAAACCCTATATGACATATGTCAATAAACCATACGCACACATGCACCATCCTTGACACACATGATATCCAGATTGTGAAACCACAAACTGCCCAAACCCCCAATTTTGCATTTTCCACAAATTAAACTTTGTACTTGACACCACTACACAAAGCCAAAACCACACCTAACAAGACTCAAAAAATAACCCCTAGTTCTTAGTTCATACGCATGGCTGGTGAATTGAGAGAAAAATAGAACAAGGGAAAGAGATCAATAATGAAGAAGAACAAGATCAAACTTACCAAAACACCATTTAGCCAAAATACCAGTCCAAGGCTCCTCTCTTCACTTAATATGGTGTGAAAACTAAACCCAAACTCTTAACCATATATAGGAATATAAAAAATGAAGCACTAACCCATGTCTCCAACATTTATAGTTAATCAGGTTATTAGAATTCAGGTAGATAAGTAAGAAAAATAAATTAACTAAAATCCAATCTAACCTAACACAAATTTATAGTATTATTACTTAGTACCACTATTTTACCCAAAATCAATCTCATACTCCAAGAATTACAATTGTCAATAATACCCATAATGCGCACAACAATAACTAATTACGACCCAACCATAATACCCAATAATAAATGGAAATAAAAATAATTACATAAAAAAACTCAAATGATAATTGTTATTGTACACAAATTCCATCAACAACAATTGATAATCCCAATTTACTATCCACTCTAAGGTACATGCTCTCCATAAGTCCTCCAAAGTCTATATAGTCCTCTCACTCTGACCATTGATTTGAGGGTGGTAAGCAGAGATAAAAAGTGAACGAGTACCCATCGCTACCTGTTAGGCACTCCAAAATTTAGATACAAAACACGGACACGGTTGGACAATTAATGCCGGTGCACCATCAAGTCTAACAATCTCCCTAATATACAACCGCGCCAAACAATACACTATATATGTCTCATCGTAGTTTCAACGAAATGCATTAACTTAGTGAGCCGATCAACTACAACCCCCAACTTGACATTCATGTAACCGTTCAAATCTCCGTATAACTCCATATCACTCTCAACAAGATCAAAAAAAAAAAATTGTAAGTAGTCATTTGAAAATCCAAAAAGAATCATGCCTCCATAAGATTGAACATCTCGAATATCCAAGAACTCCAAAAGTTTGCCAACCATTCAATAGTTACTGCCTCATTATGTCCAACATTAGTACACCCAAGTGCATCTAATCTAGTTCCAAGTGGACCACCGTTACTTAGAATCTCGCATGCATTATATAATTCAACCAATAAGATCACCAAAGCAAATGCTATCATGTCTTCTAAGAAAAAAAACCTTTAACCTTCTACAGCTTTAATTTTTAACTAGCCACCAACACAACATCAAATCATTCACAAGATCAAATTTTAGGGTTCCTCCAAACTCTGACATAATTAAAAAAAAAAACATTATCCACACTCTAGTATAGTGACCTCACACACTTCAAAAATCAACACGGTATATATGTTGCACCAGTGATTTAAAAAGCGCACGAAGCGCGCGCTATAGCGCGAGGTGCAGTGCAGCGCAAGGTTTGCACTTCGGAACTGTGGGCTATAGCGCAGAACACAAAGGCGCAACAAAGGCGCGCTTCTTTTGCTATAAGGTAAAAATTGATCTCACGTTCGCGATACCCTGAATAATTTCTTCATTTAAATCAATGGGAGTCCTATTCAATCGACAAACCAGATCGAGCAACAGCCTCTTCGACGATTCAGAGTCTCGGACGACGAGCAGTAGCATCTTCTTCTTCTCTGGTCTCCCTCTCCCTCTCTGATCGTCTACTCCAGTCTCTAGGTAACAGCTACTTCTTCTTCTTCTTCTTCTTCTTCTTCTTCCTCCTCCTCCTCTTACCGTCCCACGTCTGCTGCTTCTTCTCTTCTTTTTCTTTCTCCTCCTCTTCCTCTCACCTCCTTTTCTTTCTATTTTCACCGATTGTCCAGGACGGCAGACCCCCCCTTTTCTTTTTTTCTTTTTTTTCTGGTCACAACCCCCCTTTTCTTTTTCTTTTTTTTTTTCCGGTCCCAACCTTTTTTTCTTTTTCCAGTCACGCTCACCCTTTTTTTTTTCCAACTCTGTTTAAAGTATTTGTGCAGTTTGTTGTATTTATTTGTACTTGTTATTTGTAGATGAAATCTGAAAATTCTAATAAAAAGGACCCTAGTTGGAAGTATTGTGAAAAGGTTGATCCACACGATAATAATGCCTATGCATTCTAGATTTTATTTCCTTTAATCCTTTTCTTATGTCTCTTTAAGGCTAAACATTATTATGTTAGCTTTTCATGAATGATATGTTATGTTTAGTGTTTGGTACTTTCGTTTAACCATTGACATGTTATGTTTTATGACATTTGAAAGTTTTACAAGTGTTTGTTTGTGTTGAAAACTAGTTCTAATAAAATTTGCATTTCCTTGCGCTTCAGGTCAATAAAGCGCGCGCCACACCTTGCGCTAAAGCCTCAAGGGACCGTTGCGCCTTTCACCATTTAAAACACTGTGTTGCACCGAAGAAATTACAACTTTAAAAAAAATGCTAAACTAAACAAACACCTAATCCACAAAATTGCGTACATCCATCAATCCCTTAACATATAGCTATAAAGTTGCACCATTAATATAGCATACACAACAACTAAATGTCTAAACATCCTAAAATCTTTTTCTTCTAATGAAGTGATATTATAAGGTCCTAAATCCAGTTTCTAGCTATCCATTTATGTCTTTCACATCTAACTCCAAAATAATCATGTTCCCATCATACATAAAAGTCCTCCCACAATGGGTTTTTTGGGTGTGTGTATGTAACATCTTACTAGCATCCCTAGCTATGAACCAACAACAAATCAATAAGAATATCTTCAGAGCTCTAATTCAACTTCACCAAAAATGACTATCTGGGAACAACATAGACGTTAACTAACGAAGTCATCATTCAACTTAAAGTCATGGAAAGAATCGAAAATATTTTCACCCCAAACCAAGTAATCAATCTCTAGATATTCGACATCTAAAATAGATTAATACTATTCGAATAATCTCAAAAAGTCAAATTTCTACTATCCAATTCTTTAATCCTCAAAAATAATTTATCAAAGTAGAACGAGTCTTACGGCCCAACAGACCACCTATAATTATTAATCAATTTACTTATTTGATTTCTAACAAGCCAAGTTTCTTACAAAAAACCGTTGAAACAGTTTCATTTAACCATTCTCAAATAAACTTTCACGAGAGTCCAAGAAAAGGAAAATATCAAGCGTCATTGTGCACATGTCTACGGCCTTTGTCAATTACCCAAACTCAACAGTGCTTTCAAAGCTAATGATCGAACTAACTTGCTCCCAGTCTCACTTCCCAAAAGAACATATACTACACATCACTGTCTCAAATTTCTGAAATTCACCGTATTGGACGCTAACTCACATCTTGGACACTGACTATATTCACTAACCCAAAATCTAATACCACTGAAACTTGAATTTAAATTTTCTCGTCATTTCAAAACCACGTCCCTATATTATCCCTAAAAAGAAGAGTTTAAACCTTTAGTAGCAAATAACGTAATAACTTCAAAACTACTAATGATCAAATTGGTGATACTCCATATTTACTTCAACGGCACAATAGCAACTCTAATCTCATAAGATTACCGTAATGTATTGAGCTTTCAAACCACCATCTGTGCACTCCATAACTTTATTGACTAATCACCAAACAAACTAGAACAATCCCCTTCCATATACTCAAAACAAACCAAACCAAGCACCCACATCCTGATATAGCCATAGCCCATTACATGGCCACTACAAAACTACCAATCAAGCAATCGTGTCAAATTCTCATAACCGAATTGCTACAACTATGTTTAGAAAAACCCACCTGGTCATCTCAGTTTTGTTTTGGATTAAAAAAAAGAAACATTGATATCCTTACCTTCGACTAATTCATAGGGTATTCATCTCCTAATAAATGTCTACGAATGCATATAGTGTATTTCCTTAGACAAGCATAATTATTGACCTCTCCTATTAAAACATAACCAAATCTATACTAGGATACCAAGGATAGGAACAAAGAACCAATCAAATAACAACAATTCAAGACTATCAAAGATGTACCGAGTATTACAATAAGAAAATCTTGGCACACCCTCACACAATTCAACTGGCCCATCATCAATACCAACTTGTAGCGATCCTCAAAAGTTACGTTCTTAAGTCAATCTCCAAGTGTACTACCACCAATACTAATACATCATATTCAATAACATCATACTCGAACTACATTATGTCATCGACGTACTTGTAAAATAAGTGTGACGATCCCAATAAGGAATAAAATCACTTATGCTCATTCTCCTCCCACAAAATGACTATTATCTCCAACATACCATTCGGATACCAATGCACAATAAATACCAACCGTTCTAACAAATAGAAGTAGGACTCTAGGGACTCGGACCTCCACTACGTAAACATGATACATAATGAATACAAAAGTAATTTTCTTTTCTTTTTTTAAACCTAGGCTCTAATACCTATTAACTAGTCTAATGGCACGTGATTTGCCAATTCTAACATAATAAATATAATCAATAACGTGTTTCCAATTTCAATCATAAATTTTCTGAAATAATAATTTACGGCCTTTATCAATACCCAAACTCAATAGTGCTTTCAAAGCTAATGATCGAACTAACTAGCTCATAGCCTCACTTCCCAAAAGAACATATACTACACATCACTGCCTCAAATTTCTGAAATTCACCTCACGTCATGAAAACTAACTCCATGCATTAACCCAAAATCTAACACCACTAAAACTTGCATTAAAATTTTCTCTTGTCATTTCAAAACCACGTCCCTATCTTATCCCCAAAAGGAAGAGTTTAAACCTTTAGTAGCAAATAACTTAAGAACTCCAAAACTACTAATGATAAAGTCGGTGATACTCCATATTTACTTCAACGGCACAATAGCAACTCTAATCTCATAAGTTTACCGTAATGTATTAAGCTTCCAAATCACCACCCGTGCACTCCAAAACTTTACTGTCCTATCACCAAACAAACTAGAACAATACCCTTCCATATGCTAAAACCAAACCAACCCAACCCAAGTACTCACATACTGATATAGCCATAGCCCTTTACATGGCCGCTACAAAACTACCAATCAAACGGTCATACCCTTGCCAAAGCCCATCCATTTACTGTCCAACTCTCAAAACCGAATTTTTTCAACTACATTGAGGAAAAACCACAATTTTAATTATCAACTACTAGCACTATATATCCACCTGGTCATCTCAGTTTTGTTTTTATTTTGGATTGAACAGAAGAAACATCGGCATCCTGACCGTCAACTAATTCATAGGGTATTCATCTCCTAATAAATGTCTATGAATTCATAGTGTATTTCCTTAGACAAGCATAATTATTGACCTCTCCTATTAAAACATAACCAAATCTCTACTAGGATACCAAGGAAAGTAACAAAGGGCCAATCAAATAACAACAATTCAAGACTATCCGGGATGTACAAAGTATTACGAATAAGAAATTTTGGCACACCCTCACACCATTCAACTAGCCCACCGTCAATACCAACTTGTAGCGATCCTCTCTTAAGTCAATCTCCAAGTATACTACCACCAATACTAATTCTTGAAATTCAATCACATCATACTCGAACTACATTACGTCACTGTCACGCCCTCGATTTTTAACATAAATATAAATGATTTCCATAAATAAACTTCGCCATAATCCTTACGATAACCAAAATCATGTAGAATTTCCAAAATAGTACACCTTTGGCTCCGAAGCCTAAATTAATGTAAGTACTGAATGTTCAAGAGTTAAAGATTTACAATATTCCATGGGGACTGATAATGCCACGACGTGTTTTCTTAATGCCACGACTGTTCATGTTGTGTGACAAAATTACCCATGAGCGATACTAACATTTATCACAACCATTATCTTCTTTTTCCCCTCTTTCTCGCCGCTTTGTCCCTCTGTTTTCGCCGGCCGTTGAGCCACCCACCTCTCTCTCTGTTTTCGCCGACCGTTGAGCCACCCACCTCTCTCTCTCTCTCTCTCTCTCTCTCTCTCTCTCTCTCCCCAGAGGCCATTGGAAAGAGGGTGCATGTCGTTCTCTTTCATCTATTTCGCGACCAATCCGTTGTCTAGATTCTGGACCCAATGTTTTCATTTCATCACCAATGGTGATGGTAACACTGTAGTACCTGTCACTCAATCTCCTGTACCTAATCTATATAGAAACCACAGGCTTAATTTGAAGAATAAAGACGATATGTCACAACTGGGTTGTGCATTGTTGGTTTGATCATTGATGTGATGTGATTCATGTAACTCTCGTCTTCATCCTCTCGAAAACGGAAAATCCGATTCAGTTTTAGAGAAAAACTAAACATAAGTGTGTTATTTGCATTCAATGCTGTCAATTTGTACCTACACAACGGGCTAAGCAGAGATCGCTATCTAGAGAGAAAATGAGATGGAAGGAAAATGGACATGGAATGTTGGATGGAGGAGGTGGAACTCATGGTGGGTCGAAATTTTGGGGATTGACGGTGGGTGTAATCGAAGCAAGAAAGCCGGAGAAGAGAGGGAGGAGATGGAGGTGGGTATGCCCTGTGTATGAGCAGCAAGGAATGAAGAGAGAGAGAGAGAGAGAGAGAGAGAGAGAGAGAGATGGCCATGGGTAAAATTGTAAGATCACTTCATTTGTCGTGGCATTAAAATAAAGGCTCGTGGCATTAACCACACCCTATTCCATAGTCCAAAAGATTTACAAATAAAGTTACTAATACATCTCCAACAGAGATTACAGAGATGCCTAAGTAACTCCTTCAATCTTAGCTCTCAAAATAATGATCACATCCAAGCATTCTGAACATGCATGCTATTATCCTGCGTTGGTACCTGAAAATGATAATAGGCTTGAGCTACACTAGCCCAGTAGGAAATTCTACGCTAGCATTATATGCAAAAGAAATGCAAAGATGATCAAGGAATAGGAACATAAACAAGGTCAAAACAGAAATCAACACTCTTGACTTATTAACCTCGAAACAACAACTCAACAATCACCGCTTAACTCACACTAAAACCATTCCCACCTTCCATGCATCCAAAACCATCTCGTCGTATGTGTCATGAGCTGAAGCTCCTGCCAGGCTAATTATGGGACCCTGATATCCCCTGCCAAGCACCCACCTAAAAGGTTGGGCCTTGAGTATTCAATATGAGCATTAGCTCCTGCCAGGCTAATTATGGGACCCTGATATCCCCTGCCAGGCACCCACCCGTCGATGGGCCCTGAATGTTCATCGTTGTGTCGATAAATGTCCAAGAATCTCGTACTCACATAAGGTGTCATTTCAATTCAATTCAAGCGAAGTTCATCCGTTAATCGATATCAAAATTTATCGAACAAGGACAAGGGATGCAAAGGACACACAACGAACTCAAGGAATAAGATTAACAATACTATGGGGTGATTTGGTGATGTCTAGAATAAGTTAGAAATGATCGGGAGCCAAAACAATGGAGCTTGAAGCAAAGAACAATAGTTGGACTAAGCTACTGTTGTATGGATACTGCGAATTTCAGTATCTATACAACAGGGGCTAAAAATGGTCCAAAGAGCATTGTATCGATACTGATTAAATCAGTATCGATACAACAATAGCTAACAACGTTCCAAAGAATCGTGTATCGATACTGAATTAGTCAGTATCGATACAAACGGGTGTTCGTCCAGATTTTCTGCAGATTTCGGCGATTCCAACAACAACAACAACCACAACAACCAAAGACACGATTTAAGGCTAGAAAACACTTCTATTACATATATTGAGAGGTAGAATCCCTACCTCAAGGCCGAAGAACGAAACCCATGAAAATACGAGCCCTAACCTTTCGAAAACCTTGATTCGACCGAAATACTCCATACCGAGCTCTAATCGACGAAGAGCAAGCCCAAAATCACGTGTAGAACGAGGAATGAAAGTTAGTTTGTGAAGGTTTTAAGGAGTTTTGGAGAGAGAGTAAGAGAGAGCGAGAGAGCCGAGAGATGAGAGAAAGAGGCGTGAGGAGTGGGGGAGAAAAATGATCTCCTACTCTCTCACCCTCCTATATATACTCACGTATATGCTAATTACACTTGCACCCTTCCACAATCAATTGAAACACTCCAGCCCAAAATCACATAAACACAATTATTTCATATTTCTTCATTTATAAACGTTAAAATTAATTGAATTAAATACGGGTCTCTACATCCTACCCTCCTTAAAGAAATTTCGTCCCCGAAATTTTCCGAGCCAAGACTAGCTAACATAAACATCATATATGCCTGCAACAATCATAGACATCAATATTATGTAACATGTCTGACATCACGATACTTAAATCTTAACACTTATTTTGGTTCATTCAGGAAATAGATGCGAATATTTCTCTCTAACTTCGTCCTCCCTTTCCCATGTCAACTCTTCCCTACCTTGATTACTCCACAAGACACGCACCAATGGTATCGTCTTACCTCTCAAAACTTGATCGCACGAATCTAGGATACGTATCGATTCCTCTCCATAAGACACGTCGGCCTCTAACTCAAGCTCGAACCACTCTAACACGTGCGATGGATCCGGTTCGTATTTCCTCAACATCGATACATGAACCACGTTATGAACGCCAATAATCTCGGTGGTAAAGCCAATCGATACGCGACTTCCCCAATCTTCTCGATAATATCAAACGGTCCGATATAACACGGCGAAAGCTTGCCCCCTTTGCCCAAAATTAGATAGTCAACGACGCGGCGACACCTTAAAGAACACGTGATCCCCCACTTCAAACGATATCGGTCGACGACGACGATCGGCATAACTCTTTTGCCTACTTTGCGTGGTTAACAATCATTGATGAATCACTTTGATTTACTCGGTGGTTTTCTTTTGTGCCTCAAGAAGACATAGACGAATCGCTCTCATGTTCTCGGAGAATTCTTGGATCAATTTCGGCCCAACCAACGTAACCTCGCCCAACTGGGTTCAACAAATGAGTGGTCGACACGGTCTCCCATATAAGGCTTCATACGGTGCCATCTCGAGGCTAGCTTGGTAACTATTATCGTACGCAAACTCGACTAACGACAAGTGATCTTCCCAATTATCCCGAAAATTCCATGACACAAGTCCTAATCATATCTTCTAAAATTTGAATTATCCTTGACATTTGCTAACTCAACTCCAACCGAGTCACCAACCATAATATCAAATCTCATACTACAACCTCATAATCGTCACATCATTCACTCTTTTCTACGTAAATTTTTTTTTTCCCTAATTACTCCACAAAATTCTTACTATCAGTATGGTTCTGCCACTTAACACTCAATCTTGAACCTTTATCATCCTTATTACATCCTCAAGTTCCAACATCTGTACAAGAATCTTAGTCCCCACACACCAATCATGACAGTTAGACCGCAACCCAACAAATAATAACCTTACATTCCCAAATTTCAAATTCTACATTTTCGTTCCATGCGCCTTATTCTACCAAGTACTCCTCGAACTTCCTAGAAGGACAAATTGAACTACTCATAAAAACTCAAATTTTAATACTCTAAGTTTCATCTTCCCAATCCCAACCGATAGACCAATCCATTGATATTTTTTTTGAATGCCCAACTACTCTCCACTATAATAGAACCAAGAAATCCAAAACCCAACAATTTGACTACATAACAATCATTACCATTTTCTCAATTTTAACACCAACTCTCCCTAATTAAACGTCTCACATCTCAAAGTTATTAATACCTCTTTCGTCTCCAAAATAAATAAATAAACACACCTCACAACTGATTCGATTCTATCAATACCACAAATATAGGCAGCTGCACCATTCCCTTTAACAATCTCAAATTATTTCACGCACCCCGCTACTCACTTTCCTCTCTTAAAGACACAATTAACCTCACACAGTACATTAGTGCACTTATAACACAAAACTGCTAGCCATTACCTCCATTTCACATCCATACTTTCTACACAACTCTTATATCAACTCTACATAAACCTTGAATGTCTTTTCATCCATCTAACATTCAAACACAATCAAGGGTCTAATACTACTCCACTTTTCCTAGCCAACTCGGAATCATTACTAGTTTCCATTTCCGAAAATCTAAACTTGCTTCTATGGAAATACATCCCTTCTACATAACTCAATACAATGCGACATTAAGACCGTTCAGGCAAACTCCTAAATTCACTGTTCTCCTTATCACAAGCTATTAACTACTCCTACCTAATGGTTGACATACTGCTGATACCTTTCGTATCTAACTTTCTAATCATCATACAAAAGAGTAGTAAAGACACACGTCAGATTCTAACCAAAGATCGTCTTCCCGTAACAAATACTCATGCACACATCAGTGTCTACCCCACACTGCGTACTGCGAGCAAATTACAAATATTGAAGTTGCACATCAAGTCAAGCATGTATGTTAACGCTAAACGACAGTAAATTTCGTACATGAAATACATATCAACAAACCATCCTTACAAATTGACGACTCACACAACATCAGATTCATCCACGTATTAACAAACTCGCTTGGTACTCAGTACATCATAATCTCCTGGCTCCAGCAAGCCCAACAGTAATCATTTCATCTCATTTTCGCAATAGCTTTCATGTTTCCCATTCGCCCATCAATCTTGAATGCTCACATTCAGTAACTCTAGTCAAGCTAGGTATTCAATTTTTTTTTTTGACTTTAAATCTCACTGTAAATATAATATACACACCGAACACACGTACGCTTAAAACCTAATCATTGGTATGACTTGACAGCATTGCAACTTGACAATATCTCATCATTCAAACACCTACACACAATATGGTCATGGCTGCACCAATAAACACCCAATAATCTCGAATATCTCCATGCTAATATCTAGTCACCAATACAAACCCATTGACAAAGAAAATTTCCCTAAATTCCCAAAGACTCTTGGATTTTAAACAACAATTCTATACTTCTCATTACATTCTAAGACTCAAACTAATCCATCACTTAAGAATAAATCTTACTCGCATGAATAACCTCTAACAGTTCCACTCACCATAAGTTTCACAGCTTAAAATTTTCTCTTAACTAAGTGATCACATCAACCTCAAGATTTCTCAAAGTCATTCACCACATCTACACTCGATCTCAAAAATAACAACTTCCATTGCCACTATCATCTCTACTATATCTATCATTATCACTACTGTCTCTTAATCTCTCTTAAACAGACTCATAATCTCCATGGCATATCTCAACATGTCCTATGCAGTCATTGGTGTAGTCTACATACCCGATTACACACCATACACGATCTTTACACTCCAATCCTTCAATTCACAACATACTATTTTTCCACATGCCTATCACTTCAAAGTTTCTATCATTTCCACTCAGGACATCAACTATACTCCACTGTATTATCAACCATAATAGTCCTCACTCATATTGCCCTCACTTTGAACAAGTCTCTCACCACACCCTGACATCAATCACTCTCCTTAAGTCACACTGACATAGTTCACCTCACGTTTTGTTGTCCCTCTCACCAAGCAATGCTTTCACTACTTCCTACCAATCTATCATAACGACACCATCACGACACTCACCTCAGTAATGAAGACTACAACACCATAACACTCCCGTTTTCTACGAGATTCCTACGTACAACCATCTGTCTCAAACCTAAAAGGCTAACCCCTATACACAATCTTAGTGTCCAATTGACTCTCCGAGACTTCCATCCAGAAGGAGCGGTGATCAAGCGCCTCTTCTAACTGGATCTCATCGGTAGTCGCCTGGGTGTCCAGAAGACACATATCGTATCCTGACATCATACTTATAACCCTCATTTTCCTATATCACCCTTAGTTACATAGAAATCACTATGCAGGTTTAGCTTGTTCTACCCATGATCACAATCACAACCTTAATAACTATCACTACAACGACCAACAACAAACATTACCTTAATAAGTCATTACCTCTGTAAACACCTCAAGACACTATCTAACTCAACTCATAACATATACGTTATTCTCCTCGTTCTCATACTCAACACAACTCATATCTCATAAGATCTACTCAATACACTTAAAACTTAAGTACGTAATCCACGCAATTCAAACAGAAGTACATCTAACACTTAACTCGTAAGTCTAATTAATATTCTAACTCCACCCCCCCTTTTTTTTTTTTTGCTAATGAATAACATCTTCCACACACCGGCATCACCACTGCGCATAATCACTACAACCATCATGATTTTCTAAATCCACCCCATCTAGCATCACGTATAAAAGGCATCTTACCACATGGAATTCAAGAACAAGACTACCATCAGCAATAACGATAATAACAATTGACGTAACCACAGTCACTACAATGATGCCAAACTTCTATATATTTTTTGACATGAGTCATCAACTTTTCACCATTTCATGCAAACATAGGTGCAATGCCAGTTTAGTGAAAACACGTCATTCATGCAAGCACACACATTTTTTTGTAAGAGTATGCAGTGAATTTTGAACCCATGAGACTGAAAGTCTCCCCACGGTCTCTAGGTGTTCTAGACGTACACTCTGATACCAAGTTGTCACGCCCTCGATTTTTAACATAAATATAAATGATTTCCATAAATAAACTTCGCCATAATCCTTACGATAACCAAAATCATGTAGAATTTCCAAAATATTACACCTTTGGCTCCGAAGCCCAAATTAATGTAAGTACTGAATGTTCAAGAGTTAAAGATTTACAATATTCCATAGTCCAAAAGATTTACAAATAAAGTTACTAATACATCTCCAACAGAGATTACAGAGATGCCTAAGTAACTCCTTCAATCTTAGCTCTCAAAATAATGATCACATCCAAGCATTCTGAACATGCATGCTATTATCCTGCGTTGGTACCTGAAAATGATAATAGGCTTGAGCTACACTAGCCCAGTAGGAAATTCTACGCTAGCATTATATGCAAAAGAAATGCAAAGATGATCAAGGAATAGGAACATAAACAAGGTCAAAACAGAAATCAACACTCTTGACTTATTAACCTCGAAACAACAACTCAACGATCACCGCTTAACTCACACTAAAACCATTCCCACCTTCCATGCATCCAAAACCATCTCGTCGTATGTGTCATGAGCTGAAGCTCCTGCCAGGCTAATTATGGGACCCTGATATCCCCTGCCAAGCACCCACCTAAAAGGTTGGGCCTTGAGTATTCAATATGAGCATTAGCTCCTGCCAGGCTAATTATGGGACCCTGATATCCCCTGCCAGGCACCCACCCGTCGATGGGCCCTGAATGTTCATCGTTGTGTCGATAAATGTCCAAGAATCTCGTACTCACATAAGGTGTCATTTCAATTCAATTCAAGCGAAGTTCATCCGTTAATCGATATCAAAATTTATCGAACAAGGACAAGGGATGCAAAGGACACACAACGAACTCAAGGAATAAGATTAACAATACTATGGGGTGATTTGGTGATGTCTAGAATAAGTTAGAAATGATCGGGAGCCAAAACAATGGAGCTTGAAGCAAAGAACAATAGTTGGACTAAGCTACTGTTGTATGGATACTGCGAATTTCAGTATCTATACAACAGGGGCTAAAAACGGTCCATAGAGCATTGTATCGATACTGATTAAATCAGTATCGATACAACAATAGCTAACAACGTTCCAAAGAATCGTGTATCGATACTGAATTAGTCAGTATCGATACAAACGGGTGTTCGTCCAGATTTTCTGCAGATTTCGGCGATTCCAACAACAACAACAACCACAACAACCAAAGACACGATTTAAGGCTAGAAAACACTTCTATTACATATATTGAGAGGTAGAATCCCTACCTCAAGGCCGAAGAACGAAACCCATGAAAATACGAGCCCTAACCTTTCGAAAACCTTGATTCGACCGAAATACTCCATACCGAGCTCTAATCGACGAAGAGCAAGCCCAAAATCACGTGTAGAACGAGGAATGAAAGTTAGTTTGTGAAGGTTTTAAGGAGTTTTGGAGAGAGAATAAGAGAGAGCGAGAGAGCCGAGAGATGAGAGAAAGAGGCGTGAGGAGTGGGGGAGAAATATGATCTCCTACTCTCTCACCCTCCTATATATACTCACGTATATGCTAATTACACTTGCACCCTTCCACAATCAATTGAAACACTCCAGCCCAAAATCACATAAACACAATTATTTCATATTTCTTCATTTATAAACGTTAAAATTAATTGAATTAAATACGGGTCTCTACAGTCACCAACCTACTTGTAAAATAAGTGTGACGATCCCAATAAGGAATAAAATCACTTATGCTAATTCTCCTCCCGTCAAATGACTATTACCTCCATAAAACCATTCGGCTACCGATGCACATCAAATGCCAAACGTTCTAACAAATGGCAGTAGGACTTTGGGGACTCGGACCTCCACTATGTAAACATGATACAGAATGAATGCAAAAATAATTTTCTTTTTCTTTTTTTAAATCTAGGCTGAAATACCAATTAACTAGTCTAACGACACGTGCGTTGCCAATTTTAACATAATAAATATAAACAATTGTGTTTCCAATTTCAATCATAAATTTTCTAAAAAACAATAATTTAAGGGACACGAGAAAGTTCGAAAGTACATAACATACTTAACCACTCACCTAGGTCAAAATATAACGCAAACCACAAACGCAAAATGAGATTAACCTGTTACAAAAGTAGTTCACATTTGATAATCAAACAAGTTTCTAATTTAACAAAAATCAAAATGCAACTACAAAAATACCAAAGCCTAGCCGCACAAGGACCATGACTACCAACCAAAAACCATCTCCCAACCCGAAACACCAATTTCTAAATTATCCACCAATCTTCACATTCTCTAATAATTAACCTATAACCACATGCTAATAATATAAACCTGTATCACATATGTCAATAAACCAAATATACACCCATAAACCATTCTTGACACACATGATACAAATCGTGGAACCACAAACTGCCCAAACCCCAATTTTGCCTTTTCCACAAATTAAACTCTATACTTGACACTACCACTCAAACCCAAAACCACACCTAACAAAAACCCCAGGTTCTTAGTTCATACGCATGACGGGTGAAATGAGAGAAAAAGAGAACTAGATCAATAATGAAGAAGAACAAGATCAAACTTACCAAATTACAAACTGGCCGAAATACTGGTCAAAGGCTTCTCTCCTCTCTTACTACGTTATGAGAACTAAACCCCAACTCTTAAGCATATATTGGAATATGTAAAGTTGTAAACTGAATCACCAACCCACGTCTCCCACAATTATAGCTAATCAGGTTATTAGAATTTATGTAGACAAGTAAGAAAAATAAATTATCGAAAATCCAATCTAACCTAAAATAAATTTATAGAATTACTATTCAGTATCACTATTTTACCCAAAATCAATCTCATACTCCAAGAATTACAATCGTGTCAATAATATCCATAATGCACGGAAAAATAACTAATTACGACCCAACCATAATACCCAATAATAAATGGCAATATAACTAATTACATAAACAAACCCCAATGATAACTGTTATTGTACGCAAATTCTATCAATGACAATTGACAATCTCCATTTCTTATCCGCTCAAAGGTACATGCTCTCCATAAATCCTCCAAAGTCTGTATAGTCCTCCCACTCAGACCATCAGTTTGTAGGAGGTAAGGAGAGACAAAAAGTAAACGAGTACCCATCGCTACATATTAGGCATTCAAATATAGATACAAAATGGGAACACGATCAAACACAAATGATACAGGTGCACCATGGAGTTTAACAATCTCTCTAACATACAATTGCGCCAAACAATATAATATGTATGTCTCATCGTAGTAGCAACAAAATGCATTGACTTAGTGAGCCGATCAACTACAACCCCCAACTTGACATTCATGTGACTGTTCCAATCTCTTTACAACTCCATATCACTCTTATCAAGATCAAAAAATAAAACTGTAAGTAGTTATTTGAAACACCGAAAAGAATCATGCCTGCATAAGATTGAACACCTCAAATATCCAAGAACTCCAAATGTTTGCCAACCATTCAATAGTTACTGCCTCATGATGTCCAACATAAGTATAGCCAAGTGCATCTAATCTAGTTCCAAGAGGACCACCAATGCTTAGAACCTAACATACATTTTTAAATTCAACCAATAAGATCACCAAAGCAAATGGTATCAGGTCTTCGAAGAAAAAGAAATCTAAACCTCCAACTTTTATTCTTTCTTTAACTTTCTACAACTTCAAATTTTTAGCTAGTCACTAAAACAACATCAAATCACTGACAAGATCAATTCATAGGCTTCCTCCAAACTTGGACATAACGAAAAAAATATCTACGGCCATTGTCAATTCCCCAAACTCAATAGTGCTTTCAAAGCAAATGATCGAACTAACTAGCTCCTAGTCTCAATTCCAAAAGAACAAATACTACACAGCACTGCCTCAAACTTCTGAAATTCACCTCCAATCATGAAAACTAACTCTATGCACTAACCCAAAATCTAACACCACTAACACTGGAATTAAAATTCTCTTATCATTTCAAAACCACGTCCCAATAATATCCCCAAAAGGAAGAGTTTAAACCTTCAGTAGCAAATAACGTGTGAACTCCAAAACTACTAATAATCAAGTTGGCAATACACCATATTTACTTCAACGACACAATAGCAACTCTAAACTCATAAGTTTACCGTAATATATTGAGCTTTCAAAGCACCACTTATGCACTCCATAACTTTATTGTCTAATCACCAAACAAAATAGAATAATCCCCTTCCATATAATCAAACCACCCAAGCGCTCACATCTCGATATAGCCATAGCCCATCACAAGGCCACTACAAAACTACCAATCAAGCGATCGTACCCATGCCAAAGCCTATTTATTTACAATCAAATTCTCATACCCGAACTGCTACTACTATGTTTAGAAAAACCAACAATTTTAATAATCAACTACTCGAACTATATATATCCTCCTGGTCATCTATGTTTTCTTTTTGTTTTGTATTGAAGAAAAAGAAACATCGATATCTGGACCATCGACTAATTCATAGGGTATTCATTTCTTGTTAAATGTTTACGAATTCATTGTGTATTTCCTTAGAAAAGCATAATTAGTCGATGGTCAAATCTCTACTAGGATACCAAATCTCTACGAGGATACCAAGGATAGGAACAAAGGACCAATCAAATAACAACAATTCAAGTCTATTCGGGATGTACCGAGTATTACGAATAATAAAATCTTGGCACACCGTCACACAATTCAACTAGCCCATCGTCAATACCAACTTGCAGCGATCCTATAAGTTACATTCTTAAGTCAATCTCCAAGTGTACTACCACCAATATTACTAATTCTTCATATTCAATAACATCATACTCTAACTACATTACGTCCCAAACGTACTTGTAAAATAAGTGTGACGATCCCAATAACATATAAAATCACTTATGCTCGACACCCAGATTTTTATATCTGGCATCTTCCTATATCTGCCCCAAACAGGCTGTATCCGGGTCCAATGAATGAAACAAACACTGGATTTAAGACACCCCGATTTTTATATCTGGCATCTTCCCATATCTGCCCCAAACAGGCTGTAAGGGTCCTCATTTTGTTTGCAAGTAGTAAAAGTAAGTATTTTTTCAGGAGGCCCAAAAGGGAGAGTTTAAACCTTCAGTAGCAAAAACTTAAGAACTCCAAATCTACTAACGATCAAATCAACATTTACTTTTTTTACCAAAAAACATATTTACTTCACTGACACAATAGCAACTCTAAACTCAAAAGTTTACCGTGATGCATTGACCTTTCCAACCACCGCCCGTGCACTCCATAACTTTACTTTAAAATCACCAAAAAAAAACTAGAATAATCCCCTTCCATATACTCAAACCAAACCCAGCACTCACATCCTAATATATCCATTAACCCATTACATGGCCACTACAAAACTACCAACAAGGCAGTCGTATCTTGCCAAAGCCTATCTATTTACTGTCAAATTCTTAGAACCGAACTGCTGCTACTACGTTTAGAAAAACCCACAATTATAATAATCAACTACTCCCACTATATATCCACCTGGTCATCTAAGTTAAGTTTTTGTTTTGGATTGAAGAAAAGAAACATCGGTATCCCGACCGTAAACTAATTTATTGGGTATTCATCTTCTAAAAAATGTCTACGAATTCATAGGGTATTTCCTCAGACAAGCATAATTATTGACCTCTCCTAGCAAAACATAACCAAATCTCTACTAGGATACCAAGGATAGGAATGAAGGACCAATCAAATAATAACATTTCAAGACTATTTGGGATGCACCGAGTACTACGAATTAAAAAATTTTGGCACACCCTGGCAAAATTCAACTAGCCCATCGCCAATACCAACTTGTAGCGATCCTTTAAGACCCCATTCCAATAGCAACTTTTAGGACTTATTTCAATTTTGTCCTTATTTGAATTTTTTTCGCATTTCTGAGCTTTACACCACACTTTTTTACTTTTCCGATTCGTCTCAAGGCAAAGTTACATTCTTTAGTCAATCTCCAAGGGTATTACCATTAATACTAATTCTTCATACGCAATATCATACTCCAACTACATTACGTCACCAATGTACCAGTAAAATATGTGTGACAATCCCAATAACAAATATACTCACTTATGCTAATTCTCCTCCAAAATCCTACCCAAATTTTACAGAAAAATAAAGTTCCCACCAAATGACTATTATCAGCATAATAACAGTCGTGTACCGATGCACATCAAATACCAAATGTTCTAACAAATGGCGGTAGGACTTCGGGGACTCGAACCTCCAATAAATGAAAATGATGCAGAATGAATGCAAAAGTAATTTTCTTTTCTTTTTTTAAATCTAGGCTTTTATACCAATTAATTAGTCTAATGGCAGGTGTTTCGCCAATTTTAACATAACAAATATAAACAATTATGTGTTTCCAATTTCAATCATAAATTTTCTAAAATAATAATTTAAGGGACACGGGAAAGTTTGAAAGTACGTAACATGCTTAACCACTCGACTGGGTCTAAAAATTATACAAACCACAAATGCAAAATGAGTCAAACCTGTTACAAAAGTAGTTCATATTTATTAATAACAAGTTTCAAAATTAACATAATTCTAAATGCTACTTACTAAAATTCCAAAGACTACCCCACAAGGACCATGACTACCAACCAAAAACCATCTCTCAACCCCAACCACCAGTTTCCAAATCATCCACCAATCTCCACATTCTCAAATAGTTAACCTATAACCAAACATGCTTGTAATATAAACCATATGTTACATATTTCAATAAACCAAATATGCACCCATGCACCTTCCTTGACACATGATATCCATATCGTGGAACCACAAACTGCCCAAACCCCCAATCTTGCCTTCTCCACAAATTAAGTCCCATGGTATCCATATCTTTGGTTGTAGTAATCAAGCTCTAGATATTCGACATCTAAAATTGAGTCTCAAAAATAAAAATTTCCACCTTCCAACTATTGAATCCACAAAAATACATTTATCAAACTATCACGAGTCCGACAGCCCAACAATTAACCAAGATTATTATTAATGAATTTACTAATATAATTTTCTAATCAGCTAAATTTCTTACACCATACTGTAAAACGGTTTCAATGAACCATTCTCAAGTAAACCTTCACGAGAGTCCAAACAAATATAATCAAATTCACATTAAAAATTTAGGTAACATAGAAGGCTCCCATATTTCATAGTCTATTAACTCTATTCCACATATTCACAACGGTGGCAAGGCGAGAATTATTCAATAAATATGCAACAAAATTTGATCACCACAAGCAAGGTTAACACAGGGTAACATTGAAATTACTAAAGTGCAAACAAAATCTTACTCCCATAAATCATCCAAAGGAAACTATCAAGCGTCATTGTGCAAATATCTACAGCCATTGTCAATTCCCCAAACTCAATAGTGCTTTCAAAGCTAATGATCGAACTGACTAGCTCCTAGTCTCACTTCCAAAAGAACATATACTACACATCACTGCCTCAAATTTCTTAAATTCACCTCCAATCTTGAACACTAGCTCTATGCACTAACCCAAAATCTAACACCACTAAAACTTCAATTAAAATTCTCTTGTCATACGTCCCTATAATATCCCCAAAAGGAAGAGTTTAAACCTTTAGTAGCAAATAACATGTAAACTCCAAAACTACTAATGATCAAGTTGGTAATACACCATATTTACTTCAACGACACAATAGCAACTCTAAACTCATAAGTTTATCGTAATGTATTGAGCTTTCAAAACACCACTTGTGCACTCCATAACTTTATTGTCTAATCACCAAAAAAAAAAAAGAATAATCCCCTTCCATAAAATAAAACCACCCAAGCACTCACATCTCGATATAGCCATAGCCCATTACATGGCCACTACAAAACTACCAATCAAGCGATCGTACCCATGCCAAAGCCTATTTATTTTCTATCAAATTCTCAGAACCGAACTGCTACTACTATGTTTAGAAAAACCGACAATTACAATAATCAACTCCTCGAACTATATATATACACCTGGTCACCTATGTTTGTTTTTGTTTTGAATTGAAGAAAATGAAACATCGATATCTTGACCATCGACTAATTCATAGGGTATTCATTTACGGATAAATGTTTACGAATTCATAGGGTATTTCTTTAAACAAGCATAATTAGTCAACGGTCAAATCTCTACTAGGATACCAAATCTCTACTAGGATAAAACATAACCAAATCTCTACTAGGATACCAAGGATAGGAACGAAGGACCAAAGCCTATCTATTTACTGTCCAATTCTTAGAACCGCACAACTACTACTACGTTTACAAAAACTCAAAATTATAATAATCAACTACCCGCACTCTATATCCACCTAGTCATCTCAATAATGTTTTTGTTTTGGATTGAAGAAAAGAAACATCGGTATCCTGACCATAAACTAATTCACAGGGTATTCATCTTCTAAAAAATCTCAATGAATTCATAGGGTATTTTCTCAGACAAGCATATTTATTAACCTTTCCTAATGAAACATAACCAAATCTCTACTAGGATACTAACGATAGGAACGAAGGACCAATCAAATAACAACATTTCAAGACTATTCGAGATGCACCGAGTATTACAAATAAGAAAATTTTGGCTCCCCCTCGCACAATTCACCTAGCTCATCGTCAAAACCAACTTGTAGCAATCCTTTAAGACCCCATTCCAATAGCAACTTTTAGGACTTTTTTCAACTTTGTCCTTATTTGAATTTTTTTCCCATTTCTGAGCTTTACACCACACTTTTTTACTTTTCCGATTCGTCTCAATGCTAAGTTACATTCTTTAGTCAATCTCCAAGTATATTACCATTAATACTAATTCCTCATACTCAACAACATCATACTCCAACAAGATTACATCACCAATGTACTTGTAAAATATGTGTGACAATCCCAATAACAAATATAATCACTTATGCTAATTCTCCTACAAAATCCTATCCAAATTTTACAGAAAAATAAAGTTCCAACCGAATGACTATTATCTGCATAATAACATCCGTGTACCGATTCACATCAAATACCAAATGTTCCAACAAATGGCGGTAGGACTTCGGGGACTCGAACCTCCAATAAATGAACATGACGCAGAACGAATGCAAAAGTAATTTTCTTTTCTTTTTTCAAATCTAGGCTCGGATACCAATTAATTAGTCCAATGGCAGGTGTGTCGCCATTTTTAACATAACAAATATAAACAATTACGCGTTTTCAATTTCAATCATAAATTTTCTAAAATCAATAATTCAAGGGACACGGGGAAGTTTGAAAGTAAAGTAACATGCTTAATCACTCAACTGGGTGTAAAAATGATACAAACCACAAATGCAAAATGAGTCAAACCTAATACAAAAGTAGTTCATATTTATTAATAACAAGTTTCTAATTTAACATAATTCTAAATGCTACTTACTACAATTCCAAAGACTACTCCACAAGGACCGTGACTACAACCAAAAACCATCTCTCAACCCTTAGCACCAGTTTCCAAATCATCCACCATTCTCCATGTCACGCCCCGAGCACGTGAGTTCAAAAAAAATACTTCATATAACAATAAAAGAATATCTTTATGGAAGGGTCCAAGTCAATGCCATAATACCAAATCAGATCGCGCCTAAAGGTGACATGATTCTTATGAAAAAAAATTTGGAAGGGAATGTTTGTTTCAAGGGCTTTTTCAAAATGGTCAACACCAATGTTTTACCATAAAGACCAATGAGGCTTCCCACCGCACCAACAATAGAAAAATTATCTATAAGCGTATTCACGTCTCAAGTTTTTGAGAGAGTCAAAATATGTGATTAAATTTATTACAAACCCAAAAGAATACCAAGTCATTGAACTTCCAAAATCTTACTATCAAAATAATGGAATAAAAGTATATCAACTAAGCTCTAAAAAAATATATATAACAAATCCAACACTATCATGCCTTCAGATCCACCGCCTTACCTGAAAAAGGTTGGATTATACAACGTGAGTCGACACTCAATAGGAAACGTGCTAAAGGCGAAGATAAGAGAACGCAAGCAAAATGCACGATACACAAAATAATTTGTTCCTGCCACTTCTTGTTGAATACATCAATTTGTGAGTATATTGTAAGAAAACTTGCATTTTATTGAGCCTCAAAAGATAACCATTGGATATATTGTAACTCAGAACAAATGAATACATAACAACTTTAATTTCTCAAACATCCAACCGAAATAATGATAAAAATAATCCGATCAAATAATAATCCAAATCTCCAAATACCAAATTATAACCAAACCACGTAAGCTCATCTTATCTCATATATCCAAAACCCTTCAATCATACAACACATCAAATTATAAATCAAGTAGGAGAAAATAAGAGCACATAAGACCGATGGTCCAAATTAACAAGTTGTGTACCAATCCTAGGCGACTAATCAGGTCCCTAATCATCCAAATTTATGGGCTGCTAACCCAAAGGCCTATGGAACACCTTATCCCGCGCGGGTTTACGGACTATACACCGACGGATAAACTTGTTATCCATATGCTTCCGGCTACACAACAAGTATAAAATGGCCACGTCAACCACCAATACTTGGCTCACTAACCCAAATATCAAGTATCAATCCCAAATCATCCTTTATTTAAATATAGAAAAATCAAGAAAACACAAACATCAAGGTTCAAGTTTCTTAAGCTTATATGTACTTATCATGTTTCCTTATTCAAGGTAATTCTTCCATTGCTTACTGTATACTACAATTGACGCGAGAAAAACAAAATGTGCTCTTAAGAAGATATCAATAATTCATCTATGTACCCAAGATTACGCATTAGGCTAAATAGTCATCTGACACTATCATGAAAACTATAGACCCATGAACAATACACAACATACATATATCACACCTACTTAGAACGCATTAAGGGTTTTCTTGAAATTGGAGAAGAAAAAAAGTACTATAAACCACGAAATTTTAGGTGTATCTCACTATACTTTCCCATATTTAAGCATTTAGCAAGAATCCTACCTCGGAGACGAAAACCCCCAAAATGTTGAAATCCCGAAATTTGACCGATTGCGATTTTATTCGGATAGATGCGTAGCCCTTTGTCCGTAGATCACGTCTTCTTCTTGCCTTTTTGCGAAATTATCGAGTCTTGGCCTCCGATTATGGAGTTGAAGTGTTAGGGTTTGAAAGAGAGAAAGAACATAGGGTGAGGAGACGCAGGAAAAGAAAAAAGAAGAAATGAGGAATCGGTCTCTCTGATCCCATTTTCTGATTTTAAGTGTGATTATTACACTACACCCCCTCGACTACCTTAAGCACTTCCCCAAGTCCTAGAATTTAATATGTAGCTACGTTAATACCCCATGAGCTATAAAAATAAATGGCAACTACTCATAAAAGTTACCTACCACGGGTCCCCCAACACTATCGTCCTATGGCTCACGAACTCGGACCCGCACGACCAAACATACATATACTACACATATAAACTATCCCTTGCTCGCAAAATTATCTAATTATAATTCCACGTACCAACATCAATAAAAATAAATTTAAAACTAGACACGGGTCTCTACACTCCACATTCTCTAATAGTTAACCTATAACCAAACATGCTTGTAATATAAACCATATGTCACATATTTCAATAAACCAAAGATGCACCCATGCACCTTCCTTGACACATGATATCGTGGAAACACAAACTACCCAAACCACCAATCTTGCCTTCTCCACAAAAAAAGTCCCATGATATCCATATCTCGGGCTGTAGTAATCAAGCTATAGATATTCGACATCTAAAATTGAGTCTCAAAAATCAAAATTTCCACTATCCAACTATTTAATCCACAAAAATACATTTATCAAACTATCACGAGTCCGACAACCCAACAAATCACCTCTTATTATAAATGTATTTACTAATATGATTTTCTAATCAGCTAAATTTCTTACACCATACTGCAAAACAGTTTCAATGAACCATTCACAAATAAACCTTCAGGAGAGTCCAAACAAATATAATCAAATTCACATTAAAAATTTAGGTAACATACAAGGCTCCCATATTTCATAGTCTATTAACTCTATTCCACATATTCGCAACGGTGGTAAGACTAGAATTATTCAATAAATTTGCAACAAAATTTGATCACCACAAGCAAGGTTAACACGGGTACCACTGAAATTACTAAAGTGTAAACAAAATCTTACTCCCATAAATCATCCAAAGGAAAATATCAAGCGTTATTGTGCAAATATCTACGGCCATTGTCAATTCCCCAAACTCAATAGTGCTTTCAATTCCCCAAACTCAATAGTGCTTTCAAAGCTAATGATCGAACTAACTAGATCCTAGTCTCACTTCCAAAAGAACATATTCTACACATCACTGCCTCAATTTTCTTAAATTCACCTCCAATCTTGAACACTAGCTCTATGCACTAACCCAAAATCTAACACCACTAGAACTTGAATTAAAATTCTCTCGTCATTTCAAAATCACATCCCTATAATATCCCAAAAAGAAAGAGTTTAAACCTTTAATAGCAAATAACGTGTGAAATCCAAAACTACTAATGATCAAGTTCGTAATACACCTTATTTACTTCAACGACACAATATCAACTCTGGAATAATCCCCTTCCATATAATCAAACCACCCAAGCACTCACATCTCGATATAGCCATAGCCCATTACATGGCCACTACAAAACTACCAATCAAGTGATCGTACCCATGCCAAAGCCTATTTATTTACTATCAAATTCTCAGAACCGAACTGCTACTACTATGTTTAGAAAAACCGACAATTTTAATATTCAACTACTCGAACTATATATATCCACCTGGTCATCTATGTTTTGTTTTTGTTTTGGATTGAAGAAAAAGAAACATCGATATCTTGACCATCGCCTAATTCATAGGGTATTCATTTACGGATAAATGTTTATGAATTCATAGGGTATTTTCTTAGACAAGCATAATTAGTCGATGGTCAAATCTCTACTAGGATACCAAATCTCTACTAGGATACCAAGGGTTGGAACGAAGGACCAATCAAATAACAACAATTCAAGACTATCCGGGATGTACCGAGTATTACGAATAAGAAAATCTTGGCACACCCTCACCCAATTCAACTAGCCCATCGTCAATACCAACTTGCAGCGATCCTATAAGTTACATTCTTAAGTCAATCTCCAAGTGTACTACCACCAATATTACTAATTCTTCATATTCAATAACATCATACTCTAACTACATTACGTCCCAAACGTACATTTCCAATAACATACAAAATCACTTATGCTCATTGTCCTCCCACCTCACATCTTGAAGACTAACTCCATGTACTAACCCAAAATCTAACAGCACTGAAACTTGCATTAAAATTTTTTCTTATCATTTCAAACCCACGTCCTTGTATTTTTTAAGGAGGCCCAAAAGGAAGAGTTTAAACCATCAGTAGCAAAAACTTAAGAACTCCAAATCTACTAACGATCAAATCCATATTTACTTTTTTTACCAAAAAACATATTTACTTCAATGGCACAATAGCAACTCTAAACTCAAAAGTTTACCGTAATGTATTGAGCTTTCTAACCACCGCACGTGCACTCCATAACTTTACTTGAAAATCACCAAAAAAACTAGAATAATCCCCTTCCATATACTCAAACCAAACCAAGCACTCACATCTTAATATAGCCATTAACCCATTACTTGGCCACTACAAAACTACCAATAAGGCGGTCGTACCTTGCCATAGCCTATCTATTTACTGTCCAATTCTTAGAATCGAACTGCTACTACTACGTTTAGAAAAACCCACAATTAGAATAATCAACTACTCGCACTATATATCCACCTGGTCATCTCAATTATGTTCTTGTTTTGGATTGAAGAAAAAAAACATCGGTATCCTGACCGTAAACTAATTCATAGGGTATTCATATTCTAAAAAATGTCTACGAATTCATAGGGTATTTCCTCAGACAAGCATAATTATTGACCTTTCCTAATAAAACATAGCCAAATCTCTATTAGGATACCAAGGATAGGAACGAAGGACCAATCATATAACAACATTTCAAGACTATTTGGGATGCACCGAGTGTTACAAATAAAAAAATTTTGGCACACCCTCGCACAATTCAACTAGCCCATCGTCAATACCAACTTGTAGCGATCCTTTAAGACCCCATTCCAATAGCAACTTTTAGGACTTATTTCAATTTTGTCCTTATTTGAATTTTTTTCGCATTTCTGAGTTTTACACCACACTTTTTTACTTTTCCGATTCGTCTCAAGGCTATAAGTTACATTCTTTAGTCAATCTCCAAGTGTATTACCATTAATACTAATTCTTCATACGCAACATCATACTCCAACAACATTACGTCACCAATGTACCAGTAAAATATGTGTGACAATCCCAATAACAAATATAATCACTTATGCTAATTCTCCTCCAAAATCCTATCCAAATTTTACAGAAAAATAAAGTTCCCACCAAATGACTATTATCTGCATAATAACATCCGTGTACCGATGCACATCAAATACCAAATGAATTCTTTCTTGAACCTTCTACAACTTTGAATTTGTTCTTTAACCTTCTACAACTTTGTATAAATGTTGCACCCAAGAAATTACAACTTTTAAAAAAAAACTGCTAAACTAAACAAACACCTAATCCACAAAATTGCGTTCATCCATCAATCCCTTAACATATAGCCATAAAGCTCCGCCATTAATATAACATTCACAACACTAAATGTCTAAACATCCTAAAATCCTTTTTTCTTCTAATGAAGTGATATTATGAGGTCCTATATCCAATTTCTAGCAATCCATTTATCTCTTTCACATCAAACTCCGAAATAATCATGTTCCCAGAATAATCCCTAGCAAGTAAATATGGATTTGATTGGAGCAGATTGGCAAGGTTCTCTCGAGTTCTAGGAGTTTGGAAAATCCACTTGGTGAGACCTAACTTGTACTCTTTGTTGATTTTGTTGAAATCCGCCTCAGGGTGATGTTTGTATGCCTCTAGTAGCTTGCTAGGGAAGAACTCTTGTAACCCCATTATCATTATAGTGGAAGATTTGGTAGCGATTACACTCCCGTAGACGTACCTCTAATTTAGGGGGAACCACGCAAAAATTCCGATGTCTCATGGTTGCTTACTTGCTGCTATTTAATTTTCGGCTCCTAGATTGCTTGTTGTTGGTTATTGTGGTTGAGATAATTTAGCCTATTCTTTATTTGCACAAGGAGGGAAAAATATTCGTAGTGTTTCTGGTAGTTTTTCCCAACAAGTGGTATCAGAGCCAAGTTTGGAGGGTGTGCTCGTCTGATTCTTGTGTGAATTTAGAATGGAGGAAAATTTGGGGGCTATGATTAAATTGACTTCCGCTAATTACTCTATATGGAAACCATGAATGGAGGATGTCCTTTACAGTTTACACCAAGGACTTGTATTTGCCGATCTATGGTGATACAAAGAAACCGCAGGGTACAATCGATGAGGATTGGAAGGTAACGAATAGAAAAGCCGTTGCCTTAATTTGTACTTGGGTTTATCAAAGCGTGTTCCATCATGTGCCTCAAGAAACTAATGCGTATGAGTTATGGACAAAACTTGAGGCTATGTATGAGAGGAAAACGGCACAAAACAAAGCTTCTTTGATCCAAAGGCTTGTTAATTTGAAGTACAAAGATGGCCATAGTGTTGCGGAGCACATGAGTGACTTCCAAGGGTTGATAAACCAGTTGACTACGATGAAACTAGTGCTAGATGAGGAGTTACAAGCACTATTGTTGAGCTCTTTGCCAGATAGTTGGGAAACGCTACTTCGAGTGGAATGGTAACCATGGCCATGGTGAAAGATGGCATGTTCAATGAAGAGGCAAGAAGAAAAGAGCAAGGTACTTCGGTTGACACTGAGGCTCATGTTGTTCAAAACAGGGGCAGGAGCAGAACTAGAAAATTTTGGTGGTGATCGTAACAAGTCCAAAGACCGATCAAGAAGCAAGTCAAGAGGAACGTCCAAGCCGAGGAGCGAAATCGAATGCTTCCACTGTCTTAAAATGGGCCATGTGAGAAAGGAGTGTCGAATACTTCAAAAGGAGCTAAAGAAATGGAAAGGTGTCGAAAGTAGTGGTACAAAAGATACAGCCACAGTTGCCTCCGATGGACAAGTTATCATTGTTTGCGATGATGGTTTTGTTGGGCTCACAGGGCAAGACTTGAGTTGGGTGATTGACTCTGGTGCTTCCTTAGTTCCTTCCATGTTACTTCACAAAGGGATGGGTAATGAAGGTGTGTCCAAGATTGTGGGGATGGGAGATGTTTGCTTAGAGACCAACACGGGTTGTAAAATTATGCTCAAGGATGTTCGACATGTTCCCGATATTTGGCTCAATTTGATCTCTGCCGGCAAGCTTGATGATGAGGGGTACAAGAACCAATTTGGTGATGGAAAATGGAAGCTTTCCAAGGGTTCTTTGGTTGTTGCTAGAGGAAAGAAGACTTCTACTCTTTATTTGATGCAAGCTAAGCTAAGCAAAGGGGAGGTGAATGCAATTGGGGATGAAGCCTCCACCGAGCTATGGCACAAGCGGCTCGGTCACACGAGCGAGAAAGGAATGCAAATTCTAGCCCGGAAAGCAGTTCTTTCGGAGGTGAAAGGTACGTGTTTAAAGCATTGTGTTCACTGCTTAGCTGGTGAACAACATAGAGTTGCATTTAATAGAACTCCTGCATCTAAAAAGCCTAATGTTCTAGATTTGGTACATTCTGATGTTTGCGGTCCAATGAAAGTTAGAACACATAGTGGTGCACGTTACTTTGTTACTTTCATTGATGATCATTCTAGGAAAGTTTGGGCTTATGCTTTGAAAACTAAAGATGTTGTGTTGGAAGCATTTAAACTTTTTCAGGTGAATGCTGAAAGGGAAACCGGAAGAACTTTGAAATGTATCCGAACTGATAATGGGGGTCAATACAGAGGCCCGTTTCACCGATATTGCATGGAAAATGGCATCAAGCATGAAAGAACCGTTTCTAAGACACCTCAACAAAATGGCATGGCAGAAAGAATGAATAGAACAATTGTAGAAAGAGTGAGATGTATGCTCTCAAATGCGATGCTGCCTAAATCTTTTTGGGGTGAGGCAATGAGGACAGCAGTTGCTCTAATCAATCTCTCCTCTTCAGCTCCACTGAATGGTGATGTGCCGGAAAGGTTTTGGTCAGGAAAGGAAGTTTCCTATGGGCATTTGAGGGTGTTTGGGTGCAGGGCATTTGTGCATGCGCCAAAGGATGAAAGATCAAAGCTTGATGGCATGACAAGGCAATGTATTTTTCAGGGGTATGGTGATGAAGAGTTCGGTTACAGATTGTGAGATCCAATTGATAGGAAACTTGTGAGAAGCAATGATGTCATCTTCTTTGAGGATCAAACCATTGAAGATTTGGACAAAAATGAGAAGCCAACACCATCACATGAGTACCCAGTGAATCTTGATCTGATTCCTCCACCCATGGTGCATGATGATGTTGAGGAAACTCCTGCAGCTGAGGAAATCGAACAAGAAGTGCAACAAGAACAAGTTTTTTCCGAACCACCTGAAGAAGAACAGTTGAGAAGGTCAACTAGAGAAAGGCAACCTTCAAGAAGGTATCCCGTTGATGAATATGTGATGCTTACAAATTGTGGAGAACCTGAGTGCTACAAAGAAGCTCTAACTCACAAGTATAAGGGGGAGTGGATGAAAGCCATGCAAGAGGAGTTGAAATCCTTACATGAGAACCACACTTATGACTTGGTGAAATTACCCGAAGGTAAGAGAGCTCTTAAAAACAAGTGGGTGTATCACTTGAAGACTGAAGAGAAAAGCTCACAGCCACGGTACAAGGCAAGGTTGGTTGTGAAGGGTTTTGGCCAGAAAAAGGGCATTGACTTTGAAGAAATTTTCTCACCAGTGGTGAAGATGCCGTCTATACCAGTTGTTCTTGGGTTGGCCGCTAGCTTGAATCTTGAGATTGAGCAGCTTGATGTAAAAACCGCTTTCCTTAATGGTGATCTGGAGGAAGAAATTTACATGGAACAACCGGAGGGGTTCAAAGTCAAAGGCAAGGAAAACTTAGTTTGTAAACTAAAGAAGAGCTTGTATGGGCTAAAGCAAGCACCGCAACAATGGTACAAGAAGTTTGATTCGTTCATGATTGAACATGGGTATAATAGAACTTCTTCAGATCATTGTGTGTTCATGAAGAAATTCTCTGACGGTGACTTCATCATTTTATTGCTCTATGTGGACGATATGTTGATCACGACACAGGCAAAATTGAGAAGTTGAAAAAAGAGCTTGGCAAATCCTTTGCTATGAAGGATTTGGGTCCCGCAAAGCAAATTATTGGCATGAAGATCACCCGTGATAGGAAGAATGGCAAGCTTTGGCTATCACAAGAAAGGTACATTGAGAGGTGCTAGAGAGGTTTAACATGAGTAAAGCTAAACCGGTTGGCACTCCCCTTGCTAATCATTTCAAAATTAGCTCCAAGCAAAGTCCGGCAAGTGAGAAGGAAAAAAATTAAAATGAAGAATGTTTCATATGCATTGGCGGTTGGCTCGTTGATGTATGCAATGGTATGTACTAGGCCTGACATTGCCTATGCGGTTGGTGTGGTAAGTCGATTCTTGCTAATTCGGGAAAGGATCATTGGGCTGCAGTTAAATGGATTTTGCATTATCTCCGCGGTACTTCAAAATGTGTTTATGTTTTGGAAATGGCAAGCCTTTGCTTGAAGGCTATACAGATGCAAATATGGCGGGAGATGTCGACTCTAGAAAATTCACTTCGGGTTACTTGTTGACTTACTCAAGGGGGGCCGTATCTTGGCAGTCCAAGTTGCAGAAATGTGTTGCATTATCTACCACCGAGGCCGAGTACATTGTAGTGGCAGAGGGCTGCAAGGATTTGCTATGGGTGAAAAAGCTTCTTCAAGAATTGGGCTTTGAACAAGAAAGGTATGTTCTCAATTGTGACAATCAAAGTGCTATTCATTTGAGCAAGAACCAACTTTTCATTCACGGTCAAAACACATTGATGTGCGTTATCATTGGATTCGTAAGGCGTTGGATGAAAAATTGTTACAGCTTGAGAAAATCCATACGGACAAGAATGGTTCCGAAATGATGACTAAATCTTTGCCCAAGGAGAAGCATGTGTTTTGTTGTTCCGAAGCGGGGTTGGTTGAAACCCCCCCCCCCCCCCCCCCCCCCCCCCCCCCTCCCCAAGTCGGGAGGGGGAGATTTGTTGGGTGAGTCCCTCCTTAATTGGTGGGTTCCACATGGAACTCATTTGTTGGGTCCAAGAATATTTGTGGTTATCTTGCTATTCTTGAAATGGCAAAGGAGGAATCTTGTAATTTTCTTAAATGAGATTACAAAAGAAAGTCAGGAGACTTTTTAGTCTCACTTTTACTACTGCTGAATATTCGAGAGAAACAGAGAGCAGCGAAAAGAGGGCCAAGGGTTTTGGTCCAAGTTGATCCATGACCGGGTACTCATTTGAAGTCTGATTTTGATGAGATTTTGGTATGTTCTTCACGTCGACGAGCTCTACGCACTGATCGGAGCAGATTGGCAAGGTTCTCTCGAGTTCTAGGAGTTTGGGAAATCCACTTGGTGAGACCTAAACTTGTACTCTTTGTTGATTTTGTTGAAATCCACCTTAGGGTGATGTTTGTATGCCTCTAGTAGCTTGCTAGGGAAGAACTCTTGTAACCCCATTATCATTATAGTGGAAGATTTGGTAGCGATTACGCTCCTGTGGAGGTACCTCTAATTTAGGGGGAACCACGTAAAAATTCCACCATCTCGTGGTTTGCTTACTTGCTACTAATTAATTTTCGGCTCCTAGATTTCTTGTTGTTGGTTATTGTGGTTGCGATAATTTAGCCTATTCTCTATTTGCACAAGGAGGGAAATATATTCGTAGTGTTTCGGGTAGTTTTTCCCTAACACAATACCTCTAAAGATTGACGTATTGCAGTGTCGGACACGGGGACACGTATCCACGCCAAGTGGCGTGTCCTATAATTTAATTTAAATTTTTGAGAGGGACATGGCTAGGGACATGTGGGGGACACCGATGGGGACAAACTGTAATTTTTTATAATTTTAGGGGTAATTTTAAAAAAAAATTCATGGGTCAAACTGTAATTTTTCAATTGGATTGTATTGAACTTATGGATGTCTTGTTCTGTTTGAATGGTATTGGAACTATGAATTTTTCGTTTTGTCCACATTTTGCCATTTAAACTAGGGAAAAAATTGAAAAACAAATATAAATAAATAAATATACATGTGGCGTGTCCCCCTCCGTGTTCGTGTCCCCATTTTTTTAGAATTCCCATGTCCCAGTGTCTGTCTTGTGTCTTGTCCGTATCCGTGTTTGTGCATCATAGCTTTTATGCTCAATATAGAATTTAATGGAAATACAAATACAATGGGGATGATGACTTGAATTACTAGTACCACAAAAGAAAGAATATATCCAGCTACAAATAAATTTCTTAGTTTATCCCTGCAGCATAGAATCTAAAAAGGGCTTAACATCCCCACCGTCAGGAACGGGTAATGAATTGATCTTGCGTTCCACTTGCGATTCAGAAAACAAATGTGACATTTGAAAGAGCAAAGTATCAAAGAAGAAAATAAAAAGAAAGAAAACCAACCTGATAATATAGGTAGGCTGCATAAAACAAAGCCCAGAGGGAGATGGTGCTCACAATACCAATCAGTACAAAAGTTGACAGAAGCTGCCAAACTTGGCCAAGAAACATATTCGCAAAATTAGCAAAATTGCGGTCTATATCACCCAGATTCTTTGCAAATCTGTCGATTACCCGCCCGATTGGATTGGTCTGAAAGAATAACATAGGAGCTCTGAGTACGGACTATAGCATGGTATCATGCAATCTTCTAGCTGCGTGAAGACTTGATGTGATTAACCAGAAAGAGTTTAACAGGGTCATCATCACCTGAATAATGCACAGGCAGGGTAAGTCTCCAAAGTCAGCAACGAAAGGGACCTCAAAATGTTGCGATCTTTCACCCAAAGACTTGGAACCATGAAAACTGGGGAGAAAATGTTTCTGAACAGTTTAGTGTTTGCTAACATCTAAAACAGCATGTACCAGCACACAGTGAGTAACATTGGCATGGCTGTACAATGTCATGAATCCTGATACTAACATATTGATGCATATAAGTGTACACGTTTTTCCAATGTTATACAAATGTGGACCAAGAATTTTGGTCATGTGATTGAAAAGAATGAAAGTATTGAACCAAAGAGGACATACACAACCAAGTTGAAATTTGGAAAAGCAATCTTAGGAGGATGAAGTTGCAGATGAAGTTTCCCAAGTACCTGACCAAATGACGAAAGTGCGTAAATCAGAATGAAGAAACCCGGTCCTGAACTCGAATTGCTATGGTTTGTCCAAAAACTTAACCATGTGCTACTCAAAACTCAAAGGACTTCGGTCAAAACGTAGCACATAAATAGGGCTATGACAACCCAAAAACCTCCTAAAGCATCTTTATACCTGAGCAAATAAGCAACAAAAAGTACTCAGTATATGGTACTTTTGGTAAAGCTACAGTGTACTAGAAAACATTAGAAGTGACCTATGCTAGGAGAGACATCGGTATATCCTGTAAAATTTGACAGGAATCAATTGAATGAACCAATAAAGCCCCTACAGATATCAATGAGTTGATTTTTTATGGGAGCTCTTAAAAATATGTTTCAAATAAATTGAACGGCTCCGATCATTTGCGTGGGAGTCATACGCAAAACTTGTGTCAAATGTTTTGTGAGAGGAACACAAAGGAAAGCTGGAATTAAGTTAAAATTCTATTGAAATCAGCATATAAGCAACCATTTTCTGCAGTTAAAATACTAGGGAATGAATAAAGGCAGCACTGCAACAGTCAATTTTCGAGACATAAGTCAGACAAACAGCTTTGTTACAGGATACTGGCAGCAATCAAGGAGTCAATGAACAGTTAGTAGCATCACAGTTTAACTAAAAATAACGTAGAATACTACCTCATTAAAACCTTCCAACTGACAACACCTGTCTCCCTTTTTTCTTGCTTGATAAGAACAGATTTTACTACTTTCCTTGTACTTTTCGGATTCCCACTTTCTGGTAATCCATTCTGCATTACACTATCAGCAGACTTCGAGGATTTAAAATCAACATTATTGTCATCCTCCTTTTCATCCACATGCTCTTCCATTTTCTCTGCATTCTCCACAAGCTTTTGGAACTATGCCACTTTTAGAAAGCTCCTCAAATGTTCCCTCCTCCTTGACCATGCCTTCATTTATAAGACTAATTTTATCCACCTGAGGAAGAAAATGCAGCTGGTTTGTGACGATCACTCTGGTTTTCCCTTGCAACTCTTCTTTGATGCAGTCGTTAAAAACCTGGACAAATTTTTATAGGAGATTAAACAAGAAGAAAAAATAAATCAACTTGCTTGAGGTAATTTCAAAGGGAGATTGAATTAAGAGTATCTGAGTATATTTCGAACACCAGATGACATTCTGGAAAGAAATAAAGAAAAGATGAAAAGGAGAAAGCCCTATCAGCTTGATTATTCCACTGGGAAGGAAAGTTTATCAGTTTCTGGGGATCTTTATCCATATAGGGTAAAATTCCAATACAAATGACCCTCTATGTCATAGAAAAGCATAGAAGACTAATGCTACATTTAACGACTGTACTCTGAGGAATTTCTGGATCGCATTTCTGCAATTCTTTATTTAATTGGTTTAACATGATATGTTTACCTGTCGACCAACATGGGCATCTAGAGAGCACTTAAAGGGTCGTCGAATATGTATACATCTGCATTGGAATACACAGCCCTGGCCATGGAAACCCTTTGCTTTTGCCCCCCGCTAATATTCACACCTCTTTCACCAATCTCTGTAAGATCACGACCCTGAAAGTAATATTAAATAGACAAGGATTCAGGTTCATGATATTATTTAACATTCTCAAAACATTTCATAAACAATCACGCTAATGAGAACTTGTCCAAAATAACGTCCGTCCTAATTGTTTGTCCATTCCAACTATCATCCCAAAATAACGTCTTCTATTCCACTTTATTACTATTAAGTATATAGGAAAGTTTTGTCTAAAATAACTAATTGAGATCTTTTGAACAAGTTGTAACGACAAGAATGCTGTAAATGGACAAACATTATGGTACAGAGAAACTAAAATTTACTTGTCAGAATCAAAAGATACTGATACTTAACAGGAAGTAGGTCGAGGTTGTGCTGCAATGCAGTTACATCAATTGTCTTCCAGTATCTACAAGTTTCAAAGTTAGAACCAAATAGTATGTTCTACTGTACCTGTAAAGGATAAACTTAGCACATAAGATTCATGAATGTCATGGGGTTTAATGGGCACCAACATTGGGGTTTAATGGGCACCAACATAGACCCTAGAATGTTCAATATTGTAAATCTTCAGCTGTGAGACCTAGTTTAAAAGGAGCGTGCTGTAACTCACAGTAGCATTGAAAATCCATGAAATTTGGAGAACATAAGCAACGGTTCCCTTGATGACAACAGTTGAATCATCTACAGGCGGAAGCTCCCCAATCATTGCTGATATAAGTGACGTCTTTTCTTCACCAGGGCCACCAACAACTGCAACTAGGCTGCCAACTGGTATGTCCAAGTTGATATTTGACAATGTGGGTTTCTCTGGCTGAACATATATTTAAAAGATTTCAATTGACTATAAAGCATGAAAGTCCACATGATTCCCAACGTTATCAGTACGTGGAAAGTTTGAACTATGTAGTTCATACAACTACAACTAATGGCTGGAAAGGTAAAGGCTTCACTCCAGAGTTTGCATATTGCGTTACATTTTAAGTTTGGCTGGCAACTATAATGTGTTCTCGCCGACACAAACCTTAACTATTGTACAACTAGAGCTGCCACATAAAGGCATCAACTATAATGTTGTATTTTATCTTAGCTTTAACAAGAGAGCTTCACCATGCATCTCGTGAACTTTTTGTTGTCAATAATTACAAATGAGAGCTTTTCCTTACATTTCCATCAGTGGCCTTGAAGGAAAATAGCTTGCATTGTAAATGTTTCAAGCATAAACCTAAATTAATTAAAGCATTATCGTGTCTTAGACTCTTAATCTTCATCTAATATAGTTACCCTAAAGTCCCATGGTGTCCCATAAGTTCTATGCTATCACAATCAGAGCAAATACAGAATTTTATTGGTTCTGTGTAAGGTTAGCAAGGATTGCACACTTTCTATTTACTTAGACATTACTTACACAAGTTCTTGCTAGATAAACTAATAACCCAACCTTCTCCATCTCTATACACTTCCAAGCTTCTAGAAAAATTACACCTGGTCTTAAAACATTTCCTTTTCTATAGCATCCTTCACCTCAGTTATCCTAATGGACCTAATTTAAAGAAGAATTCGTTGTAGGTGTTAAATAATCTGTTCATTGGCTTAAATGGTTTTCATTTGATAGTTTTCGAATACAGCTCTTGCTTTGTTCCGTTCGTCTCATCTTCCTCAACAAACACTCTCTCATCCTAACATACACAGCATGAAAACCATTTCCTCCTCGTGTACAGTACAGCTCTTGCTTTGTTCCGTTCGTCTCATCTTCCTCAACAAACACTCTCTCATCCTAATATACACGACATGAAAACCATTTCCCTCTCATGTATAGTACCTATACATATGAATTTGTGTATTTATAATTCTCCCTCCATTCTTTAACCGGACCTTAAGATATACATCATCATAAACAGAAAAATGTAAGCTTTACTTTTTAGCATCTTTGATCACTTCCTTAGTTTCGTATCCATGGTACATCTTTAAAAATTTTCAGAAATCCCCATGTCTAGGTAAAGTTTTATGGCAGGCATTTAATCTTTTAATTTCTTCTTTGAATCATTTCATTTCATCAGCAAGTTTCTTCGATGATGTCTGAGTAGAGTCCCCATGAACTTCTTGTCTAACTCTTTTGATACTACCATGCTCGTTTCAAATACTGATCATGAAACGCCCTATTACGAAACATCCCGATGTCAACCGGTGCTTTTGGCAGTTCTATAATGAGTTTAAAAGTGCTACCAATTTGCAACCTTTACTTAATTGATAAATGCAAAAATTGACATAATACCACAACACACATACACAGAGTGAGGAAACACAAAGTAGCACCACATATTATACACAACCCAAATATTTAAAGTTGACCTAGACCTAGAATCCCATGAAAAGTTTCCATCCTTGATTGAAATGGCTGGAAGACCAGGTTCAGGAGGAGGGTTAGGTAAAAGAATTCTCTCTTCAGTTAAGAAAAGTTCTCCAGTCGTTGTAACGACACATTTGCATTTACAACCTGTAAGAAATGCCATCTTCAATAATAAGGGAAAAAAATTTAAACAAATAGGCTGCATGCATATCTGTTTTTATTAAAGTACAATATGCCTCAAATGACTTCGGAAAATAGTTTTCATTTAATTTCTCTGTGATGTAAATGTCTATGTTTCTTCTAGCTAAACTTCAAAAAAGGATTCAAAACACTTTGCACGTGTTAATGCCATTGTACCATTTTAATTGTTCTAGCCTCTAGATTCTTGTGACAAACTTTGGTATCATTTTCAGATGGTTAGCACTGATTCAGTGGTCAGAATCTCAGCCTACTAACCTCTAGATTACCTCTAGATTGCGTGTTTGAGACGACGGCAGTCGCTTGGTGCATCTAGTACCAAAGACCCCGCCTTGACACCCTTTAGTGGTTTCTAAAACTGCTCTAGACATGATTGAAGCTCCACTGGTGCATCAATTATCAGAAAAACATGATCTCTGTATAAACATTTCATGCAATTGCTAAGACCAGTTAAATGACCTCACCATGATGGAATGCTAACAAGAGAAGAAGAAAATTGGGGCTAGAGCCACATGTACTCCTCCTGCTTTTGACAAAGAAATTTTAAGTTAGTGAACTGCTAGATACATATTTAAGCTTTTGTAGTCTGAAAAATGAATTTATTTCAGTAAGCTGGCGTTATTCTACTAGACTACTACTCATTCTTTGTTTCAGTTTTCAGACTCAGTAACCTATAACCAGTCACTGATAATAATTTTCAACCACAAATATCCTAAGTTAGTAAGCCCAAACATTCTCTCTATAAACGAATCAACACAGGGAACCTGAACCACAAAAAGAGCCAGGTCCTATATTCAGGGTAATGTCAACCACTGGAACTCCTTAACGTAGTAGCTGTGTAAATCACCATATCAAGTACTAATCCAAGCCTAACATTTTTCCATACATTTTTTTATCATTTCTAGTTGCAAAACCTAATATACTTACCAGACATCATGGCAAAATTTTCCGTGGAATTGATTCAACTTTAAAGAAAGCACGTTCCAGTTCTTTTTAGTTCTCACAGCCAATAGTCCTCCGAAGCTCCAACCCACTACAAACTTTCTTTCACTTATACTAAAACATTGACAGCAATCCTTGTAGTATTATCTTGAGTTCCAGTTGTAGTCCTACATAAAACGTCTTCTCTTTGATTCCATATTCATCACTGTAAGTGGCTGCCAAGGTTTGAGCTTAAAATTACTAGTCGTATATAAGCCTTCTTGAGCATTAAAGTATGTATGAGTATAAAACATTTGAAAGCACTTCCAATTTCTCTTTCCATTCTTATGTAGTCCTGAATCATTCAGTGACTCATTCAGCTCCCAAGCTGACCTAATGATATCGTATAACCACGATAGAAGAAATTGATCAATTACTACTGACCTAATTATACAAAAAAGGATGCAAAACAACTAAGTCTAAATTGTATGCTGAAAGGGCATTAACTGTAAAAGAGGTGAGGAGAACAGACCCAAATGATTAAGTTTGGAAGCATGTAACTGCGAATAGGGACATGGATGTGAAAGCCCTTGAAGAAGTAAAATCCCCACCAAGCAACGCGAACAACCCAAATGATGTCACCGTTACGAGAACTGGAATGCTGTTTAGTATGAAATTGTTACACCGCAGGGAAAAAATGAAGTTAGTATGGTATATTCCATGGTCAACAAACTTGTTTTACATTCACTCTCAGAAACCATCAATGTCATGAATTGCTTATTGTCGACAAATGCCATTTAGAATGTTGTTTCATTGAGAGATTTTGAAAATGATTAAAATCATCTTGTATTACATGCACAACTGAACTATCCTCATGTCAAATAGTAGGTAGGGGGGAACTGGCTCATTAATGCCATCAAATATACTTCTGTAATGCATCTGTCGATTATAATTTGTACTTGATCAGTAAGCAATAGATAAAGCAATCATGATATGGTAGCATGCACTATTTCCAGTCGTGCTCAGATATAAGATAAAAGCAATCAGGGGAAAATGAGTTGACTACGGTATAATCCACGGCCAACATACACATTCTGCGTTTACTAAGAAACTAGGATACTGATTTTTGCAGTCTTCTTTTATATACCCACACTCCTTTTTTTTGCCTTTATCCTATTTGAATTTACCACATTCCCTTTTATTTACTACATTGGCATGGATCAAGAGAAAAAGTAGTGTAGATTGTAAATTGAGGAAGGTGAAAACCAATTCGCAAGAAACTACTAATGTCATGAATTGCTTATAGCCAACAAATCACATTTACCATTCTGATTCATTGAGAGATGTAAACATGATAGAAACCATCTTGTTTTCCAGTGTTACACATGCTCAATTGAACAACTCCCTTCAACAAAATAGGTACTTGAGGGGATGCATATTTTTTAACAGTCTTGGAGGTAAAATGCACAAGAGCCACTGCACACGTGGATCTTGCCCCTCCCCTTACACTCAGTGTAATCCACCATGAGTTGGGACCAACAGAGATCTTTTGTACATCACACCTATTGAGTCTAGGATTCAATGGTAAATAGTGAAATAGTATTACGATAGGGAAATTCTACAGTGTGTTAAGTAAAGTAGGTCAATAACTGGTAAATACAGAATAGTGCATCAACAAAATGGACATGGCTATGACAGTAAAGAAAGCAATGTTATGGTGGCATCTCTGAAAGTGATAATGCCAAGAGATGGTTTCCAAGATTATGATTATGTCATACCGCTGACAATAGTTGTGCTTTCTGAAACCATGAGAGTTCAACCTTCCTCATGCCACGAACTTTAAATTGGAAACTCTCCTCCCACGCATAACATCTGAATTTGTTTAGCATTAAATCAAATAATCACTCCTAACATTCTAACTGTATATAAGAATCCAGACAATCCAAGCAAAGATGGCAGTATACTTGACAGCATCCATGGCAGCAAAAATTTCATTCATTAGCCCAACTCCTTATCAGTACATTGCAGTCCTTCCTTTGATAGTCTTTTCATTTTGCTAATGATAAATGTCTGCTCCCACGAGACAAATTAAGAGTTTGAGCAAAACAACTGAAAAAAATCAAGGAAAAAGTCACAAAAATCATGAGAAACGAAGTAAAGCTGTTTCAAAACTTTACTTTTAATCGCTGGAGTAAGGTTCACGGCAAATCATAGAGACAGACGAGTCCACGGCAAATCAAAGAGAGAACGTTAACCGAGAGTAGAAATTCAATTACGGATTCAGGGGACATTGGGGTCCTCGGACTGAATCACGTCGGCGGCCTGCAAGATCAGGTCGATGTTGGTCTCCCGGGTGAGCGATGGCGGCACAGAATCGGCAATGCCGCTCGGCGACCTCTCGTGGCCGCCGCGGCCGTCGTGCCGGAGCATCTCCCTCCGTAGATTCGCCCGCACCAGCCGCTCCCAGTTCTCGGGGGGCCTCACCATCTCCGAACCCCTAGAATTTCGCACCCAAGCAAAATGGTTAGATTTTCTCGAAACCCTAACTCCATGTCCGAATACAAAACGGTAAGATTTTCTTGAAACCCTAACTCCCTGTCCGAATACAAAACGGTAAGATTTTCTGGAAACCCTGTGGGGCATGTAGGTCTGAGAGATTTTATCGTACAGTTGACTGGATTGAGAAGGTTGATGACTGGAAGTCTGAAACCCTAGATTAGAATAGAACATGAAATTCATAAGAGCGATCGTTTTTTTCCAGGATGGACGATCAGAGGAAGCCCAAACACGCTAGGAAACCTCACCCAGTCCGAAATCAGTAGCCGATGACAGGGATTTATGAGAGGGATTGATGACTGAAACGCTAGATTCGAACAGACAATGACGTTCACCGAGGAGAGAGAGACAGAGAAGCGTGGGGGGGAGAGAGAGAGAGAGGGGGGGTCGATGGTGGCGTCGAAGGAGGAGTCGATGGTGGCGTTGAAGGAGGGGTCGCCGTGGACGCCAGGGCGGCCAGCCGGAGAGAAAACGACGGAGGCAACGTGGACACGTGGAGGAAGCTGTGGAGGCCGGGCTCGGTGCGCGGCGGAAGGTCGAGGGCGAGGAGGAGAGAGGGGTGTGACGAAATCACATGTCACACTTGCGACCATAGATGGCTTGAGATTGCGTGAGAGAGAGAGAGAGAGAGAGAGGCGTGGAGTTGTGTGCCGAGGAAGCTCCTCTCTTTTACACCTTTAATGATCCAACGGTAAGGTGTTAAGGAAATGCTTTGAGATCTCTTCGTATCTCAGCAAGGAGTAAATGATACTCCGTAGTACAGAACTCAGCAAAGTACAAACTTTTTTTTTCAATTAAATTTTGAAGATCCGAGCAACTCAATGTAATCAAAACGTAATTTTAAGAATTTTTAAGAGAAATCAAAAATAAAAAAGACCAGGAAGGATTTCATCATAGCAGTTTTCATTGAATGGTTCAAAAAAATAACTCAAACGGAACCCTTTCCGATCAATTTTTTTGGTCAATTTCTCACGGGGTACCCTTAAAATAATGTTCTAAACATATTGAACGGTTTGGATCATTGATATTCGATCGGGAAAGGAAATGTGCGCCCTTTAACACCTTGCGAATGTCCTTCAGTGAAGTTTTGTGCTCTGTTGTATCTTTGGAAATAGAACGCTGAATTTGTCGAGTCAGGTTTTTCTCTTATTTATTAATACTTCCGAACCAATAAAGCTAAAAATACAATAAAGAAAAATTAAAGTAGGAAAATCCACTCATTAGCATCAAATCATCTTTAGAGAGAGGAGTATTACAGTAGAATTCAAGATTAGTATTAAGGATCAAAAAAAAAGATTAGTATTGAATATGGTTTTTGTTGCAATGTAATTTAAGGAAAATACTGTTACAACTAGAGGTTTAAAAAAAAAAAAAAAAACCTTAATGGAAAGTTTGTTCCCAAAAAACAATAGTATTTTTTTTTTTTAATTGGCAACAACCCTAATTTAGAGATGGCAATTCAACCCAGCCCGCCTTGATCAGGGAATTGAAGTAATCCGATCGGGTCGGGTACCATTACCCCGTCCTGGGACCCGCCCCGAAATTGTTTTATGCATATTTTATTTTATTTTATTCTTATATTTTTACCTTAAGGGGTTGTTCACTTGTTCGTCTTAATAAGTCAAGTGGGTTTTTTTTTTTTTTTTGTCTTCATTCAAATTTTTGTGTATTTGTTAGTTTTTTTTCAATTTTTGGGGGATTATTACTTCATTACGACAAGAGGATTCTAAAAAGTAAAAAAAAATTACAATCGAAATCCATTTTTTAATAAAGACGAAAAATTGGCTTATTTTTGTCTTTATTCAAAAAATTAGGTTTCGGTCGTAAGTTTTTACTTTCTATATTCCTCTTGTCACAACAAAGCAATAATTAACGAAAAATTAACAAATGTGAACAAAAATTGAATAAGAACGCCTACAAATTAAATACCACATGAAATCCATTTTTTTCGATTTTTCAAAAATTGAAAGATTGGATCGAGTACCTACACATATCAAATTGAGATGATTTTTTACAGGCTCACTTGATTTTTTTTTTTAAATTATTGAATGGCTCAAATCATCTACTTGGGGGTTGGAGTAGGCCCCACACAGTGTGTGGTGGCTGTAGCATGACTGTAATCCAACCCAAGCAAATTCTTATGTTTAATAATTTCATAAAAAAAAAAAACTGAACTAAAAGACTTAACACCATGACCCCTAAAAACATTAAGCGGGGTCACACACACTCTCTTTCTTTCATTTCTAAACTCGATCAAAATGAACCCGTTGAGTCAAGAGGAAAACCTAATTTCACCTCATTCAAATCCTTCAATTACAGACTAAATTAATTTTTTTGGAAAGAAAAATTACCGACTAAATTTGTTCTCTTCTCTCCATTCATTTAGGGTTTTGTCTAGTTTCATTTGTTCTACGAAAATTGCTTTCCCCTAAGAAATTGGGGACTTGTCTTGGTTTTTTCGGTTTTTCTTGGATAATAAAATAAAAGACGAGGAGTTTAGGCACAATTTTGCTAGGACCATGAATTAGGTAATTTTTTGCAAAAGTAGAAGCTAGTATTATACGAAGTCAAAGGAGCATCATTTAATTTAAGATGAAGAGACCTTCATAAGTGGGTTCTAAATTGGAGAAGAAGGGAAGAAGTTTTCAGTGGTTTTATTTTTTAGACGTTCAGTGGGGTTCAGGAGTGAGAAGGAATAGAGGAGAGGGAGGACCAGCGGCAGATCTTGAGAGACAATTTGTTGACAGAGGATCCCAATCCTTATTTTAGATCATGTTCCGCTTAACTTTTAGCACTTTTTGTTTTTATTCAAAATTTTTTCAGATTTGTTAGTTTTGTGCCAAATTTATGGATTATTGATTCGTCTCGATCAGATAAATCAGAAAAGTAAAAATAAAAAAAATTTACCCAAATTTTTTGAGAATTAACTACTTTTTAGCAACCAAAAAAAAAGTCAAATAAGTTTGGATTTTTTTTTTCCTTTCTAAAAAGTGATTATTTCTCAAAATATTTGGGTAAAAGAAAAAAACAAAATTTTATGTTTCTGATTACTCTCGTCGAAACGAATCAACAATCTATAAAAGTTTGACTCAAAATTAACAAATATGGAAAAAAATTCAAATAGGGACAAAATCAACTAATTTTGCTAAAAGTTAAGTAGAACTATGCCTGGAGGGAAAGAATTGTAAGTAAAACTAACATGGGTTGGGTTAAGTGTTGTCATATTATCTCCTCTTAGCCAATAGAGAGTGTAATCAAAACAGACTTTTCACTGGGTTATTGTATTACAAATTGGAAGTGTTTCTACGTGTCATGATATTAAGTTATAGTTGTGAAGCTATATCTCATCTCTATAAGCATAATAAAAGAGCTACAACTGGTGTGTTGAGCATTGTTCATGCATATTGCATCTTACAAATTTATTAACATGTGTATAGACTATAGAACTCATCGATTTGGCTTGCTTTTACAATAAGATGCCTTCAAAAATTGGTTGAAAGAAAAGCTACAGCTCTAGCTACAACCACGGGGTGCTAATCGAAATAGAGGGGACTAATTGGATTGTAATGTCCAAATGGGGTATAAAGATTTGGATATTAAAATCCGAATGAGACAATAATTTTTGGATATTAAATTCTGAATGACCTAACAATTCGACTTTTATAATATTCAACTACGGGGGCTATTCGGATATTAAAATCCGAATGAATTTTAAATACAATGAATTTCAAATATTAAAATCCGAATAGGGGGCAAACAATCAGACTTTAATATCCGAGACTATGGAAAACAATCAGACTCTAATGTTCGATCAAATCTGAAATATACGAAATAGTAGCGTACTCACTGTGGGTTTCTCAAAAAAATAAAAACCCGCGTAATAACAAAATTCAAAATTTTACCGATGTTTAACGTCGAAATAGTTGGTGATGCCAGCGTGTTGTGCTTTCTTCTCACACCCCCTTCGCCTCAAAGTTGTACTATTATTGTGGTGTGGTGAGAGTGGTGTTGGTGGTTGTGGAGGAGAAGAAGAAACGGGGCAAAAGGAGAAGAAGAAACGGGGGATGGGGGAGAGAGAAAGAGAGAGAGAGAGAGACTGGAGGTGGGGCTGTGGGGTGGGAGTTGGTGGTGGCGGTAATGGGGTGGGAGTTGGAGCTGTCGACTGGAGAACAGAAGGAACGGACTGTGGAGCTGTGGACAGGAGAAATAAAACCTATGTTTGAAAAGGGAATGTCATACTGAAGAAGGAATGGATTTTGGGCTATATGTTTTTTGTATAGAAGGGCAAAAAGGGGAGTTCAGGAATAATTTCTTGGTTGTAAGTAGCAATTCCTTATAAGGTGATAGTTTGTAGATAACAATTGACTGCGAGTAGTAAGAACTGGGCTGCGAATAGCGGCCACCATTGATTTTCATTGGAATATCTTCCGGTTGAAAACATGTTGACCTTGTAGCTCAATCGACTAATTTGTGAGAATGTGAGAATATTGAATCTACCTAGGTTAGGTTGTTCCTTCTTAGTTAAATACTACTTGCAAACCGTAACTTTAGCTCACTGCTCAAGTTAGGAAATTGGTTCGAAATTACAAAATCCGTAGCCATAAAGGTTTGCTACCTCAAGTAAATTTCATTAAGCAATTCTCATTGGAAAACCAACGAGAAACCATTCCCAGTGGATCGATCTTGGACTTCCCAAAATCCAAAATTTAACGGATCCAATATTTTTTTTTATTGATAGAAGAGATCATTTTACATATTGAAGTACAGAGTACAAATTTGGAACACTATATCATTTGTGAGAGTCCATGAGACAACCAAGCCCAACAACTTAACCAGGACAAGAAATAAGCCCATTATAGGGTAGAGAAACAAAGAAAGAAATGAAAAACCCTCTAAGGGAAAAACACCCACATGCAGGTGGGGAGACTATAACTCTTGACCTTCTAGTGAGATGCAAGAGTCCTAGCCAACTAAGCTAGCCCTAGTTGGTTAATGGATCCAAAATTTAACGAACAAGATTTTGATATATTTGGTGCGATGCGAAATCAAACCAACTTAAAATTGGAACGGATCCAAAATTTAACGGATAGGATTTTGACATATTCGGTCCGATGCGATATCAAACCAACTTAAATTCGTTTGCTTTTTTTTTTCACGGAAAAAGATAAGGATTTTATTAAGAGAAAAGAAGGCCCGAAAACCGTACATCATCAAGGGCAAGGTTAGCCAAAAAATGGGGGATAGGACCCCCCCTCCCCAATTCTCTAACCTAACACCTAATAGGGATTGCTTAGCCAACGAATGGGCTACCCTATTGAAAGAACGCTTAATATATTTAAAAATACAAGAGGAAAACAAATGAATAAGCTCTAAATAATCAGAGAGAATAGAGCTACAATCGGAGAAAGATTTTCCAACTTGAATAAGAGCTTGCACAATCTGAATAGAATCACCTTCTACAATAATACTAGAGAAACCTTTGTTTGCAGCAGTAACAAGCGCTTCACGAAAGCCCAGTGCTTCCGCAGTTCTTGGGGAGAATAAACCAGTAAAAGGAATGGATGCCTTTCCCAGAATTTGCCCAGCATGATCTCGTGCTACTATCCCAACACCAACCAAACCACCACTCTTATTCACAGCACCATCAACATTAAGTTTAATGATACCAGGAGGGGGGAGAAACCAATTAATAGGACGGGAAGGAGCAACATTACTGAAGGAAATACAAGTAGGAGCATTGGCATCCTTGAATTCAAAACAGATCGCAAAGCTTTCTTCCAAGATTCTGGAGCTATTCCTTTTTTTACTTTCAAAATGGGTTTTATTGCGGCCCTTCCATAAGAACTAACAAATTGACGCAAGAAGTGCCCCCATATCAGTACCACCAACATATGACTGGGAGATGATAGCAAGACCAAACCACCAATCTACAAAATGAGCCGAATCCCAAGAACTAGAAATAGTATGAGCAAAGGGGGATTGACACCACACATCTCTCGAAAATTTACATTGGAAGAGCATATGTTCCAAGGTTTCATGCTTGGAGCTGCACCTTGGACAATATGGTGAAATATCTATGTTCTTCCGATTTAAATTATCGAGAACCGCAACTGCATTATGGGAACAACGCCATAAAAACATCTTAATTTTGTTTGGAATAGGTAAAGACCATAAAGCTTTCCAAAAAGAATCCGTAGGGTTACTTGAGCTAGGTCCCCCACGTTCACGAGAATGGTTCGGAGTAGTATACCTTCTAGCCAGGTGGTAGACCGACTTGACAGTAAAAGACCCATTACTAGTATAGTGCCATATTCCTTTATCACCAACACATTGGGAGTTAATAGGGATTGAGATGAGAGATTCCTCATCAATCTTCGAGAGAAGCGATTGAACCAGAGAGATATTCCAGCTATGGGTATCGGTATCAATAAGATTAGAGACAAAGCGAACTTGGCTAAAGGGGGCGTCTGGTGGTGGAAGTGGACTTAGAACTTTGAAGTAGAGGGAACGGGAAGCCATGGATCACGCCAGATATCAATTGAGGAGCCATTACCCACATTCTAGCGCCACCCCCTACGAAGAATGGTTCTTCCAGCAACAATGCTCCGCCAAGCCCAAGATGATGAGCTAGGGTAGCAAGCATCCCAAGAAGAAGTGTTGTGGAAGTACTTGCCTTTAAAGAGGCGCTGGCATAGGGATTGAGGGTTTTGAAGCAGCCTCCATCCTTTTTTAGCAACAAGAGCTAAATTAAAAGCACAGAGACCCGCCATCAGCATTACGATCACAAAGTTTATCCCAACTCACCCAATTAATTTTGCGCTCCCCGGCCTTAGATCTCCACCAAAATTTGCGGATGGCGCTACAAATGTCTTTGCAAATCTGTTTTGGCAAAAGGAAACACTGCATAACAAAATTAGGCACAGTGAGCGCAACTGATTTAATCATGACTTCCTTCCCTGCCACGTTAAGAACCAAATCCCTCTAGCATTTCAATCTGCTCATAACACAGTCAGTTACATATCGAAATAGTTCAGTTTTTGATTTACCAATAATAGATGGCAATCCCAAATACTTTCCACCTTGACTCTCACCACGGATGTTCAAAAGCTGAGAAATACCTTCCTTGACATCATTTGGAGTGTTGGGGCTGAAGAACAAGGAGGATTTCTCACGATTGACCATTTGACCTGACGCCCCTTCATATTTTCGAAGAATTTCCTCAATTGTATGACATCCCGATGCAGTGGCTTCCCAAAAAAGAATTGAGTCATCGGCGAAAAAAAGATGGGAAATGGATGGGCAGTACCTCCCCATCTTAATACCATAAAGAGCTCCCTCCCCAATTGCCTTCTGAATAAGGTAGTGAAATCCTTCCGCACAGAGAATGAATAAATAAGGGGATAGTGGACAACCCTGCTGAATGCCTCTAGAGGGGCTGAAAAGATCACCCTTCTCTCCATTGATAACTGTAGCAAAAGATACCGTAGTGATGCAAGCCATAACCCATCGAATCCACTTTTCGTCGAATCCATATTTATGTAGATATTCTTCCAAATATGTCCACTCAATACAATCGAAGGCCTTTGCCATGTCCAGCTTAAGAGCTACCAACCCTTTTTACCATGATGCCTATTTTTCAACGAGTGCATTAATTCATGGGCAATAAGAATACTGTCTGAAATCTGGCGACCACCAACAAATGCACTTTTGTTTTCTGAAATTATCTGGGGAAGAATAGGTTTCAGTCGGTAGGCTAGAATTTTGGTAATGATCTTATATGAGACATTACAAAGGCTTATAGGTCGGAATTGACTGGGTTTCGTGGGGCAATTAACTTTAGGGATAAGGGTTATGAGGGTTTGGTTAACACTCCGTAAAAGATGGGATGTGTGAAAAAAACTACTCACTGCAGCCACATCATCCCCCACCGTCGGCCCATAAGTCTGAAAGAATAATGGGGTCATACCATCAATTCCAAGGGCTTTAGTATGTCCCATATCCTCAATAGCTGATTTGACCTCCAGATTCGTAACAGGTCGAACCAACGACTGATTCATGGCACTAGAGATTTTCTGGGGGATAACATCAATAGTTTCCTGGATATTAAGGTTAGAGCTAGTGGTAAAAATACCAGAGAAAAAATTCTGAAACACTGTTTTTACCTCGTGGGGGTCATCTGTTTACATACCATTGGTATCCTCAATACCAGAGATCCGGTTGAATGATCGTCGCTGCATAACAGAAGCATGAAAAAATCGAGTGTTTCTATCCCCATGTTTAAGCTAAACAACTCTAGATTTTTGCTTTTAGAATAACTCTTCTCTGTCCCATTCCTCCTTTAGCTGCCTCTTGAGATCATAAATAATTCCTGGGGAGGTCCATTCACTACATTTTTTAGAGAAAAAATCTTGGCCTTTAACTCCTCAATAGTTCGCCTCGAATCAAGACGTTTGCGTCGCTTACAATTAGTGAGAGAAGAACAGCAAGCTTGGATCTTTTTGAACACCATAAATGATCTTGATCCATTAATAGGATTAGCCCAGGCTTGTTGGATAACATCACGAACCCCATCATTTTCACCCACCGAGCATCAAAACGGAATGGAGCTTGGCGTCTTATAGGGACAATTCTGAGATTCAAGAGAAGAGCACAGTGGTCCCAACCCATCGAATTAAGATGTGTCACATAAGCTTGATTAAAAAGAATACACCGTGAGGGAGTAGCCAATACTCTGTCTAAGCATTCTTGAACATACTCACTGCCCCTTCTATTATTACGCCAAGTGAAGGGATATCTTGAAAAGCCTAGATCCACAAGACCACAATCATCCACAAATTTTCGGAACCCCCAAAGAGACGAAATAGATCGAGCACTTCCACCCTTCTTTTCCTCTGGACCCAAAATGTCATTCATATCACCCCATATAACCCAATGATCACCCAAACAAGCTTTGTATTGCACAAAAAATTCCCACTGAGTTTTCCTTTCATTGTCATACGGTGCTAAAATAAACATTAACAAGCCTCCAACTTTTATTTAAAACAGAATCAACTATTTTCACATCAATAAACCAAGAACACATCTTTACTAATGAAACATTAGATGTACCTTTCCACAAAATTGCTAGGCCACCAGCAGAACCGATTGGATCAACAAAAATTGCATTATCCATACTCAGAGATCTTTTGACCAGATCTAACCTAGGCACTCTGTTCTTCATCCCTGAAAGACAGAACAAAGCGGGAGAGTGGAGTCTCGCAAGCTCCTTAAGTTGATGGAATGTCAAGGGGCTCCCCACACCCTGACAATTCCAGCAAATCAAAGGGCGGCGAGAGACCATTTGAGGCTGGTCTCCTCCACCATAGCAAAGCTTGTATCTTCATTCACCAACGCCAGACCATTCACATCACGTGCCTTTTTCTGAGCCCCAATAGATGAGTCATTTGTGGAAGCTATAACTCCAAACAGTTCTGGATCTTGATTTTCAGGAGAACGTTTGCCATTTGAATTAATGTGAGGTTTTGGAGCAATTGAGGGGTTGAGGGCAATCTGGCGATTACCATTAATTTCCCCCAAAGCTCATTGGCGGCTAAGAGCCGGAGTTCCCACTTTAGGCAAGCATTTTTAAAACCCTTTGGGATACGAGGCCAATCAGCAATGGGAACATCAATGAGGATGGGGGTAATAATAGAAGAAATATGAGTAGAGATGAGAGATAGGGGATCATTAGGCGAAACGAGAGGGATGGTAATTTCTGGGGAGGGGACTGGTGTAAAGTGAGGTGAATCAAAATTTTGGACGAGAGAGGTATGGACGATGTTGGGATGAGATTGTATAGGGTGAGATGGATGGGAGATGGGTTTTGAGTTGGATTGGGTAGAGATATATTGGGTTCGGGTAGGTCCAGTAGGATTAGGTGTAGGCTGGGTTAAGGGGATTTTGGGATTGGTTTTAAATGGAGTATTTGGGTCTGGTGGGATAATTGAAAGAGCTGCTTGAGAGATGGGTTGGGCCAGGGTGGATTGGGTCAAAGGGGTGGGTATAGGCCGTGAAAATTTTTTGAGGACCTACTCCATAAATAGGGTAAGTTGGTTTCCTTTGGGCTCAGGATTAGGATGGGGATTAAATTCTACGAATCTCTCCGTAAGAAAAGCTTCTGTTAGCATTTCTTCATGGGCAGAATCTTTGGCCTTATCAACCGTTACCGAAATATCCTCCTTCCTCAATTGTCGAGAATTTGAGTTTGAATTCTCAACCCGAGAATCCCTCCCTTGATTTCCAGCTGAAGAATCTTCAGATGCCGAATTCGATTCATCCGCCCTAGAGCGCCCCGCCGGAGCAGGACCATCATGACGCCGCCCTTGCTGTGTCGCTGGCGATGCCCGTAACCATTCCCCATATTCTCCAGCCCGATAAACTTCATCTTCCATTTCCAGAAAACGTTTATCACATGTCAAAAGCTCATGACCAACCTTGCCACAATAGCGGCAAAATGATGGAAGTTTTTCATATCTAAACTCAACCCAAATCGGAGCAGCATTTGGGAATCTCACCACATCCGCGCTTAAGAGGTTGTGTAACATTCAAATAAGTTTTGATACGAAGGAAACGACCATCTTGACTACCAGTTTGGGGGATTATAACCTCATCAACATCCCCAAAACGTAGACCAAGTTTGACCCTCACATCCTTGGACAGAAACTGCGAGGTAAACCCCACGCTTGAATCCACATAGGTGTAAGATCAAAAGAATAATCCTTGATGTCCTTATCAGGCTGCCATCATATAAGATTAAGGAAATGATTATTAAAGAACCATGGTTTTCCTCGGAGGACACGTGAAGCATCCAGTTCCGCAGGAAAGATGAATTGGAAGACCTCGTCCCCGACCGCTAGAACACGAAAATTCCATGGGTTTCCCCGAACTTTCTCCATGGTGATCTTGAGGCCCACCAGATTAGGGGGCTTTTGAGAGATCATTTTACCTAACAAGCTAGTACGGCACTCCGCCAAACTTTCCACAACGTCATCTTGGGAAATGAGGATCTCCCCCTGTTCAGCATCAGTGAGAGTAAAAGACTTGAGACGCCGCGATAACTCGTCATCCACTTGAGTGACACCAGCAATCTCTAAAAGTGGAGAAGATTTTGCCATGGTAAGAGAAAGGAGAGTGAAAGAAGATGGGAAAAGGTTTAAGGAATAAGGTGGAAAACTGTGGTTGCGGAAGAAGAGAAAAGCAAGGAAAGAGATGGGAACTCTACTCAAGGAGTAGACTAAGAACTTGCAGAGCAAGACAGGAAACCCTCAAGGAGGGACTCGAAGACTCTCGCTGACTACCCTAAGAAAGCAATAAATTCGTTTGTTTGATCCGTTCTTTCTCTACAGATAGAAAACTAATTTTTTGTAAAACGCAGAATTATTTGTCACTTAAACTAGATTTTTTTTAGGCTCCATTTGTTTGGACGTAAAATATTTTACCTATTTTCCGGTGTTTGGTTGTGTACAAAATGAGAAAAATATTTTACATGTAAAACATTTTCCATCAATTGGATGAAAATGACTTACCCTTAAATCTTCCGTAAGTTATTTTCCGAAATGAACCCGCCATCTTTAACTGCAATTCTTACTACTCAGTTTTCTCAATCTTCAGTCCTGACCTATGTTCAATTTCAATAATCTCATATCTCTCCACTGTTTGAACTCCCCATCTCCCTCTCTACACTATTTTGTTGATTTCTGAAAATATTTTCAAGTGCCAACCAAATACCGAAAAATAAAAGTTTGAAATTTGTTTTTTGAAAAAATATTTTACATCGAAACAAACGGAGCCTTAATCAAAACGAAAACCTTTTTGGATTTTTTTTTGGTGGACTATATTTTTAGCAATACACAACAAATCACAGCATATCTTTTTTCGAGCAAAAATCAAATCTTCTTTTCATTGTAACTACATACAAATTGTTTTTTTAATCAAAAAAAGAAAGAAGATAGAACCGGATAAAATATTGGGGCATATATGATTAATTTCTGAGTAAGTTAAACAGAACCGGATCATATTTTCCGATCGGATATGCGATTGTTTGAATTCGAATTGCTTTAAACAAATTGGTAAAAGTTGTATTAGGATTATCTTGTGATTGGACCGCATTCGGATCTGATCAAATATCTTCCACTGACAGGCCTACATCCCTAGTATTAATTTTTTATCCACTCCAGTTAACGTACATGGATTGGATGATTATTGAGAAACTGGAATAGAAGTCAAGTCCATGCTATTAGTAGTAATTAATGATGGAGTAGAACAGAAAAGTTCTACCCGTTAACGTTACTTTTAACCTTTTAAAAATCACTTAAAATAGTAAAATTGGGACAAAAAAAATCCACAATTGGTATTGAACGTTAAATGAAAAATGCTAAAAATTAAATGACCTCGTATTCATCTAACAATTTTCCTTAAATGTCGCGAGCTCTCTACCGCTCATCGATGTGGTCGTTCTAAAATAGCCCAAATTAACTACTACATTTGAATGAAACCACCAGGTGGTCAAAAATCCATGCATTGCGTATACCATGGGGAGGGGAGAAGAACAAGGAGGCTCCTCACCCTTTTTTTGGCTAATCCCAAGTATTATATCAATCTTGCCCATGCAAGTCCCATCATACTCATCAGCCACCGGGCAAAGAGAGGGAAAATCTCTCTACCTCTCTCTTTTGTTCTTCTTGTGTATCCATTTTGTTCTAATTCCTCCGGCTACCTCGGTCTCATATTTCTCAAGATTGAAGAAAGAGAGAGAGAGGGGGGGGAGGTTAAGAATCAAAAAACGCAAAAAACAAAATGGTAGGCAAAGTCATAGTATCATTAGTCTCTCTCATCCTGGTAGTTGGCGTGGCTATCGGTGTGGTGGTCGCGGTGAACAAAGGTCATGGTGGGAGAGATACCACGAGTGCAACTGCCCCAGTGGCAACCTCCTCCAAAGCTGTGACCAGCTTCTGCTCCACCACTAACTACCAGGACGCTTGCGTTAACAGCCTCAGCAATGTGGCTAAGAACGAAAGTGCCACCCCTATGGACTACATCATGGCGGCCGTTAATGCCACCATCGAAGAGGCTGCCAAGGCATTCCAAGTGGCTCAGTCTGTAAAGGTTGATGCTGCCAAGCACCCTAACCAAGCGCTAGCCGTGGACGATTGCAAAGAGATGTTGGAATGGGCTGTTCAGGAACTCCAAGCCGCCTTCTCCATGGTTGGCGATAGCGATATGCACTCATTGCAAGATCGGGAATTCGAAATATTGAATTGGTTCACCGCCGTGGTTTCGTACCAGCAATCATGCCTTGAACAGCTCGAGGTCCCTGAGTACAAGTCTGCCATTGAGAACGGTATGGTCAACGCTACTCAACTCACTAGCAATGCCATCAACATTGTTGCCAAGATCGCAGACGTCCTTCAAGCCTTCGACATTAACCTCGATATGTTCAAGCCCAACACCACCACCACCCCAACCAAATCACGCCGACTTCTCGAAGTGACCGAGGTTGGACACGACGGGTACCCCACCTGGTTCCAGGCTGGAGATCGCAAGCTTTTGGCTGCCGGTGCAGTAACACCTAATGCCATTGTCGCCAAAGACGAAAGCGGTCAGTATAACACTATCAATGACGCAGTGGCTGCAATCCCAAAGAAGCGTCAAGGAAAATGGATCATCTACATTAAGGCCGGGATCTACAATGAGATCGTCTTGGTACCTAAGAGTGCTGCCAACGTGTTCATGTACGGAGATGGACCAACCAAGACTATTGTTACCGGCCGCAAAAACTGCGGCATCGACGGAACCCCAACCATGCATACTGCCACATTCGGTATGTTTAAATATAAAATGCAGCACCCAATTCATTACTAAGATCTTTCTCCGTACCAAGGGGGATGCATGCATGGGCAGCCCCTCAACTTTTTAAATGTCTATATTATAATTGTATATTGTTAAAACTAACTTTGCAAATTTGACCCACTCAAATCATTTTCTTGCCTCAAAGCATTCTATATAAATTATAAAATCACCCCCCAAGTACTATTCCATTCGAATTACAAGGAAGACATCTTATGTAGGCTGTGAAGAATTAATTATTTTTGAAGTTGGATGGGAATTAATGCATGAATTATACTAGTAATTTGCTTTGCTTCCTTCAGATACTTATAGCATTACATACCAATTGGACTTATATCATATACTATACTATCATTTTGAAATATAAAAGGCCTCCAAAAGCTTTGTAAATGAAACTCACATTTCTTAAGAATTCACATGTATTATCTCAAACCATGTTACTTCCCCGTATTAAATACTAGGAAATACGCAAGCCACCATAACTTAATATAATATTTTGACCCCATCCACCAAATTTTTATGGCTCCTCCTTTGCTCCGTACGTAAGTTGTGGTTTTCATTTTGTTTACGTGATTTGCGGGGGCAGCTGTTCAAGGACCCGGGTTCATAGCCAAGAGTATCGGATTCCAAAACACCGCGGGTACAAAAGGACACCAGGCCGTGGCATTCAGAAGCCAGTCGGATCAATCGGCCTACATCGACTGCAGGTTCGAAGGGTACCAAGACACGCTCTACTACCAATCCAACCGGCAGTTCTACCGCAACTGCTACATCAGCGGAACCATCGACTTCATCTTCGGCAAAGGCACGGCCTTGATTCAAAACAGCGACATCGTGGTGCGAATGCCAGAACTAAACCAACAGAACACCGTAACCGCAGACGGGAACATAGAAGCAAATAGTATCGCGGGATTAGTCCTCCAGAACTGCAGGATCATAGCCGAGCCAGAACTGGTCCCAAATAGGTTCACCATCAAGTCCTACCTGGGGAGGCCATGGGCGGCGTATTCGCAGACCGCGGTGATTCAGAGCGAGATCGGAGATTTGATCCAGCCAGAAGGGTGGATGATATGGGCGAACACGAACAACCACGAAACCTCGGTTATTGCAGAGTACGCAAACAGGGGACCTGGGGCGGTTACTGACAAGAGGGTGAAGTGGAAGAAGTACAATATCATTACTAATAGCAATGAGGCTCTACGGTATACTCCTGCGATTCACCTTGAAGGAGGAAAGAAACCGAGTCAGTGGGTCCTTGCTACCGCGGGATCCGTCGGTGTTTCTTCCGATATGGGACTTTCCCCAGCTTGAAGACGATAGAGAGAGGAGATCAGAGATGGAGTTTAATTTTCTTTTTGTTTGTTTTTCGCAAATGAGTGTTGTTGTAATGGGGGCCCGGGGGTTTCACTGGCTTGTATGAGCAATCTCTCTGTAAATGTCCCTTCTTTGCCTAATTGATGCAGTAACACATAGAAACACACTCTCGATGTAATAATATGTCTTTTGGGAATTTTATGGCGTATAGTTTATGTAGGTTGAAGCAAATCAAAACGGAAAATATACCAATGCTCAACAATTTTCTCTAACTTGTTCTACCACATGATTTCTTACTATCATGAGATTCAGTTTGTTGACAAACTAAGGAGAATTTTTTTGTTGCAAATCGGGTAACACATGCAACACAGCCGAGCCATCCAAATAATGCACCGACGGCTCGGATTGAAACACTCTTTTCCTTTCTTTTTTTTCTCTTTTTTTTTAAATCTTCCGTACTTTTCAATCCGAGCTGTTGGTTGCATTTTTTGACAGCTTGAATGTGCTGCACGAATACCATGTCAGTCATACCCTATTTGCACCCAAAAATCTCTTAAAACTAAGCGGCTATTTGATAAAGCAGAAAACTGAAACTCAAAATTAAAATTAAAATTAGGTACTGAAAACTAAATGCTGAATTTCTTACTCTGAAAAGTTGTTTGATATGTGCAGAATTTTAAACACTGAATTAAATAAATTGTTTGATCTGTACGATATCTTAAATTTACAAAACTTTCAACTTTGCCCATTTTATATTCATGCTGGAATGCTAAAACAATCAATTAAATAAATAAAAAACTTACATTATATTTACCAAAATCACAACAACATACACAAAGATATTGGCATGATAATAAACAATGGCAAAAGCTAACAGCCGCGATATCGCGTCCCTTAAGTGGGCCAACCACTGCAATTTCTGACCTCTGCACTATTTCCATAAATGCAGAGTTGAAAGGATTGAACTTTTAATGCAAATTCTAAGCCCCTTTTTCCTCTCGTGCTCTTCTCTCTCTAGAACCCTCTCTTGCTTAGAGTTTCAGGGGCAGCAAGAGAGGGGGGAGTTGAGATCTGTGAGTCTCCCCCCTCTCAGTGAGGTTTTCTCCTTCTATTTTTAGGTTTTCCTCTCTTTTCCCTCTTATTTTGAGATCTGTTTTTTCCACTACTGAACTCGCCTTCACCAGTTCCGCCGCCGCCTCTGCCGCCTCCACCAGATGCTGCCGAACCACCACTATCACCTCACCCTCCGACACCTTCATCACCACCCCCAGATTCATTCGCTAGCGGCTCTACCAGCTCTCCTCCTCGTTGCCACTCTCCACCTGCTGCACCATCTCCACCTCGCTCAGCCTCGTCATCTTCCACTGTCGCGCCGCCTCACCCAGCCCTGTCACCGATTCCTGTCGCGCCGCCATTTCCCTCTTCCTCCATCAGTTGCCCTCTCCGCTGCTGCCTTGGATCGCCTCTCACCTCCTGCCAGTCACCGACCTGTTATTCGTAAGCCTCTTCGCTCCTCCTCACGCTGCAACAAATCTGGGCCTTTTGTCGTCACGCTGCAACAAATTTGGGCCTTTTGCCGCCCTCAAAATCCTCTGGATTCCGTCGGTGAGATTTGTAGTTGGTGTACGGCGGTGCTCCGGTGGCCCTCGGGCTTTTAGCTGTTTTTTCAATTTTAATTGTATTAACAGGTTGTGTACTGATTTGGTGTTGTTTGTTGGTCCCTGTGCGGACCGTTCGTTGCCCGCTAAGGGTTTGGTGTACTGTATTTATGAGATTTCTATCCAATCCCCATGGATACCCCATTTGTTGAGGTTTCTACCCAACTTAGGGCTCCGGAAACTTTTAACGCCAAATTACATATTTGACCTTACCACTTTTCACTCCTCTTATATTCCCTAATTTGTGAGGACAACTCGTGGTTTCGAGTCCCACCCATAGTTTGGGAACTAATTTTGCATCGACCATTACGCGGGGTCTACTCTGAGTTATGTTCAAAAATTTTAGCCGTGCAATAATTTTTTTTTTAAATTTTGCCCCCGTTCCACTATGTCTTCTTAAAAAATATTGTAAGTACTTATTTGTAATTCTTAAGATGAAAAATAATGGAATTATTGAAATAATTTTTTGTGCAATATGAATCTTGTTTGATAGATCTCGATGAGATCTTTTGGACGATATAAAATAATTTAAATTTTTTCATAAATACATTATTTTTAAGTTTGATAACTACTTCTTTTTTTTTTTAAAAGCTTGGTGGAACGGGGAGTGAGCCTGTGAAAAATCAGCTCAATCCTGTAATCTGAATAAAAAACGAGAAGATTGATTCAAGTGCTTACTCATATCAAATTGAGCTGATTTTTCACAAGGCCACTCAATTTTTTAAAAAAAATTTATTGAACGACTCCAATTTTTTCTGTGGGTTTCATATTGACAGTGGTAGTATTTTGATTTCCATATTCTGTGATTAATCAAGATTTGTGAATTTGTGGTTGTGATTTACTTCTGGGCATTGAAAGATTGAAATTTAATCATTGAAAGTTTTTGTTAAATTCCATGGGAAATCATCTTTCTTTGAGGAGAAGAGAAAGGAGTCCCATATGATACCGTTTGAAGTTTCGAATAACTAAGAAAATAATTCTGACACTCCACTTTTTTATGATGACACTTTAAAATTTATTTTTCAGTGTAAAAATTATACATAGCAAGACACACTAAAAGATAAATTTTAAAGTGTCATCATAAAAATTAGAGTGCCAGAATTATTTTCCATAAATTACTTTGTTTTTTAAATAGATCACTTATTTTTACTGATTACAGATGTTTCACTTTTTAAGTGATTTATTCTTGTAGAAAAAAAAAATTGATTTTGTAGTATTGAATTTACAACTGGAGGTGATCTTACCAAAAAAAATACCATTCGAAATATAGTAGGAGTACTAAATTAATTTTCATTGAGTAAAATGATATTGGTAGAAAGCAATGATGATGAGGGAGAACGAAAGTGAATTTTTCAGAGAGGAGAACTTAAAGTGTAAGAGCATCTGCACGTGACTATTTAAACAAATTTCTAAACTAAAATAAAGAGCAAAAATAAGAAAATGGACAAAAAAATGCCCTGCAACAGCCTCTCTTCCTCCTTCTTTACTTTGCAAAATAAATAAATAATTTTGCTACAGTGACTCTTTTGTTCTAAAGAATCACTATTCACCCTTTTAACTATTACTTGAGAAGAGAAATGTGGGAATAAATGAAGGAAATATAAAAGTATGAATATTTAATTGAGTAGAGAGTGAGAGTAAATAGTCTGATGCAATAGACATTTTAAAATTGAATAGCTAAAGTAATAAAATGAGTTTTTAAGATGTAATTTGGTTCAAAATTTAAAAAAGTTGATGCAGATGCTCAAGATTTCTGTATAAATGAAGATGAAGAGATTTGTCTCAAAGCAAAATACCAAAAGGGTAAAATTGTCAACTGCAAGATGGTGCCAGACTGAAATGATGTCTTATCAGAGACAAAGTAATAAGGAGGACAACAAAGGACACGTGGTTAGATGTGGTAATTGTTTACCCGGCGCTATAGGTCTTCTGTTAGAGAGACCGATAAACAATTATACAAAAAATGTAGTAGTTTACAGCGTTGCAAGTTGCTTCTTATAGATCAGCTTGGGTCGTACGTTGAGCATTTGGATTGTTGAATTTGTCAAATAATGTGTCTGAAATGCAAGTTGATCTCCGAAGATGATTATGCATGGTTATGCAAGCAACTACTATATTTCTTTGTACAATGATACGATGGCATCCTTTTTAATATTGGAAACAAGCCTTCAGAATCCAAAAGCACGTTCAATCAAGTTTTGTGTAACCTATATGTGCTAAGTATTATCGCTTTTCTTTATTCCTATGTGACGATCATTTGGGATATCAGATAACCAATACCGCAGATTCTGATATGATGTCATAAATCCAAGAGTATGAGTATATGCGGCATCACAAAAAAAAAAAAAAAGTAGTATTTTCCTGCACAAGAGAAGAAAAATCAATCTACAAAGAGGAACCCTCAAAATTTGGGCATTGTAGTTACGCAACCCAAGCTAGCCAATTAAAAAAAATAAGGGTCCTGAAGTCTGAAGTACATGAATACAAATAGCGATTTGGAAATATAGAACGTTCCTTCCTTTTTGTCCTTAACAAAATTGATTAGATCATGATGAACAAGGCACTGAATCCACTAATCCTTTGCTAAATTAAGCTCATTAGAGAAGACTTTAGATCTGTTCTCATCGAATCAATAAATAAACCCAAACATAACTAACTCAGCTATATGTTAATTGGGCCAGTAGCTTTGGAGCACAGGGAAGATTAATAGAATCACCATGTGAAAAATAGAAAATAGACCAGATCGATCGATCGATCGAGAGTAATTTGTTCATGATAATATCATTCAAGGGGGCATTTTGGAAGGAAGGCACAAAGTCCTGGTTTTTCCTCAGGAAAAAAATCTCGTAATTTGGAGTATGAGAATATTTGTCATTTGGGGCAAATGTTTAGTCCCTACTACATGTTTGAAAATATGATTAATAATTTTGAAAGTATATATATTCAAGCTTAATCAGCATATTAATCTTTACATAAGTTTTACCGAGCAAATTCAAACAACTTTGGCCTTTGTTCGGTTTCCATTTTAGTTTTCACTTTCATTTTTGTTTTCAATCATTACCCATATTTTCAATTATTACTTTAACTTTTTCTCTCTATATCTCTCCAATCATTACCTCTATCTCCCGATTTTTTTTTTGAACAGTCAATTCAATTTCATTTCACAAATAACCCGAAGGTAAAAGCCCAAAGGCTACAACGATTTCATCAAAAAATATAGGAATGAACCAACTACTAAAACCTAGACACGAAGCACATCCTCTAGGAGGCTCCTAAGCACACCTGCCGAAGGCAGACCATACATAAATGCAGGGCAATGAACTCGTCTCCGATTTTAGAAGTAGAGCTCAAAGGGACGCCCAAAAACAAAACCATGACAAAACCATATATAACTCCTATCCGAGCGAACAATGAAAACATGCATAATGCAAACACGTAGAGTCAACAAGCATGACATCCATCATGTAATGCAATGAATCAAATAAAAATTGCGTTATGTTTTATTATGTCTGCGCTTTTCAACAAATTTTTTTAATATCACATGCAAATAAATTGGAAAAGTGTTGGCAGTAAATGCGAGACTCGATCGAAGAAGTAGAATGGTGGAGGAAAGTGGAAACGAAGAATGTGAAATAAGAGAAGTGGAGAAGGTGGTGTAGATTTTTGTTTTATTTTCCTTAATTTTTTAGAATAGAGAGATAGTGCCAAGCAGACTACACTTCTTTAGTATAGTATTAGCGTTGTCCCCGTTCAATGCACAGAACAACACAAAAACTGACTTTGACTTATTTTTGTCGTCCTGTGCATTGAACGCTAGTAATATGCCCGTTCGATGCACCGAACGACGAAAGAAGAGAAAATATTGGTAGATGACTCACTTTTTTTTTTTTCCAAAATGGGTGAAATTGTGACTTGCATTTTCTGTTTCTTCTGTCATCGCATCCACTGTAGGCATCCATGGGCTTGGTGATTATTTCACAAAAGAAGAGAACATTTAGTCTCGACAAAAGGAATCGAAAAAGTAAAAAATTAGACTTTTACACAAATATTGAGGGAAATATCCAAGGAAAAATCCAAAAATTTCCTCTCGATCGTCGAGACGACCAATAATACATACAACTTTGGCGCAAAACTTAATAAACGGGGATTTTTTTTAATAAGGACAACACAAAAAAGTCGTAGTTCACAACTTTTATGTTAGTGGAAACACCCCCTTAGTGAGGTCAGTCTACATGCTCATTTTTTTCCTGAAAAGTGCGTAAAAGCATCTCCAATGGATCCTATAAAATACTCAATAATGTGAATGGCTAAGATTTTAGTTGGTGAATGTGCAAAAATTAACTACAATGTATTAGATAAATTGGGTCGTTAGTCTATCACTCAATAACTCACCCTAAAAATTTGGCCATTTATTTATGCACTCATTAAAATTTATGGGCCCATTTTTTAAATAACAAAGTGTTTTTTGATTTTGAGATAAAGTGAGAAGTTTGAAAAATGTTGCTCTTGCAACAATCTCGTAGGGAATTTTGATGTTGCAACAATTGCCTTGCTTTGCTTCCCTTTTCCTAATCCTAGTTTGCCTTTCTTAATTTGCTTCCCTTTTCCTAATCCTATTCTCTTAGCTTGGCTTGAACAGATTCTAGGTTGACCATTCCCTAATCCTTTTTATGTTGAAACTTCAAAATGATATGTAGTTGCTAAAACATATTTCTTTTTTGTTTCATATAGTAATAAAGTGTAGTTATTCTTTGTTCGAAAAAAAAGTGTAGTTATTCAACGATCATTTACTCAATAAACTAATGATCACTTATATCAATCCTTAAATGTGTCTTATTTTAATCAAAAACTATCATTTATCTATTCAATTCTAACCATTCCACGGGGATGCTCTAAATGGTGTGAAGTTATGGTGTATGAGGAGAATTGAACATTTGTAGGTGGAGGGAGGAGAGTAGAAGAAGAGAACGTGAAGAGGTGTTAGACGGTGGGTAGCGGTTTTCAGTCACGTTTTTTCTTCTAAAATTTAATTATTGTTCATTTTTTTCGGGAGGGAAGAACCAATAAGTATGCGACACCATAAGAATTAATATACAAGGGGAATGATTTTCACACTCATTTTTTATCCATTGGCACTTCCTTTTTTTGTCTTTTATTCACTTGAAAGTACCAAATTGCACTTAATATAAAAAAAAAAGTGACTCAAAAGGTAAGGGTGGTTTAGTAATTTAAATGTCAATAAAGACAAAAAGAGAGTGGCAATGAAGACAAAGAGAGTATGAAAATCATTTCTCATTAATAATTACTAGAAAACACAAAAATTTAGGGATGAGGAGTTGGAGGCCTTGGAAGGTCTAACACATTTGAATAGAGTATGCATGTATATATGTATTGACTAAGATTTGTCCGTGCCTGAAGGCACAACGCAACGTGAGATCTACTTAGTGACAATTGTGCAATTAATATTGTTTGAGAGAGAGAGGGAGAGCCATAGGATTTATGAAGCAAATCAATGGTTAGGATTTATAGAGAGATAAAATTCAAAAATCGTTCTCCCTTATTATGTAGATTGATGATTGATTAATTGATTTATAGACAAATTCAGGCAATATTTTTGGAGTTTTTATTTATTTATTTATTTTGAGTTTTTGTTTTGCATAAAATTTTCTTGATTATTTATTAGTCTTAACAAACAAAATCCTAAAAACGAAAGAAAGGCTGAAACGAGAAAAAAAATTTCCCTAAAAAATTCAAAAAAAAATTTCGATCCCTAAAATTAACTAATTCTTAAAATTTTATGAGCAAAAATTTTAAAAAATTACTACTACTAAACACCAATAACACCTGTTGACTATAAGAACAATAATAATAATTAATAATGTCGAAACTCGCCCCTGTCTTTAAACGGGATCCAAAGTTACCCTCAAGATTTTTTTTTCTTTTTTTGATCGGAAAAGTCACCCTCAATAGAATGATTAACCCTATTTTCTGAAGTCTTTGAAATTAATAACTAACAGCACCTGGTAAAACGAAAGCGTGAGAAGAAGAAGAAGAGTCGTGAAGAGGGAAGAAGTCGGAGGCGTAGATACTGGGCGGAGTGATCGAGCAGTTGTCTGTCGTAATGGGCATGGAAGAAGTGGAACTGCTGCAGATTTCTCCGTCGGACCCACGGGGGAGTCCCGGTAAAGAGCAACAAGCGGCCGGCGTGGGCATCCTTCTTCAGATCATGATGCTCGTTCTCTCCTTCGTACTTGGCCACGTCTTGCGCCGTCACAGATTCTATTACCTCCCCGAAGCCAGCGCCTCGCTTTTGATCGGTACGATAAAAAAAACCCTTTTTTTCTTTTCACTTTTAGAGAAATTTTTCATGTTTATCTGACCATTCTACTAACTACAATTCCTTTGTATTATTATGTGTTTGATTCGCTGAATTGTGTGGTAGAAGCCCTTGTTCTTATTTTCATGTTTATGTCACGACTCTACTAAAATTCCTTTTTTTTTTTTTTTATTACGGGTAGGATTCATTGAATGGTGTCGTAAGAACCCTCATTTTCGTTTTCCTTCTGGGAAGCTATACATGTTCATGTTGCCGTTCTACTAAAATGCCTTTATGGTATGGGTTTGGTTCATTGAATTGTGTCGCAAAACCCTTATAGTATTTTCCTTTTGGAAAGTATAGATGTTTGTGTTACCATTCTACTAAAAATTCCAAATTATTACGGGTTTTGATTAATTTAATTGTGTCGTAAAAAGCCTTATGTTTATTTTCCTTTTCAGACACTATTACATGTTTATGGTACCATTCTAGTAAAATTGGTTTTATTATGTATTTATGGGTTTCGTTCATTGAGTTGTGACTTTTATCGTGTAATATCTAATTTCCTTTCCCCCGTATTATGATTGCAAGTACCTTGACCTCTGGTTCATATTATTTCTTTCAGGTTTAATTGTGGGTGGACTTGCTAACATCTCAGACACGGAAACTAACATCAGGTCACTACCTTGTTTCATTTCAGAGAAATGTATACTTTACGGATAAAGCAGGCGCCTTTTCTTCCCTTTTGGTTATATATTCCAAATTTTATTATCTCAACTTGTAAATAAACTTATGGTTTCTATTTCTGTTTTGCAGGACGTGGTTTAACTTCCATGAGGAGTTTTTCTTCCTCTTTTTGCTGCCTCCAATTATATTATATCCATACACCGGACTTTGGTCAATGATTTTCTTGCCTTGAGTTGCCATTTTCTAATAGTATTCTAGAGTCGGGAAACTCATTGCTGTTGTTGTTTTATTGTTAATTGGCTTCTTTCGAATTGTTTTCCTTGACCTTTTTTGTGCTTACTCAGTCAGGATTCAGTTTAGCCCCCGTAAGTTTTCGTGATTTTCTTTCTTTGATATTCCCATCTGATGGATCCTTATAAAAAAGGAGATACTTACAGTTCATGCATACAAACTGCTATGCATTTTAATTTCTGTATTGTGATCTGCTTCTGTGTAGAAACCTTTCTTCTCAAACTTTGGGGCCATTGTCACATTTGCAATCCTAGGAACGTTCATAGCTTCTGTTGTCACAGGCGTTCTTGTGTGAGTATTGCTCTGTATTCACTTTCCTCATCCTCTTGATTGCAATCTTAAGGTTTGGCCTAACAAGATAATTATTCCATTTGAATGCCTCCTGTTTCAGTTACCTTGGTGGTTTGACATACCTCATGTACAGACTTCCATTTGTCGAATGTCTGATGTTTGGTGCTCTTATATCAGCTACAGATCCTGTCACAGTTCTGTCCATATTTCAGGTGATTTTTTGCTCGATATTAACCATCAGAATATATTTTACCATGATTTGGTTTTGTTAGATTCGACCCATGCATCTTATATGACGTGAGACACGTAGAAAAGTATCACTAAAAGATAATACTTCAACTGGAAATGTCATCGTATATTTCCCCCCAAGTTTGAAGTCATGGGTACATAAGTAGTTGATGGTGTTATTGACTCACTGGATCCCTTCTCTTTGAAGAGGCATTTCCTATGGTCACGTATCTTCCATTATCGCATTCATGAACATTGTTTCCTAGGTCATTGAACTTGCTGAAGACAACAAAAAGGGCCATATCTGTGATGAATAATTCTTTAGGATGAAACTGATTCAGGAACAGTTCAAGCTGTTGAGTGCTGATATATAGCGAGCTATAAGGATTTGCTTATTTTGAAGTATATTATTTACAAAGATGATGTATAGATTCCAAAAGGAGAAGAAAGATATGCGAAATAGGGGTTACAGTTGTTCAATGTGCTTAAATCATGTTGACATGAGTTTCATTTGTGTAAGGTCAATTTTTTTCGGGGGCTGCTGTTTTTTAATTTTCTTCCAGATATTATGGAGTTTTTTGTTGTTGTTGATATATCTAGTAAAAGTTCAAGTGAGTAGTTGATGTGTACTTCCCCTTGCTCATTGGCTGCCCTCTAGTTGTGTCACTTGGTCTTTAAATGAAACCCAAACAACTCTCTGCACTGGGTTTTTCAATTTAATTCCATCAGTTTCTACCCCAAACCACAGTACAGAAATTTGGCTAGCTTGTACAAACGATTATTGATGAGCTAGCTGCATTTGAACTTCCATTTTCATACCTCCCAACTAATCTCGTAACCTTTTTCAGTCGCCCCTCTCTCATCGTAATTGCAAACACAGTATGAACCTTATTCTTAGCCGGCCTTATTCGCTTTTAGTGAATCGGTCATCTTTGTCATTTCGAGGTTATTACAGATTAGTTTTCAAGATTATGTAAATGATGAAAGTAGAAAAGTATTGAGCCAAGAATGTAGCAATTAGGAGAAAATACCAATAAATTAAAACTAATGGGAGAAAATATTGAATAAACTTTGAGTACAGATTAACACGAGGGGCAGTTGAACTCCTTTTTTATTCACAACTTCTTCACTTTGTACTTCAGTTCAAGTGGTTGCGATGATCCGAGTTTTTATTCTCAATAACTAATGATCCTTCAACCATCTTTTACTCCTTAATTCTTAGTTATTTTTGGTTATATTGTATCTCAATAGTAGTGAGGTTCAGACAAAGTAAGCTGAGTAATAGTTGTAATTGGTGTCCAAATGTGTAGATATCATTTCTTGATCGAGCAACTGTTGCTACTTTCTTGAGTTACTTAATTGTTTGCTGAGCAGTGTTGGAGAAAATATATCTACTGTTTGACATCATTGTGACAATTCATTTTCCTCAAATCAACGTTCAAATTCACTTGACATTACATACTGTAGGAACTTGGCACAGACATGAACCTTTATGCCTTGGTCTTCGGGGAATCTGTTTTGAACGATGCAGTAAGTTTTTACTTGCTTCTATTCGGATTCTTCTCTTTATTTCACGGTGCTTTTGCTTATAATGTATTCTGTTAACTCGGAACTTTATCCTTTTGTATGTACAACTGGAAGATGGCAATCTCCTTGTATAGGTATGTAAGGTGGCCACAAATTTGTGTATCCTTCGTACTTCTAGTTCTAATTCAAGCAATTTATTGTTTTGTAGGACAATGTCATTGGTAAGAAGCCATTCTTCTGGACAGAATTTCATCGTAGTCGTTGTCAGATTTCTTGAGACCTTTGTCGGCTCATTGTCAGCAGGTTAACTTTAACTATATGATGGCCTTACTACTCAAAGTATGAAAATGGCAGAATTTAACTTATTTGTTATGGATGACAAGAAAGCTTGGTTTCCATGTTAGTCATTATGACTGATAGAGGATATCAGGTTTTATTTTTCTGTTTTGTGCATGACATACAGAAACAACCAAAGCCTTGTGACAATTAGTTGGCCTTGGCTCCATGTATCCGTTTTCCCAAACTAATCTCTATCAAAGCAAATGCTTCCTATGTTGTGGCAACGTTCTACTCCTCCTGAGATGTCTTGCCTTTTTAGTTAACGAGTCTTTTGCTTGAACCTCATTCGCTATCTTAATTAAGGCTTGACCAGTGACGTAATAGCCTTGGAACAAGAATAGAACCTTTCTTTTCTTGAGTTGCATATTTCTCCAAAACGAGAGAAGAATTCATTTGAGAATTACATGCTCTCTGATTCAGTCACCCAGGAGTTAGAGATTCTTCAGTAGGATGACCCTTTTGACGCTTCTTTCCCTCTATACCTCCTCCATCCTTCGCAGGTGGAAGAAAGGGTGCTATAAATACTGTTAGTTGGGCATATGTTTCCTTTCAAGATCTGTTGCAAATAAACCAATCTGCCATCTCTTTTTATTATGTCTGAAACTTGAGATTACTTACAAGCATGCTTCTGTTTTGCAGGTGTTGGAGTTGGATTTACTTCTGCTTTGATATCCTTTTAACTTACTAATTCTTCTACATTTAGTTTTCTTAATCATCTACTTGTGTTCTTAGAATGTCAGTGATCCCTTAACCCCCCAGAACCTTTTTAAGTATGCAGGTTTAGATATTGACAAGTGAGTACTGCACATATTTCTCTCTGTTCTTCTTGAAGCTTGCATTTAATCCATGGATTTATCAATGTATTGTTTTGACATTTCTGTGCAGTCTTCAAAACTTGGAGTGCTGCCTTTTTGTCCTTTTCCCCTATTTCTCGTAAGCTCTACGAGGCCTTATTTGTCTTGTCATGTGAAATTGATTTCGGTTGCTTCTGGTTCTCAGCATGCATCCAATTATTTACAGGTACATGCTAGCTGAAGGCCTTGGCCTTTCTGGTATTGTATCGATATTGTTCACTGGAATTGTAAGTGATTATTGGTTATTCATGATTTTCAAATGTAGTTACCAATCATGTGATGAGTAATTGGTTATGTTCTGTTTTAGGTTATGAAGCACTACACATTCTCCAATTTGTCGGACAATTCTCAGCGATTTGTGTCTGCATTTTTTCATCTGATCTCATCATTGGCAGAAACATTTATGTAAGTGTGCATCCAATTATTTACATAGGGTAATCTGCCTTGTTCTTTCACTGCTTCTGGCACACCATCTTATGTTTTCCTTTTCTGCAGATTTATTTACATGGGATTTGACATTGCCATGGAACAGCATAGTTGGTCCCACGTTGGATTCATCTTTTTTTCTATTGTATCCTTCAGCCAGTACTCAGTAGTCAGATTTTAAACACAATGATGTCTTTTCCTTTTTTTCCTCTATGGAAATTTAACATTGACATTTCTTAACTTGCTTCATGATCTCTCAGTTATTCATTGGAGTTGCAAGGTATGATTATCCTTTAGCTAATTTTTTGAACTCTGATTGTCTTAGGCGTATTAGATTGCTTATCCTATGCTTCCTGGTAATCTCGTCATTTCAATGCATATCAGCTGCTTTGTTATTTGCCATACTCAGGGTGCACTTGCAATACGTGGATGATATTTGGGGTTATGTCTATGGAATTGCTAACACAGATTTGTAATTGTTCTGTGAAGGGCGGTAAATGTCTTCTCTTGTGCATATCTAGTGAATTTGGTTCGACCTGAACAGCGACAGATACCTTTAAAACATCAGAAAGCACTTTGGTATAGTGGTAAGTGGATCAGATGTCGTTGATCCTTTAAGTTGGTTTCATTTCCAATGGTGCTGTCACTTTTACGTGGTTAAACAGGACTCAGAGGGGCTATGGCTTTTGCCCTTGCTCTGCAATCAGTTCATGATCTCCCAGAAGGGCACGGTCAGACAATATTCACAGCAACCACGGCTATTGTTGTTTTGACGGTATGCAGCCTAGCTTGCTTTCTGGTATATCCAAAAGCCTTATAGATGCTCCTCGTTTATGGGCATGATCCATGATCAACACCCTTTGTGGGTTGAAATCAATCCAATGTGACTCATCAGACATTTATTCAATAACTTACAACATCAGAAATTAAGGCTTTGTGTTTGTTACTTTTGGAAAGGGCAATAATTTCTGGATGGGTATCCTACAATCCAGCTAACGACCAAATATCTTTTGAAATTTGTCGGCTCACAACCATATGCAATGGTGAAGAAACAATGTTATTAGGGATTGCCGAGTGATATGATTCAGGCAGAACTTATCCGTAGAACAAGATGAAGGCCTAGAAAGATGTGCATGGAGGTTGTGAGGATATAATTGCACTGAAATGACCGATGATATGGCTTGGATCTATAAGACTATATCTATGTAATTGACTGAATCTTGCTTGGGAAATATGAGAAACCTATACCAGTTATCGCCTTCTTTGATACTGGTGCTGTAGCCTCCATTCTCAACCCAACAATTCTCCCCAGGTCCTACTGGCAGTCGAGAGTTATTGGAAACATAAAATAAAATTCTTTAGTTCTACCGAGTTGGGTTGAGATATATCTCTTACATCAAGTTAGACCTATAATAGAACGAACTCTCTTTATTCATGTCTACTAGAAAATACCTTAGTCCTTGACATGCAACCAATTTGAAGGCCACCCATTGATTTTTGGGTAATGGTAATTAGCAAGCGGTTATTGATGTCCCTTTGAAAATTGCAGTTCTTTCTAGAATTGGACGTTGTCTTGAAGCTAGATATGTATTTTCCCTATAAAAGAGATCTAGACATCAGAGCATCGGAGGAACTATGGAAGTGCAATGCTCATCATGTTTGAAAGAGCATTGGATGAACTATGGAAGTGCAAAGTTCATTATGTTGGAAACACAAGCTATTGGCTTTATGGTGTAATCCATGCACACAATCTGTAGCCGTGATTGGCACTTGGCAGTGTTCTAAAATTGCTAGGCACTAGTTCGGTGCCTAGACCAATTTTAGTATAGGCGTTGGAACCCCACCTAGCACCTAGGCGCCGACTGCGCGGCTGCCTAGACCGACTTTTTAAACATTGGTGATTGGACAAAAGGAGTTACCTACTTGGACTACTTTATGACTAAACATTTAGATTGTGCAATTCTCCTTTGTTTGGTGCTATGAACAGGGCTTGCGACTATTTTGGTTGTACTTTGTTGTTGCCTCATTTTTTCCTAACCGTATAAGCCATGTTGCAGGTTTTATTGATTGGAGGATCAACGGGTACCATGCTGGAAGCTCTAAAAGTTGTAGGAGATGGTCGCGATAGCCCTGTGGGTGAAGTAAGTTTTGGAAATATCACTTGTTAGTTCCATATGTTTCATTACCAATGGACTGACGCGTAACCGTTAGTAAACCTTGTTCAAAAATTTCACGCGGAAAGTCTTGCTCGTCTATCTGCATCGAGATAAATGGTTTCCCTGGAAATCACCCTTTGGCATGAGCCTATTTCCCACACATCTTTCCATTGTCTACTTACTATCACGCTTCTTCTATGAGAATTTTTAAGTCTTCTAGTGCCTATTATATGTCACGCAAATTTTTCGTGAGATTACTATTACAATACTTACACTTCACAATTTGGGTCTTCTTTTCTTGGAAAGTGTGTTCTAATGACTTTCCCTGAATGTGTTATTCCTGATCACTGGTTTGATTAATGCTAAACACACGTGCATGAGTTGGGGAAGAAATCAGGTATCTATGTTGTTATTCCAGGAAAAGATGTTATTTTACTGATCCCTATCTGAATTGCATGGCGAAATCCCATGTTAATTCTGAAAGCACCCTTTGTGCAAATGAAAACTGGTAAACTTGAAACAGTGAGCACAGCCAAACAACCCACCTCTTCCCTCGATATTGAGGGGATGCATCCAAGTAGTTAAGCAAAAACTTACATGTGCACCAATAAAATTGCGTAGACTTGTACATGCCAATCACCAGCAGTCATCATGAGTATTTGAGCCAACCGAGTCAAGTCCACGAATGGTTCAAATTGGTTCAGTTAAATCGTTCGGTCAGGGTTTTGAGATCACTCGCAGTTTGTCCAACTCATCAAACAAGTTGTCAAAGCTGAGCCCAAGTTTCTTGCTTGAATTCATGTCACTGATATTAATAGAGAGAGTTTTTACAGGTTCACAAGTGTTTTTAAACGGGGACAACTTGTGTTATTGTACCCTTGTGTCAAATTTGTTTTTGAAATGCCAAATATTGCGCTATATTCTCATCCTTCTTTTTATCTTCGTATTATTCTTTCTATCTCAAGTATGGTGTGATAGTTTTTTGTTTTAGATGATCAAGAAATTTATAGGAAAGTCATCAAGGTATGTCACCCGTGTATAAAAGAAAACCCAGGATAAAAAGGCCCTATACATCATGTAGCTAAAACCAATAAAAGGAAAGATCCATTTACTCCGCTATACTCCACTCGTATCTCCAAATATTTCTGTCATATCTTGAAATTGGTCAAGGGTTGTACTTCCTCGACTCCCAACTATGTGAACTAGATTAGGACAAATCCCGACAACTTACCAGGACCGAGATTATACCAAACTTAGATTAAGACTGGGATTTTCCCAAGGAAAACCTATAGGGAAAGAAGGGCATGCAGTTGTGAAGAAGAAAAAGGAAGAGGGAAAATGAAAACCTGCTCACCATTCTTAGATACTTTTTTCAGCAAGAATTGATTGCATATGCATTGTCACACTTCTATCCTTTCACTGTATGAAGCATCTCTCATATCTTCATGTTTATGGATCAAAAAGAAATGTGATTAAATTGATTATTGGTGATCTCACTCTTTTTCTTTGCTTCCAATTTACTGTCAGAGCTTTGAAGGGAACAATGGGTATATAGCCCCTTCGTATGATGTGGATTCATCGTCTGGGAACAGGTTTAAGATGAAACTCAAAGAATTTCACAAAAGGTATGACAACCTGTCCTCCAACGGGGCTCTTCTAGACAAACCTCTTTTCCATTGGTTTCTTGATAAATCTAGCTTTGATTCTTCCTGCAGCACGGCATCCTTTACAGCGTTAGATAGGAACTACCTCACCCCTTTCTTTACCACGCAAAGTGGGGCTGAAGAAGAAGAGCAAGGTAAGATAAAAGCTCGGTGCAACTCTGCCACCATCAAATCGCCATTTTGACCTCCATACCAACATGAGATTCAAGACAACATATTTTCACACTGCAAACTCTGCTAGAACTTCAAAAAAAAAATTCCCAAAAGCTTAAGCTATTATGAGTTTGTTCCCACTATGTATCAAGCTATGCAATAGCCTACCTTGCAGGCAACTACGGCTTGCACGTGGAGATTTTAACATCCACGCACTTTGAAAAAGAAAAGAAATAAATGCAAAGAAAGAGACTTGACGTCAATACCTCTCCTAACTTGAGCTTGAATACTTTCTCCACGCACTTTGAAAATGAAGAGAAATGCAAACGAAGAGACAACCTTGAGACCTATCCCAACTTGAGCTCTAATACTATGTTACCTGGTCTAATAGATAAGTCGACTCCAAAAGCTAGCTATTGAGGGGAGGTTGTCTTGCTGGTCGATCAATATCGTTACAAGTAGAGAAGGGAGTGCCTGAGCTGGTGGGTACTTGCACACTGTAGGGAGAACTTTCCAGTGAGAATAAGCCAAGGTGAGGAAGAGGACATCTAAGGAACAAGACGTGGGAGAAACTCTAATTGCAAAAGGAAGCTCAGAAACGTTGAGGGTTGAAATAAATTCCTCCCAAGTCACATGAACAAGGAGTAGGTCAATGTTAATAAAATTCTCTTTGGAAGTAGAAGCAGTTTTACAAGGAAGAGTAAACTGTTGGATCCGCTCAAGAAACACAACATGAAAAGATAAATACTACAATTTTGGAAACGATATCATAACACTTACCCTTTCTGCTGAACACCATAACCCAAAATGACAAGAGACTGGAAACTTACTGTGCTATCATTTTAGGAAGAAGGCATGTTGAACAGAAGACATAGTTGACAGTAATTAGGAACTCTAGCAAATAGTTCATAAGGTGAGAATCCACAAAGAGAGAAGAGGGTTGGCAGAGGATTAAGAAGATAAGTTGTTGTAAGAACCATGAATCAACAGAACATAGGAGGAAAGGAGAAGGATCGGTTATTTCTGTTGTTTAGAAGGATAGGAAAAGTGTATAGGGTGTTAATAACCCTAGCACAAAACAATCTTATTTATATAGACGACTCACATATTAAATAAGTAAACTAAGCAATGTGGGACTATTACTAATACTATATTCTAACACTCCCCCTCAAGCTGGAGACTCTCCAGCTTGTTACATATCAACCAACGAAACAATTACCTCAACTACTAACAGCAATAACGAAAAACAACCAACTTGTTAAAACAATGGAACAACTTTCAATAGCAACGACCAACTAATGACTTCAACCAACGAAACAACTTCAACGACCAACCAACTTCAACTTCAACGATTTCAACGACCAACAACCAACGAACGATTTCAACGACCAATGAATCAACAAACGAGTTCAACGACCAACAAATGATTTCAACAACCAACTAATTCAACGACCAACGAACGATTTCAACGACTTACGAATCAACAAACGAATTCAACGACCAACTAATGATTTCAACGACCAACGAATCAACGAACAAATTCAACGACCAACAAACGATTTCAACAACCAACGAAACCAATTTCAACTACCAACTTCAACGACCAATAACAACCAACTTCAATTACCAACCGACAACCACCAAGTTCAACGAGATAGACGACAAAATAAGATATGTTACCACGCTCATCAAAAGAATGGCCAAAAACCCTATTAGAAAACCCAGAATTATGATCATGTCTACGACTGAATAAAGAACCAACAGCAACAGAGACAACAGAAGAAGTAGAATTAGATTTCATTGCAAATATATCACCGGACAAGAAACCAGCAATCGACCAACAGATCAACCCAACATCATCAATAACCAAGACCCAAAACCTTAGAGTGGCAGATTACCACTTTAAACCAACAATATAATTGAACGAAAGCCGTCTACTGACTGAAATAGCAGGAGTCGCTGACGAACAGTAACGACGATGAACAGTAACACTATGAACAGTAATTAGTGAACAGTAACATTGATGAATAATAACTTGTGAACAGTATGCGATGAACAATAATTGGTGAATAGTGATTATGGCGATAGATTTCAATCGAAGGGATTAGGGTTAGGACAGAGGCATTAGGGTTGTGATGGTTTGGGTTTCATGGTGAGATGATGATGGCGGTAGAGGGTGGCGGCTAGGGTTTTGTATATCTAAGGTGGATGGTGAACCCGCTCTGATACCATGTTGTTTAGAAGGATAGGAAAAGTGTATAGGGTGTTAATAACCCTAGCACAAAACAATCTTATTTATATAGACGACTCACATATTAAATAAGTAAACTAAGCAATGTGGGACTATTACTAATACTATATTCTAACAATTTCCTGGTATTTTTATTTTTTCTTGTGGCTATACTATTTTGATCTTCCTTGATTTCTTACGGTTAAGTTGTTCTGAATCCTATGCACACAAAATCAAGTCTATATAACAAATTCCATTTGAGACAGATAACCATAATTTCCTCTGTTTTGGTCTCTTATTTCCTGGAAACTAAGTATATATCTTGTCATTACGTTTACAAATTCAACTTTCTTGTTGTTTGACAGATGAGCTAATGCCCAGTTCTAGACGAGAAAGTTTCAGTGGACATCGCTGACACTCAAGGTGGCAGTTAATGTGAAAGACTCTTGCTACAGAATTAAATAAATTCTCAGCAGAACACTACAAAGTGGTCAGCAGTATCTGAGCTGGAGGTTTCGTGGTGTAGCTATTCACCTAAAGTCATTGCAGTTGGCCTTTCATTACACGAGAGATATACAATTACACTACTCAAGGAGTTACAGAGATTAGAAGCCGTTTTTAGTGTAGGGCCATCAAATTTCTGTGCATCATATCTAATCTAACTTTTGTACACGATAAAGAAAATTGGATCGGATGATAAAAGAAAGGGTAGCTCTGTATCGGATTTAACTCTATATAGGTATGACTACATAGTCTACATTTTCCCCTGATGTGTTCTAAATTTCTCTATGGTTGAAGATCTGAGATTTTGGTTAAATAGAGCATGACTCTTTGTTCAGATTCTTCTTTGTTTTTCATCTTTCTGTTTTAGCCTCGAACTCTTTGTGGGAAAGAAAGAAGTATTAGCCGCAGCCAGTCTTGAATGAGGTGAAGCTTAGCGCTCTTCTTGTGCCTATTCCTGCCAAGGGCATTGCCTTAAGCTGATGTGACTAGCAAAACTCAGAGGTTCGAAGGGAATGTAGAAAGTTGCATTCAATCTCCACTGTTATTTACCATTTCATGCATTCCCAAGTGAAGACGATTCTTCCATTCCCTTGGTTCCCTTGCCAACAAAGGTTAGTCTGAATTTCCCCAATTGAACTCGGTGGATCCTTATGGTATGGGTCCTGTTCGATGCTGATTCAAGTTTTCCCACAACGGGTGCGGCAGTTCCAGGTTTACGAAATCTGAGGCCTCCCAACATGCCTATATCCTCAATGGAGCCTTATGGTACGCATCACATTTGCAAAGATCCAACCACACCCCTTTCATGCATGTGGGACTCGGGGCACACATGTATGTGAGGGGGTGTGGTTGCAAATGTAGTGTGTATGTATTGCTAATACCCGAGAAAACTCAAGCAAAAATTATTTACGAGTAATGCTACGGACACCATGTTTTTTATTCCATAGACACAAATGTGACGGGTTCAGCACAAAGCCCACCACACTTTGTCTATGGTCTTTTGTGTGGCCACCACACTCTGTGTCTATAAAGTAAAAAATGCAGTGTCATTAGTCTTTCTCATTTTTTAGGTTCAACTAATGTACAGTCACTTTCAAATTCCCTTATTGGATGGGAGATCATTTGAGGGTGAGTTTTTCCTAAATTTTTGGTCGATTACTTTTTGTTTGTATTTTTTACTTTTCGTCCTTTTTGTCTAGCTTTTGACCGTAATTTTTGAAATAAATCATTCATCTCGACACGAGAAAAATCCAAAACATATGAAAATGTGGTCCAAAGTTGAAAAAAATTCATATATAAGATTACACTAATTATTTGAGAAGAACTTGTTTTTGCTTTTGGTCATATTTTTGTTAAAAATTTTTTAGACCCTCTTGTCGAGACGGATGATTAATTCATAAAATAAAACTTGAACAATTTTTTTTTAGAAAAAGACGTACAAAAATTTGAAAATAGAAAGTTCCAAAAAATTAGTAAAAACTCATCCATACCATCACATGTCTCTGGATATCGTCACCTAGTGCTCGGACTCTTTGTCTTAAATCAAACACAATAGGTGCCTAGGTGGTGGGAAAAAGTAAGGGTGAGCATGGACCGAATTGGTCCAGTTTATAGTAAACCAAGAACCAAACCACTATCAAGGATTAAGAATTTGGAGAACCAAACCAACCCATAAAATTCATAGAACCAAACCAATCCAAACCATTAAAAGGCGGTTAGGTATCTATTTTAAACCACGACTCGCTTGAAATTGTATATCATCCCCATACACTATTTGAAGTACTTAAAAATGCTTACCAAAACTTATTAAAACTAGCTAGTTATATTAAAATCATCAAAACTCACTAATATCAAGTAATTAAATAAGAGTAAAATACTAAGGAGTAGTAGTAATTAGCGAAGGAATGTAGCGATGGAATAGAGTATTAGATTAGAAAATTAGTTACCGAGCGAGAGAGTGAGAAATCAATTGATTAAGGGATTACACAGGGGTGCACTATAGCACCCCCGGATCCTTAATTAAGTCTAAGTTGTGTATGTTTTGTGTATTGAAATTGTAGGAATAGATTATCATATATAGTAGAAGTTTAGGGAATTAATCTTGGAAGTAAAAGAATAGGATGGTACCATGGTGGAATGGAGAATTAGATTAAAATTTTAATTTAATTTAATGTATCTAAGCAAATTATGGTATACATGTGTGTGTATATACGGTTTAAATCGGTTTGAAACTAAAATCATGAACGTAAATCTACAGACCAAATCATTTAACACAGTTTCTAGATTTTTAAAACGAGGACCAAACCGCATCACTAAAAAACCGAAACAAACCAATTTGTTTGGATTGGTTTGGACTGAATTCATGGTTTGAAGGTTATTTTGCTCCTTTTAAAAAAAGTCTGTGCCCAACTGCCCACACACTTTTTGTATTTATTATAATTACGAGGCGTTACAAGTGTAATTTCACCTCCGTTTTAGTTCCTTGATTTTGAAATAGGCAACCGTTGGGAGCCGTTTACCTTCACAACGGCTAGCGTTTCCGCAAGTTCTTCCTCTTCTTCTTCTCCTTCTCTCTCTCTCTCTCTCTCTCTCTCTCTCTCATCAGTTCGTTTCTTCCACGGACATATTCACAGGGACGGACACAACACTACGCCAGGTACAAGATTTCCCCCAATCCCTGCTCGTTTCTTTCTACCTAGTTTGTAGCTAACAGTCACGATCCAAACGTCCCTCACAGATCTAGCAATCGTTTCACTCCAAGGGAGGAGGGGCTTTTCTTGAAACTAGGGCACCAAATTCTACATCTCGTTGATATTTCTTGGGCACAAAAATGAAGGATTCGATAGCTGATCAAGTTACCCCTACAGAAGCGGATTCGGTTCCTCCTCTACCCCCTCCCAGTCGCCATCAGCGGCCTAGGGTTAGGGAAGTGAGCTCCAGGTTCATGTCTTCCATCGTCCCCTCTTCTCCTGGTGATCTTCACCATCACCAAAACCATCATCACGTGCCCAAATCCCCCATCTCCAAGCACACTCCAATGCCAACTCCTGAAATCCACTCGCGGCCCCTGCAACGCTCCAAATCCGCGCAGAGGCAACGCGGAGGAAGGCAGGAGATAGAGGCAGCGGAGCCCTTGTCGAGTCGTGCCACGGATGACAACAACATACAACAACTTGACACCACTAGGAGCTTGGAGTCTCCACTGAAAGGACTCCATAGTGTTAAAGGGTCAGTTGTACAGAGGAATAATAAACGAGGTGCTTCGGTTAAACTAATTTTCAAGGAGAACAATGGAGGTAAATCTGAGAATCAGCAATCAGAGGTCTTGCGTCGAAGGGGTGGAAGTTTTACCACCCCCTCGAGACCTGACACCCCTACGGTGAGCACTACTAGTACTGGCACGGATCATAGGGTTGTTTCGTCTAGGTTTAGACTGTCGGGGACTGTCCAAAAGGGCATTAACATTACCACTACCACGGCTGCTGCGAAGCTGTTGCTATCGAGTGGGATGATGTCATCCTCGTTCAATGCTGCTCAACTTCCTCCCAATCCCCATGCTAGTAATAGTAATGGAAATGGGGGTACATTGGGAAGAGAAAACGATACATTTCCCACTCCTTCAAACCCTTCTTCGGATTGCGGCCTTGGTTCTGACAGTGAGGAGGATGTTGTGCAGCAAGACAGTAGGTTGCGGTCTTCATTACCGGAGGTGGATGTGTCCACTAGATTGTTGGGGGATAGAAGTTGCACTATGGGTAATAATGCCGTTGGCTGCAATTCGTCCAAGTTCTCTGCTTCTTCACCTTGCTCCCGTTCACTTAACTTGCCACTCTCAAGTTATGAACATTCCTCCTCCCTCTTGCATACTGTTGGAAGAGCCGGTGAAAAACCCACCAAACCCTTGGGAAATTCTGGAAAGATGGGAAGCCTTTGTCTGCCTCCGCTTCCGTGCCCAAAGGCGGGAGGAGATTCGAAGAAGGGAAGGAAGGATTCAAGTCATGTAGAACAGGTGCATTCTCTGAAATTGCTTCACAACCACCACCTGCAGTGGAGATTTGCAAATGCAAAGGCAGAGGCCTCCATGCATGCCCAGAGAAGGGAAACTGAGGTTTGTTGCATCTGTATTCATTGTGATTGAGTTGACCTATTAGTTTGTTACTATTTGATGCTATGTGGTTCATAACCTTAGTGGTTCTAAATTTGATTTCCACTCAGTTTAGATCATTTCAACATAGAACTTTAGGAAGTCAGATTGCTTAGGATGATTTTTCAATTATTGGGATTGTGATAAAGCACGCAATGCATGATGTATCATTAGTTTGTAGAGGTGTGTTGGAGGAGAATTTGAAATTTCAAAACCTCTAAGACCATCTCCAACCCAAGTCTTCAAATTGAAGACACAAAGTAATATTTTTTATTCAAAAAGTAAGTATGAAGAAGGTAACTATTCACATCAACTCCAAGCCAAGTATGGTTGTAGGCCAACAATTTCTCAATACGGAGAAATGAAGGCTTGGTTGGAGATGCTCTTAGAGCAAAACCTGGAATATCAGAATGAAGAAAGACTTGATGAGTCAAGGTCTTTCAAGTTCTACTTGGACTAATATTAGGAAGAGAATTTGGAATATCCTAATGTATGTGAACAGGTGTCATGAGTTTAAGCACAAGAGAATGAGGGAAAGCCTCCAGAGTTAACAAGGAAGCAGAATCTTGAACTAGGACCGCAGACAAGAAAAAAAAGCATACATGAGAGGAAAGGATTGAATAGGTCGGTAGAGTTTGTTGTAGAAGAGATCAACAACAAATATATCCAAATTTTGAGAGTATATAAGTTCCAAAAAGTGCTAAATCTTGCACAAAAAATAAAAAATTCTGGTGGCTAGCAATTGCCTAACAAAGAAAACCGCTGAATCTATATCCATTGCCTATTGTGAAGAATTAGCGGTCCAACTGCAATGGTTCATTGTAAAAAAAAAAACTGCAATGCTTCAGTGTCAAAAGTTGTAAAGACCTACAGGCATGCAATTTTGGATCTGACATACTCCAATTTTGTAAAGTTGGAAGTCAACCGAAATTCAAACGAACAAGAACAAAAAGGAACAAAAGTTAAGAAGCAATGTATGAAGAACTTCAGAATGTCTTCAAGGTATAAAATCTCCAAAACAGGTGTGAAAAACAACTACACTTCGTTTTTCAGCATATCCTATGCTGCAATCGTTACTAACTTGAAAGTTGAAATTGATAAGATTTCAAGTTTAAGATGAGGTGTCTTTGACTAATATCTTTAATGAAAATAAGAAGATCTTGGCATCTCAAAGTAATTAATATTGTCTTTCAAAAGAGTGTTTAGAGATGGATTTTGATAATTGGAGTCTAGAATTTTGTCGAACTTCTGTCTAGAAACTGTTGATGAATACGTAGAGTGTTGACTCAAGGACAAATTTTCCTTGGTTGACTACTATTACGAAAAGACTTTAGAATAATCCCAATAGTCCAAATATAACGCATGAACAAATGGCATGACTGGAGTGAGGAAAGAACCAAGTCCCAAAGCAAGAAAGGGTACTAAAGAAAAGGCATCCACAGATACATTTCATTTTAACACTTGCCTCCTTGTCTTGTTGTGTGATGCTTGTTTGATTTATTCTGCAGATAGATCTTTATTCTCTTCAAGTCAAAATATCAAATCTGCGTGATGCTGTGAAAAGGAAACAGATTGAACTTGGGCTATGGAAAAGAACACAAACTCTATCCACAATTCTTGAAGCTCATGTAAGCATCGTATTTTAACAAATTCTATTACTTTATTAATGATGCAATCTTCTTAAAGTTGTTTTTTTCTTGAATTTGTTATAGAATAGATTTTAACTAAAGATACAGCTGGTCAGTCAAAGTAGTAATCTTCTTCTTTCCATTTAGAAACAACACTAGGGTTAACTTGTAAAGTATGGCATTATTCACTTTCTTTGGCACTAATCTAAGAATTTCTGAAGGGGTCAAAAATTGATTTCTGGAGCTATATTGATTGACAAGCAAATGCTTTTGAAGCAAACTACCTTTTCCTTTTGAATTTGCATGGACTTTTGAAACTGGGTCTGTTGTGTGCTTGCCCTCTTTTCTCATGATCAATGTGTGGGAGACATCTAGGTTTGTGTGCATTGCGATGTGTGGTATATTTTTCATGCATTATGGTTGTCAGCTCCTATTAGTTTCTTCCTTTTGATTCCCACTCGTGTTAGATACTCATTTCGGTGAATATAAAAACAGGTCCTTCTCTGTCAATGTGCCAGTATTTTTCATGGTAGCATATGCACTGGATGATTCTGCTAACAATTTTGACCTTTTTTCACGTATGACGTGTTTTCAACTTTTTGGGTAAATACTAAATAGATTGTCCTGTGGTTGTAACTCCTTGTGTCAATGTAACAACTCTACCACTCTTGACTCAAATTTTGGTGGCTCTGATTTTAGATGCCAAACCTTGATGAATGGTCCACTTTGGAGGGGGAGTATTTATCATCCTTATCAGGAGTAATTGATGCTTTGGTCAATGCCTCCCTCCAACTTCCAGTTGGTGGAAATGTGCAGGTAGATGTGTCTGTTTATTTGAGCCAGCATTTCTATACATTTCTGCATCTGGTTTTTGCCAATCACTGAGCTGTGAGATAACTATGTTTCAGGCTGATATAAAAGAAGTGCGGGAGGCTTTGAATGCAGCATTAAAAATGACAGAAAGTATACGTTCACATATCCAAAACTTTGTGCCAAAGGTAAGTTGGATAGAAGGGATTTTCGTACTCCAAATTAGTCGATTGGATTTTTCTCTAGGCTTGTATGTTCATAGACAAAGACCAGTGAAATGCTATCCGTTCCAAGATTCTAACTTTTAATGGAAGACTATAGAACATTATCTGTAAAAGGCACAATAAATAACTATGTAAAAGGCACAATAATTAACTATGGGACTTGAAGTTTCTGAACCAAGAGGGAGGGTTGAATGTTGTCTTGCTTTGAGGATGTTCTCCATGTCAAGAATTTGGCAGATAGACTGCTTTTATGTCCCTAATTTTGTGCATCTGGATTTCCCATGAAATGAGGATTCTTCAATGCAGGCTGAAGAAATGAATACTTCTATTTCAGAACTAGCGAGGGTGAGTGGTGGAGAAAGAGCTCTCGTTGAAGAGTGTGGACATCTGTTGTTTAAGACATACACATCACAGGTTTCCTTACCACTCATCCTTTTCAAGTTTCCATCTTTTGATATATGGTTGCAATATTTGTATATTTTTTTGAAGTCCATTGGTCCAAAAAGGCTTGTCAAAACTAATACAGGTTAGCTAACAGCATAGTCTGTCATTTTACAGGTTTCCATTGTGTGTTTTTTTTCGTGGTTCTTTCATTTGGGTTCTAGAAAGAACTGTGTTGAAGTCCTCTATCATCAGCATTATTGTTGTTCTGTTTCTTCTTGTTATTTCAGTTAATAAGTCTGGAAAAGAATGGAAATGCTAAGTTTTGCCATAAAATCTGCTTATTAGTACCTAACAACTAACTAATTTCTCTACTTTCAGGTTGAAGAATGCAGCTTAAGGGGGCATCTAATTCAATTACACAGCAGCAACCATCATCAAGCCAAGGAAGAGTGAGCATTTTTGTCAGAGAAATTTTGAAATGGTGAACATTCATTGATTCTATGAGCTTAATAAGCCTTTTGGGCAATTCATTGCCATTGTAAGTATGAAAACTTCATTGAATTTTCATTTTTTTCCTGCAAGCAGAAATGAGGGTAATCTTCGTCATGCCAACTCTCTCTTCTTCGGATACTTGTGTAATGCCTAGAACATCTGCATTGAGTTGAGCATTAGTCTCATGCTGAGCATTATGTTTGCATTTCAGATTCCAGAAAAGTTTGGTTGCATAGTCTTTAAAGGACTCACTTCGGTAGATTCATTACAAAGTTTATGGACACTTTACAATCAAGTGAAAAAACAGAAGACAAAATCACTATGGGATGTCAACTATGGGGCATCTGGTTATTGAATAATTACTTGGTTTGAAGGAAAAAAAACTATATAAATAATATTTGGATGTTTTATAGTACATTGAAAGTAATGATGCGTTGAAGTTATGAAACCTAAGAATAAATAATGAGACAACTCAATCAAATCATTCATCTTGTGGGCACTTAAACAAGGGTCCAATAGTTCTGGAAATTTTGAGAATTTGAAAAAGAAAACCTCAGGACCTTTGGATACAATAAATTCATGGATTTTCACCTCCCATATGATCATCCTGTTGGAACCTCAGTACTTAACCCAAAAAATACGTTGATTTTTTCTTGGTATGTGGACCCAAAAAATATTTTGATTTACTCGATGAAAATATAACTACCGGTTAAATCGGGATAAAGATTTGATAGTCTGAGTAGGGGTTCATTTAATCAAAATGGTAAGGAAGTTTAATTTATTTGCTAAATTGTAATTCAACCAGCCAAATTTGTAATATGCAGCATATTATGGAAGGGGCGCGGCTATTCGCAGCCACGTATTTTCTCCCACAGCCCGTTAAAAATTTTCAATTAGACTCGACAGTTAGTTACCGAAATTGAGATACATTTTCAGCATCCAATTACCGAAATATGATATTTTTTTCAACAGCTATTTACCGAAAATACATGTTTGGCAGTTGTCTACCGAAAATTGAATATATTTTCGACATGTAGTTACCGAAATATAATCTTATTTTCAACAGCTATTTACCGAAATGATTTTCAACAACCACTTACCAAAATATAATGGGCTATCGGAGAAAATACGTGGCTGCGAATAGCCGGCCCCTATGGAAGAGTCTACGGAACAAAAAAGGGGATCAACATGGTGCATTTTTTATTGAGTAAATTACACTAAGCCCCCCTCAACTAATCCGCATTTTTACTTAACCCCCTCAGATTACAAAATCCGACATCGTGCACCCTCTAACTATCCAGAGTTGACACTTAACACCTCTCCGTCCATATGGCAAACGGAAAAAGACAGTCAGCTTAAATGGAGTGTTTGGATCGAGCACCTACGCACGTCGGATGTCGTTGATTCTCGCGTTAGCCCACTTGGTTTTTTTTTTTAAAAAAATTTTTGGACGGCTCGGATCGGCCGTCTGGTGGCTGTTGGTGCATTTTCCCCGGTACATCGATACCAATATCATTTTCGTTAATTTTTGGCTTTAGGGCTCTCGTTGATTAGCCCTAAGATATATTTGGTTATACAAGAGCCCTAAAGCAAAAAATTAACGAAAATGATCTTGGTACCAATACCGATGGTACCGTAGGGAAAATGCACCAACGGCCATTGGATGGCCGATCTGAGCCATCCAAAAATTAAAAAAAAAAACCGAGTGGGCCTACGCGGGAATCAACTGCATCCGACGTGCGTAGGTGCTAGATCCAAACACCCCATTTAAGCTGACTGCATTTTTCCGTTTGCCATATGGACGGAGACCTAACGGAAGGGTGTTAAGTGTCAACTCTAGATAGTTAGAGGGTGCACGATGTCGGATTTTGTAGTCTGGGGGTTAAGTAAAAACGCGGGTTAGTCGAGGGGGGCTTAGTGTAATTTACTCTTTTTAATTTTATTAATCTTTTGGGTTCAACAAATTAGGCCCCTTTGGCCTAAATTTTTTGGTCTTCTTTGACCAAGCCTTTTTGTTAGTTTCTCTTGATTTTTACTAGATTTTGGTCATTTTTTTTTTTTTGGATGAATTGTTTGTCTAGACGAAATGGAATATCAAATTATAAACAAAAGTTGAAAATCAAAAAAATTCAAAAAAAACGAAAATGATAGTGCCGTTAGGATTGTCAAATATGGATTTTTTTCAACTTTCTTCTATGTTTTTCTAATATTTCGATTCCCCTTGTCGAGACGAACGATATGATGTAAAAATTATGACAAAATACAAAAAGAAAAGAAAACTCCGGCCAACTAATTTAATAGCAATTAAGTTAGTCCAAACGTATTCTTAACACCCACATCAGTCAAGATTTTTTGGACATATTGATCCATTTTAGTATTTAACTCTGGCCAACTAATCGATTAGGGCTTTTTATTAATTAATTAATTAATTTTTTTATCCAAGAAAATCATGTTTTTATGTAGAAAAATGCTAACCTCCACCTTGAGGGAGAAGGATAAAAGGTAAAATATATATTGATATCCGCAAAAAGTGTGTTGAAATTGTCAAAAGTTGATTAATATCTATGAGATATGTATTGATATCTCAACGTCTTTGTGGATTATTTGTGTATATCCTCCACATTATAGGCGGAGGTTAACAACACTACTTAACTATTAATCATTCTCAAGGTAAAACGCTTGATACCTATAATGTATAAAATAAGAGGTGAGCTACTTAGTTCTTTATAATTTTTTTTTGGTGTTGTAGTTACATGACACTGGCAAAAATCTACCAATCAATATGAGTGTGGAGGTGGTGCTACTTCCTATAGGTCTCAAATGGCTTTGAATTTAGAGCACTCATCAAACTAAGATATAGACCCAAGGTCAATCCAAGGGTCGACTGTAGACATTCTAATTCGGGCCTCTAGAGTTCTTTAAATACCTCGATGATGAAATAAAGGAAACAATACTTTTAAGAGCTTGAATGCGGACTTTCACAACTCAAAAGCCCAGCAAAGCCCAAAAGCCAAGGATTGAGCCTATAATACCACACGAGACACCTCTACACCGCACGGTGTAATAAAATTTGTTACACTGCATGAGGTCATGAGGTACATGGCATGATATTTTAGGAAAAGTTCTGACTGGCTCAGAAAGCTATCGGACACGCTCATTTGAGCCACAGCTCAAAGTCGGCTTGGCAGAAAATGCACTTCTAGCCGGCCTAGAAGATGCATCCCCCATTTGTATTGATAATCCTTGGCTCTTGCCTATAAATACACTCTTCCTCTCAAGTGAAAGAGGCCCCTTACACCCATTATCTTCAAGTCTTGAGAAAGTTATTCTGACATTCTTTCTCTCTCTACAAACATTCCCTCCTCCTCCTCTTCCAAAGCTTAGTACACAACTAGCCTTGGAATTCCACCACACAAAAACTCCAAGCTCTTCAATCATCCACACTCATCCATGCTCATTCATCCTCGTTCAAGCTCAAAACCGAACGTAAAAGCAAGTTTCCTTGGGCCAAGCTCAGCCTTGGCCCTGAGGGGACTTTCTTTAGCCACACTTGACCTGTTTTTGTTAAGAGTAGATTACACTAAGCCCCCCTTAACTAACCCGCGTTTTTACTTAACCCCCTCAGACTACAAAATCCGACATCGTGCACCCTCTAACTATCTAGAGTTGACACTTAACACCCTTCTGTTAGGTCTCCGTCCATATGGCAAACGGAAAAAGGCAGTCAGCTTAAATGGGGTATTTGGATCGAGCACCTACGCAAGTCGGATGCCGTTGATTCCCACGTAAGCTCACTCTGTTTTTTTTAAAAAAAATTTGGACGGCTCGGATCGGCTGTTTGGTGGCCGAAGACGGCCGTCAGTGCATTTTCTCTACGGTACCATCGGTACCAATATCATTTTTATTAATTTTTGGCTTTAGGGCTCTCGTACAACCAAATATCTTAGTGTTAATCAACGAAAGCCCTAAAGCCAAAAATTAACGAAAATGATATTGGTACCGATGGTACTGTAGAGAAAATGCACAGACGGCCGTCTTCGGCCACCAAACAGCCGATCCGAGCCGTCCAAAAATTTAAAAAAAAAAAAAAAACCGAGTGAGCTTACGTGGGAATCAACGGCATCCGACGTGCCTAGGTGCTCAATCCAAACACCCCATTTAAGCTGACTGCTTTTTTCTGTTTGCCATATGGACGGAAACCTAACAGAAGAGTGTTAAGTGTCAACTCTGGATAGTTATAGGGTGTACGATGTCGGGTTTTGTAGTCTGAGGGGGTTAAGTAAAAACGCGGGTTAGTTGATAGGGGCTTAGTATAATTTACTCTTTTGTTAAATGTTGACTCAAAAACCATTTTCAGAAACAAAATCAGAAATTGAACTGGAAACACTACACTGTGCGGTGTTATAATGCACCGCACGATGTAGTGAGGTCTATCGTACGGTTATATTTCGTTCATTAGCTATTCATTTCGTCTGTTCTTATCACACTCATCCACTGTTGATCGCACTGATATTGCTCAGGAGATGGTCATTTATGTATTTCAGAATATAGTTTATCTAAAAGCCATGCCTTTGGCTTATTGAAATGGGTTTTTATGATCATCCACGATGATCAAGTGCATCAAAAAGGGTTTTGAAAACGATTTTTCAACAAAAACAGTAAGAAAGATGCCTTGGTTCATGGTTTGTTTCGACCTGAAAATATAAAGGCATACTGAAATGAGTGGTGAGCCACATCGTACAATGTTTTAACAAACACCGTACGTTGTAGCTAATACACCATGCGAGCATCTGAGCAATAACATGAACTGACAATAGGGTATTATACCGCGTGATGTACCAGAAGACCATGCGAAGTAATCCGATACACCATGCGGTGCTGTTTGTGACAAGGGTAGTCCATTAATAATGTGTTATTCCATTTCTGTGCATCACCCATTTATCATCCACTGTACAGTAAGTACCACAAGCACGCCAACGTGATATATTCAATCCCTTGTCCCTTTCCCTTATTTGTTTATTAAGAGTTTAATCTTCCAAAAGACATTTAAAGTTTTCCCCTTTGAAAATGTTAAGTAGAGACCGGTTCTGACTAGACGAATGGGGTATTTTTTCAACAAAACCTTCTCCATTCATAACGTGGCCTCTGAATCCAAAGTCTCAACATTTTCGCTAGATCAAAAGCCTTTTCCTCTCAAACAAACTCTCGGTTTCTCGAATCATCCATCTCAAAAATCCGGGTGACGAATCTCACGAGCACTCCGGTCAGGGAGCCCACATCGACATTTATGCATAAAGAGAAAAAACATTGTGTATGAGACTTGTCTAGTTTGTTAACAAATGATTAAGACAAGTCTACTATACACTTCCAACTAATTTTGATGTGTTTTCACGAAGTGAATGGTTCAAATTATAAGACACCTTCGTTTATGTACAAGTTTTTTGAGTTTAACCAAGTTGTATTTTCAATATTTTAAAAATGGCAGGGCATTGTTGGAACATTTCCAAAATACTTAATGGATATTAAATGAAATTATTGGTGAACGATTTTAATCTAAAATTTGTGTCTATTCAGGTTAAATGAATAGACATGACCTAATCAAAATGTGTGAATGGAACAAATAGTGGGAATGGAACAACTATGCAAAAAATACGTACGGAATGGGAGGAAATGGGCATTTTCATTATGGTAACCATGTACAGTTCAATCAAACCAATACCGTAGTGGCCTGGGTTTCAACACAATGCTGAAGATGACACAGAGGACATCAATGAACTCGTCTTTGATTTGGCTTTTGATGCTCTACGTGTAATATTGAAAGCTGCAAACATTGGAATGCAACACTTGGCATCGCAATGAGGGAGGGTATCATACTACACTTTGAAGTTAATAGGTAAGGGTTACTTACAAGAGGTAATTAGTGACCACCCAGACTATTGTTACGCAGTACTTAAGATGCCAAAGAACATATTCTTTGAGTTATGTAATGTGTTGGAAACAGATTACGGATGGATTGCCTATCGAGATAATGCAGTTCGTGTGGAGGAGAGTTTGGCTATTTTCATATGTGTATTGCGTGGGTGAATCACCCAAGAAATTGTTGAAAGGTTCCAGCATTCTCGTTCAATTGTAAACATGCACGTGCACAAAATTTTAAAATGTATGGACCAATTCTGCAAAGACTAGATTGTGCCGAAGTGGGATAAGGATGAACTACACCCTTGTTTTCGAAGTAGAACCCAGTACCTACATTTTAAGGTTAGTTATTGTTATTATCTTTCTTATCTGTAGAGATGTAATGCACATATATGCATGGCATGTCATATTTTGGGGGTAATATTGAAACCACTCAGTGTAGTAACCCTAAGCGTAATATCAACGTATCTAATTGCAGGACTGCATTGGAGCTATTGACGGTACACATGTGCAATGCAACCCTAGAACAAGTCATCTATTATGGCCGTAAAGGAGGCTATACAATGAATATCATGGCTAACTTCGATTTGTACTTTATCTTTGCCTCTGCGGGGAGGGGAGGGTTTACAGCACAATAACGCAGTATTCAAAGACGTTAATGATGATTGCACCACTTCCTGCATCCCCTGAGTGATAGGCGGAGTAGTCATTTAATGTGGGCTACGCGAGTAGATGTGCAAGTTTTAAGGAATCAAAAATTTTGCCCAAGTTCTGCAAAATTAAAGAACCATAAGGACATGAAGTGCATCATAAAATTGAATAACTGAGAAAATTTTAACATAATTAAAGGAATGGACTTTCAGTGCAGTACACATTGGTTAATGAATTGAATGCAGTCAGTTAGTGTTTATTGCTTTTATGATTGCAATAGCTTCCAATCCTCATGTAGCTCCAAGCGCATGTAAACGTTCAACAATATTGATATGGCAATTTCATGTCAATAAATTTATGCAATACTAAATTAAACAACATATGAACTAAAAAAGAGATCAGGATCTTCTGAATAGCGATGGAGACGAATTTGCAGTCGAGAACAATGTGATTGAGCAAGATGAGAGAGAGAAAGAGAGAGAGAAGGAGAAAGGTTTTATATAGATTCAATACCCTTAAATTACAAAAAAAAAAAAAAAAAAAATTCTTCTTGACTAAGCAAATGAGGACCTAAAATACCCCCCAAAAGTCTTTTTTTCTTGACTAAGAAAATGACTTAAAATACCTAAAATACCTCCAAAAAGCATTTTCTTTTTTACTAAGTAAAGGAAAACAAAAAAAATACCTAAAATACCCCACCTATTAAATCTACTATTACCAAACTACAAGGGTAATTTCATATATTCTTGAAATGACTATGCTTGCGACTCTTCTTCCTTTTGCCATTAAACCCAATACCAAGCTACATAAAACACTTTAACCTCTTAAATCCATCCTTGCCAAATTAAAAGGGAAAATTCATCTTTTCACAATGTATCTCATTTTCTTCTTGACAAAGCAACATTTGTCATAAATTAAGGAAAAAAAAAGTGAAGGAAGTACCTCAAAAGTAAACCATAAATAAATTGAAAAAAAAAAGTGAAGGAAGTACTTCGAAAGTCAAAGGTAAGCCATAAATTAAGGGGGGAAAAAATACAAAATAAGGATAGCCACTCGATTTTCCTAAACAAGATAAGTCTAAAATGCCCTAAAAAATCCAATACGGTCCCTTTAAAAATTTTAAGGGCAAATTCATCTTTTCACTACGTGGCTATGCCAAACACAATTCCCTCTTTTGCCCTCCAACAAAATACCAAACTACAAAAATACTTCTTTCATCATAAATAAAGGAGGGCATTTATGTCAAATCACATTGTGGCTATGCTTGGTGTAGGCACTCTCCTAATAAACTACAAGGGCAAATCGATCATTTCACCAAGTGGCTTAACTTGTCATCCTACATTCTTTTATTACAAGTGTATTGATTGATAACGTCAAATACCAAAAGAAAATTGATTTTGGCACTCCAGTTTTAGTTACTAGCACTCCACTTGTTCGTTAATCATGTGAGAAAACAAAACTAAGGATCCGTTTGTTTGGACGTAAAATATTTTCCGGTAAAATATTTACCTATTTTTCGGTGTTTGGTTGTATAAAAAATAAGGAAAACATTTTACATGTAAAACATTTTCCATCAATTGTATGAAAATGACTTACCCTTAAATCTTCCGTAAGTTATTTTCCGAAATGAACTCGCTGCCTTCTTGTGCTATTCTCACTTTTCAGTTTCCTCAATCGTCAGTCCTGACTCATGTTCAATTCCAATAATCTCATATCTCTCCACCGTTTAAGCTCCCCCCCTCTCTCTCTATACTATTTTATTGATTTCTGAAAATATTTTCAAGTGCCAACCAAACACTAAAAAATAAAAGTTTAAAGTTTGTTTTCTGAAAAAATGTTTTACATTAAAAACATTTTACATCGTAAAACATTTTATATCGAAACAAACGGAGCCTAAGAGTAGAGTGCATTTGGCTAAAAGTAGAATGCCAAAATCACCTTCCATACCAAAACACCAATACTTACAAGGGCAAAACAAAAAGAAAAAGTTTGAAGGACAATTATGGCTTTGTTTGTTTGGTAACTTTAAGTATTTTAGTTTTGATAGTGGGTGGAGAGAGAAATAGGATAATGATTAGACAGGGATAATTAGTAGAGACAAATAGAGAGAAAAATAAAATTAATAATTAAAGAAATATGACAATGTTTGAAGAAAGATATAAAATAATAAATAAAAAATTAAATTAAAACAAAGTAAAATTTAAAAACAAACAAGCCGAATATAATTTTAGAAGTGTATTGATACGATGTTGTACATATTTAGGTACCATTTCAAGTTTCAGTGATCGATTCAAGTCGAGCTTCGTCTCTCTCGATCTCGATCGCCCTGGTAGCGATGGCGTTGAAGTTTCTAAACAAGAAGGGATGGCACACGGGGAGCCTTCGGAACATAGAGAACGTTTGGAAAGCCGAGCAGAAACACGACGCGGAACAGAAGAAGTTGGAAGAACTCCGCAAGCAGATCCTCGAGGAGAGAGAGCGCTCCGAGTTTCGCCTCCTCCAAGAGCAAGCCGGCCTCGTTCCGTACGTCTCTCATTGCAACTTTTCTCTCCTTTGTTTTTCTCCATTCCGGATCCTAGGGTTAGGGTTTTGTTTTGATCAGTAGTTTTACTTAATTATTACTAATCATTTTATTTTGTTGTGTTGCCTAATTTTGCAGTCGGCAAGAGAGATTGGATTTCCTGTACGATTCAGGCCTATCCGTTGGAAAGGGCGGTAATTCTGATGGATTTAAGGCACTTGAGTCCTTACCAAAGACTGAACCTCAAACAGCTTCCTCCTCTTCTTCTGTTAAGGTATTTTTCATTCTCTTTCTGTTTGGAATCAGGGCCGGCTCCATTGGTAATTGAGGCCCGTTGAGGGGGTTCACTTTAAACCCCCTGGCTCACTCAATATTTTTTTGGTATATTTTTGCATATAATTTAAATGAAAATTCATTTAAATTTGTAAGAATTAGATTGTATAGAACAATAAAACAAATTACAAAGTAAACTAGGACCTATAAGTTTTCAACCAAAATCAAATATAACTATTGGTAGTGTTTTGCGTACTTTTTTTTTTTCTTTAATACATTGTTGTCACCACTGAGCGAAGCCTCTGTTTGGAATCATTGTAGAAACTTTATATCCATCTCAAAACCAATTGGCAATGAGTGGAGAGGTCCCCAATGTTATTAAGTGATCACCCATTCCACTTCCAAGCAATGTGGGACTATTTCCTTAACATCCCCCACGTGCAGCCGCGTTTGAAATCTGTCACGTCTGTCATCGCGGGGTGTGGATTGTGAATTTTTATAAAATGTGGAGTGGAACGGGCTCCGCTCTGATGCCATGTAGAAACTTTATATCCATCTCAAAACCAATTGGCAATGAGTGGAGAGGTCCCAAATGTTATTAAGTGATCACCCATTCCACACCCAAGCAATGTGGGACTCTATTCTCTTAACATCCCCCCTCACGTGCAGCCGCGTTTGAGGTCTGTCACGTGTGGCCACTTTTGGGTCCTATCATCGTGCAGCCTTTTTGCTGGTCTGTCATCGTGGGGTGTGGATTGTAAATTTTTAAAATGTGGGGTGGAATGGGCCCCGCTCTGATACCATGTAGAAACTTTATATCTATCTCAAAACCAATTGGCAATGAGTGGAGAGGTCCCCAATGTTATTAAGTGATCATCCATTCCACTTCCAAGCAATGTGGGACTATTTCCTTAACAACTTGTTAAGTCTCTGTTTGGAATCACTTGTTCAATCTTTTCTCAGACGATTTAGCCTTGTCCTTTCCCCTCGTATTCCCCCCTTGTTCAATATATTGAGATAAAGTGGTTTCTGATTTTGTTGTCATTTCTGCGGTCAAACATGTGACCACTTGGGCAAATTAACATCAACTGACTGCGAGCAATAAGTTTTGTAGAACAGTTATGTACTCATGCAGTTGGATGCATTATTCTACTGTCAACTGTGGACAATGTATTGATGTGTTCCTTGAGTTTAAGGTGAGCTTGAAAATTTAAGAAAAGGATAATTATTCAAATGCAAGATGAGAATTTCGTATGAAAAACATAATTAGTTGCTGTTCAATTATATATATGCAACTATGCAAGTAGTTGTAAATTATATGTGCGCACATATAAGAAGACATAGTAATTATATTTTACTGCACTCGACTAAACTATATATTTAACATGAAACTAGTTGTTCTTGAAAATAATCAAGTCATCTAGGATCAATATTTAACCGAGTTCAATGCCAAAAGAGAGAACTTTGGGAGAGGGGTGCCAATGGAATACATTTTTACCTTTTACTGCTCAAACATGTGATCATAAAGTGCATAATTATATCTATAGGAGTGGTTATTTGGGGGGCCATGGCACCCACATGGCTCCCACACGGCCACACCCCAACTTGTGTATTCCGCCTCTGTGTATAAACGTTATTGTCTTCAAAGTATCAACTTCTCAGTCATTAATCATCTCAGTCGACTTAAAATTAGGGAATGTCTACCAATGCTCTTTTGTAAACGCTCATCTCATGAACCTCAAGCTGGGGCTTAAGAAAGAGACCTGCATAAACTTGAAGCTATGGTACCAAACAACAAAAAAATTGCACCTCTATGTTAATAGTGGCAGCTCCAGAAATTTTTAGTAGGTTGTTTAGAAATTACCTTAACTGTACTATCTGATCTATTAATTAACAGTTTATGTACAAAACCTTATATAGTAGTATAAATAGTGCCAACGTAAAATCGGAGTATTAATCTAGTAATACCCTTTTGGAAGAAATTGTGGAGAATAGGTTGGGGCCGACCTTTTTAAAAATATACTCTTCTTTAGGATGATATGATGAGATTGTCTATCGTGGTCTTGAATTTGAAGGAGTATTGTTCAAGTTAACAGATTTTGCAATGTAGTTGAATTTTTTTAAGCTTCATCCATAATTCTATAAGATAACAAAAATAAAAATTAAAGTAGTTAATGTCATGAATACGAAATTAACACATTTAGACCATTGGCAATAAACATGGAGATAGAACGTAGGGCATAGTATTTACTATTTACACCAACATATTCTTCTTTTTCTCTTTCTTTTTTCCAAATTTCGTTAGCTATGATTTTGAACTTTATTTGAGGTAATGTGTTATGTGTTTAAATATGAATTACCTGGATTGATGGGCTGTAATTGGGTTGTGGCCGGGTGTTCAATTATTTTTTGGTTGGGTGTTCAATTATTTTGTACTAGGTGGTCAAGACTATTAGGATTGGCCGATTGGGTGTTAAAAAAGTGACTAAACCAAAATTACCACTTACAGTCTAACAAACATTTTTTTAATTTTCTCTAAAGGGTGTTCAAGTGACCACCCCCTCATGGCTGTAGAGCCGCTAATGTTTAGGAAGTTATTATGTCTGAGACTCTTTCTAGAATTTAATTCCTTCATTACATGTCTACTATTGCCATGGCTTTTGATTTTTTTTTTTTAAAAGGCAAAAATTTCATTAATCTCTGAAATTGTGCCATGGCTTTTGATTCAAGCGGTGGTTGCTAACGATGTCTTGGCTTGTTTTTTATTATGATCTTGTACTTTGAGTCATATGTGTCAACCATCTTAATGAACCTTAATCTTGACAGGTTTCGTGTTTCATTCTTGAATCTTGACAGCTTTAAGCTTCCATGTCAGTTTTACTTTACCTTTTTGCATTCGGTCAATGGTCACCCAAGTCATTGTCTTGTTCATTGTTGTAAATAGATAATGAAGTGTGCAAAATTGATCAAGATAATTCGTTGATTCAATTTGTTGGTGGAAGACTCACATGTAGTTAACTATTGTCTTAGCAGCAGCAGCCGTCTGTCCCAGGTGCTTTATTTGAGGAGAAGCCTCAATCTGCCAATGATGCGTGGAGGAAACTTCATTCAGATCCTTTGCTTTTGATTCGACAGAGAGAGCAAGAAGCCCTAGCTCGTGTGAAGAACAACCCCGTCCAGATGGCAATGATTCGCAAATCTGTAAGCATACTCTTTGTTATTCTACCTCGGTGATTTACCAGATGTGATAAGTTAAAACAAGTTGGAAGATTGCCTATGCTGATGCAGTCATAAAGTAGTCAACTACAGATAAGAAAAGCCAATAATAAAATGAATCTTCGAATATATCACCAAGTTGGAAGATTGCCAAAATATCGATTCCTGCACCTCTTCGAACTTTTTAACTAGAATAGCTGGTATCATGGGAGAAGAAAGTAAATGAATCCAGGAAAACTGTATTTTGGTTTGGTTATTTTATTGCTGCTGTGTGGATTCTTCTCTTCACAACCTGCTCTACGTGAGAGGGCTTTGCTGATTGTGTATTGCGCATCACTTTGTAGGTTGAAGCTCAGAACAAGGAAAAGACACCTAAAAGTGACAAAATCAGAGAGAAGCATCATAACAAGAAGCCGAAGCATGGGAGACATTCTTCGCCTGAAAGGAACACGGATTCAGAAAATGTTGGTAGTGAAGGTGCCAAAAGAAGAATCCACAAGAGCTCAAAACGTGATGAGCATTCTGACAAGTTACCACCACGTTCAGAGAGAGAATCGAGGGAAAGGACTACTAATAGAGGCAAGGATGTGATGTACAAAGAGCAGCCATATCGTGTCCCATCTGATTCAACCAAGGAAAATGGGGAGACTCGGGATGGAATCAAGAGGAAGCATGACAAGTCACAACGTGAAAAATATTATTGGGAAGGCCGAATGGAGGATTCTGAATCTGGTAGAAAGGGGAGGGATGACCGACATGAATCATACCACAAGCGCCGGAATAATCCTTCTAAACTTTCCGAAGAAGAGAGAGCTACTAGGCTGCAGGAGATGCAAATGGATGCCGAGTTGCATGAACATCAAAGATGGAAACGTCTAAAGAAGGCAGATGAGATTGATGCTCAAGAAGCTGTGCGTGCACACACAGTTGGTACCAGGAATTTCTTGGATGCTGCTCAAAAAAGTGTATACGGTGCTGAGAAGGGGGGAAGTTCCACTATAGAGGAGAGTGTACGGCGCCGAACGCATTATTCTCAGAGAAGGTCAGAAGATGGTGAAGCTAATGCTTTTCGGCGTTAAGGCACTTTGTCTTTGTTTCACTATTTCTGTGTGTGCATCTCCGACTCCCCCTATTAGGACATGTTCGGAGCTTGGACTTGCTGTATTATGCTGTTGGAGTAAGATGTAAAAACTGCTACCATTTTTCGTGCAAAGAGTTTGCTGCTCTTTTCTTTGTACTTGTGACTTGTCAATTGATTTAAGTCTTTCAAGCCAATCTAAAATGAATTCTAATTGAACTGGGCTTGAAAATTTCAATTTTATGACATTTATCTACGAGTTTCTAGCTTACCCAAGCACAACCAAAATTCAAGGATCTGAGAGTGGAAGTACTTGCATGATGTTGAGAGGGGTATGAGGTTGAAAATTTCATGTGTAATATTTTTTTTAAAATTTTTTTTTAATCCTCTCATGTGTGATAGTATCTGTTAGTTGATGAGATTCGAGAACATCATCGCTTTTTCAAACAAGCCTCACGATCTCGGGGAATTGTTTATGCAAATGCCTAGCTACAATAAGAATCCAATAACATGTCGCCATGCTTTTGCATGCACACACAAACATATATAAAAACTATATATATTACTACCTTCGTCCTAAAATGTTTGTTCAGCCCGCAAAACGAGAATTTAAAAATAATATCTTTTTTGTGAGAATTTTTTTAAATTTTTCTCATAGATTAAAAGAACGCATTGATATATAATAAATTGTTGAATTTTCTATATGAAAATCTTGTATTATTTTTAAATTTTTCTGTGTTACGGACCGAACAAACATTTTGAGACAGATGGAGTTCTAGTTATATATTGTATCGTAGTGAGACTGCCTCCCTTTGTTTACCAGACCAAATTATTGGAATACTATTTTAAGATTATTTGACAAGGAGTGCTTCCACCTCCTGCGGCCTTGATTGTCTCAGTCTGTCTGTCTCTCTTGCTATTGCTGCTGGACTTCTCCTCCTGCGGCCTTGATTGTCTCAGTCTGTCTGTCTCTCTTGCTATTGCTGCTGGACCTCTCCTCCTGCTGCTGCTCCATAAAGACCAAAACAAACACTAATCCGTATATGTATCGATTCTGATTCTGATGCACTACCCAAACCCAACTGCGGTGAAACTCCGGAGGTGAGATAGGCAGACAGATTCCGGTACGCACAAGGTCAGTTCAAAAATTCAGCTACTGCCACAAACAAATTTTGACTTTTACATTCATACTTATTCATCCCATTCCATTGAATTCTTCATGGTTCCCACCCCCCAAAACAAAGACAAAAGAAAGAAAGATAACCATTCAACCAACTGGTTACTGGATATATTTCCAGTGTTCCATCCCCTTTACCTCTGAATTTTGATGACTCCTGTTCACCACTTATTTAGCTGATATATATTGTTACTAGTATACTTGTAAAAGTACTAGTACAAATATCTCTCTGTACTGAATGAATTTGCTCTTGGATTTCTTAAATTCACCAGGATCTGCTTTGCTTGAATTGCAAATGCCATAATTGATGCAGAAGTTCATGTCAATATATGTAGTTGGGGAAGAAGCATGATAAGCATAGTACTACATGAAAAATGCTGATTCCTTTCTGGGAGCCTAGAGTTTTTTTTTCCTTTTATCATTTGGGATTAAGCATGGGAAACCCTTTCCTAGAGTTTTGAAGTCAACCCTTTCCTTAAAAATAAAGAGAGAGAAACAGAAAAAGAAATGCACTTGCTTTGACATCAAGCAGGTTCTAACCGGTGTTCTTTCGGTAATAAGCAAACTGAGAAAAGAACTTGTCAACACGAATCTATGTTTTCATGATATGAGAGTATCTTGGTTCGTCTTGGTAAAGTTAAACAGAGAGTTTGACTGTGAGCTCGTCAAACAACAACATGACATGCTTCTAGTCTGGTATATGTACTTGAATTATATCAAGAATTGCTAATAAATTGCCAGAATGGAAATGTGATATCCTATTTCGAGTACTTGAAACTAATACTCCATGTACTAATCGCTTAGGAAATGACGTCTTTCGTGCATTTGACTCTTCCGTATCACCATCCATCTTATGTGCAGCTCAAGTTCTAGTGTTCAACCTTTGTCTGAATGGGATGCATTACTTCAAAAGTCATAACTAAGTCAATGAGTTTTCATAAAGAGATGAGCCAGAGCTTGCCCAGGACGACAGATGGCATTCCTGTGGTAGAAGATCGATTTAACTCCAGTAATGGCAGCGATCATATCTTTGATTTTTATTTCTTGTGCTAATTCAATAAGCATCAATTCTCTTAACAGTAAGTTCCACCTGTTTCCAACAAAACAGGCCACATTCCAGATCTCTACCCTTCAAGTACAGAGACCATCAACGCATGGGAGTTGGTTGCAGGCCTTGAACAACACCGGGTAAATCAAGAAGGAAACCGCGAAGATCTGTCACTACCATCATCATCCTCGGTAGAGAAAAAACGTGGTATCTACAAAACTAAACGGTCTAAAAGCTCTCAGTGGTTACCAGAGAATGAAATTCCGCCCCGAGTTCCTAGAGATTTCGACAGGCTTGATGGACTGGAATTCAAATGGGGGAGTAAGGGTGTTGTACGTGCTAGAAGCTTTCATACGGTTGAGGAATATAATGCAATGGTGGAAACCATTCACCTGGCCAGGGAACTAAAAAATGGGTTTGGTAATGAGCATGATTCAGGAACCGAAATGCAACTACCACATTCTAAATGGTCCTCCAAGAAACCTCACCGCCTCGATTACTCTCCCTCGACTACCCATGATGCTACGATATCATTGTCAAGGGATGAAGAATCAATTAGAGAGAATCTCACGACCGATGAGAGGGGCACCCCAATAACTGTAGGACCAGGAACTAGAGAAATGCTTCCGAGTCTAACTGATTCCATCTCAGCCGAGAAATCACAAACTTTTGAGGACGCTGCTCATGAAGGTAGTAGTAGTATCTCTGGTAAAGGCTTGAAAAGAAAGGCTATTGGCAAGGGGCTTAATTCAATCCAAGTTCCATCCACCACTGAATTCCCTAGTGTTGCAAATCTGAGGGAGTGGCTTTATCAAGGGGGCCAAGTTTACTCCCCTGGAGCCTATGTCACTCCTAAATTTGGCAGCTATAACATATCGAAACCAAGGCCGAGAAAAGAACGCAGTGAGGAGTCCATCTTTGACCCGAACCTGGTGGCTGCCTTTGAAGAGTGTATGCAACAACTGGAAGCAGAAGAAGACACTGTTCTCAGAGGAATTGAACAGGTTCTGGAGAAAGATCACGCCAATGATACTGAAGCCGAAAAGGAGAGTTCATCCAACAACGATAAGGGTGATAGCATGAAGATGAACAGGAATAGGAGCTAGCCGACCTCTCTACTCATTTTTTCCGTGTAGGTATTGTTCGTTCCGGTAATTATCAACAAAATAGGAGTAGTTATTGCGAAAACTGGTACCAACCATGTTTTCACATTGAGAGTTAGCCAATGTAGAAGTAGATCTTCTGACCCGAAGTCCTGTTTCGCCAAAGCCTTAGAAAGGAAAAGGCACGCCTATAAGTCTTTGCATAGTGCTACAATGTCTATCCCTCCCAAGTCCCAACTCTTCTTCAACTGATAGATTGCTCTCCACAAGAAAGTAATGGAATTTTTGTGTGCTTTCTCACTACCTTGCTTAAATGAAAAAAGGAAAAGTACGTGGTTTGTGTTATTTTGATTATCGTAGTGAGGAAGGGAGCTGCTGCTGCTTCTTCTTCTTTTGGATCAAGGAGTAAGGGAGCTTTTACTACGCAAATGTTCTTCCAACACCACCAAAAAGTCTACTTTGGTGTTATGATTTGGTTTATTAACCAGGAACTAGAGAAATGCTTATGAGAGATCCCGAACCTGAGACCTTCGAAGGGACCTCTAGGGCTTGACCTAACCCTACAAACTCATTTAAAGTTAATTTGGTAGTAATACTTATCGGATGAATAGTTTAGATCATCATAGCCGCAGGCGGCCAAGGAAAGCTAAGCTGGATGGTTATGGTGAATAAGGGCATGGAGGGAGGGTGGCTTTAACCTAGAGTGAACTATAAGTGCATCTTTTTGCGTCAATTTTCTTAAAAATTCAGAATTTAAGATTGGGAAAATTATAGATTTTTTAATTACTATATGTACAAATATTGGGATGATATAATGCATATGAAAGATTTTGAAATATGTTGGAATCTCTCGAGGTGATTTTAAAATTCTACATTTTACTCTTCACTTGCAAAATTTCAATAGAATACATATTGATAGAACGACACCTAAATAACCGGCCAAACGTTCATGATTCGAAAATAGACAATGCAGAATGGAACAATGCGACTACCAAACATGCCCTAACAAGGGATACTTCAATTTTTTGGGCGCCACTATTTGCAACCCTTTATTTTCTCCCATAGCCCGTTAAAAATTTTCAATTATACTCGACAGGTAATTATCGAAATTGAGATACATTTTCAGCATCCAGTTACCAAAATATGATACTTTTTTCAACAACTACTTACCGAAAATGCATGTTTGGCAGTTATTTACTGAAAGTTGAGCATGTTTTCGACATGTAGTTACCGAAATATAATATTATTTTCAACAGTTATTTACCGAAATGTTATTTACAATTTTCAACAACCACTTACCGAAATATGGTGGGCTATGGGAGAAAATAAAGGGTTGCGAATAGCCGCGGCCAATTTTTTTTGGCTTAATTACATCGTGCCTCCTTACACTATTACACTTTCTTTTCTCAAATTACCCCTGGACTAGGAAACCTGACACTTGATCACCTTAAACTACGTAAACCTTTCAACTAGGGCCCTTTATCAATCGTCATTTGTGTAATGGCCATCAAAGAGCCCATAATATTTCTATAATATATGTTTGCTCACGAAAAATGCTATGCGCATAACCGTTGTATTGGTTGTGCTTGTAATTCTGATCGTCTAAATGTATTTAGACGGTCTAGATTTTAAATAAAAAAAAACCTTTTCTAAGGAAAAGTTTAACTTTTTCGGGAAAGAGTTTGAGTGAATCCGGGCCATTTATTACAATAATGGACAACTAGAGATTGATTGTGCGTTGTGTTTTACACAACCGTTGTGTGTGTAGCACTTTTATTTTCTCACAATATGACTAGAATGCCCAGAATGATATGCATATAAACTTTGCACATCTAATCCATTCGCTCCATCCACTGATCTCCTTTTGTTTTATCTTCATTAACACCTCTTAAACATTGCACCATCAAAACCATAACGATGCCAAACAGCTCTTCATGTTTAAAAAAAAAATTGACAAAGGCATAGTCTTAATTCTGATAAACATGCAAGTTTACATGCATATCATTCTCGACATTCTCACCTTATTTGGAGAAAAATCATAATTTGAAAACTATTCTTAGCTCTTTAACGACAGTAGCAATGGAAGAAGGCCCCGTTCCGCTTTCTTTTTAAATCTTCTTTTTCAAAAAGAAGATAATTTCGAACTCACATATTATGAAAAGGCAAAATAATTTTTTGATTTCTTTTGCATTGTTTAAAAGATCTCAATAAGATCTATCAAACAATATCCATATTGGTAGAAAAATTATTTGAGTAAACACATGATTTTTGAGTTTAAAATACCTTTCTTTTCCTAAAATTCTTTTTATTGTTCATTTTTGGAACGGCACCAAATAATACAGTAAGGCCCAAGTTGGAAGGTTTTGGATAGTTTAAGGAGTTCAAGTGTAATTGGGGAGATAATTTGAAAACGTACGATAGTTTGAGAGGGCAAGATGCAATTAAGCCATACATTTTGTTCCTCAACTCCTCCTATTCCTGAGGCGCGGCCCTTTATTTTCTTCCATAATCTACTATATTTCGGTCACTATATTTCGGTAAGTGGTTGTTGAAAATCATAAATAACATATCGGTAGATAGCTGTTGAAGACAAGATTATATTTCGGTAACTACATGTCGAAAATATGTTCAACTTTCGGCAAACAACTGTCAAACATGCATTTTCGATAAATAGCTATTGAAAAAAATATTATATTTCAGTAATTGAATGCTGAAAATATAACTCAATTTCGATAACTAATTGTTGAGTATAATTGAAATTTGTTTAATGTACTATATGGTATAAAATAAAGGCTGCGAATAGGAGCCCTATTCCTATCGTGTGAGTCCTCCTGGGAAGGAAGGAAGGAAGGAAGGGAACAGAAACTGAAATACAACAAGCAGTAAGCACAACCAAACCATGAATGCAACAATGGGTGGTTCTCTATTCCTCTTCCCTTCTTTAACAGTCTCCAAAACAACCTTATCCTCCTCTTCTCCTTCCATGTCCCTAATTTCCACCACCGCCCGCCACCGCCGCCGCGCCCCTAACCGATCCTTCCCTCGTTCTCTCGTAATTGAGACCATCCAAGGCCAAACCTCAGACGCCAAGGACAAAGAGGAGGACGAGGAGGAGGAATCTCGTTCGGAATCGGTTTCTGGGCGGCGCCTAATCCTCCTTCGTCACGCAAACAGTTCATGGGAGGATCGTTCATTGCGAGGTACATATTACTTATCCCACACACACACGCACTCTCTCTCTCTCTCTCTCTCTCTCTCTCTCTCTCTCTCTCTCTCAATCTGTTTTGGAAATAGTATATTACTAACCAAACCAAGCTCGTCGCAATTGGCTATACGAAACCTTTGTCTTCATTGCGTTTTGTAGAGGCCATCATGGTCTGTGATATCTAATTATAAAGGGAAATACCCTGGCATAAATCATATTCATGGGAAAATTGAGAAATGCCGTGTGACTATGTAAGACAGGAAGCATGGCACGTGCGGAGTTTTCAGGGCATATTGCTACTTGTTTTAGGCAGGAAGATAAGTAATTTCTTATGCATGGTCTTGAAACTTTGATTCATGCTCTGGAATTTCCACGGTAAAAACCCAAGGATTGCTGCTTTTCTGATACAAAATCCTCGAAAAGATTGGGTCATTAATTGTTTGAGGCTCAACTGGGTAAATTTCAGGATTTCAATTCAGTACCATTACAGTACAAGTTTCTTCGGTATTTGTTTGTCGACTTGGTCATGAGAATGGCAATGGCTTTATTCCTTCAAATGCAACTGAAACAATTAACTCATTGCAACTTAATTTGAAAGCTTAGCCCTGCCCTCTAATTAGGCCTATTCCAAGGACAAAATACATAGTCTTCTATATTGATGCTGAAATATCTGCATTCTAAATTTGTTATATCCATCATTCCAAATGCACATTAATTTCTGCTACATGTTTGCATTTTTCAAGTATTGTTATTTGTAAATGAGCGCTCCTTTTGCTTTCCTGGTATGATTGATCGCTACACTTCATTGCAAAGTTGCCTTTCAGATACTTTTGAATAAAACAGAAATAAGGGAAAAGAACTGAATAAATGCTTAAAGTCATTCACGTCCTTTTCTTTTTATTGTATTGATGATGGCCAAAATCATGGCAGAATTCCTGTTATAGTTTCCTTCTTTTTGCATAGATCATGATCGCCCTTTGAGTAGAACTGGACAATCTGATGCTATTGAAGTTTCACAAAAGCTCCAGAAGTTGGGTTGGATTCCTGAACTTATTTTGTCCAGGTTTGGATATTCTACAACCTTGCACAGTATTCACATGGTGATCCATAGCTAGATTGAGTTCTCTAGCTTGCATGGATGGTTAATTCCTGATCAACACTTATCAACTGGTGTCTTGGTGTAGTGATGCAGTTCGAACAAGAGAAACACTTAAGATTATGCAAGAGCAAGTGAAAGGATTTTTGGAAGCAGAGGTGCATTTTATTTCAAGCTTTTATTCAATCGCAGCAATGGATGGACAGACAGCCGAGCACCTTCAGCATGCCATCTGTAAATTTTCAAGGGATGAGATACTTACAGTTATGTGAGTTCTGCTGACTGTAACAGCTTCTTTGGCGTTCCATTTAATAGGTGAGGTCTTAGTGTACATTCAGTGTCCATCTTGATGCCGTATGGAAAAGAACCTTTTGGTTTGCCTAGGATAATCCACTGGAGTGGTATAGCATGTGATGACAAGTCTATTTATCTGTGATAGAAGCTCATTTTGAGAAGTCATTTTCGAGTTTATCTTTGTTTTCTTCAATAGCAAATACCGTTCCCATGGAACTTCCCATGATGCTTGTCATACCTTGACAATATGTGTCACTACTGCAACAATTATTATGAGCATTTTTACAATCTAACTTGTCCAGGAGGCGAAGAGGACTGAAAAGGGTAGTTCTCTATAGTTTCTTCCTTATTTGTGTTTTATAGTGTTAGTCCCCTTGGATACACTGTTGAGGCTAATGGCGCATTCCATCAAGGCATCAATAAAAGAGACCTTAATGCAAATCACCTTATGTTGTCTATCATTTATGTTTTAGTTGTCTTTCTTCTTGGTACCAATTTTTGTCCAGTAGGTACAGCAGGCGCACGAATTTATTATGCATGTGTATGGGGGGACTTCATAAACAATTTTGACAAAAGGTTATCTGTACAGGTGTATGGGGCATAATAGAGGATGGGAGGAGGCAGCCTCAATGTTCTCAGGTGCCTCCATAGAGCTAAAGACTTGCAATGCTGCTTTGCTTGAAGCTACCGGGAAATCTTGGGAAGAGGTTAAGCGCTTTTTTTTCCCCACGCGATTCATATTGCCAAGTTTCACTTTGCATTTGCCCTGTATGTTATTTGAACATGTCTTGTGGCACTTTCAGATGTCAATCCATTGGCGCTGTGGGAGAAATTCTAACAGGAAAAGTTGCATCTAGGGTTTCAGGGTATTATAATGCAGTAACTGGACTTTGCATTGTTTATAGATTTTCTTTGGATCACAATAACCATGGGTCAACAGAGCCTATCAGTAGATGCAGTAGAACTTCTGACTGAGGAACTTGAAATCCACCTTGCAAGGGGGTCATTGATACACGAAGCTTGTTGAACCTTTTAGGTGCTATGAATTAGGAAGGCCTTGCTTCCAAATGCTGATTCTAGGGAAAAGGACAACCAACTTAATGATAGCATAAACTATTGATAATTGGTACTTGTGGCATTTTATGACTAATACTCAAGGGTCAAAAGATAGAGGAATTTATGTAAGACAACCAAAGAAATGAACCCAATTGACACCGTAGGCTAACCCTTGGGCTTGTTTGTTACGTATAACAATAAGAAGTCTTGCATGCATGACTATAACGGTTTGGGTGTACTTCAAAGTAATTTCATCCGATTTGGCCCATTACCACGTGAGTAAGTTGTGGTGTTTGAACTAACAACTTGTTTGTGGTGTTGGGGCCCAGATAGGTATCCTTCCAGTAGAGTGGTATCCGCGGTCAACTATCAAGGATGCAAATGATAACAGGAGGAAACTATGTTACGACTCAATGAGATCCATAATACGTTGAGAGTTGAGACCCATATCAAAACAATGTATAAGGGGGTTGGGCGTGTATGCTGGACGATGAACCAATTGATGTCTTTAGCTAGTTGTATGTGATTGATTACTGATGGTAGAAATGTGCGGGCCTGGACTAACGGGATAGAGGACATAGTGCAGTTTATCTTAACATGCTACAAACCTAAAAAAATAGGCTACGCATTTGTGCGCGCACACAAGAGAGAGAGAGAGAGAGAGAGAGAGAGAGAGAGAGAGAGAGAGAGAAGTTTTGGAAGCCTTTGACTAGGTAAAATATGACCAACAGCTGGTTCAAATTGGTCAGAGATCTCGTCTAAATTGTTTGAAGATATCGGTGGAATTTGTTTTCGTGTTTATTTATGGTTCCTCAGTAAATTCAGGATATCTGAGGTTGTTGATCGTCCGGTGCTTCATAGTTCATTCTCACGAGGCCACCTGCTCTCTTACCAACCGACTGACCTAGGAAGGAGAGGCTCAAGACATGGAAAGCATTGACCAAGGTTTGATACCTTGTCCCCTTCTGCTCCTCTACAGCTCCCTGATATATTGTCCTCATAGCAACCTTGGGATATAACACCTAGAAACTTCATGTTTATCAAATCTAGTGGCTAGCTAACCTAAGTTTTCAGGAGATGAAAGCTCTCCACTGTTCTGTTTATCTGGGTTGCCCTTGCCCACACCTCATGCACCTCCGTTGATCTCAGGCCATCACCGTGCCTACCATCTTCCTAGAGAAAAACCTTTTAATTGGAAGAGGAGTAGAGAGTAGAGACGAAGGTGATATTTTGGCTTCAAACAAGTATGTACATAGACATGAAATTTTTTGGACAGTTAGGTTCACTTGTCCATCTTCGATATATAAGTCATCTTCCGATAATTCAATTGAAGCAATTGGATGTCCGACTGAGGCCTTTATGTGCTTTATAAGCTGATTTGGATCTATCGTGGGCCAGAATTGAATGATGAGATTTGATTTTTCTCATTTCCTATCTAATCCAGCGTGTTTCACCTGCAGGCATTTTCTTTGGCAGGATTTGGCGGGTGGAAGCTCCAGGGCATTGTGAAGCCCACTTCTAGTCTGTAGAATTGTGTTTTTCTATGGGTACTGACACTATGCCCCCAAGTATTGCTTTCTTTCTTCATTGCACTTCGAAACCACAAGGCTGGCCTTTGTTTAAGGCTGATTACTGTTTTTTTGGAACCTGACAAGCAATTTCTAAGACAAGGCGAGGAATGGACCGAGGCTTTGTCAATTGAGATCAATCACTTCTGCAGTAAAAAGTCAACTATTCGAATTGTTGGTAGTGCGTGCAGGAAGTCAAAAAGTTTCCACATGATGTCCCAACTGGATTGTGTTAAGTTCGTCTAATAGATGCGCTGTGGGAGATCGTTCATTACCTACAATTATCATGTTATCAATATTTTAAATATAAGTCATTGGTTAATCATATTGCATGCAGGGAGCACGAGAAGTATCTGGTTTAATGATAACAAGGCTATTCAGTTGTTGCTGAGAAAATTAAACAGGTCTTGCTCCCTTGATCAAGCAGCATTTCTGTTTAATGGCTTTTCGAATATCAGGAGGAGCTCGACTAAGGGTTTAGATATAGCTTTTACAGCAGACACGGATGGCTGGAATGACATTCAATTTTTTTTTTCTTGCTTGTGTGTCACAGTGAGAGATTTTATTCTCCATGTATAGTCAGCCAATTTTGTACGTTTGATTCATCAACTGTAAGATATAAAGTTACCTAAGAACTATGAAATCTTCATTGCCATATTTCGAGAGCCTCTTTGATTCCTGTATTTTTTTTTAGTAAGGTGAAGTTCTTAGACTGCATGAACGTCTTCAAGATATGGGTTTTACTGGAAATGCTAATGGACCCAATGATCCAAAGCTTGAGTTACTTGCTAGTAATATCTTTGGCAAGATTTAAATGAGCTCCAAATAAAATTTGGGCAGTCCTATAATCCTATTAGTACCGGAACAAATTTGCTTGTGCAGAGCTTCCAAGAACGTGTAACCAGTGTTGGTAGCGGCAACCATCACCAGTCTCCATTCCAAAGCCAGCACTGGCTTTCACCTTGAGAAGTCCTTCCCATAGAAGCAACACAGACCACGAATCCCTGTGATTCATCAGGATGCAGAGCTCTTTAGGTCAAGTATATGCAAAGGGGCGCACTGCCATCATTCATGTTCGACATTGAAATACTTTTTTCTTAGACGAACTGTTGTCACTTTGCAGGAATGATACCAAAAATAAACTCTTGCACAGACATGACAATGACAAGTATTTACAGAAATTCCTAAAATGTCTCTCGACCTAGAATAACATCATGCCATCAATGAACTAACGAGGTTTCTTCACCTAATTACAAATATCTCACTCGCGAAACTATGCATACGAGGGAAACTGGAGATCCATCAAATGCAAATTAATATGCTACATAAATACTATAAATTCCTGCCTGAATTATTTTCCAACTGGTCTTCATTGCCAATAGACATCCCTGATGAAGAACGGTCAAGCTGCTCTCCGGCCAGGAAAACAGAATTGGTTTGCTGGTAGGGCGGGCTTAAGCTTGACTCGAATATCTGGGGCACGAGCATCATCTCTGGTTTAGCATATCTTGCTGCACCCGTGCTCAGTCGTTGCTTCTTCACAGGCCTCTCACCTTTCAGGCTCTCAGCTTGTGAACCCGAATCTGGCGTAAGTGGCTCATGATGTGAAGTGTAGGATTCATCAAGAGAGAGGCTTGGAGCATGTTCCTTGGTAGGTTTGTCCGATAGTGGAGATTCAGAAGTCGGGGCTGGGGTTGCTGGGTGGTCAGCCTTATTGTCAGATTCTTGGCAGTTGTCAACTGATGCCGGGGCAGAGACCCCTGAGCCAGGCGCGTCAGAGAGAACTCCACTGAGCCGTTGTTGCTCTTCAATTATCTTCTTCAAATACTTGCCTTGGGCTTCTATGCGTAGCTGCAGCTGCCTCTGCACCTGTATTTTATATTTCAAAAATATTGTTGGGCAAACTTCAGAATAGACTCACATATCAATAGCAAGCAGTATTCTTATGATCGAAGCAAAGACAATTACTTCCGGTTGCTCCCTATCCCCTTACTGTCATTGCACCAAGTCAGGATGGCTTTATAATGAAAGCAAGCATAACAGAGTTGACCTACGAATAACTGATTTGATCATTTGCTCAAGTGTTTTGGTCAATGTCCCAGTGTTGAATTTCCGATGTACCAAGAAACAAGAAAAAGTGTCAGTGTTGCATCACAGGCGCTATGATTACAACCACATTCAACACAGCCAGCCCGAACAATGACCATGGATCATGAAAATAATCAACTTGATGGGGAAAAGAGTCAGGTAGTCAACAAAAACCTTTGAGACAAAGCTTTGCCAACTCCTGTAACACCAAATAACTCTCACTTGTCGATGTAGAGGACTACTGCACCAGTAGCTAAATCATCTATTACTGTTAGAGGCTTGTATAAAAACAAATGTCATGTCAATGGAATAAACAAAAAAGCATCTTTTTTTGGTTGAGCTCTTCTAGTTCTTCGCCCTTTCCCTATATTCCTCAAAGAATCTCAAATTCAATTGGAATCCTTTTGGGTGTGATCTGATCACATTTTTTTGATCAGTGAAAGTAAGTATTATTAGAATAGTTAGATTAGCACCTTGGAAGAGAAATTGAAATATTGACCTCCTTTCTCCTAGCACCTAAGTGCATCTTCTAATGCTGTTGGCGAAGGCCTATTGGCGATTCAATCACAGATTTGTGGACGGAAAGGAAAAGGCAAGAGACACTTTAAATTTGGGAAGGGAAATCCCATACTTTTTTTTTCTCCAGCAAATTCCTCCACAAGTTCTCAATCCAGATATAGCCTAAGTGATTCTTGATGTAAAGTTATGATGAGCTAACGAGAATACAAAGAGGAATAAGAAAGCTTTGAAATGTTTATAAGTGTTCTTGATTGGGTGGATTGGGTTGCTGAGCGGAATTGGGTTCTGTCACTCATATCTGGATGGGAATGGAACAACACAGGAAGGTTTGGGGTGGTAGGATGATGGAGTTGAGCTATGTCTGGTTCCTTGTAGAACTCCCAATCTGTTGTAGTGAACAAGGAAATCTAAGCCATTAGGCCCATTTTGTTCTTTTTTTTTTTCTTTTTTTTTTGGGGGGGGGGGGGGGGGGGGGGGGGGGTGGGTGGGGGATGGGGAGAGAGAATGGAACAAAGGATATGAAAGAGATGGTTGAGGGGATGATGCAATGGATGAAGGGCGGTTTTTGAAATGCTTTGTTAGAACGCAGGGCTTTCAGGTGAGGCGGTGCCAATAGTTGTAGTTGCAGAGCTTGTTACTGGATTTAATGGAGGTAGTTGGTCATGTGATTTGAGAGACGGATACGTAGGCTATCAAAGGCAAAATCTGGATTTCTGAGATGTAACTTCCCTGACATCAGAAATCCAGATTTTGCCTATGGTAAACTGGCGACCTACTAATCGATGGAGAGAACAGTAACATAAGTTTCTAGATCAATGGAGGTGTACCTCAAAGAATAAGAGGGTGAAAATGTGATTTCAAAAGCATTCATGGCCCATGGGATGTTAATATAAGTGACCCTAAAATAAAAGGAAGATACATGGCAATCATGACATGTCTACTGAGAAGGATGCTCAGAAAGGACAGCAAAGCATACCTCCAATTGTTCATGCAGCCGCTTCTGTACCTCCATCTGCAGCTTGAGTGCTTCAGTAATTTGCATCCCGCTGTGAACAGGTGAGAACACTAACCTCCTCAGATCAAGTAGCCCATCAGTGAGGTACATAAACAGATCTAAATGTTTCATTACACGATCTTGTCCATATACCATATTCTCAACTGTACAATTGTCTTGTGAAACCATTTAGGAAAAGGTTAACAGATAGAATTGACAGATTATCTAGTCTGAAAAGTTAGGTCTCCAAACAGTAAAGACGTCTTCATGTCTGCCTATTTCCTTTTATTGGTTGCATCTGATCAAGGTAATACACTTCCATAAAACATGTATAGAAAAAACCATGATAAAAGACTATTTTAACAGGTGGAAAGCATTAAGAAAGGAGCAAATTACTTACGATGAACCATCCAAACTTGAAAGCATGTCCCCAGGTTCTTTCTTATCAGCACTTTTCCCTTGCATTATCAATTTAAGACATGAATGAACTGATCATTTCAGGTAGAAGAATCATGAAACCATGTCTACTTCCTCCAGCAAAGATAATAGTCCGTGGATTAATCTTGTCTTAAGCAAGCAAAATTTAAAACACACTTACCATCAACTGAGTCAGGGAGGTACTTTGCAAGCCGATATTTCTGTGCGCATCACATGGCATGGCAGAAGTCAGAGAAATCAATACGAAGACAATGACAGCTTTTAGTGGAGAGAATATCCAGAGAAATTTCCATGGAACAAAATCAAAGAATACAAACCTGTAGGTGGCTTTTGACATGGTAAATCGTGAGTCCTTGTACACCCATGACTCTGAGAACACCTTTGGGTGTAGCCCCTGAGAAAAAAAACCTTAAAAAGCTTAAAAATAACAACCCCCTTAAGATGCTCACAGAATATAGAGAACACATCAAACAGGATATTAGGAAACTTGGCTGATCTTCCAACTGAATTGCCTCTATGATCACTGATAAATGATCGACTTTCTGAAAAAAGCCCACAAATGCATTACAGCAAAACACTATCTATGTAGTAAATGCCAAAGCCAGGTGTAGACACAGATCGTCATATTGGAAATCAACAAAGTTCAGGAACAAAATAACATGCTAATATGCTATGTTATCTTCACTTGTTTAAGCTGTCTTACAATGTTCATGTATATCAAGCCATTTAATGTTTCTTGCCATTTCATTATTTTCCTTTGTTTGGCATGAGTGTTGAGGAAATAGCGGCAAATGGAACAAAGTTAGCCAAAATAAGGTCGAGATAACTTACGATCAGGACCACCCAGTTGGGCTACAGCATCAACAAAGCGTTCATGAAGTTCATGTGTCCAACGCAATCTTGTCTTGGAAGCCAAACTGGGATTGTTATCAAGAAGACTGTTCCCTCCATTCATTGTATCCATTGTGCTGGCACCACAATCTAATTGCTGAATAGGGACTGCTGCTGAGTTGTTGTGAGCTTAACTTGAACTAGAAATGCCCTTTGGTAGATACACAAGTCATTTACCTACAAAAAGTAAACGGGAGTTACATGCAAGCCTAAAAGGACAGAATTACATACCCCATATATTATGCAGCGTGTAATTTGAAAACAAACCATTGAACAGCCTGAAAAGAAGTGGCAAGCATCAAGATCTTAGTAGCACGAAGCAGGAGCGGGGGTGGGAGCGGAGGCACCTAGAAGCTCCTAAGGTTAGGGGCGCCTAAGGAGCGTATATAGATTACATATAAATACGTATATAAAGTATCTTTAAATACTTAAACCATTGAAGGAAAAGTGATTACTTAAGAGAATTTCACGATCTTAAAGGGTACTTATAGGAAGGAAGTTAGATATTTTCAATTTGCAAACCTTCTTGACTAATATGATTTTCATATTTTTATTTCCACAATGGCATAACTCCCTTAAAAGTAAGAGAATAGCTGCCTTAATTGCCCAATAAACTCCCATCTTAGCTGGGAGCGAGCTCCCGTCAAGCTCACATCTTGGGAGCACGGATTCGAACTCCCATCTTGGGAGCGCACACATTTTAGAAGGATCTTGCTACTAAGAATTCAAGAGTCCACATCAGATTCTATAGCTCGAATTGGAACAATGCTCTCCAATACAACCTACCAAGGGATGGCCAATATTTGAGTGCAATTTTGTTCACCCTCGTTAAAAGAAGTGAACATTACCCTCCCTCTTATTGGTTGAAATGGTGTGGATCCCACCACAAAGTAATGTCATGTTTGGTAAGCATGACATCACTTTGTGGTGGGACCCACATCATTTCAACCAATAGAAAGAAGGGTAATGCTCACCCTCTTATGTGGAGGGTGAACAAAACTCAACTCCCAATAATTGGAGTCCGGCAGCTCGTGGGTATCGCGGCGGTGTTGGTTTACTGTTTTCGTTGATTGGTGGTGGTGGTTTGTTTGCATGGTGGATGGATTGGCGGCTGGTTGGTGGCAGATCGGCTGGTTCATTGTTAGGGTTAGTTTTGGGTTCTTAGGGTTGGATTTGGTCCTCTTGAGCCTTGCCCTTTGGGTGTTTGGGCTTTGTCCTTTCGTTTTCTTTGGGCTGTATTTTCAGATTTGGGCGTTTAGGGCCCTTAGATGTTCGGGCTTGGCTCGTTTTTTGGAGTTTGGTCTTTGGCCCTCCTGTTTGGACTTTGTCCCTTTGGTTTGCAATCAACCTTTGGTTGATTCCCCCTCACTTGATGTACCCATTATCAAGTTTCCCTAATAATATGTTGCCGTTTCCCAAAAAAAAAATTTTGAATTTTTATTCTTTTTAATAAGTAAAATTTTACTGGCAAAAAGAACCAAAAAGTGATGAACCCTGTACACTTGAATGACCTAGAGCGTCTAAAAGGCTCTATAGATCTGCAGGTATATTAATCACTGAATAAAAGCACAAAAACCTACCAAAGCTCCACACGCTAGCAATTCTCCCACTCAATTAGACATAACCCAGTTAACTCCAGAAATTGAGATAATTGGTTTCTACAACTCACCAACCGCAAAAAAAAAAAAAGGGAAACCAAAAAACTATGCTAAACACGTCTCCCTGTGTTTCTTCATACACAATACCATACTGTGATCATTTTTCATCTCTTTCTGAGGTTACAAATAGTTACAACAGTGTCATAAGCATCTGTCCTGTGAAGCGAAGTCCCACATCGCCCAGGTACCAAAGTAATATGAAGCATATAAGCGTGAGGGCACCCTGACTTCAATACATAGCTTTTGGAGTGGAGTTCTACCAAGACCATGTAACATGGTATCAAAGCTAGGTACCGAAGATGGGTAGGGTGCGTGTCTTTGGCCTACACGTGGCAGGTGCTGTTGATTGAGCATGCTACGTGGGAGAGAGGGCGTGAATCAAAGTCCCACATCGCTTGGTATCAAAGTAATATGAAGTATATAAACATGAGGGCACCCTCATTTCAATAATTAGTTTTTGGGGTTGAATTCTACCCAAGACTGCGTAACATGTCCAACCAAAAGAAAGGGGGCTTACTCCTCCAAAAACCTTTATACGACGGAGAGTTCTCTACAACCAGTGATACATACACTCTTCTATTTTCCCACAATATTTGTAGCTGATAGACGACGTTGATCATCAAATCTTTGTGGTATTTGAAGAAGAAAAAGCTCGCTTTATCTAAAGAATAAATATTTCCAAATTTGTCAAGTGAATGAAAATTCCTTCCATGTTTTTTTGTAATTCTATTGATTTTAAGTACATTGCTTAATTATATACCCCCTCCTCCATCCCATTTTGTTTGCTCATCTTTTCATTTTGGGTCATCGCAAAATGTTTGCTTCATTTTCAAAAATAGCAACCAAAATAGAGCAACCTCCCAATTTACCCCATGTAAAGTTGGATTAGACTTAAAGTGCATGGGGTGCATTATTTTTAAAGGTAATTGTGGAAATCTGAAAATGTTTAAGATAACTCCATAAAAAGTTGGAATCCCCATAGAGAGCAAACAAAATGGGACAGATGGAGTACAACATATAACTATTGTATGCTAAAGCAATAGAAGCAAGTTTTCTACCATATATACAAGTTCAGCTTTTGAACATGATGCTTGGACACACTTACACCCGATACTGGAACACGAGTTCATGAAACATGGCCTACAACCAACATAAACCATCACCTTCTTTGAAATGCGCAGCTCAAAGACAAAGTATCCAATCACTCCCTTGGTTGCCCGAGTCTTATAAACATGGAAAGAAGAACCTCCCGGAACTTAACTTCTCAATACTCCAAATCCCTTGGAGACTAAGAATTCCACACCACAAACATTTAACTCTACCCCAAAGTATTTTAATCCCAATGAAAAATGAATAGAGCCTAGAAACACCTACCTTAAAGCTCTATGGCCACAACATGATCTAAGCCAAATAAACGCGGAGGAAGCTGCAGTACCTCTGGGTTCTTTTCCAATTCTGATAAAGCATGTTCAGTCATTAACGGCTTGAAATCTCCTGACGAACAAAATTCCACCTAAGTTGTGAATGGTTTCCAACACGGGGAAGACATGGGTCTCTCAGGGAAGCCAAAGACTCGATATTTCATCATGTTAGAAGGGAAGAACACAAAACAAAAACCGCAACCACCACCAAAGCAACATGCTGATTACGAGAAACCAAGCAAGATGACACATCATTGACTCATAAATTAGGGCTGCACGGATTAAACAGCTGAACAAATTCTCCGCCCAAAATTACTTCAACTCCAACTACTAAGCCCTACCATAGCAACAAGCTATCTTCGCACTTGCAGCGTTGACTTGCCGCCTCCAACATGATGATCTACGAACCACACATATTCGTAAAAATTACTAAGACCTTTTTTTTAGTTGCGTAACAACAATATCATAATACTTACAATTACACATGAAATACGTGGCCTATTCACAAGTGTTTAGACATAATCAAAGGAGGAGGAGAAAGAGTACCATACCCAGATCTGGAAAATACAAGGAGATCGTCGATTTCTGGGTTTTGCTTGTAGAAATGAAAAATTGACCCCAGACCGAACCCAACCCGCAGGTTCAGGCAGGCTAGGCAAGAGAATCCCTCCGCTTTACCTTCAACTTGGAAAGACTTGTGTTACTGAATTTTTAGTTAGCTGGATATATGCTCGATCTCAGAAACAAAATCGTACAAACGATTTTGGTATATTTCTCTCTTGTTTGTTTGTTGGTCTTTTCTTTTGAGATGTGTGGCCTTGGACCCAACAAATGCGTTTTTTTTTTTGTTTGTTCTCTACCTTCTCCTTCTTGGGTTCCTTTTGATCTTTCTTCTCACTCTTCTTTGTGTGTTGCGGATGTGAAGCTGGAGGGAGATGTTAATTGCCAATTGGTTGATCCGACCAGGTTTAATTTGTTTTCACCAGATCAAAAAAGCGTCACCGTGGGGAGGTTTTTCTCAGGAAAAAAAAATACTACTATTACTACTTGGGACAGTACATGTGATATGTGCGAGTTCACGTACATTATATGGAGCTTACCTACAGGCTACATCGATCATTACTGCATTAGACAGCTCCAAATATGTATGAGTTATATTTGTGTCCCGAACACTGTTATTTAATTAGTGGAACTCTAGCGGGAAGAAGGAAAAGTAACTGTGCAAACGCAAATCCAATCCATATCATTGTTTTAACAGAATTTAAATCAGTTCAAATGGGGCATTTAGTTTAGTTTTTTGTGATTCAACACACACATAAAAAATTATACAAAATAACTGCAATGAACATTGGTTTTTACAATTTTGAACTAGCTGTTATGGTTTAAACTGATTTGAATTGTGATTATGTATGTCAGCTTATAATTTTATTGAAAACTTCATTTAATGACGACTCAACTATAGTTAAAACATTTGCTGAATTATGTTAACTTTATTTGCAATCAAACAAACATAAATTGTGGTTTGTTCTTTTATGTAATTTTTTTAGTTCTTCCGATAATTTTGAAAATGACATCTTGACTTGAATTGAACCATTTCACTAGTTAGGATTGCTTCAATTCCCCAAGACATCTTGACTTGAATTGAACCATTTCACTGGTTAGGATTGCTCCAATTCCACAAGTTCTATGAATGTTTTACAATTCCTAATCTGTACAAAGTAATTTGATTGTTTATTTAACGTAAAACCAAACAATTTCAATGCATGCTCACACCCTCATCGGAATATATTAGGGGATCGTGTCTCAATGAAATCATGGTCCATTATTGTAATAAAAGGTGGCTGCAGTGAATACAACGTAGGTGGGGAAATGATTATTTAGGCAATGATTAATGAAAGATGCATTCGGTCAGCCAATGAATCTCCTGGTCAAACCGTTTGGATATGTGGGGAGGGGATCAGGTGGGGTCCCGTCCCAATCTCCTCCACAATTGTACTGTACTATGATTATGATCGTCAAGAGAGATGAGGCAACATTTCCAGACCCAGCTGGACAATTACAGTACTACTCGGAGAGTTGGATATCCGACGGCAGGCTTGGCTTGGCATCAGACGAGATCTTCACAGTTACTATAATCTGGTCTATTTTGGATCCGTCTCTCAAATACAAGGCACAGCCAAGAAAAAAAGAAATGAAGATGGAGAAGGAGAAGGGTTCCTAGGAGAGTGAACAAGACAGTACAATCTTGTACATCTACCACACCCAAGATATCTAAAGTAGCGAAACGTGAAAATTTGTTTCAGAAGACTTGGTTTTTCCTTGAATTATCTTCCATTTACTCCAGATCAAAAAAAAAAAAATCTTCCATTTACTCCCGGCCTAGAACTAGATTTCGCCTTTCACCTCAAGCTGGATCAAATTCAAGGACAAAGAGAACTAAAGTTGGAGCCTTCTGACCTGAAAACCAGAAGGAGACGAGCAGAGTAGACCACATTGGCGAAAATTGGTAGAAAAGCAGCGTCTTTGCTATCGCTAAAATGTTAGCTGGGCTAAAATTTACAGCTTAAGAGAAGTTAACTAGGGTACAAATACTTGAGTTTTTGCAGACTAGACCACACTGGCACTTCCATTTTGAGGTGGTAACAAAGCAGTAAGTAAACATGTACAAATCTCTCTGATCGTAACAAGGTCTCATCAATTAAAACATTTACCCATACCAAGTGATTCCATGGACCTAACTTGAACAACTTGCATTGTCATACCTGATTCACCCCAAATCGGAGATGTGGTGGTTGAGTCCATGTTTAGCATCTGTCTCTTCCCTCTGGGTGGGGATCCTTGGAGAGGTAATCCCGCAGTACTCTCATGTGAGGTCAGGCAGCTCTCAGTGGAACAATCAGCCCTGTGGAATTGGGGATGGATTCCAGGTATTACTTCTTCCTGATAAAAACCCAGAGGACTGTGGGAGCAACTTGCTGGTGCCGCTGTTCCCAATTCTTCATTATTCTGTTTCTCAATCTCTGTCATTGCAGCTCCAATAATGTGATCAGCGAGCATCTTGCATGTTCTTTCCAGCATGGCCAGATATCTTTGTTCTGCCTCCAGGCGTATCTGCAAGTGCTTCTCAGCCTACACAATAATAAGTTTGACAGAGTCGGTGAACTTGGAAAAGAAAACCATTCTGGACCAAGTGCACTACGATCCTAAAGGAACAGTGAGTTCTGCAACTTATACTAGATTGAGAATTACAAAGTGCATTCAGGACTAACTTTTTTTGGGGTCAAGGAAACTGTCTCAAAATAGCAAGTCATTAACTATACATGCTCTCTATCATTGGGGGATATCATAAGATCACCTTACAACCAGCTCTACAATTCTACTAGTATTTTTGAGGAACGCCAAACAAATAACTTACTTCAACTTGCAGATGCAGTTTACTTTGTACTTCCATCTGTGCTCTCAATGCCTCCTTGACTTCATAACCCCTGAACGTGGTATTTTTCCCTCTGAGATCTAGAAATCTCAAGCATGGCAATAAAGCGGACACTTACGCAGCAACTATAATGCTCTTCAAGGAAAAGAAAATTGAAGAGAACACAAGTTCTGTCTTACTCATTCATATCAGAAGTTGGCAAGCTTGGAGAAGAATTACTGGTATAAGGTCTTTCCACAAGGTGAGAAGCTGAGAGTCCTATGATTCAGTGGTAAAAAATTGAATCAACTGAAAGGCCAATAAAGATGAAAGGTTGCTTACCCAGTATGTAATAGAAATAAACCTACCATCTTTAGAAGGCTCACCCAAATCTTTCGCAGATTGCTTACCTAGTCTGTATTTCTGTAGCACAGCAAGAAACATCACAGCTAAGTAACTTGGTAAGAGTCACTTTCATACCATACACCGTGCAATTGTCAAGTGGCATAAAAGACCAGATAGTTAACAATGGTAACAAACCTGGAGGTGACTCTTCAAGTGGAAAAGAGTCAGTCCCTTTACACCCATTGTCCGCATTATAGCCTTTGGTGTAGCTTCTGCATGTTTTGATAATGCAATGTAAGAATAAGAACGCAGTAACATATTATAGACTTGAAAAACCTAAGAATCATCACAGAGAATAGTAGTTTTTCAGACTATTAAGAAAAGCGCAACTCTTGATCAACTACTCATCTTGCCGTAACTAAGCACTTTTGACTTGATCACCAGTCCAAACAGACTGGGCCCAAACTGCAATTCAGCATTGGCTGATTAACAAGTCAAACTAGAGAGCGTTGGACTTAGCCTGATTAGTCTCATCCATGAACAAGTAAACTCGTGAAGCTATAATAACGTGATCCTTCACAAAGTTGCCCAACAAAGTTTTACATTAACATGAGAGATACAAACAGTAGGTATACAGATGATAAAGACCAACCAAGAAGTTTCAGCAACGAAAAAACTAGTAATGACCGAGTCTATGTCAACTACAGGAGGAACCAATCTCTGCGGTTCACATAAACGTTGGAGTACAGACCAGCTAGATTATCCCAATTAACGGGCTTGAGGTTATGAAAGCCACCACAAAAGCCAAAGAATCTAGAACATTCAAATTTTACAAAGCTCAAACTACATCTATGATCATCAAACAAAAATTGAAAGCCTATAATGTGTCTCAGGACCATTCCTAAGCCAATTGCACTCCAATAAAAAGTAGACAAATTGAGAGACATGTAGGTTTTGGCATAATATGACCTGGACGAGAAATGCTTAAGTGATGAGAGAGCTCATGACTTGAATGAATTTGAACTCTGACATACACAGAAGGAACTTCCAATACAACATTTGTTCTCTTGAAAACCCGGTCCACAAGAATATAATGTGGTAAATGGAAAAAGGTTCTATCATCTGACACATATTTTACTACGGTAGAATACATGTATATACTTATGGAAGCAGCCTTGACCCTGAAATCATACACTATTCCATCTCCAATCAAATTAGGAGACCCGGGAATGCCTTAAACACCATGCTTCTCTCTCTTGATGATAAAAAAATCATAGCAGCCCAGTCAAGATATCCTTCCTATTGTAACTCATACACTCACATGGGCCAGAATCCAGATTAAATATTTTTATTTTTTTATAAGAATCCGATGGGCCAGATTAATGTCTGAGCATATCAGCCTGCATTACCAGGGAAGCCACTTGATGCTCAGTGGGAACCTATGTGTGACTTACAAGGCTATGTTATAGTCAGCGAAGGATCCAGATTTTAACCTAGTGGTGGTGATCTGTGATCATGTATGCTAAAATGGAAAATGACTTACATTATGAACATTTATTCACTTATAAAAAAATTCGAAATAGCGTACCAAAACCTATATAGTAAACGTTGTACCTCATATGCAGGTAAAGTACCAAAAAATAGTAGTCTAACTCGATGTATCCACTAAAGTGAGGCATCGTGAATTGTGCACTAACATTAAAAGCATCGATGATAAAATTGACACCAAAATCCAAAACCTAAATCTTATTGCGCAATCTAGTCTTCACAAGTTCCATAAATGAAAATAAATGCTTCGCCGTAGCCCTTGACACGAGCAAACTCAAAACAAGACAAATATATCTGCCGACAGTAAGACAATTTGTGGATTTGCTTGTTTCATTCAACACTTGACACAACTCTGAAATGTTTTAGTCAAAGTTTGAAACTCAGGAGGCTTACAAATATTGAGCTTATAATTTTGCAACTGAAATTTAATATGCAGTTTCTCTTACTTGCTGAGTCATGTGAGCCATTTAACTACATCTGGTGAATTCAAAGTATGTAGCTTAGTTTCTCTGATAATACCCTAAGTTTAGAGATATACAACTTAGTCCACGAAATTAGGTTTTGGACCACTTTTTGTTTCCTTTATACAAAAATTATAGGCCGAACAGTTGGGATATTACAAAATAAATCATGAAAAAATCTAGTGGTGGCAGGCCTACAAAATTTGGGGGTTAAAAATCAAATATATAAAATCATAGCAATTTTTAAACTTGGTGCGCTGGGAGCCACCGCCACTTGACATGTGGCCTGGTGGCTTAGAGTGAGGATATATCAAAGCATTGAAATTATCAGTACCTTGGCCTAATCTCAAACTCTCGGTCCATTCGTTCAAAGAGGAAATCTTTCTTCTACAAAAGAGTCAACTGTTTGTTGACTTTTCACATTCCCAATCTACCCCTCCTAACTTTCCTCCCCAAAACAGTCACAACTATTCCCTCTCCAGACTCCCAAACAACGCACCCCAATTCCAAACGGTTCCCCCAGCTATACCTTCACATCTCCCCACCGCTTCAAATGAAAACCCACCTTGACCCCATTCCGCCCCACCTCCATCTCCATCTCTAACCACCAAAATTCCACCGTACTTCCCTAGACCACAAGAGTTTTGGCCATCGGACGGCCACTGGAAATCATTAACCAGCCAAAGTTTCCGGCAATTCAAACCCCCACTATACCTCCATACCGCCTGAGATTTGGCCGCCGGAAAAAAATTAACCAGTAAGTGCAACTTACACAATTGTCCGACCCGCATCCCTATCTTCATACATATACACATCTGCATTTAACTGTGCTTCCTAATGAATCATAGCATAACGCACACCAACTATTCGATAGAATTACACAACTTTAATTGGTGTTGGATTAAAGAACTTCCTGCCCTCTTTAGTACCAAAAAAGGGGAGTGGTTGTATTTACGTGTGTGAGATCAATTCTAGGTATGAGATCAGTTCCACCCAATCGTGCGCCCAAGTTTTTTTTTTTTTTTTTCTTTATAAGTACCCAAGTTGGTTTCTATGAGAACTGAGACTATTCTCCTATTTTCTTCAGTGTTCAGTATGCCTATATGGTCACAAGTGGTTGCATCTTTTCTTGTTATGACTATGGCCGTGCGAATGGTTTGGGGTTTTATACCCATGTGAATTAAATCTTCTGAACTCTGAAGAATTTACTCAACAATCTGTTTTGTGTTTATTATGTTTTGAATGGTCCTTCGATATATTAGGATAGGACAATTAAAGGGTTTATTATTGTTGTATTCCCGTGCTTCCTAATGCACGACAGCATAATGCACAACAATCGTACAATACAATTATGCAACTTCAGTTGGCGTTGGATTTTAGAACTTTCTGCCCCTTTAGGCCCACAAAAAAAGAAAAAAGTATGCGTGCTTGAACTATAGGATTTGAGGGCCTTTAAAAGACCGAGTAGATTTATATGGGCACTGAGAATCACCTGGTTCGTGGTCATGCATAGCAAAAAATTCGTGTACTACTCTTGAAAAAATGCATAGAAGTCATTGTTTGCTAAATTTTTTGGATTCACAACTCATCCCAGCAGCATTGTTTCAATGCATTTTAGTACTCAAACAAGTGACCATCAAGAATTAGAATTAAAGCCAAAATATAGGACAAATAAAACCCATTATTCTTGTATTGCCTCCACCAACATTTTCCCAATGTCTCATTTCATCCTTTCATTGTGTTGTGAATTTGTTCAGGGCCCTTTTCAAACAGGCTGTTAGAAAACATTTCCCTGTACAAGTTGCCAAAAAATGAGATCCAAAGAAAGTGAAACTTTGTTACAATGACCGGAAGAACAGTGAATGGAACAATTCTACACATTTGTTATTTTTGGTTTTTTTTTTTTCCCCCGTGTTTCCAAACAAACAAACAAAAAACAATGAGAGGTACATAATTTTCCCTTGCTGCCTTAGTTTCAAAGAGAGGTACATAATTTTCTTTCTTCATCTCTCTCTCTGCAGGAATGTATAAATGGGAAGTGTATTGGACTGGAGAGTATCTGGCCTTACTTTAATACATATCGTTCACGTGTTTGAGAAATAAATATAACTTTTTGAGTACAATATGCAAAATTTTATTAAATATGGCAAAATTCAGATTTGAAAATGATGTGGGTGGTGTGCCTTCCACTGTCCTTATTAGCAATTATTTCTAATGTGATAGGAGTAGTAATTTATGTACTTAACCTTCTAGCTAAATTTTGGATTCAAGAGTTTATTTGACAAAACAAAAGGAAGCCTAGATGAGGATTGGAGCTTACTATTAAAACAAAGATTATAGTTAACCTTCTAGCTAAATTATCAGTCGTTCATGCTAACATCCCAACGATCTGGGTGTCTGAGTTTTCGGAACCCTGCTTTAAACTAAATCTCTAGTACTATCAAATGATTCCCCGAGATGTGGAATCTCCATATTAAATGTTCAACTTCCAAGCAATGCCCAATGTTACATGGACTCAGGTATGGGAGTTAGGATAAAAAGTGGTTTGGTGTTAACTTATTGTCAGAAAAAATCCGCATACTCATTATATAGCAACCATGCAACAAATTTACACTGACGGATTTAAGTAAATTTTTTTTTTATCAAGCATTCGTTGGGATATCTAACAATCAAACTGATTGTAATCATAACCAACAGAAAGGGCATCACAAACAATCAAATTAATTGAGAATAATATTTGAAACAATAGGATGCTCCGCGAATAAATTATCCACTGAAGAATTTCAGAATAGTACTCATCCGATCTCAATTGTTGGCCCATTTGCATAATCATGTCCATGACCAGATCAACCAATTGGCTTTGTTCGGTTAACCTTTTAGCTTTAATTTTAGTTTAGTTTTCAATCATTACCCTATTTCTTTCTCCAATCATTACCCTATTTTCCCAATTATTACTTTTTCATCTCTCTCCATCTCTCTCCAATCATTACCCCTATCTTCAATCATTACTCTATTTCTCTCTTCACCCACTACCAAAACTAAACTAAACTAAACTCTCAACCAAACAAAACCATGTATTTCTAGAAATAAATTTACAATGTTCTACCTCAAACAAAAGATTTCGACTAGACCTTCAAAAATTTGTTTAAATGATTCCCAAATTTAACTACCCAAGTGCCTTATTTTTTGTGGTCCAACCAATAATTGGGAAACTGAGGGAGTAAAAGGAAGCACTAGGCCTGTTCAGTTGGACGAAAAGCATGGGAAAATCAAGAAAGTTTATTAGTGTTCAGTTATCAAGAAAGTTTTTGGGACCAACGGTTCTATTTTTTCCACCTGGAAACACTTACCTTCAAATAGATCTGCAAAAGAAAAGTAATTTTAATATTTCTACAAAGATCTTTGTCAACAAAGCATACACTGGAAAATAAGTTAATTTTTCCTTTACTTCACTTAATTTCACTTTTTCTGAGAATATATTTTCCACACAATATTCCCAACAATTGAACGGAGCCTTAAAGGCTTATGCGAGAATGGAAGTAACATCAGTGTAGTATGCTCAGATCTAATGACACATAACTACTTAAAGATTCATCCTCAACGCATACCCGACATAGTTTCCATCTTGTTTTTCAGGTTATGTTTCCATCCTCTAATTTTGAAAAACCTCATCTTACCCTTCTATGACTATATTTATGGGATTTATTTGTTTTTTAGGAGCCTATATAGGCAATGATTTTTGGGACTGAAAAATAACTTCAGAGGTCCTATGCCGTAATTTTTGGATATCTACACCTACCAAATCCCTAAAGTCATGCTTTACGTATCAACTTGAAACCCTCACAATCCCCGAAATCTCGTTCTCCCATTCAAAGCTTCCCATATTAGTTAAAATTCATTTGAAATCCCTCTCTCTCTTCTCTCACACATCCAGTCACCCAACCCCCCTCACCGTACACCCTCGCCACCATCCCCTGCTACTTCTTCAGTCAATGGGAGGCACAAGGCGAGCGGCGGCACATAGATCAAACTATCAGAGGCCAAATACCATTCCAATGGAATCTATTCTCAACAAATTCAACTCCTGGAGCAAAAGGGCCGAGATCACCGCCCAAAATATCTGGCTCAATTGGGTTTGAGACTTTGTTCAAGCAAACTTTCGCTACCTATCACTATGGGGGGAGGGGGGCGGAATTTCAATTGAGAGAGAAGTTGTTGCTCTTTTTGTAACGGATCATGGTTTATTTTTGTATTTCATGATTTATTTAGGTATTTCATGGTTTATTTGTTTAAGATTTCATGATTTATTTATGTATTTCATGGTTTATTTTATTCTTGGTTTGTGTATTCATGGTTTATTCATGTTTTTTTGATTAAATCATGGCATATTTCTAAAAAATCATGGTGTATTCGGTTTCGTTTATGAAATCATGGCCCGGATATGTACTTTTTAAATAAATCATGGTGTGTATTCATTAAATCGCAAGTTATTTTGGTTCGATTTAAGTTGAAATAAATCATGGTGTATTCATGAAAAACACCATATGGTATCCCTATTGAAGTGTGGAAAAGTCTAGGTGACCTGGGGACTTGGTTGATGAAGTTGTTCAACAAGATTATTATGACTCGGAAGATACCCAACAAATGGAGAAGGAGCACCTTAGTACCTATCTGTAAGAATAAAGGGGATATTCAAAGCTGCAACAATTATAGAAGTATTAAATTGATGAGTCATACAATGAAGTTATGGGAAAGAGTTATTGAGCATCGTTTGAGGACGGTGACACGGTGTCAGAGAAACAGTTTGGGTTCATACCTGGAAGATCAACCATAGAAGCTATCTACCTATTAAGGAGATTGGTAGAAAAACAGAGAACAAAGAAGAAGGATCTCCATATGGTTTTCATACACTTAGAAAAGGCTTATGATGGGGTGCCTAAAAATATCTTATGGTGAGTTCTGGAGAGAAAGGGAGTGACCAAATGGTATATCAAAGTGATTAGAGACATGTATGAAGGTGCTGCCACTGCCATTAGATCACCAGTAGGGGAAACGAGTGAATTTTCTATCATCGTAGGATTGCATCAAGGGTCAGCCTTGAGCCCGTACCTCTTTGCCTTAGTTATGGATGAATTGACTAGAGAATTTCAGGAGAATATCCCATGGTGTATGATGTTTGCAAATGACATTGTCCTTGTAGATGAAACCGCTGAAGGAGGTAATACAAAACTAGAAATTTGGAAGGAAGCATAAGAGTCAAAGGGTTTTCGGATAAGTAGGAGTAAAACTGAATATATAGTGTGCAAGTTTAGTGGTACCATCAGTGCGCATGAAGAGTAATGATCCAAGACCAGGAGATACCAAAAAGTGATCATTTTAGATACTTAGGCCCGATTATTAATAGAGATGGAGAGATTGTCGATGATGAGACCCATAGGATCCAAGTGGGGTGGCTTGAGTGGAGGAGCGCTACTGGTGTACTATGTGACAAAAGGATACCCACAAAATTGGACGAAAAATTCTATAGAACTGCCATTAGACCAACAATGCTTTACGGGACAGAATGTTGGCCTATTAAGAAACAACAGGTGAGCAAGATGAGTGTAGCAGAAATAAGAATGTTGCAGTGGATGTATGGTAAGACTAGACGAGACAGGATTAGAAATGAAACGGTTTGTGAGATGGTAGGTGTAGGCGGTGTAGCACCTATAGAGGAGAAGTTGAGAGAAAATAGGCTAAGGTGGTTTGTGCAAGTCTACCGTAAACCAGGAGATGCAGTAATTAAGAGGGCGGACAGGATAGCCTTGGGTAGCAAAGCTACGGGGAGGTATAGACCTAAATTAACATTAGATGCTGTGGTGCGCAAAGATATGAGTATAATGGGTTTGTGTGAACAAATGGCCCTTGACAGAGCTCAGTGGAGGAAAATAATTCATGTAACCGACCCCAAGTGATTGGGACATAAGGTTCAATTTAGTTTGGTTTGGTTTGGTATTCATGAAAAACATGGTCGATTTGACAATTCACCATATTTCGAAAAAAATATGTTTCATGATAATTTTGCAAAAATAATTCATAAAAAATGAATTTTTGTTTGGTTGAATCAAACACACATAAGTTTAGAAATATGATACGACCAATTTACAAAAATTCACGAAATTAAGGAGAGAGAATGGTTTAGATTGAAAAAAGATAACAAAGATTTGAATTTTCTCCCTTTCTATTCAAATCCTCAATCAAATTTCACTTAATTAGGAGACTATACTTATATAAATCCTCATTACATGCCACCAAATTAGGCAATAATATTTATGCATATTTATATGTATCACCAAATAATGGTAGATAAGGTATTTTACAAGTGAAAATGATGAAAACATAACCGTTCAAATGGCCGGGATCAATACTTACGTGATATGAGGTCTGAGGATGGATATTTAAAAACTCCTCTTTTTTTTAATTGTTAATGACAATTACATTACCAAACAACTTAAAGCCCCATTAATGACAGCAATTTATCCGAAAGATCCGCGGAGAGCAGACAGACACTAGTAGCCCCTTTTAGATTGTTTGGTTGGAAAAAAAAATTGCAAGAAATAGAATAGAGAACCCTGTCACTTATCTCTGATAACTAGAAAGGATGAGAAATGAAGAGGGTTTTTATTGACACATTTCTTATTTCTCGCCAAAACTCATTATTTCAATTTCTATTGGTCCATTACTCTATTTTGTTGGTCGATTTTGGCGGGATTTGGTCCTTTATTACCTGTAAGGGCCTGCAAACATTTGTGGAGGAAAATGAAAAAAAAAATACTGTAACTAAAAAGAAAAAAGCTTCTTCTTTTGTACTACTGTTAAGAGTGCGAGGAAATCAAATACTAAAATAAATGAAGGTGGGGGAAATGAATAGGATACTAACTGCTGGGGCCACCAAGCTGAGTAACGGCGTCAATGAATCGTTCGTGGAGGTCAGAAGTCCAGCGGAGACGAGGTTTGGGATCTGAAGTGAGGACGAGGCATGGGTCCCCTTTGTGCTGCTGCTTCTGATTCGAGACGATAGCGGCAGATTCACCAGGAATGTTATGGTCTTCTTCCTCTTGGTTATGAGAATCGATTGGTTTGAGATGGGGCTGAAACAATCTGCCGGGATACATCTGTGCCGAATTCCAACCCCTGGAACAGCACAAAGACTTGAAAACAAAAAATTGGAGAGGGGGGGAGGGGGGGGGATCACTAGGAGGATATCAGTAGTCGATTGCCGAAAGGAAAAGGAAAAAAGGGCGGAGGAAAAACGGCTGATTGGGATTGATAATGATGTGAGTGGAGTATTATTAGTATTTATTTTAACTAGTACTCCTACTACTTCCTTGGAGAAAAAGAATGGGAAAAAAATTGCACGGTAACGGGGAAGGCAAAAGGACAAGTTATGCGTTCTTTTAAATTTAACTTAAAATAAAATTGTTTTGCGATTATTTAAAAAAAATTCACATTTGTTAGTTTTGCACCAAATTATAATGAATTATTGATTCATCTCAACAAAAAAAATTGAAAAAGTAAAAAAAATTAATTTTATCCAAGTATTTTGAAAAATAACTATTCCCTCCGTCCATTTTTAAGTGTCTTGCTTCGTAACTCCAACTTATTAAAAAGATATCATCATTATACCTTTCACATCAATTTTTGTCTCCATTTTCTCTACTTACCCATCATCACTACACTTTTACTTACTTACTTTTCAAAATAGAATCTACTTTTAGGGACAAAATAGATAATTCACCAACTTTTACCCACTAACTTTACAAAATGAACACTTATTAAGGGACAGCCCAAAATAGAATATCGGACTATAAATAAGGGACGAAGGGAGTACTTTTTAGCGGAAAAAGTGAAATAATTTGAGAAAATATTGGTAATTTCTCAAAGTACTTGGGTAAAAATAATTATTTTTTTACTTTTTCGATTTCTCTCGTCGAGACGAATTAAAAATCCACAAAACTAACAAATGCAAAAAAAATTCAAATAATGACAAACTAAGTTATTTTAAATTAAGTTTAAAAGAACGCAGCCTAAGAAAACAGCAAGGGGGATGAACCACACTATGCGCGAATTCAACCACTGTCTATATAACAATCCGGATTTTTGACCCAACTTTTTTTTAATACAAATTTATAATGTTAAATTCCTAAATTAATAACTAATTAGATTGAATAATTAAAATACATGATTACATATAAAATTGATACTCCCTCCGTTCGGATTTAATAGTCCTTTTTGGAAGTTCGTGTCATTTTTCAACCAATTATATCTTCCAATTTATAATATTTTACGAGATTTCGAATATATTGTTTTATAGAACTAATCGAAATCTATTAAACAAGATCCTTATTCGATATGAAATTCATTACGGATTTTAAGATGTAACCCGTTTTTTAGCCGGTTAGAATAGAACTAAAGACAATTAAATCCGGACAGAGGAAGTATTACCCATTTAAATATATATGATATATATACTTTAGATATATATTCATCCATATTCATCTCTTATCATCCTTATCTAAACCCTAATTAGAATCCATTTCAAATTAACTCTCCACTTCCGTCCCATATTACACCACCTCCATCCTTATCCTTCAAATTTACACCCTACATTTCAAGGGATTTTGTTCTCTCTCTCTCTCTCTCTCTCTCTCTCTCTCTCTCTCTCTCTCTCTCTCCCTCCCTCCCTCCCTCTCTCTCTCTCTCATAAACGCGTTCACATACATTAGAATTAAAAACCCACAAAATGTGGCACCTGTTTCCTATCCTTCTTATTATTATTGATATCCTCTTTCCCTCAACTCACTTGAATTCCTCTTTCTCACATTCCTTTTACATTCCACCACTCCACAAATTCAGATCTCCAATCATTTCCCCCATTAACAGACATTCCAAAATCACCACCACCACAGTCCACTGCTGCCCCCGAGGCCCCTCGTCACCATCGTCTTCTCCGACGGTTCGAAACTGTTCGGAATCGTTACTCGTTTTTTTAGCCGGAACCGAGGTAGAATAATCGATTTCTTACTCTCTCCTAAGTATATTAAATATTTACATATCAAAGTGAAAGAAAATGATAAGAAAATAATTCTGACATTGCACAATCGAAATCAGCATTCCCTTGTTTTGCTTCGGAATTCCACGTTCTGTTTTGCATGTTTAAAAGTGATAGTTAAATTCTAAAAAAATAAAATAATGGATGTTTAAATGTTAATACTGTACTTAAGAAATACTCCCTCCGTCCCACTTTGTTGTGCCTTTATTCCTTTTTGGAATGTCCCAAAATGATATGTTTGTTTCAAAATTTTCCAAATTTGGATGCTCATATTACCATTTTACCCCTCATTTCTCCCTCCCAAATTCAAATTTTGTACTTGATTTGAAAGAAAAGTGGAGAAAATTAATGACATGACAAGAAAGTTGACAAAAAGTCATAAGTTACAAATGGGTAAAATGGTAAAATTAACACAAAGTCAATATAATTATGATCTTTCCTTAAATTACGTGAAAGTCAAAATAGGCGCAACAAATTGGGACGGATGGAGTATATAATAGTACATATTTAATAAAACTATGATATGATTAGCCTAAGTAAAAAATAGTGTAAAAAAAAGTATTTATCTTATTTATTTTTGTTTTTAGTGAAACAAATGAAAACAAAATGTGTTCTGGTATAATAATAAAGTATGAATACTTATTACGTATGTTAGTTGTTCTTATACGGTAAAAGAATAAATTTGTTAGTAGTGAACTTACTTACTGTAAGTTAGGAATAAAGTCAGTAAAAATAACCACATAGATTACGTAGGTTAGTAAAACTACATTAATTCTATCAGATTTTAATGAACTTTAGATTTTTTTTATTATATACTTGCAACAGAATTTGGAGAAGTAATAAATTATTAACAAAACTAAAGGGTTTATGATATTGTTAATTAAATCCCAAGTTTAATAAATCGATTAAAGAATAGAGACGTTCATTGAAATTTTAAGCAACCCAAGAAGGCATTGGCCCAATCCAAATCCCATATGTGTTTAATTATTTGCACCTATCAATTGTTATATTGTTGTCTCACTGAAATGTATCATGTTGAGTTGTTGTTGATTGTATCATATTGTATGTGCTAGAATGAACTTAGATTCCTGGGTGCTTACGAGTATTGACTCTCGTAGACGATGTTAAGTAAAGGAAAAATGGTAAAGTGTTGGAAGTGTCACGCCCTGAATTTTTAACATAATTATAAATGATTTCCGTAATAAAAATACTCACAATATCCGTACGGTACCCAAAATGTTACTATTTTCTCATTCCCATAACCGTCCTTTCAAGCTCACAAAGTTTTCAAAATACTACTACATAGGCTCAACGGCCCCAAATTAACATAAGTATCAAATGCCGAAAGAGAATTAAGGGTTACAATATTCCAAATCAAAATAATTACAACTTAGTTACAAATATATCTTTCAAAAGAAATTTACGTAGATGGACCAGTAACTTCTTGATTAGCTTTCAAAAGTAGTGATCACACTCCAAGCACTTCAAGCAATGCAAGCTATGGTTCCGGATTAGTACCTGAAAATAATATAAGGCTTGAGCTACACTAGCCCAGTAGAAAAGTCTACGCAAACTCTATATGCAATTGAGTGAGACGAAAGAATGAGTAGAACAAAAAGAGATCAAGGTCTAGATAACAAATGAGGTCGCTATGGGAACCAACTTCGAATTGGCAAAACCGAGGCTCAAGGAATGCTTTTCCATCGATAGTCAATCTATTAGTCAACTTTTATCTTTCCTTTTTGTTCAAACTTCCATTTAGAACATTTTTTTGTGTTAACGACTTATATTCCGGTTCGAGGAACCCTGCGCGCTTCCCACAAATCTCCCATACGAGTATAAGTAATCCCTCCTCCATTAACTTGTCAAATAGCGAACTTGGAAGAACTTTCTGGGTCTTAGGGCCCCATATACCCACGACACTTTCCGGGTACTCATGACCCCGTATATCCGCTTCGCATTCCGCGTTTAGGGCCCCATATACCCACGATACTTTCCGGGTACTCATGACCCCGTATATCCACTTCACATTTACTCGTTTCGCATTTCATTCTATGTGTTTCCAAAATTCTAATTTCAAGAGTACGGATGAGAGAGGGATAGTGATGTTAAGTGGATAGTTCGCACATCAATCCAATCGTATTTTACATTTTGTCCCCAAGTTTGTTATCTCAACTCAACCTTCGAACTACTCGATATTCCGCGTCAAGCTGTCGCATGCCGTTTATGTGCTCAAGTGAATCATTCGTACGAGTGTCGTGCAAATAGCTCACATTTATCCTCCCATAATTCCACCATTTTAAACAATTCCCATATACATACATACATATATATATATATATATATATATATATCACATTGCACATGAAGACAAACAAGGCTACTTGATTCCTTATTTCTAACCTGTTAATAAAAGAACGTTGAAAGGGTTGGGAAATTTGGTCCGATTTTTCCAATTAAGTTCCTAGATTGGAGGGGCTGCCGTTTTGTGTTCAGGGGTGTTTATGTCAAATGGCAAGGATGAAAGCTGTTTGGATCTGAGCCGTATATTTTTTCCTGTAGACCACATGGGGCCACGTGCCTTAGACCTTTTCATCTCCATTCATCTGGATCTCAACCAATGCAAACTCTCTGTAACAATCGCCGGATCGATCGGTGCACGGCGAGCCCGTTCCAGCACAGTCCAAATCTCCGGCCACAATCACAGCCATCATCATGTCTGTAAGTAACTCGTACTCTCTGTTTCACAGGTTCTCTCACTCTTTCTCGTCGTCTTCCTCCCGCCCTTTTCTCTCTCATCAGCATCGCCCCCCTCTCTGTCTTTGGCAATTTTGTGCAGATATGGAGCACAAAGTTGATGTCGTTTGAGATCTGCACCTTTTGGTCTACGATTTCGGGTGAGTTTTCGTAATTGATTTCGGTTGAAATAATTTAAGTTACAGCTCCTATACCTTATTTGGAGTATTTGGGGGGTCATCCTTTTTTCAGCCATCTGTCCCTTATATACTCAGACATGAAGAATATATGTATACGTACATGCAATATCCATCCAGTATATATAATATAATAGTATTATTGACGATTTTGCAGACGAGAGAGAAGTAGATGGGAGTTATAGACGATTTAATTCAGCGCAGAGAACTGCTAAGACAGATGATTCTGTATGTTTATGTGTGTTATTTTAACAATTGCATTGCTATGGCTATAGATATCGAGATGGATACAGATTAAAAAATAAATGTGTTTGGATTCTAAGATGGGTGATTCTGTATGCTTATGTGTGTTTTTTAAACAATTGCATTGATTTGGCCACATATATCTAGATGGATGCAGATTAAAAAATGAATGTGTTTGGATTCCGGAATTGTTAGACTCCGTTGAGTAGTCACACGAAATACATGAAACTCACACACGTCAAGCACATCGAAAAGTTGTAAACACATGTGTCTGGCCATGTGCACTTAAAGCATTGGCTTGGGGAGAGGTTTTTGTTTGTTTAACAAAGAAATTATCTACCTCCCCAAATTCTGCCTACAATATCTTCCATTTTGCAATTTTTTCCGCCATCATATATGGTAAATAAGGAAAAATGGATCAGGGGAAAACCTAAAATCCAGCTGCCGTGTTAAATATAAGCAGGAAGTAGATAATGAAAACTATAGAGTTACTCCAACAAGCTAGAAGGTCAAATTGGAAACTAGAAGCTAAGAACTAAGCAGCAAGAGGTAGAATTTGATGAGTTCTCTCTGTTTGTGTGCTTTGGCAACCATGTACCTCGGGAGAATTCCTCCTTGGTTAATGCATTCATCTACTCAATTCAACATTACAGCCATAAGATCATAGACATGATTCATAACTATTTAAGCCTTAAAAAAGTGTGGTTGGAGTTTGACTATAAGTGTGGAAAGGGATTTGATGAGTTTTTTTAGCTGAATTCTGAATTTGATTCAAGATTAAAGGGGAAGAGACACCATACCGCCATAGTTAATTCCAAATTGCATGTGGATGAAATAGAAATCAAATGCGAGGGGATGAAATTTGTTGATTTGGCTGTGTTCGTTAGATTTATAAACTCAAAAGTGTTTCTAGGTTGTGTAAATCGAGGGTTTAAATTATTTGATGAGAGAGAGAGAGAGAGAGAGATATTACTAATAATTGTATCTGATTCATCAGGAATTGTATACGGTTGGCATGCCCTTTAGATATAAACAGCAATGTTTGGCACGCCAGCATTGAACGTCACGACGGCGAAGGTCGGGAAGTTAGAGATTATGGTCGGTAACTTCTTAATCCCATCCCGTCTTACATCATCTCTAATGATTTGAGCTTTTTTTTCCTGAGCCAAAGCTATTTTTTGACTTGCTATGGTAGTTTTTGGTCGAAATTTGGCAAAGTTGATGCGGATCATGCGGTGGTCTCAAATTTATTTTGTGCATTAATCCATGACGGTGGTTGCCGGTTGGATCAATTGAATAGGGGTTTGATGCAAAAAGGTTGCGTTTGACAATGCTAAAGCAACAGTAGAAACAAGTCAGTGGTTGATGCTAAATTGATATTGCCGGTGTCATTTTTTTGGCTTCCTACAGTGTCAAATAGCCAAAACTTAGCAATGTGGCTGCTCCGCAGCACCGGTATGGTGCCATTTTGACACTGTCAAATGCATGCCGTTGATTTAAACTCATTCCATTTCCGATAGTGTGAAAGTTTGGCACGAGGGTGGAGATGGTTTTGCTGCCATTCTTGATGCCAAAATTTTGCTCTGGCATATTTGGCACAAGGGTGTACTTTCCATAAGTGGCTTTGCCATTTTTTTTGGTGCCAATCGTGGCGTGAGAAATGGCCTAGCTCATTTTGGGGATCTCGCGTCAAATAATGCCTTTGGCTTGTGTAATCGCTTATCACATGCCATGGCCTAGCTCATTTTGGGGATCTCACATCAAATAATGCCTTTGGCTTAAGAAATGGCTTACTATTAGAGATATTCTTAATTGTTAGTTGTTAAGTCCTATGCATTCGTTGGTGAGAAACCTATACAAGGAAAAGAAAGTCAAATCTTCAATCCTCTTCGTCCTAAGCTGAATAGTCCCCGTTTGGTTGCTGTTTTCAACGTCAGTATAGCAGAACATTGACCTCTAAACATGTTTGATATATTCTTGAAATCTTTTTCCGATAAAATTGTAAAATGGAAAAACACGTGGATTCATTGATTGGTTTTCTAAAAAGCAATTTTGGTAAGTCTTGTTTGTTGGTTAGCCCCAATTGGTTACGACATATGAAGTGTCATAGTATTGCAGTGCACGTGATGTATTGACATCGCTTACGTATCATGTCACACAGATGCATGTATTGGCTCTCTTTCTTTTTTTTTTTGATAACTCAAGTATTCCGGCCAGCTTACACGACGCATGTATTGGTATTGAGTGTCGTCACCGTATCTATTTCTAAATGTCTTATTTTTCTAATTCCTTGTCAAACAACACAACAGGGTAGATATTTTTAGTCTTTAATACAAATGTTTATTAAGTATCGCGCATCAGATGCTTGGGCATTGTTATATTTTGAATGCAAATATTAAACATCCTTATTGGGTTCATGATCAAATAGACATATAGGATATATAGGCGAAAATCATCTTCAGACTGATACAGAAAAATATTAATGACTGATAGATGTCTGCAAGTTTGGGAATTTGATCAGGATCACCAAAGATGGCTCCCAGTTGCTGAGCTGGCTTTACCTGAGGAAAAGGGCGATCCAATTTATGCGGTTGCTTGGGCACCTAATAGTGGCAGGTAATTTTGTGTCCATCTTCTGATACAAGTTTATTTCGTGCGCGGCACATGTAAAAATAACCTCAAGCCTGCGATTCCGGCATTTTGAAATACTAAATATTTTCAGGGCAATGTTTTGCTTCAGCATACCATGATTCCGATGTTATTGCTAGGAGCACCATTATTTGAGATGACTCTTATCTTGGGTTGATATTTCTTTTTTAGGCCATATAGGTTAATATAACAATTGGCACTCACAAGCAAATTGCAATATGGCACCTTGGATTGAACCCCAATATTGATGGAAAGCTCTCAACGGAAAAGATTACATTGCTCTCTGGTTTTGAAGAGCTCTCTTTTCTTAATTTCTTATTTATTTATTTGCTTGCTTAAAAAAGGGTTGCCGATAATATAGGGCAGGAGGTGCTTCTTGAATCTTTCCTTACAAATCTTATATTTCCGTGATTAGGTTTAGGAGATGGAGTGGAACATCAGTGGAATGACACTAGCAACCACTAGAGGTGATGGCATGGGGAGTTTGTGGCAGTCTAACTTAAAAGGCGTTCATCTACCAGCAGTTTTTGAAGTTTTTGAACACACCACTTAGCCCACTTTTCTTCTTTCTTTTGCCATAGCTTATTGTTGTATTCTAGCTTATTGTTTTTGAACCCACCAGCCCATGTTTCTTCTTCCTACCTGGCACAACCACCCTTTTAACTTGAAGGCTTACATGGATGATTACGGAGGAATCAAACGCTGTGTTTTCACTGTCAACTCAATCTCCAACCCAATCAACATCGAAGAACCACTGCAGCTAGAAGCACCCCTACCCCAACCACCTCAACCCCAACGTCTAAAAACACCAAACAAATGCACCCAGCAAGAAAGCTCGAGAGTTAGCTCATCAACATGCTACAATGACATGGAAGAAGACAAATCTGCACAGCCTCTGAAACACAAACAGAAGAAAGAATAGTGCCCCCATCTAATCCAGCAAGCGATCTTTGGAAAATAGACATCAAAGCAAATTTTTTGGTGTGAATGATTTACAACTGTATTTTAAATGCATTCACATCCTCTAGCATATAGACAGATATTTTGCTTTGGCTATTAACGACAGACAATAAAGCAAATCTTTTGATGTCAGTGATTTGCAGTGTTGTCTGTTTAGTACACAACTCTTTTTATCCAGGCAAATTGCTACTTAACTTTAGGTACATTCAGTACTTCTAAATCCATATATAAATCACTTTGGTCCAGAGTTCTACCCACCAATTCTCTTATTTTACATATTTCACGGGCACGAAATCTTCGTGCGAGCAAGACGGCCAACACCTAGTTATGTATAAAGAAATATATAAACCCATAGAAGTGGTCAAGGCTTTAGGATGAAATGAGATTGCAACGGCACAGGAGATTTTAGGATTTGACTGGTGGCCTACTGGTAGGAATTTGGCACCTACCTGTAGAAATTCAAACAGAAGGAACAAATTTTGGTCCACAAGAGTTCTACCGGTAGAGAGAAAAAAAAAAAAAAAAAAGATCCAACCAGTAGGAAATCAAAATTTGGCGATTTTTCTCAGATAACAGATTTTCGTCCAGACCAAATCACAACCAATATAAGCTCAAACAAAACATGGAGATACTCAAATAGAACATAAGAGAACCCAAATAACATATAAAGAGAGGTAGAATTCTCTACCTCGAGTACCCAAACACAAATCGAACAAATGGAGCAATCTTTGCTTCCGGAGTCCCAAACCAAGCAGAAATACACCAAATCGAGCCTCATCCAACGCAATACGAGCCCGGATACGCACGTAGATGATGGAGTTGAGAGTGATTGTTGTGGATTTTGAGTGATTGGGTGAGAGAGTGAGAGAGATCGAGTGAGCCGAGAGAGATGAAAAGGAAATGAAAAAAAAAGAAGAAAACTTCTCCTGGTATATACACGGCACACACATGCACAATTACACTAACACCCAATATTTTCCAACCCTTCACACATATAACCCCCATCTTCCTAATTAAACCAGTTTCGTCCTTTTCTTTTCTTTTATTACAACTATCGAAATTAAATAAGAAATTTACGGGTCTCTACAGGAAGTGTGAGTGTGTGGATTGTGATTTGAGCCATGGTGATAGCAAGTGTAACCAATGGGGCCCTGTGTTGAAATGGGCTACCTGCGAAGCCCTGTGTTGAGAAATGTTGTGACACTAACGTATGATACGTCATGGGAAGTTTCTCTTCGAGAAAGGGAATGGGTTCCATGAGACGGTTATAGTTAGTGAGATGTTAATATATGATACGTCATGGGAAGTTTCTCTTTGAGGAAGGGAATGGGTCCTATGAGACGACTATATTTAGCATGAGGTAGTGAATGTCCGACCCAAATGTACGATACGTCATGGGATGACTCGATCCTCCTGTTATGGTCTTAAGTGAGAACATGTTAGATACATAATTTAGGTGCTCACCTATGACCCTGGTGCAGGATAAACAAGAGGAATGGTGGACCCATGAGACGGTTGTAGTTAGTGGATGTGAGAGGAAAGGATCTCGTGGAGAGGATCCTTAGATTTCATGTAAGATGAGGGATAGTAAAGAAAATGATGATGTGCTATTATTTTCTACCTCTCGTTTATTTTCAATTATGATATTATTGTTATTATTAAATGCTAATTGTAGAGTAAAGGGTTAATAGGATTGAGATTATTCTACTGGGTGAATTATCACTCACAGATACGGTTGTATCCTAGTAAATCGTTCGTTTCTGCGATCAATTTGCCAAAGGGTGCAAGGTTCAATGGTGGAGCTGTTTGACACAGGAGGAATATTAAGGGCGAAGACCGAGGATGCTTGAGATCTGTGTCAACACTAGAGTCGTTTTGAAGATGTTTAAATAAAATGTTAGATTCTTTTTGTATCTTTTTTTTTAATGTAGATTTTGTATAATGACAAATAGGGGCCTAATAGTTTATAAAATTCAGTGTATTTTAGGGTTAATGCTTCTGAAATTCTTTGAAAAATTGGGGCATTACAACCTACGCTGCCCAACAAATTGAACCACCACATGCCGGGGGGGGGGGGGGGGGTGGGTGGGTGAGATTTAAGTTTGACTACAGTCCAAGTCTGGGCTACAGAGATGCAGTTCAAGTAAACGCAATCGTCGATTAGCGTTTTCAATTGTCCTGATTTGTTTTTAATCTTTTACCGGTAATAAAGATTCAATAGATTTGAACCATTAATTGTCAATATGAATGGTCCAGATGTGTTGCACTAACTAAAATAATTACTTATTTTTCAAATAAGTATTTATTTTCTGAATTAATTTGATGTATTGTGAGAATGATTTGTCTCATAAAACGGGAAATAAGTACTTAAAAAATAAGAACCCTAGCGAAATGGGATCAGCGTTTTCGATAAGTTATTTTGTAATCAGTTTGTTTCTACTAAACTAAAAATTATAAAAAACATATTGAATTAGTGGAAGAAAATGTATTGGATATCTGAAAAGTCCAGGTGATGAGTTGCTAGCTAGTAGCTACCCATAAGATTCACCAAGCCCTGGCCTTGGGGTTTATTCAATTGTACAAATCGTTTAGTGCTACAATAGATTCGCTTACAACTATGCCCTTCAGCTCTTGGCGTTGGTGTCAAGAGAGAGGTCGGTTTAATTAGCGTCAATGCTTTGTAATAATTTAAGTAATATGTTAGTACTATTAGGTAATTTATACCAACCTCCTCTAAGGTTTTTGACATATACACTACCCCCAACGTATCAAGTTATTACAATCAGCCTCCCTTAAATGGGAATAACTCAGCTCAATTAGATCCACTCCCTCGTTCTTCGATCATAATTTTTTATTTTTTAGATTCATCTAGTCATGACGATGCAATAATCTCTAAAAAATTGGCAAAAAACTAACAAATACAAAAAAAAAAATTAATAAGGACAAAAAAAAAATCAGTTGGCTTATTTAGCCGAACAGGGTAATCTTCCGTTGGATTTGGGAATCCCAAGATTCCAATCTCCAAAAAAAAAAAAAAAACTTTTTTTTAGCTTTCATTTTGTCCTTAAATTTTCTCTTGTGAATCCATACTAAGGAGTTAACACTTTTTGAAAATAAATTGGTTGGAGAGCATATTGAATCTTTTTAAAGGCCAGGAACTTAGAATCTATCGGAAGACTAACGGAGTGGATCTAATTGAGCTAAGGCTGTGTTCCAGAAATGGAATAAGTTCTTATTTTTTGTTGAATAAGAACCCATGTTCCAGAAAAATAAGAAGATTTCCACTTATTTGGAAGAATTTATATAGGTACCAATGGGTGCCGGGAGTAAAATCGCACCGGTGGCCACGCCGGGCAGTCTCCGGCCACCGGACGACCGATCCGAGCCGTCCAAAAATTCTAAAAAAAAAAAACCGAGGGATCATCATATATACACGGAAAAGGGGTGCTCGGATCAAGCGCCCTACACACCTCGGATGCCGTTGATTCCCGCGCCGGCCCCCTCGGTTATTTTTTTTAGAATTTTTGGACGGCTTGGATCGGCCGTTCGGTGGCTTGAGACTGCCCGGCGTGGCCGCCGGTGCGATTTTCCTCCGCCGGCGCCCATTATCATAGCAACAGTCTTATTTTTTGTATAAGGCAACTTCAAGCTCAAAAATTATGTGTTAATGCAAATAATTTTCCTATCACTATGGATCTTGTTTGATAGATCTCATTGAGATGTTTAATACGGTGCAAAAAAAATTGATTTTTATTTATTTATTTATATTATTTTTGAGTTTGAAAATGTGAAAGGAACTTTTGATTTGAATTTTGTGAAATGGCTCTTATTATTTTTGAATGAGAAGTTGTAAAATAAGTACTTATTTTTTAAGAAGCGTTGTGGAACGGGGCCTAAGTCATTCCTATTAAAGGTAGGCCAGTGTAATAATTTGAAAAGTCGGTGGCGCCATGTATTTGTCAAAAACCACAGGGGAGTTTAGTGTAAATTAGCCAAAACTTTTTTTTTATCATAAAGCCAAAAATTACTCCCCAAACGATTGCTAAAATCTTTAAAACAAGTCCAAAATTGTACGAACTCAAAATTGCTGGGATTGTACGATAAAATTCAGTTGTAATCAATGTCTTGCTTCAATGCAAGGAGCCGTACTCGTAGTAATTTCGTTGGAGAGTCGTTGGAACTTTACCAGTCGCATGTGAGAATTTGATTTCTCATTGTTATTTGGATGGGAGGGTGAGAAATCACACCCTTTTTTTTTTTTTTTTTTCACTAATTAGAAATAACACACCCCTTTCTTTTCTTTTCTCACCCCTCCATCCAAAAGGTTGTAAAAGTTCATATTTAAGGGAGTATCCATGACTAAGGGTCATCATCGGACCGGCCCAGTCTGCCAAGTCACTATCCAAACCCGCCCATGAGTCGGGCTAATCGGGCTTTTACTTTTTTGCGGGCCTGGCGGGCTAGCCGGCCAAAAACCGGGATGGCCCCTGGGCGGGCCAAAAGCCGAGCAGGCTAGTGGGCGGGCTTAAATTTCCTTGGGCAAAGAAAAAAAAGACAGGATTTTGTGGGATTTTGGGCTAATGGGTGAGCCTGTGGGCAGGCTATAAGGCGGGTACCACGGGTGGGCTACCGGGCGGGCTCATGGGCCGGGCCGAGTAAAAATTCATTGGCCCGAGCCCGCTCATTACAAACTACAGGTCGGGCCGCCCATTTCACGGGCTCGGGAGCCTTCGGGTTAAATGATGACCCTTATCCATGACCAATTGCCAATACTATTGCGGGGCATGGAAGAAAAATTCAAAAAAGTGCGCACCACAAATCTGGGCTGACCGTGCAACTAGTAATTGAAGTAATGGGCTTTTTGACCGAGAAAAAACTAATCGAAGTGAAAAAGGACACGGGTGTTAAAAATTTTGTTGCTAATTGACGAGACGAACTGGTCGTATATTTTGAAGTGTAGATATAAATATTGACTTTTTTTAAAAAAAAAAAAAAACTAAAGAGTCATTATTTGACCAATTGCCAGATAAAAGATATGGGTTTGATTGGAGGAGTCTCTTCTGCTCTTATATTTCGAATTCCTATCAACACATGTACAGGCAAATGGAACTAATACTAGCATAATTCCAGGAGTGACAAATTTTCAGAAAAAAAGAAAAAGAAAGTATGGCACTGTGAGCTTTGATTTCACAATTCAACGTTGTTGGATAATAATAATAATAATAATAATAATAAATCTTAGGTGTTGACAAAGTACAAATGAAACTTTGAAAAAAAGAAGAAAGAAAACACATAGTACAGTAATATTTCATCATCAATCCCCTCCTTAAGCAAGCAAGCAAGCAAGCAATAATGGTTTTGAGAAAATTATAGCCTTCCTGATCAGTATATATTATATACTCCCTCCGTCCCATAATATTTGTCCGGTCCGCGAAACGGAGACTACAAAATCATGCATTTTTTTCAAGAAAAAATTTAAATTTTTTTCACAAGTTAAAAGAACCCATCGAGATCTAGTAAGTTGTTAAAATTTTTCCAAATTTTTCTTACAAAAATAGTATTATTTTTACGTCTCCGTTTTGCGGGCCGGACAAATATTATGGGACGGAGGGAGTATATATATTTGCGGAGGATGAGAACAAACTGACCCTTGAATCGTCCTTCAATAATACTCACAGCCTATACCCGTGTAAATGTTTAGCCCATCTTCTGGCCCGGTAAGGGTCATGGTAATCCAAACTTTCAACATTGCTACTTCTCCCAGGAATGCCATCAAAAGCTTCTGTGACCTCAATTCTCTCTCTTTCATCGCCTATGCCCACCACTATTTCCCCTCTCCTCGTACATTCATCAACCCCGCCTTCAATATAGCTATATTCCACGCATACGTGTCCAGATTCGTCTAAAATTAACGGGATTCTTCTCTCCTCACCACCTCTAAGTTCTCCAAGCCTCACAATTCTAGCATCTTCCCCAATCCTCAACTGGATTTCTTTGATCACCCCTCCTAATACTCTAGTGAGAAACTCTTCGAATTCGTGCATGACGAACCCATTTGAGGTGCCAAAGCCGAATCCTACGTGAAACCTATGGATTGGAATGGAAATTTCTGTATCAATCCGATGGTAAGATCTTGTTGGACTGTCTGATAGGTGCAGAATGCAGGATCGTGGGTTTTTGTGGGCGCAATCACGAAGTATCTTTACCCCTTTCTTGAGCCCTTCAATTGGATCAGCTTGGCCCATGTAGAATAGGCGATCAATGACTTGCAGCGCTGTTCGCTTACCATAGGATGTCATTCGCTTGAGGGGGAAAACCCTTGCTGCAGAAGATGAATAGGTGACAATTGCCAAACGATCAATTGGTCGAAGCGAGAAAACCACTAATGCCATGGATTGCTTTATAAGTCTCAAGTGAGGGCCGTTGGGGCTTGCAACTAAGACCAAGTCAGTTGCTGGCTGATGGGCTAATGTTACAGCGAGATAAGCTCTACTACCGGAGTTGCTCAAGTAAGGAGTTTTTACAGTTGGTGCAAAATGGTTTCCTCCAGGAGGTGCTGCTAATAACGATGAAGAACAGCTCAAGTGATTTAGTGGTACAAGGCCATGGGAATGGTATGAACTTGGCTGTGCCACTTGCAAGGGTTGGTGTGAGCATTGGTGACAGCTGTGATGAGCGAGTGTGGCTGGTATTAAACTGAAATGTAGACGGGGATGATTAGGGGTGTAGTCGGGCTCAATGGGGTCGTCATCATTGTAGCGGGCAGAGCGTAAGAAGGATCGTCTGTGAACCCGGAAAGTGGCAATGGAGTCATCAAGTATTTGGAGAATGGGGTCTGATTGGTTGCAACAAGGTGGGTTTAGGTTGCGAGGAAGCTGCGTCCAATGAGCTCGGCATATAGGGCATGTGATGTTACCATGGCGGACGTTAGAGGAGATGCAAGCAAAATGGAATGCATGAGAACACTGGGCTGTGAATACTGCTTGTCCTGGGCTAGTGCTTGTGCCATAACTCAGGGGATCTAAACATATTGCACACAAATTCTGCCACAAGAAACATAAGCATAAGGTCATGCGGAACTAAAAGGTGGAAACCCCAGTAAAAAAATGATTTTTTTTTCCGTATAAGTTGAGTCAAAGGCATGATTGGAACCTAAAAAGAATAGGTCATTGAAAATTTTAAAACCTATAAGCTCTTTCATTAGAAGGATGCCGTCCTACTGTTCATGGTACAGAAAATCTAGTCATGCATCATGTCAATTTGGTGATGAACAAAACTTTATCCGAATTTATCATCAAAGGATAAGAACAAGTGTTTTAATGCAAGCCTGTCTGTTTGTAGAACTGTTACCCTTCCTCAGAGAGTTCATTTGGAAGTGAAAGCAGATAGTTGAGCATTTGAACTTCACATTAATAGATATTGTAGGATATGGGCCATATGGCATAAGCCTTTTATTCTACTAAAACTATCCAAGTATTTGTTCTAAACATGTAGATGTGCACAAAAACACAAACATACATGATTAATTATTCCATGAATTTCAGAATAAAGCAGTTGGGAGGGTAAGTGATTTTATAGGGGAAAAAAAAAGAAGAAGAAGAAAAGCTTTGCACAAACAGAAGAGTGGAGTCTATCTTTTTCTTTGTTGTTTTCTTTTGACTTTTGACCATGGGGTTGAGCCATAGTTTTCCAAGTTTAACGACTCAAGGGTGCGTTTGATTAGATGGAATGGAATGTGAATACGAATGGAATAGAATTGGAGGAATTGAAAATGGAATAATCATTCTCATTCTCATGTTTGGTTATGCTTAGGAATAATCATTCTCATCTCCAATAGAATAGTGTATAGTGTGGCAATAGCAATTTTTGGAGTGACAATAGTAATTTTTGGAGTGGGAATAGCATTTTTTGGAGTGGCAATAGTAATTTTTGGTGTGGTACTAGTAATTTTGATGTGACAAAGACATGGAATAACAATTTCTTAGTTTTTTGGATGGAATAACAATTCCTTCACTAAGATGAATAGTGATTCCATTTGAAATCATCATTTCCTTATTCAATGGTGAACCAAACATTGGAATAAGTAAGTTATTGGAATGACTATTTCATTCCAACCTTGATTCCATCCAACCAAACATACCCTTAGAGTACTAGCTAAAATCAAAGTTTTACAAGTTCAACAAGAGGCGTTGGAAGATTCATTACCCCCCATGGAAGCCAAAGAAATTGACAGCAAAGAAAAGGACCACCGGCACCCACCCAGCAAAGGACTACCGGTAAATGCAGAGAATTGAAACACCATAACTAGGTATTAAAGAAAGAACAGCGCTAGCACCATTTTTCTCTTCTTCTTCTTTTGTGTTGAGTTCTTTCTCCTTTTCCTTTTCCCTTCTAGAATGAAAGACCGTTTGACATTATACGATTTAGAAATAAAATGCTAAAAACGGTAGGCATTAGATCGAGAAAGAAAAGTAAACAATACTCATGGTAATGCCCTCGTGTGTTAATTGATTAGTATCAAACAGAAAGCAGTTTCATTTTGGCCTCTGGGAATACATAGCGTGCGGCCAGTGTTTTCTGCGGTTTGTTGTTTGTCAATAGCAAAACAAGAGACGATGTTATCTTCAATTTTGGGTATGTAGACTTGTCGATTTACTTTGATTATGAGAAGCCTTACAAGATGAGAAATGAAATGCTACACGCACATAGGCACACATGAAAACGTTTATAGACTGTTAGGTAAATATTTATAAGCAAATAAAAGCTTTTTGATACCTTGGTGGAAGTAGTTGAAGAAAGGGCTTCACAAGTTAATTCCCCTGAAGTTGCTGAGACCCCTGGCATCTGCAATACAGTACCACATACACATCCATTCCATGAAATTAACCACATGTAGAACACATTTCCCAGTTCTTCAATTGGAGTTTCAAATAACCAATTAAATTGTTCACACACAAGAGGGTTTCTAGTGCTGGGGCTGGGGAATGTCCAAAAGCTCGCACATTTGGCTTTCAAATGAAAAACTAATTTCAGAGAGAGAGATAGAGAGATGGCCCGGACAACCCCTGACCGGTTGGCTGGTGAGTTTGCTCCCCACACGACCAGGTTATATTTTTGAGGTCAGGCCGCAAGACATCCCCTAACCGTCAAATCGAGAGAGAGAGCAGCAAACAAGACAATAGGGGCAAAAAGAAAAGTAGGAGGAAATGGAGGCAGGGGGAAATGTGAGAGGGTTTTTTTTTTTTTGGAATTCAATAAGTGGAAATTGGGATGATAAATTGAAGGCATCAACAAAGTTATCTTGAGAAAGTTACACAATTTCACTCAGTCGGAGAGAGAGAGAGAGAGAGAGAGGGAGAGAGAGAGACTCACAGCAGCAGCAGGAGCAGTAGTGTGGTGAGTGGGGGGAAGGTGGTGGTGGTGATGATGATCAACAGGGGGAGAAGGTCCACGGGAGAAAGAGCCGCATGTCTGTACAATCTTCCTTGCTGCTCTTTTTAGCTTCGCTCCTCCTCCTCCTCCTCCCATAATTCTCACTCCACCACCCACCTACCTCTATTATTATCTCTCTCTCTCTCTCCCTCTCCCACAATGTCTTGTTAAAATCCTTTGCTTCAGCTAGCTGGTTACAATGGGTTGATTCCACGCGTAGGTTGAATGAATGAATTTCTGTATCTGTAGCACAGGCGGAGGAGGAGGAGGAGGAGGAGATGGAAAAAGAAGAATTAAAGAAGCATTTTAGCTGCTTCCTTTTTCTTTTTCTCTTTTTTTCTAGAGCATTGTGTTGATTTGGAGTTGGGAGCAGCTGTTTGGTTTGCTTTTTTCTGTTTTGTCTCACACTCAACAGTACTGTGTGAGTACCCACACCTCACTCCCAACTTCCCCCTGCCTACACTTTTGACTAAACTAATCTAATACTGTATCTAATATACTACTATTGCAGCAAATGCAAAACACTGATCGAGTCCCCACACCCACGCCTGCCTTGGTCTGTTCCTCAGCTCCCACCACTCAAAAACCCATCCCCACCTGATCCCCACACTCCTAAAACCAAGTGAGGTGAGGAGTATACTATATATACTGGCTCTCTATACTGCCACCAACTACTTTATTTTGTATAATACTCTACTAATTACTACTAGTACACTGTGGACTTTCCCCTTTTTCTTTTTAGTAGTATATTAGCAAACCTACAATGTAAAAACAAAACACAACTTAGCTACCTTTTATTTATTTAATTTCGAATAGTACAGTACTGCTGGAATATTACTGTTACAATAATGATAGGGGAATGATTTCGGTGTTTTCGGTTATTTTGGAGACACTGTAACTTTTGGCATAACAAAACTATTATGAGTATAACCAAAACTCATTACAAGCATAACAGAACCATAACAAGGCATAACAAACATGTTATGCCTTGATTGAGTTTGGTTATGCATTGGTTGGTTTTTTGGATATTCCTTATTATGTCTTATTTTGGATTCTGTTATGCTTGTAATGTGTTTTTGTTATGCTTATAATAATAAAGTTATGCCAAAAATTACGGTGTCCCCAAAATAACCGTGAACTCCATAGCATCATCTGAATGATAGGGGTAAGAATGATGCACAGAAATTAAAATATGTACACCGGCATGTGGGGCCCTTTTTTGGTCACACACGCATAATCCAAATCGTTCAATAATTTGAAAATAAATCTTTTGGGTGCTTTTTCAAATTATTGAACAATTTAGATAATTCGCGTGTGATCACAAATGGGCCCCACATGCCGATATACATTTTTTTACATTATCTTTTCGATACCCTAGCACCGTATTTACTTTATGGAGCTCGATCATCCCCAATCACTTGATGGACTAAACAGTTGAGTTTTGATTGTTTGTGGGCCTTTCTCAGGTTCTCTTTGATGATTAGAATCGTTCATCTTTTAAAGCTTGTTCAAACATTAAGCAACTCAAAAATCATGTTCATCAGATTTTAAAAAACATTTATCTTAAGCCAGAAGAGATAATATGTGCCCCAGCCACAATTGGATCCGCAGTCGGAGAAACAATTACAAAATAAAGTTGCAACATTGGATGTATGATTAATGTGATTTATGTGATTGATATTTTCAACGAGCTCTGAAAGGTGAATAGTTTCGATTATTAAAGTGGACCAAAAAAGACCTAGCACCAACCGAAATTGGTTTGTCTAGACCGTGGGCTAGAGATGATCCGACACTTAGGGTTACTAAACGAACCAAACAGCTCGAGCTCAGCTCGAATTTTGGCTTGTTCAAACTTGTTTATAAAAAATATAAGCCAAGCTCAATTACGTTTTTTCGTTTGTTAATTAATTCAAGCCAAACTTGAACATACGAGTGTTTGGCTCGATAGGCTCATAAACAAATGAGTCATTCTGTAAATAATAAACATATAGGAATACGTTAATAAATATTTCAAAGTATAATATATGAGTTACGTTCAATACAGATATGGCACAAGTCAACAAAAGGAAATTTAGGGCTACATTAAATCGTATATAATTCTTTCATGGAGCAATCCAAATGGGATATTGAGCAAATTTGGGGCTGTTATTACATTCTTCTAGCTATGATTGTCTCGGCAAAGATTAGAGCGGTAATTAAGTGGTAACATACTTCATCTTCCCTTCTTCCATTTAAACTCTACATAGCTTGCTCTTTTTAGGTAATTATTCTTCCTGAAAGCTCAAAACTTCATGAGTCTAAGCTCATGCTTCGAAGCTCGAGATTGACTTGTATATTTCACAAGTCAAGCCAAGCTTGAACAATTAGTCCCAAAAAGTTCTCAAGCTCAAGCTAAAGCTCAATTAGCACCTCTACTCTTACTTATATTTCCTTTTTAGAAGGTTTTTTAAGGGTGTTGCTAATGCGAATTTATTTTTGTTTATGTCAAAATTAGAGTGCATAAAACCTTTTACATTGCAAATAAAACAATGACAGTTTTTTTTATCTCTCCGTATGTAACAACTGCTTGTACAGCCGGTGGCCATAATAGAATCGGGCAAAGTCCACATCCAATATTCTTAATTTGTGTAGGTTGATCCGAAAATTGAGTTATTGTGGAATTATTTGGTTCCACAAAAATAATTCAATGTCGAAGTAATTTTTGCACCGCACCGGAATAACCCTTATATTTGCGATTCATCGTTGAGGATCCAAGTATTCCGCAACTATCCAAAACTACTGGACAGATTTAGACCGGATGTCAGCTCTCTCCAACTGTGACACCCCGCTTTCCGGTAGCCGGCGGTACTGCAGAAGGGCAGGCTCCGTCCGGACGGGAGGGGGTAAGTTATGATTTATAAGAAAAGATCCCTCCTACTTGTACAAGGCCTTTTAAAGCCGTGAGGGCGGGCCAAAGCACATAGGAACTTCACAGTTAAGCGTGCTCGTCCTGGGAGCAATCCAGGGATGGGTGACCTCACTGGGAAGTCCATGGGCTTTGGGCGTTCAAAGCAGACAATATTGTACAAAGATGGAGCGGGTCGTTACACCAACAGAATCTGTAACTATACCCCCTTAATTAGTTTCTATTTTTCTATTCTATTTTTTAGTTGTTTTCTTGCCTCTTTTAATCAATAAAATTAGGGTTAATTTTAAAAATAGTCCCTCTAGTTTGTGTGCAATCTCAATTTTTTTCTTTCTAGTATTAATTGTGCCATTTTCCCCTCTCACTAACGGTGTTATTAGAACTAGCAAAACTCGTGGGCAAAATTGGCATTTTGCTCCTAGACGGATCGAATTGAGACAAAATTCAAACTAAATGGACTATTTCAGAAATTTCACATTTTATTTTTGATTTTGCAAAGACAAACCCACACCTAAAATCTTTCTCACCTTAATTATATTTGTTTGATTGAACAATCAAAATTTATTGAGAAAATCAAAAAAATATTTAGAATATATTTCAGATAATTGTATGAAATTTGAAAAGTAACCCTTATTTAAATTTTTGCATCTGTTTTTTTCAATGGGTTTATCTTGTTTTTACAATCCCGTTATATTCTTTTTTATGCGATTAGAAAGAAGAAAAAAAAGTTGTTATGAAACATTTTGTAAATCTTGTTATGAAACATTTTTCTTTTTTTCTAATCCCCAAAAAAGAAGAAAAAAATTTGGTGAATAAAGAAAAAAGTTGTTATGAAATATTTTTCTAATCTTGTTACGAAACATTTACCTTTGTTTCTAATTGTGTAAAAAAGAACAAAACGGGATTGTAAAAATCAAGGTAAACCCATTGAAAAAAAACCAATGCAAAGATTTAACTAAGGTATTTGTTTTGAATTTTATAATATTATCTCTAATATGATCTAAAATATATTGAGGTTTCGTAACAAGATTAGAAAAATATTTCATAATTTTTTCTTTATCCACCAGTAAAAAAAAAAAAAAACTTACATAACGGGATTGTAAAAACAAGATAAATTCATTGAAAAAAACCTAATGCAAAATTATTTAACTAAGGTATGCTTTTCAAATTTCATAATATTATCTCTAATATATTCTAAAATGACATTGTTAATTTCCTCAATATATTTTAGTTATTCATTGAAAGAAAAATAATTAAGGTGAGAAAGATATTAGGTAGTATGAATTTGTCTTTTCAAAATCAAAATAAATTGAAAATTTTCTGAAATAGACTTTGTAGTTTGCATTTTGTCTCAATTTTGTCCCTCTAGGAGAGAAATGTCAATTTTGTCCACGAGTTCTGTTAATTCTAATAACACTGAGAGTGAGAGGGATCAAATTGAGACAATATGTAAACTACCGGGCTAAAAATGGCACAATGAATATTAGAGGGATGAAATTCATATTGCATGCAAACTAGAGGGACTATTTTTAAATTTAACCATAAAACTATGGGTACACCATTTTGTACCAAATTCATACCGTATTGTATGAGACTAATTCGGGGCCCCACATAAATAACTAGAGCTGTTCAATTTATTTGAAATGTACTTTTAAAGAATACCTATAAAAAATTAGCTTAGACAGCCATCAATAAAGGCTTCATTGAGCAAATAAGAAAATATTTTAATCAAATTCAGCGACTTCAATTATCCGTACATAACACTGAGGTGGACGTCACACATCGCTGGAGGCAAATGGTGCACCCTTTGGCTTTGGAAGTAGTAGTATGGTCCAACGAAGAGTCAATAGAAGGTGCAATTTTATTTGATAATCAAAAAAGAAAAGAAAAAGAAGGTGCAATTATATATCAATGGTGTTAGTATCACATCCAAACTCACATCCCAAATATACATCCATACTCACATAAATGGTGGGCTTCATACACACTAAATATTTTAATGTATGTGTAGGGCCTACCACTTATATGAATGTGAACATGAGTTTAAGTGTATCACTAGAATTATTCATTATATAGAATCACACCCCACACCCAGCAGAAGATAAAAAGTGCAATGGTGTGTCCCACACCCTGAATCTCTGACTCTGACACGGGTAGTTTATCAAAGAGTACCCCATTATTACTGCAAATTAGTAGGAGTATTTTATTTTATTTTGATCCGCAAATTAATAGGAGTATAATCTCAGGATTTTTAATCTCCACACTCTTGAGGTTATTTGGTAAGCGTTTAGAGAAAAGTTGTTGGGGTAACAAGTTGTGCGAGATAGTTAAGGATATGAGAGTTAACAAATAGGAAAAAAATGGGAAAAATTCAAAAAAATCATTGAACTTATACCGCAATGTTCCATAGGCCTCTAAACTTAACGTATTTTCAATTTAACTTCCAAAGTTTACAAAAAAAACTTACAATTAAGCCTTTGCCGTCATCTTCCGTCAAGTTACAAGCGGAATTGTGAAAGGTGTATTTATTTAGACCCATTACGGATCCTATAAAGATAATTCAAACTGCAAGTCATTCTCAAAATATTTTTTATAGGTTCTTTACAAAAATTAGACCAATCCGATATTGATACGACTCTCATATAAGTTAGGGCTCTCTCAGGGTGTTCATTAAAAGGTCTTAAAGTCAAAAATTCATTATGACCATTTAGGATAAAATTATTAGAAAAATAAAATCTTCGTACTGGTTCAAACAGATTGAACCAGATAAAAAAAAAAAAAAATAAGTTCTCCAAAAGTGGGGCGAGATAGGTAAGATGTGAGGGTAACAAATAGAGAAAAAAAATGTATTGAAAATTGTGGTTCCTGGAAACCCCAAGTGAGAAAAATTGATATACCAAAAGCGGTTATTCTTATTCTTATTAATCACCACCTACTAAAAAGACGGATTCAAATCAATGTCTCAAAAACAGGGAAACAGCTTCAACATCAAGCTCCCAGAACGCTTTTTCCTTTGGATGGGGGTTTCGAACAATTCAAATAAGTTTTGGTTTTAGAAACTACTTTTGCGCAAAAATCAAGATTTGGACCTTATGCTTTTCAAATACTACCATTGTGGAGAGAGAGAGAGAGAGAGAGAGAGAGAGAGAGCGCACCCAAGACATGGAATTGAAAAGTTGGAAGGAAAGAAAAAGAAGATACTCACAAGTAAAATATGACCGTTACTTTTATATTACTAAGATCAAAAGCTTTTTCAAGTTTTGGAGTGGATTAATGATGATGATGATGATGATCATAATGGTGTTTGAATTGTGCAATCTTCCCCCAAAAATCTGATGGGGATTGACTCCCTCCGCACCTCATTCCTCCGCATCTCTCCCTATTCTTATTTATGATCCGAAATCCGAACAGTACATCTCACAAAAAACACAAATAAAAAAATGTTTGCGAAAATCAGCTTGATCGTATGGCAGACATATACATGAATAATTTGCTTTTTGTCCATGATTAAAGTTTAAAATACATTTGTTCATTTTATGTTGCGAAATGCAAATTGGTCACATGTTTGACAATACATGATCAAATTGGTTTATGGTAGAAAATTTTCTTGTTTTACTATTATATGATATAAACAGTTTGGAAAATGATTGAGTTCTAGACGGGCCAAATTTTATGCACCAAAAAACTCTCTATACATTTATTCTCATGTATTAACAATCGCAGGATTACACAAAAGTATCTTCCATTCTGCGGCTGAAAATACACGAGAATAGAAATACAAACACTTTTTTGATACATGTGATTTTTAGTGGGTGGTTATGGAGGGGTGATGTATAGGAAAGAGCTGATCTCAAAGAGAGGAGCCTGCATTGCCGCCAAAAACATTTTAACTTGATTGAACCCGTGACTAATCATTCACCTAATTCCCTAGCTAGTAATCATTAATTTCTCAACCCTGTTTTGTTTCAAATAGGGCATTTCTAATGAGAGCGCTCTTATTTCGTTATTTGCGGATTTTTGTTGTCAACTGTTGAATCGTGTTTAAATGGTCCGGATTTGCGAAACGTTTATGACCAGTCACAATTAATTTTTCTCTGGATAAATTTCATTAAAATCTAAACCATTAAAATCACGATTCAACGCCTATCAACGACGTCCGCAAATAACGAAAATAAGAGCGCCCCTATAAAAAGATGAGTGTGTGTATATATATACCCAACTAAATTATTACTCAAAACAAAAAATCAACAGTAGAAGAAACCAACATGTTAATTTCCCCTCCCCTACACTCCCCCCAAGCTCTCTAGAAAGAAGAAGTTCGGTTCTAAATGAAATGGCTAAAACTTACTAGCTACGGTATTAACAGAAATGATAGGGACAAAATAAATTTACCCCGAAAAGATCAACTAGTGGTTGAGATTCACATTGATATGTGTGACACAATTATCAAAGTGATTCTCAACTATTGATTGCTGTTTCGGGGTACTTTCGGGGTAAGTTTTCTTTGAACTTAGCATTCCCTGCAGTATTAAAGCATGGATAGAGTTTAAACTGGACTTGGGAGGGGAGAATCTCTTTTTAGATCTCCAATAAAAGTATAAAATAAAACAGATATTGGAAGCTTTTGAGGAAGGAACAAATCCTGGCTTCCTCTTGCAGTCTCCCTTCCCTTCCCTTCCCTTCCCTCCCCTTCCCTTCCCCTCAAAAGAAGGCAAAAGAGGGACCAAATTAAAGGCGCGCTTCCTCTGGATCTGGATCGTGGACTGCTGTCCAGTGTCCACAAACAACAACTGCCTAATCTAATCTACCGGCTTCAATCAAAAGCACCAAAATGTGTTCATCACTAGTTTATTTAATTATTCAAAATACTACTCCGATCCTATAATTAAGAACCATAAATATGTGCATGCATTTGACCGAGTCAAATCAGGCAAAAGTTAACATCCATCATGTTTCAGTCCTTCGACTCTTTGTTTGGTTTCCATCTCAGAAATATTTTTTTCAATTTTTTTGACTGTTTCATTATTTGTACTTTTTTTTGTTTTTAGCGATTTTTTTAATCAAATTTTCTACTCATTTTTTACTTTTTGAATGTATATAACGTACTTTCACTCGAAAAGTTAAAAAGTTTCTTAAAATATTAAAAAAATTGAACTAAAGACAAAAAAATACGCAAACCTATAAAGCTAGCACTTTTATCTCAAAAATGTATTTCAAAACTTACAATCAAACAAAAGAGTGCCCAGTACCAAAAAGAGTATATTTCAGCAAAAACATTAGTTTGCCTAAATCAGATTTTCGATATTCTGTACAGTTTCTTGAATATATCCCGCTGTTGATTTGTTTTTAGCACCTGAAGCAACCACAATCGGACTTCTCACACTGTGGCGGCGGCCATCTACCCATATCAACTCCCCAAACACATAGTCTGTTGGAAATCCAGCTTTCTCAGCCTTTAAAGTCAACTTAAAGCTCTTCTCTTCACCAACCTTGTGAAATTTCAAACTTCTGGGTTTGATGGAAACAGAAATTCTCGGTGGCTTAACAATCCGGGCTCTATAGGTAGATGGTGGGCCCACGTTCTTCAGAGTTCGAGTCACGGTGACCGAGCCAGAGAGGTTAGGGACGGTTATTGAAGGATAGTTGAAGTTAAGTAGGTTAGTGTTGTTTTGACAGGTATAAGGTGCCTGAGAAAAGAGCTGGATCACGCTTTGGTTATAACCCGTGGCGCACAAGAAGTCCAAGTAATCGTTGATGCCTAAGTCGTAGACTAGCCCGGGATCCGCAGCACGGGTTGGTTGTATATGACCGGAACCGAAATCCAATGGTGTAGCCTTGACGAATGTTGACTCGTCGAGCATTGTATGCCCAGTGTTGTCTCTTGATCTCGCTGTGGTTTTCGAGCCAAAAAAAAAAAAAAAGAGTAGAAAGAATTAGCAACCAATCCACATTGAAAGCATTGTCCATGCAGTATTAAGGACAGTCGTTTTTAGCACAAGCAAAATAACCAAATAAGTAATGGCTACCATGCAATCAGGTCCGTAGTTAAGAATTAGTTCTATAGAAGATGATGTTAGCTAGTTGAATCCAAGAATGATCTATCAGTTTTACAACAAGGAAAATATAATGTACAGGCTGAAATAAACAGAGAGGAGGAAGTTTGATTGAATCGTTACACGTACCAGTGGTCATGATTGCTGATTTTATTGCAGCAGGGCTCCAGTCGGGATGGAGTTTCTTAAGAAGGCCGACGACTCCCGAAACATGAGGACAAGACATGGAAGTACCTGACTCCGTGATGAAGGGAGTTGTGCGGTTATCGACTAGTTGTACTGCTTCTGAATAGGCAGCTATAACATTTACTCCAGGAGCAGTGATATCAGGCTGAGAATTAAGAGTATGAACAAGGCCACAAAATAAAAAAAAAAGAAGACATTATTATCAATGGAATATGTCAAGGAGTCATTGGAGATATATCATATATGTGCATCAACCAAATATATATATACTAGTAATACACTCTGTGAAAATAATCAAGTGAAGCTAGGATAGGTGATTCTTTCTCAAACCTTGAGGATCTCTGGAGTTATTTTGTTTGGACCCCTTGAGGAGAAAGAAGCCATGACTGGAGCAGGTTTTTGGTTTAGTTCTGTCATTGGACCGTCTATACGACCCAATGGAACACTGCCATGTAACCAAAACCAAATTACATAACGTATCGATACATGAATGGATTATCTAGAAACGTGGAAGTTGAAAGAGGGAGAGAGAGAGACCTGGTAGAATTCAGGTAGGCAAAAACAGCAAGACCAGCAGTGTAGTTGATATGAGATGTGGGAAGCACGTGGGCATCCGCGATGAGGTCATTACCGTCGGACAAGGCATTACAAAGGATCATTCCGGCAGCACCCGCCAAAGCGGCTGCTTGTCCTTTCTCCACTCTTCCATTAACACCCCTCAGACACACCAATATCTTACCCTTCACCTTCTCTGGGTCCAGTGATCCTTGCATGCAGTGCAAACTGTATCACAATTTCCAAACAGAATTAAATGATTTAAGGCGATTCAAGTCACTGCTTATACAATGAAATACTAAGGAGAGTTAAAACTATGGAAAGATGAAAGATTCTTACGCATCTGTTTCTGAGGCTTTGGCTGCCTTAGCCACTGCACTACTTATAAGTGGTAAGAAACCATTTCCTGGTAAAGGCTTAGACATGCTAGCTCCCTGGTCATACAATGAAATGAAGGCGGTTCAAAACATTTAAATACCAAACAACAACAAGAAGGTGAGATAGATGAAATTGAAGGTGGTTGAAGACATTGTATAATTTGGACTGGAAATCATAAATATGAAGTCTGAACCTTGAATTTTAGCCCGTTATTGAGTTGAACATAAGATGCAAAGTCACGATCGAGGGTGCTTGCTGCAACAGTTAAGATCCAGGGGGCAACATTTGACACAGATCCTGGTTTAGGTCCATCGTTCCCAGCTGAGCATACCACAACAATGCCATTCCTAACAGCATGGAATGCTCCAATCGCAATGCCTTCCTCGAAGTATGGAGACGCAGTCCCACCTACTGACAGAGAAAGCACGTCTACACCATCATGTATGGCAGCTTCAAAGGCGTGTAATATATCAGCATCTAAGCATCCTCCGAGCCCATTAATACTAGGCCAGCACACCTTGTAAGCAGCTACTCGAGCTTTAGGTGATCCCCCTTTTGCAGTTCCATTGAACACACCCAAAACACTTGCATCGTGGACAAAGTTACCACCCGCCGTTGACAGTGTGTGAGATCCATGGCCTTCATAGTCGCGTGCTGAGTACATTTCAGGCTGGGGTGTGCCTCCAACGCTAATGTAACCTTTTACGAAGAACTTAGCACCGATAAGTTTCCTGCCATTTTATTTTTCTCTTTCCCATTAGTATGTACAATCAAGCAGCATCCTAAATGTAATCATCAAGGTAAATAGGAGAGCTATAACTGTTGTTATAACACTACACAAAAACTATGATGACACATATGATAGAGAGGAGAAACCAACTAATGTACCTATTGCACGGGACTCCGGTTGTGGTGTCATTCTGACAGGACCCTTTCCACTTCGACGGAATGGGCCCATAACCGTTGTCGCTAAAGCTCTGTGATTCAGGCCAGACACCTATAAATGTCATGAGAAATTTTTGTCTCGGGTTCAATTTTGAACTTTGATGAGATAAAAGAGAAATGGAAACGAAACCACAGAGATAAAATGTGACCTGTGTCAAGATTTGCGATGATGATATCTTCACCATATTTGGCTTTTTCCCACAATGAATGTGCTTCAACCAGGCCATTTTTTTCAAGCATCATAAACTCCCATGAATGGGTTGTGTGCAAGTGTCTTGGTTTATTAACGAAAATGGACAACACGTTGGGATGCTCTGCATTGATAAGAAAACGTAAGAAGATATCCTCCTTTATACAATGCTATTGATGAAAAAAGTAAATGAATTTATGTGAACAGATATGACAGTAATAATGTGCGGGGAGTAGATGTTGTACTTGCGATTTCTGCTGCCTCCGCCTCGTCAATAGTTGCAGCGAAACCATTGATATCCTTTGTGTATGAGTAAAACATTGCCTCTTCAGCCTTCTCAGTACTACATGAGATGAAGAATTTGAAAACTATAGCACGATGAATGAAAGCCAGAGAATTTTTTAATCAGGCAACGGAATGAAAATCCAAATCCCATACCTTCCCAGGAAAGATGCAAGAAACTGGCAGTGAGTTTCGTTATGGACCCCTGGACTAACGGCAGCACTAGCTGCCACAAGTGGGGAATTTGAATGTGCTCCCATGTACACAATATAGGACTTCACCAGACAATAATAAAGAGAATGAAAAAGAAATCAGCTATAGTCTGTGAATAAGAAGACACATGAAAATGAACGGAAATTCCCAGAACAATGAAAGATAAATTGCAGACAATGGACTACCTGTTTGGCTGCAAAAGCCGGTGTTAGGAAAAAGGAGGGAAGTGCAAGTAGCCCAAGGAGGAGGAGAAATTTGAAGAACAACATCCTTAATTTCTTTTTCCTTACGGTGCTTTCAAATTAATCTTGTGGGAAAATATCGAGTGGTGGCCTGGTTGCAGAAGTGCCCCCGTTGGTATTACAGTTGCACTTGCACAGGCTAAAAGCCACCAGGAGCAAATAGAAAACCAGAACCGAAAGAAAAAGGAGTTACTGCAATTAAGAAAGATTCCTGCATGCAAATTAACTTATATGCTGGGAATAAAAATTCCCAGTAATGTATGCCTCTCATTTTTTAGATGGATTTCCTTAACTTGCGGTTCTACAGCCCACATATTCCGATGGTTACTATTGGTATTATAACCAACTAATCCTTAACGGCCGGGCTGGCAGTGAATTTGTGTGACTGATGATGCTTTATTTAGTTAAGAATAAATTTAGAAAGAAGTAATCTATCTTTGACCGAACAAAAACAGATGGTTGCCCAAAATAGGCCAAGCGGAAGGGATCACCGTCAGACTCAGTATTTACTCTTGTAGGAGTGGATCTCATTGTTCAAAGGTGATTCTCAAGGAGCTGCAGCCGCAGCCACAACCATTGATTTGTTTGGCCACATCGGTCCAGAGTTTATTTGTTTAAAGATGAAATAGCGTAAAACTCATTGATATATTTATTTGTTTCTTTTCGCATTGTTCTTCTTGTAATCAAGTACTTTTGTTTACAATTGATTCATTGAAAAGTCAGCTTTAACTCGATCCATACGGAAGTCTATCAAATTGGTCTTCTAGAGAACCTGATTCATATGTTCTTGTTAACTTCTAAACTAAATCAGTATTTCAACTCTCATAAACAGAACGAGCATGAAGAAAGGAGTACTCGCTTTAACGACATAGGGTAGGGATTGTTCCAACTGGGACATATTTCTTTGACAACAATGCTTTTTTTTTTTTTGGCTTGTCATATCATGTACTCTAGCTAATTGGCTTATGTTTAGGATTTTAAGTCACAAGACAAGGAGAGAGAGAGAGAGAGAGAGAGAGAGAGAGAGAGAGAGAGAGAGAGAGAGAGAGAGAGCTGTATGTTGCATTGCACTTCCAATTTCATAACAAAGAAGTCCCATGAAAATGTATCCACCTTATCTCAGTATACTCAAACCGGTAGCCAACACACACACACACTGCAAACTTACGTGATATGTATCAACCATCAATGTAGGCAAATATTTATGAACAGATACAGAAGAAAATCCTAAATCCCACTTCTGATACCACCTACAACCCCTAGTTGTGCTGATTTTTTCTTGACAGCGGCTTTGGAAGCAACTACAATTGGACTCCTCACATGGTGGTGGCCGTCAGACCACGATAACTCCCCGTAGACATATTCTCCGGGTCCACCAAGTTTCTTATTTGTCAGAGTCAACTTAAAGCTCTTCTCTTCGCCTGTCCTATCAAACTTCAAAACATTGGGCTCCACCGAGGCTAAGACTCCGCGAGGTTGATGTATGCGTGCTGCATAGACACCCGGTGAACCAACATTCTTGACTGTCCGGCTCACTGTGACCGAGCCAGAGAGGTTAGGGACGGTAATGGAAGGGTAGTTGAAGTCGAGGAGACTGAAATTGCTAGGACAACTATAAGGGGCTTTAGAAAACAGTTTAATGGTGGTTTGGTTGTAGCCAATACCGCAGAGGAAGTCCAAGTAATCGTTTGTGTTCAAGTCATAGACCAAGCCAGGATCTGCAGCGCGATTGGGTCGTATATGTCCAGCACCATAACTGAATGGCGCTGCCTCCATAAAGGAGCCGTTGCGCATTGGATTCACAGTGTTATCTCTGGTTCTTGCTGTAAAGATACAAAAAACAAATATTTGAAGACAGAGGAATTCATAAAAACAGCATTCCCTTTATAGCAAAGAACTAATACATTTCTTTGTGAAGGCTATGTGATATTTAGGCGTTACCTGTAGTCATGATCGCGGATTTAATGGCACCAGGACTCCAATCAGGATGCCGTTTCTTGAGAAGTCCGACTACTCCCGAGACGTGAGGACAAGACATCGACGTGCCAGATTCTGTTGTGAAGCCAGTCCGACGTTTGTCAAAGTCATTCTCGGTTGGGCTATGTGCTTCAGTATAGGCAGCTATAATGCTGACTCCTGGCGCAGTTATGTCAGGCTGAATACATACAATCAAACCAACCAAAACATTAAGACATGAAACCAATTTGGTTTATAACTTTTTGATAAAATGGAAAAATTGAGATGGAGAAGGAAAAGAATTCCTCATCAAACCTTGAGGATTTCTGGTGTCACTAAGTTTGGACCCTTGGAGGAGAAAGAGGCCATGAAAGGAGCAGGCTTTGTGTGCATTTCTGCTGTTGAAGCAGTAATATATGCCTTTGGATCCCTGTTCAAAGAATGGCACTCAGATGAAAACGGAAGGAGATGGCAAGTCACAACATCCAATGACCAAGAAGGGGGAGGAAGAGAGAGATTTACTTGGTAGAATTGATATATGCGTAAACAACAAGACCGTTGGTGTAGTTGATATGTGATGCTGGGATGTAGTGCGGATCAGCGATAATTTCATTGCCGGTAGACTCATCATTACAGAGGATCATGCCAACAGCACCGGCTAGCGCAGCTTGCATGCCCTTGTCCACTCTCGCGTTATCGCCCCTTAGGCACACCAATATCTTGCCTTTCACCTTCTTGGGGTCCAGTGTTCCTTCCTTACACAACATACTGTATTGTAACACGTTTTAACAAAAAAGAAACATCACAATGTTGTTACAAGGTTTGAAATTACTCCTTATATAGCGTACAATTTTAAAGAGAAGTCCTTAGAAAGATTATTCTTACGCTTCTTCAGATGAGGCATTCTTGGCTTTAGCCTGTGCACTGCTAATAAGAGGATAGAATTTATGTCCTCCTCGTAGAGGCTTAGAAATGCTTGCTCCCTAAGTATAAATAGTAGATGAGATTTGAGAGAATAAGGACTCTGTATGAAAAAGAGAAGAAATTCCCAAGTGGGGATACAACGAGAAGAAATAAGAATGACACCTCAAATCGTTTTCCGTTTGGTAGTTCGACAAAAGTAACAAACTCGCGGTCAATGGTGCTTGCTCCAACAGTGAGTATCCATGGGGCAACATTGGTGACCGTGTAATCTCCTGGTCCGTCATTCCCGGCTGAGCAAACCACGACAACACCATTCATTAGGGCATGGAACGACCCAATAGCAGTGGCATCCCCAAAGTAATCAGCAGCTGTCCCACCAAGTGACACAGACAGCACGTCAACACCGTCGTGTATGGCAGCATCAAAGGCTGCCAATATATCGCCATCATAACACCCTCCACCTTCTAGGATTGGAGGCCAGCATACCTTGTACGCAGCCACACGAGCTTTTGGTGATCCACCTTTTGCAGTACCATTAAAAAGGCCAAATATATTAGCTCCGGGAACAAAGTTCCCACCGGCTGTTGACAGCGTGTGTGATCCATGGCCATCGTTGTCGCGTGGAGAGTTTGTAGAAGCGTTTAGCTCACCTCCGTAGGAAATATAAGCTTTATTGAAATGCCTAGCCCCAATAAGTTTCCTGCAAATTCACCACAAGTATAAGACATAAAACTTGCCCCTTTTTGGGTTCCGTTTGGATGGCGATATATGGAAGAAAATCTCAAGGAAGATAGCTCAACCTTATAGAAACTAACTTATCGTAGTCTTAATTGCCAGTAAAGGTCGTCATTGTTATGGAGGCTTTTGAATAAAGAAATACCTGTTACAGGGGACACCAGTGCTCGTGTCGTTCTCACAGTACCCTTTCCACTTGGACGGAACGGCCCCAAAGCCTTTATCACTAAAGCTTTCTGACTCAGGCCACACCCCTAGCATGGCCGCGTGAAAGTGTGAGATATCATGTCCACCCCTTGAAAAGGTTGAATGCTAAACCGGATTTTAAAAAGGAAAAAAAAAAAAAAAAGAGTTACCGGTGTCAAGATTTCCAATGATGATATCTTCACCATAACTGGCCTTGCTCCATAGTGAATTGTGTTGAGCTACACCATTCCGCTCCAGCAACATAAATTCCCATGAATGGGTTGTGTGCAAGTGTTTCCCTTTGTTCAAGAACACAGACACAACGTTCGGATGCCCTGCATTAAAACAAAAAGTATCCCAAATTTTTTAATCACTCCTCTGTAAGATATCATCTAATTAAAGCTATAACAGACACAGATGTAGGAAGTGCAAAATGTTTCATACTTGCAATTGCTGCTGCTTCCTCCTCATCGAGAGTCGCAGCAAAACCATTGATGTCTCTCACGTATGAGTAAAATATCGACTCCCTGGCCTTCTCGGTGCTGCATTGCATGCAACGATTTAGGAGATAGAATGAACACTCGAAAGTCGAAACGAATAGCAGGGTCACGAAACGTTGATCTAACAAGTTACTTATATAATTACCTTCCCAAGAAGGATGCAAGAAACTCATTGTGTGACTCTTTCACCTTGCTAACACTAGCCATAGCATCTTTCAGCCCATGTGAATGCACTCCCATGTACACTATGTAAGACTGTAAATCACACGATCGAAAAAGCAATTGGTAAAGAAAATTAATGAGCATTGGTTGACGAAATTGCTATTGAAAGCAAAAACTAAACAAGCACCACAGATCAGTAATTTGCCTAATTTTATTTAATGGATTATTTTCCATACAAGAATTCATCTTACATGAACTTTTGTTAGATTGACCTTAAAACTTTTTTTTTTTGAATTATCTCCTCGTCCAGACGGAGTGAGGAAAAAAATAATGACCAAAAACTTTCTTTTTTAATACTAAAAGTCCCAAGAACCTGTTTGTTTTGAGTTATTCGTTTCTATAATTCAAATGTTTTGCCGAAATATTTTACCTTTAATTTCCCCTCTCGTTGGGACCCATAAATAAGCTAAAGAATAAGAATTAACAAATGCTCATATATGAAAACTAATTTTATGAGAATAACACAATAATAGAGTTAGGCCAAAGTCACTTCATGAGGTTAATTTAAAGGACGAATTTTGGCGATTCGTATATATACCTGCTTGACAGCAAAAGCCGGTGTTTGGAATATGAGAGAGAAAAGAAAGAACACTAATAACTTTGACAACCCCATATCCATGCTCTCTCTCATAACAAAAGCATTAAACAAGAAGAAGAAGAAGAAGATCAAAACAGGGACCCTTATGTATATATAGTTGAGTTGTCGAGAGTACTAAAAGGGCTTCAAATACGAAGGTGATGAGGACTGTTTCTAATAGGTTGGTTGCAGAGAGAGAGAGAGAGAGAGAGAGAGAGAGAGAGAGAGAGAGAAATTAGAAGAATGAGTCCAATGCCTATTCTAATTCTGTTTATTGTTTGCCAATATTTATAGTGATGATCAGATAGGGGTGAGAAGCTGGGGCGGGGGAGAGTTGATAAGTACGTAGTGATCAGAATCAGAGAATTCCAACAAAGTAGGATCCAACCTACTGTTTATCTGTTTCTACGGATTTGGGAGGATTCGATCCGGATCTGCTGGGACTGGGAGTTTATATCTATCTATCTATACATATGCATGCAAAAAGATTCAGAATCTGATTAATTTATTTATTTGGATGAACTTTTTGAAAGAGTCAACCTTCCATATTCTGTTTTTTTGTTTGCCCCCTTTGATCTGCAACCTTAATTCCATATTCATCGACCATTATATTGTACGTGCATGAATGTAGTACTCCTATAAAGAAAGAAATCTCTTCAATTTACTACTACAAAATTAAGGTTAATTGTTGCCCAAGACCAGACTAGAATCAATATATATATATCCTAGTTTTGGGATCAACAGAATGCACGAATGAGGGATTGAATCAAGTCCCCTTACACGATCATTCTCCAAAAGACGCAAAATAGAAGTTGCACGGTCTCATTAAATTCCAATGATTTACTTTCAATTGGTAGATTATCTATCTATAAACAAAACAACAACAAACAAAAAAAAAAATTACAATTTTTGATACACTTTTAACACTATTGAGAACACTTTAAACACATAAAAAACTGGTATCTTTTGTCTTCTTCGTGCCTTATTGGCAGTCCAATATTGGGCTAGTATTTTCCATAAGAGAATTGAATGAGTGGTCAAACTTTAAACCGTCCAATTGTTTATTCAAGTAGAAATCAACCAAGTGATGTTTTAGGCATTGAGATTGATAAAGTATCAGTTAAGATTGTTAATTATATGGGACGTGAGTTGAGATTGATAAAGTATCAGTTAAGATTGTTAATTATATGGAACGTGAATTCGTGATTGCGATGGATCTTGCTATACATCATAAGAGGAATCACATGAGAGATCGCCGCATTAATTAACTCTAAACTAGTAGTATACAAAGGATGATTTCAACCCTTTGACAATTGATCAAAAATTGATAATTTTTTTAGCGGTCATAATATTCTAATTTTGATTACCTTTTCACTTAGTTCAATGGGATTAAAATTTAGAAGTATATATTCCATCGTCCCATAATTTTAATCTGCTACAGAAAATCGTGACATTTATTAGATAAAACAATTAATTTGGTGAATTCAACTAAAAAAAAACCTTTCACAAAAGTGAATTATTATATGATCCAAAAAATGACATGACTTTTTATTGGGAACTATACAATTATGAAACCAGTTAGTATTTGGAATTTGATAGCTGAAGTGACCCGAGATCGGGGCGTAGCCACTACTTGAGAGATATGGTAGAACTACAAGAGTTGGCCCCATGCCAATTAGGCCCCGTTCCGCTTTCTCTAAAAATCTTCTTTTTCAAAAAGAATGTAATTTCAAACTCAAATATAACGAAAATGAAAAAATATTTTTCAATTTTTTTTGCATCGTTTAAAAGATCTCAATGAGATCTATCAAATAAGATCTATATTGGTAAGAAAATTATTTACGTAAACGCATGATTTTGGAGCTTAAAATTACCTTTCTTTTCTAAAACTTCATTTTTCAACAAAATGGAACGGCCTCTTAGCTGAGTAGGTACTGGATGACATATCCGTCAGAGATAAATTTTAGGAGTGAAATCGGTCCGTTAGTTATCGTCCGGTTTTTTTTTTACAAATTTCGCAAATCAAATTGCATGGTTCACTAGGTTTGGAGTTTTGAAAGCCAAAACCGGACTAAACAAGTTCTGTTTTTGCGAATTAGGGGATGGTATTGTGCAGTAGTGTGTGCAACACCATGCTGCGCACCTCCGAGCCGTCGGATCGTGCATCCGATGGCTCGAATCTCATCTTGGCAATTAATGACTCTCGATCGTTGGTTGCTGAGATGAGATCCAAACCGTCAGATGCACGATCCGATGGCTCGGACGTGAGCAACTCGGTGTTGTACACGTCACTGCATAACACCAACCCAAAGTCCGGTTTTTGCTCGGTTTGGTTCGATTTACTCAGTTTATTTGGTTTTGGGCCTAGAACAAAGTTCAATCAATCGAAAAATATAAATAGACAGAATAACTCAACACAAAAACAAATTTAACAGAAGAAAGGCCTAGTATGATTAGGAAACATGTAATACTGAAAAACTCTAAATTCTACCGGGAATATTGTTTTCTTATTGGTTTTTATTTCACCCCTACAAATTAATTATAGAGTTTCTATAATTAATGGTTGGATATCGAGAGGCTGATATATAATTTTGGCTGGGTATAGCCAGCCGGTGGCCATATCCTTATCCCCTTGAGGGGAGGGGAGGGGATATAAATTAAATTAAAATCCAACAAATATATATATCGATCTTCCAGCCAGCCCAGGGTACCCAAGGGATGAAACAAACAATCACGGCGAAGTGCTATATCGATCCAGGCATGCATGATACTGTATATATATTACTAGCTGCTAGAGTGATTGATTGAGCTCCAGTTTTGATTCTTGAAATCCCCTAATTGCCGCTGCGGTTCCATATATATTTTCTCTCACATTTGCCCTTCGATCTCCCCATAAATGGAATTTCATTTCACATTTTTCCTAATTAATCCCCGTCCCAAGGATCTGTTTGATTATAGTGAGAGTACTAGAAAGCACGAGAAAGACATATATAAAACTTGATACTTTTTAGCATTTGATTGATTAGAGGTAAAAAAAAAAAAAAAAGAAATGGGGGACCCTACTATTCCCATTCCAAGGATCTGTTTGATTAGGGTGAGAGTATTAGAAAGCACAAGAAAGACATACACTATAAAAATTGATACTTTTTAGCATTTGATTGATGAGAGGTAAAAAAAAATAGAAATGGGAGACCCTTCTATCCAGCATGGGTGTTGGTCCCATCTGAGTCCTCCATTGCCGAGCATGGATGACCCGGATGGGCCAATACAGGACAACAATGTCCCCGGTTTCAGAAAGATAGTGGAAAGCGCTAGAAAGTTAAAATTTTGGTACAACTTATCTAAATATGGTTACATGCCTTTCACTTTTTTGGTAATCGTACAAGAAAGTTTTATTTTTCTTGTGAATGTAGCCAACAATATCCGTACGGTTGCACTATATATATATACTAGTGCTAACCCGTGCCTACGGCACTACGCATCTCAGTTAGTCAGTTAGAATGGGATGGCAGTTGTGTGATTTAGAAGAAAACCGTGGGCACTTAACCGGGAAGTGGGAGGATGCACTCCATCCTTTGGATCAAATGAATCTAAGCCGTTCCAACAACTTGTCCCCACACCCTCCTATTTTATAATAGAGGTATATATATATATTGGTCATAAATGATGCATTTTCACACTATATTTGTAAGCATATATGGTTACATATTTTTCTCTTTCTATCGATCGAAGATTTTGATATCACCATCAAACGAAGGTGCATGACCAATAAATTTGTTGATGCATATGTTCACGTGGAGCTTTGCCGGGGTTAAGTAATCCATCCACATAGAACACCATATAAGCTAGTGAATAGCCATCAAATCTTTTGCTCTGATATGTTGCACTCTAAATACCAAAATCCGTATTATTCTATTGAGCAGATCTTGACATGCCAGAATGGGATTGATTAGATCGAGAAGATCCAAATTCCATATTTCGTATTGAATGGCTCTAGCGTATCTTCGGCTCTATACATGTCAAGATTTCATTCAAAATTGTCAAGCAATATGAACTAGAAGTTACAGATTTTGTTAATTCGAGAATTCAATACAATAATCTCCCTTATTCCAAATCAAGCATGATTAAATCATGATCAGATTTGGAGAATAATCGAGTAAACAAAAAAATAAAAGGGTATAAAGTGGTCACCCTTTTCTTACACACAGTGGGAGAAAGTCCAAAATTTGCCAAGCTGCAAAGCCCATGTACCTCTGGTCCTGTCTTTTGGAATTGTTAGAAAAAGCCTTCTTTGCCGCCTTCTCATGATTTGTCTTTTATCCTCTCCTTGTATCTTCTTCTGTCATTGCCTTCCACACTTTTCACACACACACAGAGAGAGAGAGAGAGAGAGAGAGAGAGGAGTTATATATGCAATACCAAGAGGAGAATTAGGCTGGGTGCCTTGGTATCTTCTTCTTCTTTTTTTTCTCAAATCATCTACCATCCGAGCCGTGTTGTATTCCTGTAGTATCACAAATTGAGCTTTAGCCCGTAAGAATCTCAAATTTTCTTCCTGCAATAGCAAAATGGTGCTTGCTCACGTCAACTTTTGCAGGTTGTGAAGCCCACAGAATGGTCATCGAATTTGTGAGGAGGGAGGGAGAGATTGTTCAGTCTGCAGCTGCCTGGCTCCCTGAATGCCATCTAAGGGGCTTGCCAAAGAGTGTTGGCAACCTTCCTAAATGGCATGAGGGGAGTCAAGCAGGCCAAACTCAGGCACGATATTTCTTATCCAATTTTCTAGCAATTGCATTTCTAGCTCTCCGGTCTTCCCTAGTTGTTTGGCCAATAAATGGATGTAAGCAAGCATCATGCTTTATTTGTAGTATTATATTACACAATTTGATTGTCATGGTTATCCTTTGGGCCTGTTTGATAGCATGGGATAGGATTACCAAAGGTGTCTAGGAACCAAAAATTATGTTTGGTCTTTTGACCGGTTTCTTCGTTAATAAATTATGTTCTCTTTTCGTGGTTAAAAAAAAAAAAGAATTAGAAATCCTATGGGATTCCGAATCCCCCCAATTGATGGGATTAGCCAACCTAGGGGGTGTTATTGTTAATCCTGTCCCATGAGTTTGGTGATGACCAGACAAAAATATCCTCGCATAATCAAGTATTTGCTTTGCACGGTCCTAAATAAAGAATAAATACTTAATTATGAAAAATTTAGAGAAAAAATTAATTATGTCCTTTTAGGATAAAATGAACAGAAAAATAAGATTTTCGCACTAGTTCAAATGAATTAAAAATTGGAGCACTTAATTTTTTAACCACATGTTTTAAATATATAAACAATCTAAAAAAATTAAGTGCTCTAATTTTCAATCCGGTTGAATTGGTGTAAAATCTTATTTTTTTGATCATTTTATTTTAAAAGGTCATAGTTAATTTTTGTTTTTAGGGCTTTCATTTAGGATCCTGTAGAGCATATAGTTGATTATTAAAATCCTAAAGACAATTAAATTATGACCCTTTAGAATAATATGATTAGAATAACAAGATCTACACATTGGTTCAAATAGATAGAAAATTGAAGTAATTAATTTTTTGAGAAAATTATAGCATTGTATTTTTGATATTGTTTATATATTTTAAAAATAGTTTAAAAATTAAGTGCTCTGATTTTCAATCCTTTTGAATTGGTACCAAAATCTTATTATTCTGATCATATTATACTAAAGGGTCATAAATAATTTTTGTTTCTAGGACTTTCATTTAGGAGCTTGTAGAGCAGATACTTGATTATTAAAGTTCTAGTGACAAAAATTAATCATAACCCGTTAGGATAAAATAGATCAAAATAATGTAAGATCTTCGCATCAGTTCAAACAGATTGAAAATTGGAGCATTTAATTTTTTAACCATATATTTTTAATATATAAACAATCTAAAATTATAATTTTGTATAATTAAATTTTTAACTATATATTTTAATATATAAACAATCTAAAAAAATCAATTTTGTATAATTAATCTTTTAACTAGTATATTTTTTTAATATTTGCTTCATTCTCATTTACCATGTTTATATTAATTTTGCACAAGGTTAAAAATGGAAATAGACATTTTTAATCAAATCCTATCCCATGTAAAACAAACATGTTAGATAATAATCCTATCGTTTAATCCCGTGCAAAATAAGCATGCAAATTACTAATCTCTTCTTTTTACCCATTCCAATCCTAATCCCACCTTATTACCAATCATCTGAAAACGAAACCTGCTATCAAACAAGCTCTTTGTATCTATGTGTCTAGCTAGCTAGCCAGAATCAATTCTTTAAGACCCTCTCCAATCCTAATCCCACCTTATTACCAATCCTAATCCCACCTTATTACCAATCATCTGAAAACGAAACCTGCTATCAAACAAGCTCTTTGTATCTATGTGTCTAGCTAGCTAGCCAGAATCAATTCTTTAAGACCCTCTCCAATCCTAATCCCACCTTATTACCAATCCTAATCCCACCTTATTACCAATCATCTGAAAACGAAACCTGCTATCAAACAAGCTCTTTGTATCTATGTGTCTAGCTAGCTAGCCAGAATCAATTCTTTAAGACCCTCTCCAATAGCCTCAATGAGATCTTAGGCAAATTGCCTAAAAAAAGTGCAAATTTTTATTTTGTCTAGCCACCAAATAACTTCACTACCGAACAGCATGCCTATTCAAATCCCAAAACTCTTTTTGATTAAAAAATAAATAAAATTACACTTCACCATCACCATCATCTCCCATCTCCGGCACCTCCATAGCAACCACCACCAGCCATACCCATCTCTCTTTTTCTCTCTGCCATCAGATCTGCAAGCGATGACAGACGATGGACGAATCAAACACTTCACTGACGACCCTTTCCAAAATATGTATTTCAGATCAAATCAAACCCGTTAACGTCCTCGTCGTCGCCGCCAAAGAACCAAAATCAGAATAGACGACGGCAGCAGTGGTTTACCCCCAACGTCACCTTCTTATCCCTGTCGGAGCTGATGACGGTGCCGTTGCCACTGCGCAGATCTGGTTCTGTGGAGAGAGAGAGAGAGAGAGAGAGAGGGCAAGGCTGCAGTAGCACGCCAGCCCTGGCGTGTCATTGTAGCATAGGGGGAAGTTGTGAGGAGGGAGAGGAGTCTGCTGGGTGGCTGTTTCTAGGGTTTGGCTCACCTAAGAAGCGAAAAGGGAGAAGAAACGACACTGATGGAGATGCTTTAAGTGGAGACACATCGGCGCCAAGTGGTACAAATCAGCCACATGGCGCTTGCCTTTGTTGCACTCGACAATCGTCATCTATGACGTCAAACTGAGAGACGGTTATTTGTGATGTCATGGAAGGCACAAGCTCAAGTTAAAGTCATGCCTCCCCATATAAAGTTAAACGTTATTGTTCACACTTCACACATAGAGTTCTTTACTTTTTTCTTCCCCAGCTAAGACTGACTTAAGCATCAGAGTGCCTTCTGACCGACTGTGGCTAGTTAGGCGCTTACTAGTTTGTCTCCCAAATCAATGTTAGGGAAAGTCTAGCTCCGTCGAGATTTGTACCGAAGATCCAAAGTAGACCAGATGAACACCCCCCACAACAGGAAAAAGCAAAAACACAAAAGAGAAGCAATTCAAAATCTGCAGCAAGAAGATGTGAGTGTTTGATTTACGCATCATGAAAACCATTCCAGATAGCTCAAATTTCAAAGGGAGCGACGACTACGCTCACTGGTGTGGCGGAAAGAGACCTGGATTCGAGTTTGGAGATGGCAGGTTTAAGTTCAAGAATTTCTTCTTCCAGCGCACCTACATTCTTTTCCACCACAGAAGGAACGTTGGATTCTAGTTTGGAAATAGCAGTCCTTACCTCGCGAAGTTCCTTCTTTCCCCAGACCTGTGTTCTTCTACTCCAGGGCTTCATTCTTCCTCCTATTAACTTCAGTTTCACGTTTCAGTTGCTCCATGCACTTTGTAATACAACAATAGAAAAGATGCTTATTCATTAATCACTTAGCGTAAAACAGAAGAAAAATCAAGTATATTCCCCTTCAATATTGATTCTTGTGAATCGGAATTCTCGTGGTGGTTGTCTTCAGGGACGGACGTAGGATTTAAGCGTAGGTTGGGCGGACATTACAACAACATTTAGAACATATGAAAGACAACATCAATTAAGCCAACACAAATTACAAAAAATATTATCAACAAAATTTTCATATATGTAGTTTGGATCAACCAATATGATTACATAAATATGATTGTAAATAATTATATGCATATAATATACAGTGCATCCATTTCTACTCCAAAAGCAAAATGCAGAACCTAGCTTCCATTTTTATGCAAAAGTAAGAATCTAAAACTGCGGTTCAGCAGCGGTTGTTGGTAGTCAGAACGGGAAGAAGACGAAAGTCAATTATATTGGGAGCAAGGTAGTGATGGTTGCACGCATGGGAATACTGTGGATGGCTTGTTTCCCATGGATTGATTTCTCAAGTTTTAGGGACTTCTTCAACCAGTTCATAGGAACCAAATTGATTATGAAGCTCTCAACAATATGAAATCGGGGACTAATACCAAATGAAGAGCCTAATCTCAAAACCGGGCGCTTCTGCTTTACAATCATGAGAAGAGCAGTTGGTAGGGATGGATTTTATATCTGCATGTATTGTTGGTAAACTAATGTGCACTGGACAGGAGGTAGAGGACTGAAGAGGAAGAGTTTGCACTCTGCATCTAATATACACCCCGTATGGTAAGACTGACCTTTCGGGTACGAAATAATATCGTTAGTAAATTAGTAAGTGGAAATAGTTTACTTGATCTCGACACTCCATCAGTTCCTCAAGCTACACGTCCTCTGTATTAGTATATTTTTCATTGGTCAATGGCTTGAAATGATCCTCCGAAAACACTTGTCCAAATATTTGAAGAAAAAAAGGTAGAGCAGAGTATAACAAGAAATGGGTAGGGAGGGGGGAAGGAACAGGGAGCGCGCAAAAAGATATCCATAGTTAGAAGTCCAGAGAAGAATGGATACAGACACAAGACATGACATAACATGACACGGATACATCATTTCTCTAAAAACCAGGAACGTGGACACATTATCATCATATAATTTGTTATTCTAAAAACCAGTGTCGTGTCATGCATGTGACAGACAGACACAGATGCGTGAGGTTGGTAGATGTGTTTGCTTCTTAGGTTAAAAGAAAGCTGAATAAAGGAGCACGTAGCTGTTGATGATAACTCTGTTCCAAATATGATATTCTTTGAACTTTTGAGTTGCACTAGCAGTTTTTATGTCGAACAATGTTTGAAAACGTAGGCAACCCTGTTTTCAACCCAAAAAATCACATGAAGACACATAAGCATGCCTCAAGCAGCATAGAAAGGAAACGTTACATTAACAGAAGCAATATGAACAAAAGCTGAGAAAAAGATCATCATTGTCAAGAATTCAAACTTCTTGCACAAACTAATCAATCTGATAGTACAGAGGAATTACTACTTCCAATTCCAAGCAAACTAGCAAGAGTGAGCAAGCTTAAACTTGAAAGTAGTGCAGTCCCCTAAGCGGAAGGAAGAATCCGAGAAGCTACCATGGGCTCTCTTGTTGCCATAACCAGGATACTTTTCCTTGCAGAAGGGAACACTCTCATGTAAAGCCAGGCCTATTTTCTCTGCTTTCTTCACCAGGTCCCACTTGTTGTAAGGTTCACCATCCTTGTGACTTACATGAATCTCTCCTTCCTCCTTCCTTAACAGCAGTTTAGCGTTCCTCAGAAACCCTTTAATCAATTGTTTATTCAACCTACATCAATCAGTCCCAATCAAGCTTATATTGAGCCCATGGTTTTCATCGAGATGTTCCTTTTGCCGAAGTCATGAATGGAAAACATTAATACAGGATACAGAAAACCATTACATTGCAACGTCAATATAAACACTATAATATCAAATTTGAACTTCATGCTGCAAATTCCAACCCCCCTTCAAGATGAAGATTGCGACGAGATTATTGGAAGTCAGCAAGCCCAGACTAGACTAGTGGAGGAACCACCATCATTATAAACACGAAATCGCTATGGTTACAACACTTGTACACCACCTTATGTGGGACACATTTTGAGGTCCCACACAAATATTTCGAGCCTTTCAATTTGTTTATAATATTTTTTGAAGGGTCCTGTAAAAAATCAGTTTTGTCGGATATTGGTAAGTACTTGATCCATACGATAATTTTTGGTCCGTAAGATTAGAGACCAAAAAAAGAACTTATGGATCAACACTTACGGATATCCGGCTGAACTGATTTTTTACGGGGGGACCCTTCAAAATATTTTTTGATAAGATCATGTGTGTGGGACCTCGAAATGGTCCCACACAAGGTGGTGTACAAGTGTTGCACCCATAGCAGGGCTCAAGATTCAATGCTATTTTTAGATTTTTCTTTCAAGCATCCTAAAGAGGATACAAACATGCAGCCAACACCTGTGCTAACGCTTTGAACTGTTAGGTTTTATGAGTAGATATTTAAAAGGAAGGGAAGAAGATCTTGTTTCGTTTGAGCTGGTATCATGGGCACCTTGAAACCAAGAAGTTTCTGATGGGATGGAAGGTTCGGTGAGCATTGGGATTTAAGACATATATAAACCCAGTGGAATTCCCTTTTTCAGCTAAAACCCAATGCACCACTTGGTCCTGGATTTTTTAGAATTTCGGAATACCAATATGTTGCTGCTAGACAACCCCATAATATTATTCCTTTCAGAATACCTGTGCTTGAGCCATTGTTCGACATGGGCAGTGAATAGCAATGTAAGTTGGGAAAAACTGTACTCTTGTTAGTTCCAAGAAAACTGTAATTTTCTTGGAGGAATACAACCTAAAATCAATTGGAAATATGTGGAGTATATCAAGCTTAGGTGAGCAACGTGGGGATATGTGTAATAATCCCCCTCACATGCAACCAGGTAGCACATTGAGATTGTTAGGGAATTGACTCAGGCCTGAGACTTGACCACGTGAGGTGAGGCCATCCAAGATCTTTGGCAATAGGTGGATTATCCTCTAGATTATATTAACCACATTTGAAAGGCTTAGGCGACCAATGTGTAATAAGTCTAATCCAGACAATCTTTTAAGTACATAAGATAATCATCTTTCACTTTCAGATAGTACAAAATAACAAGACGTCAAAGTCTTGTTGAAGGGTTTTATTAAGTCCTTGTGGAGTTCTCATTCAAACAACACTCTAATATCAGGTTTGCTACAAATGGAATATCTCCTTAATTTACACATCTGCAGTTTTAGGCTAAGTACGTACATAAGATAATTTTCCATCACTTGCAGGTATTCCTAGGAATTACTATAACAAGCAAGTCAAAGTGCAGTTGCAGTTGCAGCTAGGGTTTCTTTATTATTAAGTCTTTGTTGAGGAAGGAATTATCATACAATGTTAATACAAGTCTCCAACAAATGGGGCATTTCTTTTCCACATCGATCAGCATTTTGAGAAAGAGTATATATGGTAAATGGATAATAATCACTAGTAATCAAGAAAGTCAATCAAACATAAAATGGAGTACTCATGGAAAGATGGAGAGAGAAATAACAGCGCGGCGCGCAGATGCACTCACAAAAGTAAGTAAGTATAGATAAATATGTACGTACTTGATCTGGCAGCCATTGGCCTCGGGGAAGAGAAAGCCGACATGGGGGAAGTTGTAAACTATACGATCAAACCTATGAGTAGAGAGGAAAAAGTGTTGGCTCATCTTTGTAGCATCAACTCCGTACAAAACCACACAACCCATCTCTTCTAAATCCCTCACGTTCGCTAACCCATTACTGTATTTCTTTAGCAGATCCTCTGCAAACCAAACCAACCATTGAATTGAGTTAAATTACGTGTGTTAGTATTAATGATGAGTAAAGAAGAGCTAGCATGCATTATTAGTGTATCATAAATTGAAGATGATCGAGTACGTATTATTAATTAGTACTGACGCTGAGAGTCGATAGAAGTGGAGACCATGTTGCGGGCAGAGGAAAAAGCTTTGGCGAGTGAGAGAGAAAAGGAGAAATCCCCTTCTCCCACTAGCAGTATTCTGTGGGAGGACGAGTAGTGCTCCATCCATCTCTCTCTACTTCCAATTCTTCCAAAGATGGCCGATTCCTCCTCCTCCTCCTCCTCCTCCTCCTCTTCATCATCATTAGCAGTGGATGCTGTTGATGATGAAAATGATTTGTACTCTTCCTCTTCTTCTTCTACTTTGTGATGATACATTTTGGGAAAGGTCTCTTCAGTTCTCTCTCTCTCTCTCGATCGATCGATCGATGGTCAAAACGACTTTTGATCACTTCCCAATAAAAGCAGTCCAGTCCGCCTCTTCCAATTTCTCACCCTTGTTTTGCTCGTATGCTGCGAATACGTTTACCTTTAAACAAAATTACAAAAAAAATATTTGAACAATGCTAGACCAATACTTTTTAAAGACCGCTTTATACAGTATATGAATTTGATCCATGAAAGTATTTATGAATAAATGGACAGCTCAGTTCATGGACATTTTAAAACACAACTTTGAATACAATTGTCTTTAGAATTGTTCAATATACATGGCTCTGGAACCAGCTTTGTTCGTAGTTATTTTTTAAAGTTGTGTTTACTGACTTTTTGAAAATCTCTTTTTCTTGATATTAGCTAGGATGAACATCGAGGGTGTGTTTCTAATAACCAAAAGGTCGTGGACTACAATTTTTTTGTTGTCTTTATTCAATTTTTTTTTTTGATGTTTTTGTTAGTTTTGCGTCAAATTTTTACATATTATTGGTTCGTCTTGACGAAAGGCATCGGAAAAGTAAAAAAATTTAACTTTTTCCCTCTCTCTCTCTCTTTTTTTTTTTTTGAGAAATATCAAGAAAAAATCCTCCGTTTTTGACTTTTTCTTGAATATTTCTGGAAATATTTGTGCAAAAGTCATAAAATTTCACTTTTTTGACTACTCTCATCAGACGAACTAATATACATACATAAAAGATTAGAGCAAAACTAACAAACGCGAAAAATAATTAAATAAAGACAAAACAAAAAGGTTGTAGTCCACGACTTATAGTTAGGACAAATTATAGTTACCCCCTCTAACTATGCCTCGCGTACACTTACCCCCTCTAACTTTTTTTTAGCACTTGGCCCCCTCAAACTAACGGAAATTCACACGGTCATAACTTCAAACAATCATAACTTTTTCGTCCAAAGTCGAAAATATGCAAATTATATATCGATTTCGAGGTCTTGAAGTCAGCTTTCTAATGACACCAAAATCACATCACGATTCAAAGTACACAGAAAGTTATGATCAAAACATTTTTCTGTCTACTAGCCCTTACTCTTTTAATCATAACTTTCTGTGTGCTTTGAATCGTGATGTGATTTTGGTGTCATTAGAAAGTTGACTTCAAGACCTCAAAATCGATATATAATTTGCATATTTTCGATTTTAGACGAAGAAGTTATGACCGTTTGAAGTTATGACCGTGTGAATTTCCGTTAGTTTGAGGGGGTTATGTGCCAAAAAAAAAGTTAGAGGGGGGTAAGTGTACACGAGGCATAGTTGGAGGGGGGTAACTATAATTTGCCCTTTTAGTTAGTGAAAACATTGGTGGGAAGTGCTACAATACACACCTTTTATTTGGGTGTGTATCATATGTACTCTCATTAAAACACACCAAAATATTATGAATCTATTGTTAAAAAGTTACGAATCATATTGATGAAAAGTAACGAATTTTTAGTATAAAAATTATGATATGAAATAAAATGTTATGAATGACCGGTTTTACAAGTAATTTTTCATGCGGTGACATAATATAAACCACGTAATAGGTGCATATGATACACACTTAAAATGATGTGTATTGAAGACTTTCCCAACATTATTTGAGTCAAGCCATTTCAAATCTCGTGCCATAGTATTTGTTGAGTTGAAAGTGTGGTATATCCTTAATACTAACCTGAGCTGTTTCAATTTGTGACCGTTTTAAATCGTGTAAAATTCGGGTTGATACTATTACTCTTTTGGTTTGTAAGAAAGAACACAAACTTATACACCTATCAAATATAACATGAACATTAGTATGTTTTTTTTAAGAGACATGAACAATATGTTGAGTAAAGTTGTACTTACTAAATATGAACATGTTTTTAATACCAACAAGTACTATTATTCTTTCTTTGCAAACTAACGAAGGAAGGAAAAACAATTAACTCCACTTTGGTTTTTTATACAGTATATATACGATCCACGGAATAAAGCTTCTCTCTTTTGCTTTTACTTTCCCTCCGCCAACTGTACATCTTTACACGCCTATCCCAATTCCTCTTTCTTTTTTCCTGGAAAAAAAAAAAAAAAAAAAGGAACTTTTGCGCGTCAAAATCGTACTTGGTTGCTTCACATTTCCACATTAAAACCCAGGAAAATCCGAAAAAAAAAAAAGGGCCAGAAAGAAAGAGATCGAATTTTCAGATGGGATCATATTCAAATAAAAGGGAAAATTTCTTTTATATCCATTCGATTTTGACTAAAAATTCATTTTGGTCCTTCATCTTTTAATTTTAGTATAAAAATACTTCGACTTTCCAATTTTTCTCAATGTCATCCTTTAAAAGCAATCCGTTTTCTTTGAGTCCTGCTATAGGGACTGACGGCCGCGCCGGGGCATCCCCAGCCACCGGACGGCCGATCTGAGCCGTCCAAAAATTCTTAAAAAAAATAAAATTGAGGGGGCTAACGTGAGAATCAACGGCATCCGATGTGTGTATGATACTTGATCCGAACACCCTATTTTTCGTGTATATATGTATATATCTCTAAAGGATGATATTGAAAAAAATTGAAAAGTTGAAATTTTTTTATGCCAAACTTAAAAGGTGAAGAATCAAAATGAATTTTTGATCAAAATCGAAGAGATATAAAAGAAATTTTCTTCCAAGAAGGTAAAAAAAAAACCTAATAGCTAAATCATGGTGAATAGTTGGACTTGCCGTTGTCATTCGTGCGGTGTCATGTCATTTTAAGGTTGTGTTCCACTTTAAGAAAAAGTACTTTTTTATCAAAATGTTTGAATTTCAAACTCAAATATAATAAAAATGAAAAATATTTTTTAAATTTTTTTTGCACCGTTTAAAGATCTTATTGAGATCTATCAAACTATATCCATATTGGTAGAAAAATTATTTGCGTAAACATATGATTTTTGAGCTTAAAATTACCTTCTTTTTCAAAAAGTACTTTTTTTGAGAAACCGGAACGGCCCTTAGTCAAGGAGTTGACACAAAAAATGAATTAAGGGTTTATCAGTTTTATTTTCGGTCACTTTATTGAGTCATGCAAGTCCAACCCCCGCTTTTTTTTTTTTTTTGAACTGCAAAAACTATGCAAGTCCAAGTCCAACCCTTATTCATTATGTTTAATTTTTCATATTGGTGGTTTATGTTACATTCATGTTCATGTCGAAAAATAGTTTACTCAAACTCTCTAGCTTTGTTTTTCGAGTCATGTTACCCACCCTTAACACTAGCATTGTTTCTATATCTATATATTCTATGTACAAAAAGACGTATATCCAAGTTCTGAATTAAACATTTAAAGTGTGGGTTAAATTAACTCAAATTAACACTAAAAATTATGACAAAAATTAACTAAGCAAGTAAATTAAAGAAACCAATACTGTGATTTTTATTTATCTTCTATGCAAAATAAATCTTCACCTCAAAGGAATTTCTCCCCTTAGAGGAATTTATCTTCTATGCAAAATTAACTAAGCAAGTAAATTAAAAAGAAATAAGATTTTTTTTTAATTGTAGGAATTTCGGATTGGAGAATTTGAGCCTTGTGGAAGCTCAATACATTTGTGTTTTGTACCAATAAATGATAAATCTACTTAGTACTAATAGATGACAGTATATCAATTATTCTCAACAATAAAATTGGACGCAGGGGCTTTGCTACCTCTATGGCACAACAGACCCTATCCACACCCACAAAACGGCACTGTTTTTGGGAGAAAAAAAATCCTTCTCCTTGCAATCCTATGGAGTAAAAATGTGATTATGAAAGCTTTAGAGACAATTTAATTATGTCTCTTTAGAATAATATAATCAGAATAATAAGATCTTTGAACTTGTTTAAACAGATTAAAAATTAGAGCATTTAATTTTTAGACAATTTTTATATATTACAAGATATGGTTAAAAATTAAGTGATGGAGTATAATTTTTAATCCGTTTGAACTATTGCAGAGATCTTATTAATCTCGGTCCAAATGAGACTCATTATAGGCGCTGCAAAGGGAAAAGAGAACATAAAAGAAGAAAAAACAGAGTTGGCACCACTTTCAAATTTCTACCCACCCCACCATGAGTTTGTACACTAGATCAAAAACAAAAACCATGAGTTTGTACACTATATGGCTTGGAACTCCGGCATCAGCCCGAGGACTACCTCCCCACTTTGACGCGAGTTATGCTCTATCTCAAATTTCTATCCACACCACCATGCTTATAATTCTCTCAATATGACCGTGAAATGCAGTGATCAAGCAGATTAATACTAACATTTAATAGCACTACAGTAATAGGATGTTTCCTGTTCCGTAGTTGCTCGATAACAATTAACACCACTTTGGACAAAGCAACTAAAATAATTCTCACAGCAGTTCCAAGTGCATCCCAACAGAAAAGTTAAAGGCATGCCAGGTGCACCAATCGTACTTAACAAATGGATAACTACAAATTGCCAATAGTTATCGCCAACTAGCCTGTTAAAAAGTTCCTCCATAAAACAGTACCAGGTTCTGTTCTACCTAGCCCGCAACTTGTCCACACCCTGCAATGTTTCTTCGGGAAGTGCACTCTCATTAAGAATCCAACAACCAAAAACACAGAAATGGATTGTCAGCAGTTTGCTAAGAATTGCACCCAACAAAGAGTCGGCGTTTTCGGACCCCTAGCCGAATCTAATTCAATAATTGATTCCATTAATATTGTACATCACATTGAGACGCTTAATTGTGGTTTAAAATCATGTTAATTGGATACCTATCAACATGAGATTGGAATACAAAAAGTAACTAGGAACTGATTTTTGCTGGGTTCCGACCCAGTGTGTGCAGAAACCCAATTTTGATTTGTTTTTGTATTCCATTCACAAACTAAATGGTATCAAATTAACATTATTTCCATACTCATGGCGTTCGACGAGATCTACAATATGAACAGAACCAATTATTGAATTAGGTCCGGCAAGTGGCCGGACAACACTGAACTGCAGTTCTCAGCAAAACTGCCGACAAGCTGTCTCAGACAAAATAGAACATATATAGCTGTACACTGGTTTGATTTCAAGAGGTTTGAAATTAGGATGCAAGATGACACTAACCTACATCAAGCGGTGAAATAACTTACAATGGATCTCTTCAGTTGGAACTTCGTGTCGATTGCTTAAGTTTAGTCAATTCACTCAATGCATCTTTGAGGGGTTGTGTCACCTTGTTTTTCTTACCCTGAAAGAACATATGTTTCAAAACAAGCAGCTTCCACATGTTGAAAAAAAAAAAAAGAAAAAGTTCTCATATACTTGATCAAGAATAATAATACATCCAGATATCTCCCGATGAATGAGAAGCAACACTTCCAATTCATACTTGCAGGCCCCCGCAATGATTTATCCACTATATCTACCTTATAATTGACCCTGCATTTGTTGGTCGGAGGCTAATATGCAGGGAACAGGCTAAACTGGTGTAGCACTGGTCTTTGAAGTAAAACATCGAAAACATCAGATAGAAGCACCCTGGTCACAAAAGTTCATCTCGACAAGAAAGAGATATCTGCCCCAGCAGCTGAAATTGACACTTTTAACTATTGCTGACAATGAGAATCACTAAGCCCCTATGAAGCACGGATACAGATTGGAGTCATATCCATATCGCAGTATCTAATTCCAATACTCACGAATGTGTACCCCAGAAGCATCCACCATATGAAAATTATTACTCCCTCCGTTACAGTCCACCTCTCCTTGTTTGGATGTTCCAAAATAAATGTCCAATTTCAAAAGTCAAAACAAAAAGTGATCCAACTTTCCATGTTTGCCCTTCTTTAAATTGTTCATTATGGTTTCCTTATAGATTGAATTTTGAATTCCTTCCGAGACTACTGCATAGCCCAGCCAATTTTACCTCCAATTGGAACCAATACCTCTGGTTTGGAGCCAAGCTTGCCACCTAAACTTTCAGGATTTGGGAATTTTTTTTAGGAAAAAGGAGGTACCAATTTAAATCGGTACACAAGTTATTCCATGAAGGGTAAAATTGAAAAGTTAAAATTCTGTACATTTAATAATTAAGCTCCCTTAAAAAGTCGGATTACCAAAGCAGGACTAACAAATTGGAACAGAGGGGTATTTAATTTTTGAAGTATTGGATACTTTAAGACAAGCCTCCAAACTTTTACGAAATTAAGATTATGACATTTCTTGCATAGTAGAGTAACATTGTTAGGAATAATGGAATGATAGATTTGTAGCACTTAACTTACTTCGTTGAGAGAGAGATAGTGAGATTCTGAGAAGTGAGAAGTAGTTGCTTTGTTAATAGTTATTTGAACATTCTTTACTGTGTCAATTGTCATACATGGGTTCGATAAAAATTATACTTCGATAATTAACCAAGTAGACTTAATGACTTATAGACAACAACAATGCATATGGAAAATATAACAGTTCTATCTCTATGCTTGTTATTAGGGGTAATACAAAGCTAAATAGCTATAAAAATGCCTCTTTAATCTAACGTATCCTAGTCATACCCGTATCCATTTTTTTAGATTTTCGCGTATCGCCGTATCCGTATCGTATCATCCATTTCCCGTATCAGTATCCATGCTTCATAGCTGAGTCCCCATTTTTGCTTGTCCATCAAGAATAGTTCCACAAGCACATAAGCATTATGCAGAAGATTTATGAGACCACAAGCTAAACTCAGATGTGTCATACCTTCAAGGATGAGATTAGAGCAAAAACTTCATCCAAAGACTCTGGACATATGTTGGCAATCATGCATATCTGTAGCCAAAAAAAAAAATCAAAACACTACCCAGTTATCATCAAATTAGGTCAGTAACTCAGGCTGAGATAGATACCTCGCTGTCAGAAACACCATGCGCTTTGAGAGGCCTGATATTTGAGTTAACGGCTCAACAACAGAGTGGTCGAAACCATAATTGGGATAAACCTCGTGATTGATGACAGACACTCTCCCACATAATAAGATTAACAATAATTAATAACAAGGCAAACAACAATAACATCATTTTCCAATAAGTAAAAGGAATAAAGGATACTCAAGCACTCGTCGAACAGATTCAGGGTCTGTATAACGGCTACCATTCTTAGCATACTGGAGGCCCCTATCAAATGGTCTGCAAAGAAACGTGTTAGGGCTTGTCAATGAGATGAACCAAATCCTTATACCTATAGCAGTTTCCTTAATCAATGAGATAAAACTTTTAACAATGTTCCTCACATTGGGATTTTAATTGTTGGATCTTCAGATAGTACAACCATTTGCTCCTGGATTCCTTGTAAAATATCTGCTGCCTCACAATCCATCAGACATTTGGCGTTCTTTGGAAGTTCTGCCCAATACCAACAAATGATGTGAAAATCAAAATTTCTACTTCATACATTCATAATGTATTTAGATAAACCAAACCAAACCAAGCAAAGCCTTAAGCCCATTTATTTTGGGTGGTCTGATACATTAATCTGTTTCTCCATTAAGCTATGCCGAGGGCATAGACAACTAACCTAATACCTGTCAAGCTCAGCCACATCTACCACCCATACTAGAGGCCAAACGTTTTCAACAGACACCTACAATCCAATCCAATACTGTTCAGGTTGTATTCCTCTTGACCTAACCTACTACAATAAATGTTCAAGGGTGCTACCATTTTAATGTCAAGATGGTAAAAAAATACTTTCCAAGGAGGTAAGCGAAAATCACCTACGTAGATGAAATATATAACTGCAGTTCCACACAAAAAACAGAAGAAGAACAAGGAAGATCCTTTTAAGGCTTTAGCTCAAAACATACCATTTTCATGCACTGTTAGGTTCTGAAGAACTCTTTCTCAAGTGACAAATAAATGGATCTTTAACTCATTCACAGGAAATTCCAATCAAAGATTCTTTTCTTTTTTTGTGTGTGTTTTTTTCTTTTTTTTCCTAATGCTCCTCTAAGCAATTAATTTGGAGAAGCCACTTTAGAGTTTAATGTCACTATGCACTCAGAGTTTCTTTACTTCTGCAATTATCCTACATGGTATCACCATTTTCGCAGCAATTATATAAATGTAGTGATACCAGGTATGACCTATTAAATAGAAAGAACAAAACAAAATTAACATCATGTCTTTCGAAGGACCATATATATTTTGTGTCCAGGAAAAGCAAGCACCAACCCTGCTCATTTTTTTGCCCGGAAGTGGAAGATCCTTTTGGCATTGAGCTCTTGCCACCATTTGCAAACTTGTCTCCTTTCCCCCCTTTTCCCCAATCACCTAGAAATATGTACATCAGACGCATATCAGTACACATAAGTATCAACAAAACGTGAAATCACCCATAGGAAGTATCTCTGGTAAGCATACAACAACTTTTTACCTTTACCAAAAGGGGTATCACCCTTCCCACCAGCTTTTGACGACAGGTTGATTTCGGATTCTAGTGAATCTATAGCATCAAGAGTAACATTCGAAAATGGTGAGACGGGATTAGTATTTAAAGTCCCAAGGAACATCTTTGGACCGGTTGAGCATACTAACTAAGGACTTTTGCGAGAGAAGAACAAAGAATGAATGGGTTTACACCTTCAGAATCAAACTGAACTTTTCGCCCGTTCTTTGACTTTGCTGGGCTATCATCCTTCCCTTTCAAATGAGCTAGGCAAAGAAATTTGAACAAGAAAAGGAGATGTTTAAGACAAATAGCATCACTAAAATCTTTCTTTGAAGGATAACTTCACCAAGTAAATACCAAGAAGAAGAAAAGTAACAACATACAAAACCTACACATATAATGCGACCACCGAAAGAAAGGGCCTATCAAAAGATCAATTTTGTTGCTTAGCACACATTTCTACATTCTCAAGTAAGAACAGATCATTGCCTGTTATAAGCATATGTGTGTCACGCAATGAAAAGACTGCATCATTCGATGTGCTGCTCAACAGAAATTTATTTTATTGCCTGTTATAAGCATATGTGTCACGCAATAAAAAGACTGCCATCATTCGATGCGCTTCTCAACTGAAATTTGTTCCGGGTATCTTGAAATTATGTTTTTTCATACTAGCAGAAACGGGGTATTGCATATCTTAACATGTGCTGATTTGGGGGTTTTACCAAGATGTACAAACATTTAACTGCATGCTTGGTCGGAAGTTAGAAAGGAAAAATTGGGAGATATATATGTATAAAGGCATGCATACCGGGAGATTTGAGAGAAGACTTGGGCAGGGAGAACCCTTTTCCTCCTTTCTCTGCCATATACTGCTACTAGCTCTGGAAAACCCAAAATCAGATTCCTGCTCAAAAAAATTAAAAATACAGAAACCAGTTTGCTGATCAAAAAACCAGAAAACAGGTTTTTGATCAAAAAACCATAAACCGAGAAACCAGATTTGTAGGCATTTTTAAAATTTATGCTCAACCACTTCAACCCACCAGAATGCCATTTCACCAGTAAAAGAAATCAGAAAGCTAACTGGTTTTGGCAAATATAGAAGGGGAAACAATACTCTTGCTTACCTAGCAATAAAATCATTTTTGGGCAGACCTAGAAAGATTGGAAACCAAAGGAGGGAAACTGAAAGAGATGGAAAACAAAGACGAATTACCTTTATCAGAAATGGAAATCGGCGAGAAATTGGGGTCGTCGTTTTGAGAATGTGAATTGGGGAATTTTGTTATTTTGCGCAGACTAAAGTTGGAGTGGTAGTGTTTGTTAAACCCTTGTTTATAACTCTCTCCCAGTCCCAGAGAGGGGAAGACGCCGAAACACAGCTAGGAGGAAGCAGAAACTCTACTGGCACAGCAATCTGTGCATAAATTGTGCATAGATTTTTATGTAAGCCTCACTACGGATTCCACACAAGTGAATCGAGCCGTTCATTATGTTTAAATTTTTTTTTTCAAAGCTCTCCGTAAAAAATCAGTTCAATCCGATGTCTATAAGTACTTGATCTAATCGTCTAACTTTTCATTCTCTAAAAACTTGAATGAAAAGTTAGATGTTAAATCAAGCATTTATAGGTATAGGATTAAGCTGATTTTTCACGGGGGCCCTTGATTTAAACATAATGAATTGCTCGGATCACTTGTGTGGAACCCTTAGTGGACCCCACATAAAAATCTGTACACAGATTGCTGTGCCAGTGGACTGGTTCAGGAGGAAGCGAGGAAGAGCTTTGGTGACAACATATTTAGGGAGTGTTTGGCAGCCAACTCAGGTTTTTTTGTTTTTTTTTTTCACATTTTCATTTTTACCTTTTCTACTTTTGGCGGTTTGGAAAACTTCAGGCAGAACACATTTCATGAAAATGCATTTTTTGATTTTGATGTTGGAGAACAAAAGGCAAAAGTAGGAAACAAGGAGTTTTTTGAGTTCTCATTTACCACTTTTTTTTCAAACACTTCTCATGTTGTAAAATGCATTTTACACATATTTTCTAAATATTTTTTTTGAATTCTCTAATACATTCTGATTATAATTCATAAAGTCAAAAATGCAAAAATGCAAAAAGTTTTAAAAAAAATGGCCCACCCAAACACCCCCTTATTAACTTCTCATTATCTCATTTTCATGTTTTGGCTGTTTGGCAAGCGCAAGGCAAAATGGCAGAATGATTTTTCCTATTTCATGTTTAGAGAAGAGAAGTGAGAAAGATGTAGGAGGAGCTTTTTGAATTCTCTTTTTTTTTAGCGTGCTTGCATTAAGATCATATTACTCTCCCCAATTTCGTATAGTACCCAAAACACCCTCATAAAGACCATATATTTTTCTTGTTATCTGAATTCGTAGATTTAATTTACGCAATGCTTAAGTTGTCTGTTTTGTTTTTCTTATGGTTCGTATGTTTTTTTGTTAATTTTAGTTAGAAGTGTTCTTGCTTTTTTGCAATTACTTGAATTAACTTAATTTTTATTTTAATAATAAATAAAAGCATTGTTGGAGGCTTTTAGTTACTAAAAAATAAAAGAACAAAAAAGACTTCGAACCAAAAAACTTAATCGTTATTCCATATCTTTATTTTGAAAATGATATTCGCACTCCAAAAATTGATGCAGACACTCCAAAAAATAAAAGAAAGTGGCTTTAGAATTACACTGATTTTGGAGTGTCTGTACAATTTTTAGAGTGCCAATATCATTTTCCCATTATTTCTGTTATCATTATTTATTCTTGATTACCAATAGAATTAAAAAAAAATAGTTCGAGACTTTCGATTAACAAAGAATAAAACAATTTCACAATATAACTTTGAAAATTTGCTTAAAATATTATTCATACACATTATATGCCATAATAAATAACCAGGGGCAACATGATAAAAAATCAACCCATAATTTATTTTCATCACATATCTCTCAAATACTATTCCAGTTGCAAAATGAATTAAGCACATATGAGGGGAAAAAAACTCTATCAGATTCAAAATTTATTCTAACCATAATCCAAATAGCCAAAATATTGAAAATAAAAAGGCAAAAGTACGCTCTCAAACACCCCCTTAAGGCCCCGTTCCAGAACACTTTCTTAAAAAATAAGTACTTATTTCACATTTTTAAACTCAAAAATAATGTAAAAAAAAAAATATTTTATTTTTTTCCGCACCGTATAAAAGATCTCGATAAGATCTATAAAACAAGATCCATATTGCTAGAAAAATTAATTGCGTAGACACATTATTTTTGAGTTTGAAATTGCTTTCTTAAAAAAGAAGTATTTAAAATGAGTTCCGGAACAGAACCTAATTGATTTCATTAGAGTAGTTTCATGCGCCGACTGGACTTCTATTATCAACCATCATTGATGCCTTGTTTGGATTCAAACTTGAAAGAAAAAAAAAATTCAACTCGGAAAATACTATTACCCGTATTTCCTATTATTACTCTCATTTCTCTCTCTTTTCTCCAATCATTATTCTCATTTCTTTCTCTATATCTCTTCATTCATTACCCCTATCTCCAATCATTAAGCTATTTTTTCTCTCCATTCATTACCTAAAAATCAAACCAAAAAATTTTCAAAAACTCATCCGAACAAGGCATGAATATCTTCAATATTAAATGAAAATTATTGGAGTCAGGAATTTTTTCGATCCATATTAAATGGAAATTTTTATAGTCAATTTTTCATTGACTCTTTCATAAAATATATATAACTAATTTTGGGCAACATTGCAATGTATCATCTATGTTATATATAGTAATCAAAAGGAGAGATTTGTGAGAATATCTCAAATGATGACAAGTGGCACTCACCCATTTATTATTTTTGCTTTGGCAACTATATATAAATGGCAATTGGTGGAGATGATCTTACTGTTGTACAACTTAATTTATTGTTGAAATTCATCCCGAAGCTACATGTGACTGAACTAAACGCTGTAAGCTACAACTTAATTTATTGTTGAAATTCATCCCGAAGCTACATGTGACTGAACTAAACGCTGTAAGCCTGTAATCGTATCTTTGGTACACCAAATTTTTTTGACAAACAAAATCATCCCATATATATGTATATATATCAAAAAAGAGTTGGCACATCCAAAGTTACACATTCCATAAAAGATCCCAACAAAACAATACAACACCAAGCCGAAACCAAAAGAAAGCCTCAAACTAAACCAAACCAAATAGACACGCACCAACTCAGGTCATGGGTGCGGGCCACTCCAGGGGCTTTTTGGCGACTAGGATGGGTGCTTTGGGATCGTCTCGGATATAGCAACACAGTCTGTGGTTGGATTTCATTTTAGTGTTGTTGCTATGGCACTGAGGAGGAATAGAGAGGTCTCGATTTGGGCTCTAGATATGTAGTATCAATCAGAGAAGATGCATTTTATCTGGTTCAAAGAAGGTCCAAGTTTAGTCGATGCCAATTCCATTTACCTCTGTCCATTTTGCGTTGTACAATTGTACCGGCCAGAGGGAAAAACGGAGCTCATGCTTATCTATTAGTGGCCCCGATCGTTACAAGGTTTCATGATCAAATTGTAAGATAGATTTATTGATCAATGGTCCTAATCTTTGCTTGCTTGTGTTTACTTTGGTGCATTAATTGAAGTGGATTTTGTAAAATCAGTGGGTCTTGAGGAATCTGTGCTTTTTGAGGTTTACTTAGAACTTGTTGACCTGTTAGTTGTTACATATTTGTGAATATTTCTATTTGAAGAACCTGGTTGTAGTTATCGTGGAAAGCTTTTGTGTGTTTACTTAGAACTTGTTGACTTGTTAGTAGTTATCGTTGAAGAACCTGGTTTGTCTACAATTCATTATGTTGACAAAGGGGATTAGCTTGAAGAAGGGGTCCGTAATGGTTTCACGTCAAAGTAGGCACTGTCTCTCCAAGGAGGCCAAGGGTAAAGGTATTGCTAGTCCCCTTGACATGGGTGCTCCTATGGGCAAAAGGAGTTTTCCTTCGTCTATGGATAAAGCCAAGGCTGTTGCTTTAGCTAGGTTGCGTGATATCTTTGATCTGAATTATGAACCATGGGAAGAATTGCATGATGACTGTGACCATTCAAAGTCGGAGGATATGGAGACAATTCATTCTTCTTGGGTTGATTTAAATTATCATGGTATTGAGGTTGGGAAATCTTCGAAGTCTAATATTACATTGGAGGCGTGCGAAGCTCTTATGATTGGTGCTTTACGAGTTGTGTCCGAAGGTGGTTGTGAGGTGGTTCCTCCTGGTTCCTTTGTTAAGTCTGAAAAGATGGAAATGCAGGAAAAGGCAGGTAAGACTTTGGCTCAACTCGGTGGTATGAAGCGTCCCAGCCATGCAAGATATTGACAACACAAGAAAAAGGTTTATTATGGGACGTGACTTTCTTCTTGTTAGCCGCACTTGCCTTCGGGGTGAGTAAGAAGTCCCAATTCTTCTACACTCCGAGCCTCTTGGCTGTTGAAGTTAAAATTAAGGTGCTTTTTCCGAAATTTGTTGTAGCGCTCAGGATGGTGATGCTTCTTTGGGGGATGTTCCAGAGCCTCTTTGTCCGTCCTATTCCGGTCCCTTGTCGTTGGAAAAGGGTCGTCTTTCCCCGTCCCCCGTCCAGCTGTGTGACTGCATCTCCAGTGCTTGAACCTCATCATCTTAGCTTTGAGGTTTCCTAGTTTCCTTATCTGATAGGGTTGGAGATGTTTTCCAAGGTACTGCTTCTGAACCTCGGAATTTTGTGGACAAAGAGAATCATGGCTTTCAACGCAACCAAGCATTTATATGATACTATCATTTAGTGGTTGTCAATCTTTCTCCAGTAGTGCCAAGACAAGCTAAAACATTTCAAAATTGAAAAAACTTTCAAAAATATATACCTTACCTTTCAGTTCAATGTTTCATATGAACATGAGCTTTCTTATTATCAATTAGACAGTTGATGTTGATAAATCTTTTCAAGAAGATTGAGATAACCATTTGTTTACCTCCCAATGAAGTAGACATCACCTCAATTGGCGAAGGATGATCCGTTAATGTACATTGTCATTTTTTTCAGGCTTGACCTTGAGATTTTTAAGGCTCTAGGCGGGATTTAAAAATGGGGCCTCTCATTTTTTAGTATATTTATTAGTTGTTCAAACTAAAAAACAAGTTAGCCTTGTGGTTTAGTGGCAAAGTGGTTGTACTACTTTTAAGTTCCAAAGGTCGCAGGTTCGAGACTCCAAATCTTGGTTTTTAGCAACTTTTTTGTTGTATAGATTCCAAAACTTTGGGATAAAAAATGAAGTAGCTGGGTATCGGAACCCAAGATCCCACACCTTATACACGCGTGTCTTACCACCTTGCTACATTAGCCTTCTTGTAAAATTGTATCTTATCATTTTGGGGCCCTATTATTTGGCTCAAAACGGAAGGCCCTAGGCGGTCGCCTGGTGGGCTTATGTCCAGGGCCGACCCTAATTTTTTTAGAAAACCAAACATCCAACTAATCATTTCTCACTCCAAACTTCTACACATTGTAATTGGAGCATGTACTGCCTTGGACAAGTCACATCCATTCTATAAAATCAATGCTATGCATGTGTTTTTCATTACAATTTTGCTATCAGCAGGGATAGAGATCCCGACCTCCATCCCGATCCAACGTGGAAAGTAAATGGGCCCCGTTCTCCCGCACTCCAAACGAAGGCTTCCTCTCCGAAATTTCAAATTTCAAAACTTTCCAAGTTTTTCCAGTTCTCATCCCTCCTCAATTCTTCTCACATGATCTCTCCTTCATCTACTACCGTCCACCACCGCGCCAACGCCAATGATGGATCCACCACCATCGACGCCGCTCCTCCCTCTCTCTCTCTCTCTCTCTCTCTCTCACATCACTAATCCACCACCACCGGAGCCCCAGTACCACGCCGCCCCCTCTCTACCAACAATCTACCACCACGGGAACCCCCACCAATGGCGACCCACCACCACCATCGATAACCACTTCTGTGTTGGGGTCTCTCTCTCCACTACTACAATCAAGCAGAGAGCTCTTAGGCAAAATGTGGAAACCCACCTCCACTACCATCATCGTCTGCCTCTGGTGAGTGGAGATTCTGGAGAACCTATCTACTGAAAACTCTGGTCGTGGATTTGTACAAATCGTAGGTACACCGGCCCTCAAACCGTATTATTTTGAAACTCATGCAAATAACCCTAAACTTAAGTTTCTTGCCGCAACAATTCAGGATCCAAGTGATTTTGTTTGTTTCTAGAGGCAATCGGGCCAAAGCCTTGTAGGTATATTTATACTCACATTGTTAAATAGTATTTTGAAGGTTTGTCTTTTACTTGGGTTTTTTCATATCTCAACTTCTTTTTTTCATTGGATGTTGCTTGCTGAAAAATTGATAGATAACAGATTGGGTATGAAGTGGATTTCCTTTTTTTCTTAGCCGTTTGTTTATGAGTTTTTCTTTGGGTCAACATACTTGTGAATGTGGTGACGGTAGCATTACTTGTGCCTGAATTTTGAACAATTTTGGTTTCGTTCTTCTTACCTGTGACTTTTTCACTTGTAGCATTGATTTTTGATGGATAAGTTTGATTTTGCCATTGTTTTATTATTCAAATGTTTGGGCTTTTTTCCTTTTTCAATTTCGCAAAATGAACAAATCTCACCTATCCATTGTTTGTTGAAATGCCCAACCTAAAGACAGTTTCTAAAAGTGTTTGTTTTGCACAAGTTGGATTCATCTCTCTTTTAATCCTAGGTTTCTTATTTTCCTTCTTGAATTGGTTTAATGAATCTACCATGATCTTCTTTGGAATAACAGTTGAGAGTAGAAAAACAAGAAACAAGAGAAATGATAATTTGCTATGTTTGGGGAGCACATCGAAATACATTGAAATAGATTAGTTTGAAACGAATCTTTAGCTAGTATAATCATTTAGAGTTGGTGCTTGCAATTTATAAGCATTTAGGTTTGTTGCTTGCAATTTATAAGCATTTAGAGTTCGTGCTCACATTTCATAATAAAATACTTTGAATTTGATCCTTGGTTTTGTCATTGCTATTTTTTTGGTGGAATAGAGTTTTTGGGTGCTATATTTGCCCCAAGATTTGCTTCATTGAACAAGTTTTGTCCATATCCATGCCATGTCGTGTCTTAATCACTTTTTTGTATGAATTATGGACTAATGCTGTAGATGAATCTGCTACTTTCGAGCCTCTGATGTTGCTACTTTTTTTGGCAAAAGCATGGGAGATGACAGTTATAATTTCTCTTTGACCTGTAGCTTTTTTTGATGTTGTAGAAGCTTGAGGAGATGGCAGAAGCATGAGTGGAACTTCTAGTCAATTTTAGTTACAAGTCAATTTTATTGTAAAAACTCGAGTTAATTTTAGTTACCAGTCATATTCCAAACTTGTTCATTGATTCATGCCTTTTTCCATAGTCAAACTTAATTGTACTGAGTTTGTTTGAGTTTCCATACTGAGCTTGCTAAATGCCCAAACTATGAATTTCATTGCTTGAAACTAATGCACCCATTTATGTTGTAAGTTCCAATTTGCATTATCAATCCATAAGCTATTTGGGTGAAGATGTCCAGACTTTATGCATTGCTTTCGGATTTTATGCATTTCCACAACTTTGGTAGCGTTGGTAGTCTTTCCATTACCCTACTTCAGATATAATTTTATTGACACACCAAGTTTTGAAGAGCTTCCAATTTCTACGGGAACCCCCTCCAAAGGGCCAAAATGACATCCAATCATAGCTTATTTGATTTCTGGATCTCATGAAGACAGAAGAAGATATTGAGGCGGTAAAGGCAATATATCAGCCTAGAAACCATCCTCTTGTAACTTGCCGGTTCATCGGATTACCAGAGGATGGAACTTGCTTTATCGGTCCAAACCTGATAGGGTGTTTAAGGCTTTTGGGAATGTTAATCCAAAATTCATGAGAGTACATCGTTTAACACACAAGGCAATCTAGCTTCCTTTATTTGGACATCAATTACGTTCCTTTATTTTATCCGAGAACAATGAAAATATCATTACCAAACAAAACAAAACCACATTACAAACACTAGGTCACCCTTTAAGGGTAGCCTTAGCCAACTTATGGGCCACTTGTACTGAGTCCCTACTAACTTTTACAATTGATAAATATTCAAACCTATACACACGCACTAAATATCTGAAATAATAGAGCTTAACCAAATATTTGGTTTATCATCCTTGCGCAAAAACTTAATAAGTAAGAAGTAAACTATCCGTGAGAATGGTAGCTTTCGTTATCCCTTGAGCATGACACCATCGAATGGCTTCTAAACAAGCTGTGGCTTCTGCAACATTAGCTCTAAGCATCACTTGTTTCCTAGAACCCTGCATATGCTCGGCCACCTGCAAGTTCTCAGCCACCCACACAAAAGCTCCCAATAAACCTTCCTTTTGCCAAGCTCCATCTTCACGGATGCAAACTCTCTTCACATTATCTGCAAAACCATCAAAACACCCAAAATGGAAGGAATACCCTCTAGAATCGCCTCTCCTTGTATTATCTTCATCAGAAAGAACATAGTTACAAGCGTCATGGTTAGTTCTTCCTATCTTTTTTCTGAAGCATCAAAATGTTGCTTCAAATTACAACTTTGTAGTCTTCCCTTGAAACTATTTCTCATAGTAGAATAGATGAGCAAAGAGCACACTAAAAATGCTAAAAAGAAAAAATAAAAGTTCAAAGAATCAAATGTTAAAGTTGGTCCAAACTCTGAGCTGCAATTTTAAAATTGTTGCACAAAACTCTTTTTTTTGTTGCACAAAACTCTTACTGACAAGCAAAGCATAAAGGAATTTGAAGAACACTGATCACTTCACAGTTATACATAATCCCATGAACTGAATCTTTATAGTAGGACATATCTTCAGGAGTGCAACCACAGACGATCATATAGTCACTCTTCTCCACCACCAAACATCTCATCAACCCTTTCCCCATCTCGGTAGAAATGAAAAGTAGGTGTATAACGTATATTCTGAGTTGTTTCTGGGCATTCATCAATATCAACATATATATGAACGAGAGCTTTGGGAACATGTTGCTTAACTGGCAAAATGCTGGTATGATTTGGCTGCAAACCCTACACCTAAAATGGTAATGATAAAATTTAAATGGATATAAACATTGTGACATGCCAAAATATTTGCCAAACTGTAGCATCATAAGCAATAAATGTTGACTATGATGCTATAATAACCAAAAATTACTCAACAAGAATAGCACCCCAAATTACAAGATCAACAAATATGTAAGATTGAGTTGACAGCTTGCAGAGAAGAGTTTGAAGCACATTATTCAAAAGCCATTGCGATGTTTTTTTCTCAATCTGATGAGTCAACATTTATATTCAGAGGAATCACAATGCAATCCTCTGTAGCATAGCTAGCATCAAAATCAAGACCTTGGTTTCAAACTAGACGAGTTTAGGATTTCTTCCTATGACGTCATCGAGTATTGAAAAAAACCAGATCAGTGGAATGGTTCTACTACACATTACAATCTTGTTCGAGCAAAAGAGAGTTGCCGAGGGAAGCCCTGCTTCTCTGCAAACAAACTATCTTCTTTTTGGGTCTTATTTTACACTAGGGCACCCAATATGCTTTTCAACATTACAACCAGAGAAATAATACATTGTCAAAAATAGCACCCAAACCCTTCATAAAAATGGAAATTGCTGAAGTTTAAGGGACTACAGTACCACTTGGTTTCTCACCTAATAAGCATGCAGAGATCTTTTTAATTGAATATATCTTCTTAGTGAAAGATCTAAGAGTATTCTTTGACGAGTATTTTCCATCAACATAACATAGGAAGACAAGATATCTGTCAAATTTCAACATTGTCTTTGTAAATTTACAATGTGGTCCAGTCGAAAAGGATAAATAGGACCATGACCAATTTCAGGTAGCAAGTAATAATCTGTAAAACCAAACCAAACCAAACCGAGCCTTAAGTCCTAATCACTTGGGGTCGACTACATGAATCTTTTTTCTCCATTGAGCTCTGTCAAGAGCCATTTGTGCACACAAACCTACTCTACTCATATCGTTGCGTACCACAGCATCTAAAGTCAATTTAGGCCTACCCTTCCCCGTAACATTGCTACCCAAAACTATCCTATCTGCTCTCTTAGCTACTGCATCTTCTGGTCTACGGTAGACATGCCCAAACCATCTTAGCCTATTTTCCCTCAACTTCTCTTCTATGGGTGCTACACCTACCATCTCCCGAACCGTTTCATTTCTAATCCTGTCTCTTTTAGTCTACCACACATCCACCTCAACATTCTCATTTCTGCTACACTCATCTTGGTCACCTGTTGTTTCTTAATAGGCCAACATTCTGTCCTGTAAAACATCGCTGGTCTGATGACAGTTCCATAAAATTTTCCCTTTCAATTTTATGGGTACCCTCTTGTCACACAGTACACCAGTAGCGCTCCTCCACTTGAGCCACCCCACTTGAATCCTATAGGTCACATCATCAGCAATTTCAAAAAAAAGAATCACAATTGCTCTAAAAAAACCCAAGTCTTATTTCGATATGAAGAATTGCTTAAAGTTACCAAACAGTCATTTCATCAGTAACCTGGTCTACAGTCTGCACACTCCACGAACAAGTACAAAACTCACACATTCAAGAACCCATCGAACCCAAAAGGAGGAAACCAAATAAAAAGGACTTGGGCAACTTAACAATTCTTAAACTGAGTTGAATTGAAAAGGGTAGTGAGTTTCTTTCATATGGGTTTGAAATGCTTACCGGGTTTTTGGAATTTTTGATTTGGCCAGGCCAAGTCAATGTCGTGTATCTGACTCGAGCGAAGTCATTTTGAACGAAAAAATTGGATAAAGAAATCAACAATAGGTGTTTACAACCAGGGCCGGCCCTGGGCATAGGCCCACCAGGCGGCCGCCTAGGGCCTCCCCTTTTGGGCTCAAATGGAGGGCCCCCAAATAGGAGAATAATTATAAATATTATATATGTCTCTCATTGTACAAGTAGTTCGACATGGTTTGGTGGTAAGGATTCTGCGTTTCACATGCCACTTCTCAAGTTCGAGGCCCGCAGCGACCAAAGCTTTTAATTCACTCACCTTTTTAAAGGCGTACAAAAAAAGGTTGGTGTTGTTCTCGCTGGGTTTTGAACCTGCTACCTGAGGTTTTAACGACATGATACAAGTAGTTGCCAACTGCACTACAAGCCTTTGGTTCTAATTTAAGATGATAATAATAATAATAATAATAATAATAATAATAATAATAATAATATATAAAAAGATGAGAGGCCCCATTTTCAATCCCCACCTAGGGCCTTGAAAATCTGAAGGCCGGGCCTGCTTGCAGCAACATGGCATGATTTTCGAATAACCCTCACAAACTAAGGTAGAGAGGGGGCGGCATGGTACGGGGCTCCGGTGGATTGGTGATGAGAGAGAAAGAGGTGTGACGTCAACGGTGGTGGATCTATCATCGGTGTCGGCGTGGTGGCAGACGGTAGTAAATGGAGGAGAGATCGTGTGAGAAGAAGAGAGGAGGGAGGGGGACTGGAAAATTTTCGAAAGTTTTGAAATTTGAAATTTGGAGAGCAAGTCTTTGTTTAGAGTCCGGGAGAACTGGGGCCCATTTACTTTCCACGTTGGATTAGGATGGAGGTCAGGATCTCTATCCCTACTGATAGTAAAATTGTTTTCCTTATTCTAGTTTTTTCATTTTCACTTTTTTTATTCATTCTCCTTAAAATATCAATCGCCAAAGTTATAATTTATCTGTTTTTGGTTCTAGCCCACCTTTAATTTTTTGTCCTACAATGTACATACAAGCTAAAAGCCGAGGATAGCTCGTAGTAAGCACATCTCCAACCTCATCAGACATAAATTTAATTGAAAATGAATGAAATATTTTGCTCTAACCCTTTCATCAAATCAATACCGGATCATGGGAGAAGCAAACTTTTACCTAATGGAAAATGAATTTAATCCTTCATTGAATCTTGATGAAATCCTAAAAGATAAAGGATGTAGGCTTGTTTTCATCAAATTAGGTTTTGATGATAACTTTAAAGTTTTCTCAAAATACAATGTACATAAAGAATACGTAAATTGAAGTTATCAATAACAAATCAAGCATTTTACTTGTATTCTTACTCAGGGATTGTTGAAAATCTAAGGTAAATGAGTAGACCTATTTTTTTGGTTTTATGTTAAAAATGGAAGTGCATGTATGGTACATCGTTACCCTATGTCAGAGAATATTGTCCAATCACACCATATCACTATCTGTAAGAAACCTAACTGCACATATGTCAGGAACGAAGTTAAGGTCCCCTCACGTGTGAATGATGTTTAGAGTATGTTCAATGCCAATAATGAGTTATGAGGACTTGAACCTGTGCCTTATCCAACCAAGTCCAAGTTTTGAATGTGAGTGGGGGCCGCTTGCAAGCATTACCTGCAAAACATTACAACATATGGGAAAAACCCATGCGAGGGTGGTTTAAGATCAACTTTGATGGAGGTCTGGACAACCGGAGCAAGTCGGGTGGTGCGGGTATCATTATAAGGGATGAATTTGGGATTTTCTGAGCAGCCAGAGCAATTTATTATGGGCATTTGATGAATCCAGCGGTGATAGAAGCTTTGGCAGCAAGGGATGGTCTTTTATTTGCAAGGGAACTGGGTTTAAGATACATCCAATTAGAAGGTGATTCGCAACAGATTATTAATCTTATCCAAAAGCAGGAAGAAGGCAATATCGAAGTTGGGGTGATCATTGCCGTGTGAACAAATTGAGGGATTTGTTTGATGGATCAAAAGTGAGTTTTGTTTGGAGAGTTGGCAATTCGGTGGCGCACTTAGTGGCCAAGAATGTTGTGAGAGGGAGTGGGATTCGTACTTGGGAATTTTATCCACCCCCTTGGCTTTACTCCTCCCTTTGTGAGGAAAAGGGCCCAAACTGATGTATTGTTCGATTTCTTGATAATAATATTATCCTAATCTTTGTAAAAAAAAGGAAAGTAGTAGACCTAAGAGCATCTCCACTCCTCACCCTTTTGTTTTACACAAATTCGAATTTGTGTAAAATCCTCCATAAATCTACTGAGGAATGCTATTAGTAAAGAAGGAAACAAAGAAGACAACAAAGAATGACATGGAAAGTTGAACAGGTAAAAAAAGGGGCCCACTACTTCTCTCCTGCGATGGAACAAAGCGCGGGAAAGAAAAATCTGAATATTGATTTTGGATGTATTTTAAAACCAAAAAACTCCTCTCTCCTCCATTCTCCCATTCTTCCTCCTGCTGCTAATCAGTGCAACCACCATCACCGAACCACCAGCATTTGGGTGTATTTTAAACCAAAAAACTCCTCTGTCCTCCATCCCCCCATTCTTCCTCCTGCTAATCAGTGCAACCACCACCACCGAACCACCATCATCAATTGATCACCACCGGACAGCGGCAACCACCACCAGAGCCCCAACAGACAGCAGCCCATCCACCATCACCGATTGACCACATGTGTCTCTCTCTCTCTCTCTCTCTCTCTCTCTCTCTCTCTCCCTCTCTCTCTCTCTCTCCCCCCTTTTTTGTAGTGTCGGCATCACGTCTCCCTTTTTGCAGCGTCGGCATCACGTCTCCCTTTTTGCAGCGTCGGCATCACTATGGAAGTCTAGATTAAAACTAGGGATTAAAAAAATGAAGGGATTAAAATCAGGAATTAAAAAATGAAGACATTAAAACTAGGGATTCAAAAATCGGGACTCGGGATTAGAGTTGGGGATTAAATATTAGAACACTTCGGTGGTTCAATTAGTTGAGTATGAGTTGCCTTGTTTAGTTCACTAGTTTGCAGCATTCTAAATGTTATGAAGCCATTTAATATTACTAGGGATTAGAACAATTAGTTTAATAGTTGCCGTAATTAGTTTAGCATTACTATAAAAAGTAGGACCAGAGATTAGAATTAGTTAAATTTCTCCATAGCGCTGCACATTTGAACTCAAGCCTCAATTTTAGTTTGCTGCTCTGGCTCCCTAATTCAGTTTGCTAAGAAAGCTTAATTGTATTCGTTATTGTAGAATCATGGAAATAGAAGATATGAATTTAGGGAAGAATCCAAATCTGGAGGAAAATTTGAATTTGGACACGGTATTGGAACCTAAGGTCGGAACAATATTCAATTCTGAAGAGGAAGCGAAGGAATGTTACACTAGTTATGCGAAATCAAGAGGTTTTGGTGTGGTCACAAAAGTCTCTAAGAAGCGTGACAATGGGGTAAAGTCGAATATATCTTATGGTTGTCATCGAAGTGGAAAGCCCAGGACAACGGCTTTGAATCCCGTTAAATCCCATCCAACAACGAAAATAGAGTGTAAAGCCGGTATGAATATCTCTTTGCAAGTTGATGGAAAGTGGATGTTGAATTCGATTCAACTGAATCATAACCATGAAATGGACCCGGAAAAAGTGAAATATCTCAAGTGTTATCGGAATATCCCACCACATTCGATGAGGACAATTGAATTGAACACGGCAGCCGGAATCACATTAAGCAAAATCATTGCCTCATGTGAGATCGAGGCAGGGGGACCTGATAATCTGACGTGGCTAAATAAAGATGCAAGGAATTACAAGGATAAAAAAAGGCGTTCAGAGCTCAAAGAAGGGGATGCTGAAGCAATGCATAAGTACTTTGTCAGAATGCAAAAAGACAACGGTGACTTCTTTTATGCCATCGATCATGACGAAGATTATCGATTACGGAATGTCTTTTGGGCCGATGCTAGGAGCAGGGAGTTATACAAAGAATTTGGCGAGGTGGTCACCTTTGACACCACTTACCTTGTTAACAAGCACAATATGCCTTTCGCACCATTTGTAGGGGTCAACCATCATGGACAATCGATTTTGTTTGGATGTGGTTTGATATTACGGGAGGACACGACTTCATTTGTATGGTTGTTCGAGACTTTTCTTTCTTGCATGTTCGATTCACATCCTAAAGCCATCATCACAGACCAATGTCGGGCCATGCAAAACGCAATAAGTCAAGTTTTTCCAAATGCACGTCATCGTTGGTGTTTATGGCATATCATGAATAAAGTTCCTGACAAGTTTAAGAATTACGACCAGTATAAGCCCATTAAAAAATCTCTCAAGAATGCTGTATATGATTCATTGAATCCGGAGGAGTTTGAACAAAATTGGGCAAATCTCATCCAACAATTTGATCTACAGAGCAATGACTGGCTCGCTGGATTGTACGAGGGGAGGCACCGATGGGTACCGGCATTTCTTAAGGATATCTTTTAGGCGGGGATGTCAACAACCCAACGAAGCGAGAGCATGAATTCCTTCTTTGACGGCTACATCCATTCCAATACCACCTTGAAGGAATTTGTGGAGCAATATGACAATGCCTTGCGTAAGAAGGTGCAAAAAGAAGATGAGGCAAATGCCCATTCCTTGAATGTTCGAATTCAAAAGGTGTCCCCTTATAAGTTTGAGGACCAATTTCAGCAAGCATACACAATTGCGAAATGCAAGGAATTCCGAGAACAAGTAGCCTTAAAGATTGGGTGCAATTTGACTATTGGACCGGTAGTAAATGGTATTTCAGAGTTTCACATTGAACAAGACATTCTAGTTGGAAAGAAAAAAGATAGATCTAAAACTTGTACTTTTCTTGTTCATTTTAATGAGGAGTCAAGAGAAACTACTTGCAATTGTCGGTTGTTCGAGAGTAGGGGAATGGTGTGCACGCATATGATCTCGGTTTGGTCCAAAAAGAAGCTTGAAGTAGTACCCGATAAATACATTCTACAACGATGGAGCAAAAACTTGGTAAGGAGCCACACAAAAATTAAGGTCAGTTATGTAAATTGGACATGCAAGCCTGAATTCATTCGCTATGACAGTTTGTACAGGCTATTCAATGAGGCCGCTGATAAGGCCATGTATTCAATTGCGAAGACGAATAGGATGGCAGCTAGGTTGCGAGATATTAAAGCTGAGAATGACTTAGATGACGAGGAATGTGTAAGCAATATGCCTACAGTTGAAGATGCAGAAATTGATATGGAAAGTTTCCAAGATAAATCAATTACCCTCAGCGATCCAAGTAAAGGTCCTCGGAGAGGGCGACCGCCGACTAAGAGGAAGCAATCAATGACTGAACAAATTATTAGGAAGAATATGAAATCAAGTCGCACCAATGCAAAGAGTATACCGGTATAAAAATCATTATGCATTCCTTTCAATGTTTATTTATTGATAAAATAATATGTTGATTGGTTTGTATGATTTAGCATTTGACTTTATTCTGCTTTAGGATGTGAAAGACCATACTCATGCTACGGGATTTGACGGGATTGTCACCCAAGAGGGTGGAGTCGTTACTGTAAGTATGACTTCATTTGTACTACATTGAGTCTTTTTAAATTTTGCATTTTTTCCATATTACTATAATTTCAATCCGTTACGATTTCAGTCATCTCAGGGAAGTGTAGGATATCTTGGTACATGGAACTATGACTTTAATGAATCTCCATTCGATTTGGGACATGATTATAGTAAGGTAAACTCTAATAAGTTTGACAATGACTCTCTCTCTCTCTCTCTCTCTCTCTCTCTCTCTCTCTCCATGTTCTAATTTGACTTAGTTTGTTTTTTATTTTTCTTTTTGCTGTGCATGTTGACAACTTCAGGGCTGGAATGATACTCTTGAGATACTACTGATGCTGCTTTTTGATGGAATGATGCTGCTTTTTGGTGCCTCATTCACTTGAGATATTACTGATGCTTTTTGATGGAATGATGCTGTTTTTTGGTGCCTCATTCACTTGACTACTGATGCTGCATTTTGATGGGATGATGCTGTTTTTTGGTGCCTCATTCACTTGACTACTGATGCTGCATTTTGATGGGATGATGCTGTTTTTTGGTGCCTCATTCCCATACTTTGCCTCCATTCCCATGTCCTTCTTGACAGGCGAGGAGTTGGAGCTTTTTAGTTCACTTGTGTATTATGTTAGTTGTGAAGGAAAACCTTGGTATGAATTTATGACTGCTTGTATATCAGAATTGCAATGCAACTTCCATTCCCATGTATTTGTCCCATGCTTTGGTTCATTCTACAAGCTTAGTTCGTATCCGTGTCGTGTCGTGTCCTATGGAGTTTGTGGCACATAATGAAAGCTTGAACGTTTTCCTTTTCCTTCCCAGTTTATTAATTTGGACCATGCCAAATTTGTACGGCACATGAGGAAAGTCCTTACCCATGTGCCTCACATAGGGGATAGATTAGCTTCTTTTCATAAGAATGGATCAGTTCATTGTTCCAAGTTTCTACATTGTACTTCTTTGGTCTGATAGATTTTGGAGGAGCAACTTGCTATTTCACTAGGTACTATGACATATTTATCATTAATAGGTATGTTTTGGAATGAAGTTTATTGCATATGAAATTGTACCGCATAACTTGATCATAACCTTTCGCTTTTGCGCTTCTAATCTTCAGAAAGATAGACTGAATGAGGTTTAACTTCTAAATCCATGTCTCAAGTCAATTGAAAGATCCCAAATTGTGCAACAAACGGGGAAAAAATTTGACATGGTTTCCTTGCTTTATGGACTAGCCCGACGCCTTGCGTCTCAAACTAACAACAAACATCAAAGACAATAACAATGTATATGAGCCCACGCCAAGCATTTTTCATCCTAAATTACCATTCACCATCAAAATGCACACAAACCCACGTCGGGCCTTTTATCGTCCTACTTATCAACAATCCAAATTTCACATATAAACCATAAGCCCAAGCCGGGCGTTTCTCATCCTAAATTGCCATTCACAATCAATATTCACAAATAAACCCACACCGGGCCATTCTCATCCCAATTGTCATTCAAAAAAAGGGTACAAAAAAATGGCTTCAAATACAAGACCAAGGCAAAAAGGCATTGCAATAATCTGACATGTGGACAATCCGCATCCAACTTCATTTTTTTGTTTCACTGGAACTTCCTTCAACAAATTCCAACAATGGAGGGAGGGAACTGAACTTGCTCAGCGAAATCCAGGTTCCATTCCATAAGCCCGCTTTTTAGAGTAAGTAGTAAGCTATCACTTAAAGCTCAAGCATATCATCATTTGTTTGTCTATCGTCGGTTTGGTTGTCTTCCTCCCATTCACGCATTATTTTGGGAGTGTTGTGCTCGTTGTGCCGCACCAAAGCTTTGTGTGCATCGTCCAAAGAGCCATATTTTTTAAGAACGGCGCGAGGGAATCCAGTCACTTGTAATAGTCTTGTTTTCCTGCCATTTCTGAATCATGAAAGAAAGTTAATTTCGAAACAACGTACACCAACAAGAAGCATGATATAGGCGTGTGGATGAGTGAACACCCCACCATTATAGACCAGATAATTTGAAACCCCTTGCCTAGAGCTGCTCAAGTTCTAATGGATCCAAATGCAGGACACAAGGGACGAAGGTACGCAACTGAACAGGACCAATTGTCCAACACAACAAACCTTGGCTAAAAGAATAGTAATAGCAAACCTTAACCAGGCTAAATTAAAAAACAAACTGATCTACCATGACTTGGTTCTTGAATGTATCTTGGAGGCAATAGTGGTTAACACGTCCTCCACCCAAACATGTCAAATGCCACCATATCCTAGTAAAGAAGTTTTATGTTCATTGGGCAATTTCTTATAGTAAATAAATCTTACAATTCTACAGCCATATTTTTTATGATATCATCATTTTGCATATGTTTTAACCAGTAGAACTCTAGTAGAGACAAAGTGAAAGGGCTTACCGTACTGCAAAGTAGATGCTCGAGTTTAATGTTAAAAGAATTTGAGAACTTTCCCGTTCAAGAAAATAACAATACTAAACTGAGGACAATTAAGCAAACATACATAGCTGGTGGCCTGGTGCACATGATCTCTTGCTCCACCGGAAAATAAAGGTTTCTGACCCATCAAGTTCATGAACATGCAACCCACGTACGAAACATCATCGTTAGTGTAATCAGAAGAATACAATAGCAGTGATGGTGGCCTATGAAAGCAGGAAAAAAAAAAAAAAAACCCAATTTTTTTGTTTGTTTTTTTTTTATTTATAAAATCAATGGTACATTATTGGAGAGGGAAGTGAGAGAGAGAAACCTGTGAGAGAGAAGAGGTTGAGGACTGGTCGAGTTCGATGTTGCTGGTGGTACAACGCAGTGAAGACAAACGAAACAGTAGCAATAAAATTAGGGCTTCGAGAGAAAAGAGAAGAAACAAAATTAGGGCTTCAAAATTACATACCCATACCAACGAAGCAAGAGGCTGAAACGCGCCTATTCATGGATCAAAAATAGGTGAGAATGACCATCGGTGGTGATCGTGAGTCGGTGGTGGTTGTGCGTCGGTGGTGATCCGTCTGAGGTGGTGGGGACGGTGTGCGTGCTTGTTGCGAGGACGGGTGCGTCGGTGGTGGTGGGTCAGATTTGGGGAGATGGTTTGGCCGTTCGGGTGGGGATGAGAGAAGAGTGAGAGTTTGAGAGAAGAGGGAGGGAGAGTTTGAGAGAAGAGGCACGAAAGGGGCTAATTTGAAATTTTCAATTTTGAAATTCCAAATAACTTTGAATTCTCACCGATGAAAGTGGGGCCTTTTTTTTCCTGTTCAACTTTCCACGTCATTTCTTTGTTGTCTTCTTGGTTTGTTTCTTTACTAATAGCATTTCTGAAATCTACTCCCCTCCTTTACTCAACCCATACCCAATTGAGTAAGACTCAAATTTTTTAGTCAAATTTTGCAAGCTTTTGTATTTCCTTCAAAATTTCCAACAATGCCATTAATAAAATCTTTAATCAAATTATATAAAATTTCCAAGAATGCTATTAATGAAAATTTTACTCAAATTTTTGTTTAGAAATGGATATGTCCATTGCAGTGCTTCATAGTCAAATCAAATTTAAGTGGAAATACGAGTAACGGTTGGAAATGCTATAATGGCATATAAAAGAGAAAATGAAAAACGACTAGCCCTAATGAGGCCCATAAAATAATCACAGGCCCAAAATACACCACTTGTATACGCAAAAATCAACCCAAGCCCAGACCCAGACACCCATTCCGGCTAACGTCATGCCAAAACCCAATCTTCTCTCCGTCATCTTCTCTTCTCACTAACTAGGGTTTCACTGATTCCAACCTCTCATCGCCTCCCCGGCTCTCTCTCTCTCTCTCTCTCTCTCTCTCTCTGTCTCTCTCTCTCTCTCTCTTCCTTCCCATAATCATCTGAACCAGATCGGAAAATCAAATGGTGGGTTTCAACGTAGGCTCCGTCGCCTTCAACTCCGACGGGTGGGGCCCACCCGAATCCTCTCCCTCCTCCCCTCCTCTCTCTCTCCCCAATCACCCCTCCCACGTCCCCTTCGCCCCCTTCTCCCGCTCTGACAAACTCGGCCGCATCGCCGACTGGACCCGCTCCAACTACAACCACCCCAACAACCGAAACCCTAACCACCGCAACAACAACCCCTCCGATTCTGCCTTCGACTTCACAGGCGACGACTCCTTCGGCCTCAACAACCCCGACGACGACTCCTCCTTCCGCCTCGTCGACGGCAAGCCCCCTCCCCGCCCCCGCTTCGGCCCGAAATGGCGCTTCAACCCCCACTACCACCACCGCAACCAAAACCAGCTCCCCCAGCGCCGCGACGAGGAAGTCGAGGCTAAAAAGCGCGAGGCCGAAAAAGAACGCGCCCGCCGCGACCGCCACTACCACCAGAACCACCGCTCCGGCGGCGCCCACCACCACCAGCGCCGCGAGGCCGCCTCGCTGAAATCCTCCGTCGACATCCAGCCGGAGTGGAACATGCTCGACCAGATCCCCTTCTCCACCTTCTCCAAGCTCTCCTTCTCCGTCCCAGACCCCGAGGATCTACTCCTCTGCGGCGCCCTAGAGTTCTACGACCGCTCCTACGACCGTGTCGCACCCAAGAACTCCCGCCCCCTAGAGCGCTTCAAAAACCGAAACTTCTTCAAGGTCACCACCACCGACGATCCAGTCATCCGTCGCCTCGCCAACGAGGATAAAGCCACCGTTTTTGCCACCGACTCGATTTTATCAACCCTCATGTGCGCTCCCAGGTCTGTTTACTCATGGGATATTGTTATTCAGCGTGTTGGTAATAAGTTATTCTTTGATAAACGCGATGGGTCCCAGCTGGACTTGCTTTCCGTGCACGAGACCTCCCAGGAGCCCTTGCCCGAGTCAAAGGAGGATATTAACTCGGCATACTCGTTATCTGTCGAGGCGGCTTATATAAACCAGAATTTCTCCCAGCAGGTTCTGATTAGGGATGGGAATAAGGTGGAGTTTGAAGAAGGAAACCCGTTTGCGAACGAGGGGGAGGAGGTGGCGTCAGTGGCGTATAGGTACAGGAGGTGGAAGCTGGATAATGATATGTATTTGGTGGCGAGGTGTGAGGTGCAGAGTGTGGTGGAGGTGAATAACCAGAGGAGTTTTGTTACGCTGAATGCATTGAACGAGTTCGATTCGAAGTATTCGGGGGTGGATTGGAGGCAGAAGTTGGAGACGCAGAGGGGAGCTGTTTTGGCTACTGAGTTGAAGAACAATGCGAACAAGTTGGCGAAGTGGACTTCGCAGGCGCTTTTGGCTAGCGCGGATATGATGAAGTTGGGGTATGTTTCGAGGGTGCATCCGCGGGATCATTTTAACCATGTGATATTGGCTGTGGTGGGGTATAAGCCGAGGGATTTCGCGGCGCAGATTAATTTGAATACGTCGAACATGTGGGGGATTGTGAAGTCGATTGTGGACTTGTGTATGAAGTTGAATGAGGGGAAGTATGTGCTTGTGAAGGATCCGTCGAAGCCCCAAGTGAGAATTTATGAGGTTCCAGCGGATGCGTTTGAGAATGATTATATGGAGGAGCCGCTGCCGGAGGAAGAACAGGTGCAGCCACCTGCGGAGGATGCAGAAGGTGGGGAGGAAATTGCAGCTGCAATGGATGTCGAGGAGAAAGAGATCACCGCTGAGGCTTGAAGGGTATAATTTATTCATCATAATAAATTGGCTATTTTCTGTTTCCTCATTGAATCTTTGGTATTGTTTAATCAAAATATATTACTCTGTCCCAATATTTTTCTTCCTCAAGTGAGCTGATGGCAATATGCATGACTTCCAGTAGACCTATTCGAATGAATTGTATGATGGAAGATTCTTAAAACTGGATAAAAAATTAGGGCCAATTGACTAGCATGTAATATGCTCAGTTTTGGTAAGTTTGTGGTGTTTTAGAGATATCCCTCGACTAACAGGTCTTTTAGAGGTATCTATTGATGTGTGTATCCCTCAGCTCACAGTTTTGTACAACTTTTATGATGGCCACTTTCTCAAGGCTGCCTGACTGGACACCATAGTAGCAACTAGCAATAATTTAGTCACCTCCTACATGTTTCAACCATGTGTTATCGTTGTTTTTTTCCTCCTTTAGTTCATCGTGATTTGACCCCTCCACAGCTTTTCTGGTTTTTGGAAATCTTTTGAACATTATGAGTTGCATGTTCCTTTAAATTTACTTGCTGAGGAGCTTGGATATGGACAATGGACATAGATATGCAGACAATGGTCGTGACAAGCTAGTAACCTCCAAAATGGACAAGCTAGTAACCTCCAAAATGTTTCAAGCTTGCAGTATCCTTGATTCTTTTTCCTGGTAGTTTATCGCGATTTAACCCCTTCAACAGCTTTTCGGGTTTTTGAAAATCTTTTGAACAGTATGAGTTGCACGATTTCTTTAGTTATGTACGATGGATATATACGGTACCTGTATGGGCAGGTCAAAATCCCCTTTATTAATGGGTGTTACATTAATGTACCCTTGTTTTGCTCCAGATGCACTGCCATGATTTTGGCTAACCTGACTCTGGACTATATTGTAGCCTACCGTGATCTTGGCTAACCTCTAGAGAATATGAAGTTTTGGCATTTGTGACGACTTACGAACTTGTGTAGCAAGCAATTGGTAAATTATAGTCATCCTTTCCTTTATCTTCTTCAAAACATGTTTTCTTGAATATTTGGCATAAATCCAATGGGAAGGAACCACCCCCCCTTCCCCCTCCCAATACATGTATAACACATTTATCAGTCATATGGAGCACAGTTGCTTAAAAAATGTGGTTGTACAAGTGATTGGTACTTATTAGGTAGGGGTATGGGTATTTGTTAAAAAGGCCCTCCATTAGTGGGCCTTCGGAATCAATATCCATGTGGTGGAGATGCTCAACAACTCTTCACTGTGCCCTCATTTTGCTCCATTTGCCCCTCCTTGATTTTGGCCACCCTCTAGATAATATTTTGACCCCTAGTATGTCTTTGCTTACTTAAAAGCTTATGTTTGGCAAGCAACTGATAAATTTTATTTAGCCTCAAAGTCACATTTTCTTCTGGATATATCGGCGCTTGCATATTGGAGTTAATAATTTGCATAATTGCTGTGGTAAGGTAGAAACTAGAAACTTGCTCTTATTACAAGTGAATATGCTCTCTGCGCTCAACTTAGATTATGGAAGGATGACTATTAGAAGACGTTAATATCTGTGCCACATGCAAATTGCCTTTTAGTACTAAACTATCACCTGCTAGAATTGGTGATTTTATCTATTTTTGTCTTCCACTACTTCCTCTGCAATGATAAATGTTAGTAGTAGGCCATTAAGGCAATATCTGGTCCAATAATGGAAGATTGCGAGGAAGGAAATCGAAAACTTAGGTTCAGATGGTAAGTAGGACTACGTCAGTGTGATTCAATTGAACTTATGGCATTTCAGCTCAGAGTGCAGTCCGTGGATATTGATGAACCATACTAGGCGCTTTAACAGCAAAGTTTATATGCACAGTTGCACACATGCATGTGTCATCACCTCGCTACGAGGATTAAGCATTTAATCGTACTGACCTTAGGCAGTTTCGGAAGGGAACACAGTCTTGTGATGGTTGGGGAACTTGGAATTGTTAGCTTCGCTTTCTTGCATCATTATCTATTTTACTTCGATTGTTTATGGAGTTACATACTTTTCTCCTTTGTTTGTGGACAAAAGCTGATTGATGTGATTGCATGGTGATGCTGTCGATACGCTCCCATATTTATGCCCTGTCTAAGCTGATATAATAATCTTGAATTTCCAGGAGTACGCTGCTGCAGAGGGAATGCACTCGTGAAGTCTTGCAGTCCATGTTTGGGATCGCGCTTTTCTTTCATATAAAGTTTTGTTTTTTAAGCTGTCTAGTGTTGGGAAGTATCTTTTGCTCTGTTCAGCCTTTGACATAGATCCATTTAATTTGAGCTTGGATATGCGAGTACATCTCACTAGTTTTACAGATTTTGGTCCATTGAGGTTTTGGGCTTGTTTGATAAATGATGATGCTTATGTTTTTTTTCCCTGTTTGCGTTGTCCTTCAATTGTCAGTTGTGAATTCTGGTTGCTGAGATCTTCTGTTGTGGTCTCTTATTGGTCGTACCCTATATAGCATAGACACCGGCACTATTTGGAAACTCTTCGGACACGAGCCTGATATTTGTAAGTGTTGTACATTTTTTTTTCATTGATTTCTTCATTTGAACGGTAAGAGGTCAAATCTAGAACACCATCGGGATATACTGGGACACTATCATCCATGCAACTCCCTCCCTCTTTGTATACCGGTTAAAGAAGGATATGTATAGCAATAGTGTGAAATGATACTTTTATAAGAACTCTTAAAAATCTATTTTAAACTAATTAAACGGCTCCGATCATTTAAGTGAAATTCCTATTAGTGTTGTATATATGTATGCATGTATGTATGTATCTATATATGTTTGTATGTATACATACGCCCACAGATACTACGCTAATTAAATTACATGTATATCACATTGTAGCCCGCACATATTACTCGAGCAATTCAACTACTGTTGTAACCCAACATATGAGCATCTTCTTTTTAAAAGTTTCGCATCACAATATTCCTATCTGTATCGTTGCTTCATAATTTGAGTGACGATGAGAAGACATGGGAGTTGTTGGTACAAATATCAACCCAAGAGAGGTGAATTGAGTATCTCAAATATAACGCAGAATTAAAACTAATTGCAAGAATAAAATTAAGAAATAATAATCGTAGCAGATTGAGCAAGCTCAAAACAGATCAACACAGTAGATTGAGCAAGCTCAAAAACAGAATTGCAGTTGATGCAGATAATTAATTAACATATTTCTTAGGACTTTAATATATGGAACTAATCAACTAATCATGCAAGTTATTCAACCACACTTTTGATTTCAATGATATACAGTACCATTTTACTCATGCAATATTGATATTTAAAACTGAAATAAAGAGAGTAGGGAAGAGAATAATTGAACGCAAGGATTTATAATGGTTCGGTCTGCAACTTCACAGCCTAATCCACTCTTCAAGTATCCAACTCGGGACTCGCTGCACTATCTCCAATAGTTACAATTTGTTTAGCTTCACTGGTGCTAGACAACTTTTACAATGAGCAATTTATCTCCAATCGCCGACTAATTTTGACTCCGATGCTAATTACACCTAACTCAACTAATTTTGACTCCGGTACTAGTAACACCTAACTCTCAAGTGATTTTTTCTGCAAAATCACTGATAAAAAGATAATCACTCAAAAGGGTACAAAGTAAAATCCCTTTTTCAATGAAATATCAAAATAAGAACTCTTGCACAAATGTATAGATATCAAGATGAAGAATTGAGTATTGAGAGATTTAATCAATATGTGCTTTGGAGTATTTTTGGTGAGGCTCCCTTCTGCATATCTTTAATGGACTGGGGGGAGCTAAGGGATAACAGCTTGCCCCGGCCGAGTGCGGTCCGCTTCGGTCTTGCTCCGATGATTGGAAACGTTCACTTCGTAGAGCTCGTTAAGTAAATCAAGTATGCAAAAAATAGCTCAATCGGCATTAAGTGCCTAATCAAAACCTTTTTGTTTGGAAAAAAATGGATCCGAAATACTAGATCAAATTCACTAGAACCCATTATTGACAAGTTATATGTGTTCCGATCAGGCAATTAATGATATTTGATCGAGCTCTACAACGTGAACATTTTCGATTATTGGACCGAGACCGAAGCAAGCTCCACTCGGCCGGAACAACACGTTACTGTCCCTTTAAGGGACATCAGCTCCCCCAACTCCATCTTGAATCTTTCTTTGGCCTTATATTACTTATATGTATGCTTCAACAAATGAACGTAGAAGCACAACTTCATATTTTGAAATTAGCTACACAATTCCATCTTTTCCACACTACCTGTTAGAACCCAACCATTAAGGCAGACAAAAGATTTCTTTCACTTGACATGTTTCCTTTTTCAATCTGGAAATCAATCTTCCACTTTCTCAATGAGCCCATCAACTAGCCGTTAGGATAGTGAAGCTTAGTAATCTTCTATCTTTATATTTGCTTTCCATAGGAGTCATTATAGCCAATCAAAATTAG